>CP137672.1:19423238-20030574 GCA_037976565.1 Mesocentrotus franciscanus
AAACATTACTGAAGTTATCGATCGGAAACCAAATTTGTTACGAACGAACAGACGGACGGACGCACGGAAGGACGGACGGCGGCGTTTCTATATCCCCTCCGACTTCGTCGGCGAGGGGATAATAACTGAAGAGAAGATGACACAACAAATCAAATCATGTTCAACATGTGACGTCACACATCTCAGCAGCGATCGGAGAGATTTTCAGGTGCTATGCAGCGGCTGTATTTAAGCGTTTTGTAATTGATAATAATCATTATTTCGAATGTTGTTATTTCGAATTTTGATACCCTTGTCCAATCAAAGTTTCAACTTTGCAATAATGACAATAAAGTTAGTTTTTTAAATCAATGAACCTTCTCTTTAAAGGTTGACAACTCATAGTTATAAATGTACGTTATGTACGTTATAAAACTACCACAAAAAAGGAATATGATGATAGTTATCAGTGCGGAATGAAAGACGGAAGAAAGCTTTTAGGGAGCTTCTTTATCCAGAAAGTATACTTATTTGTTGCGTTTTAGAGATTTCTCCTTGTTTCAAATAAATCTTTGTTCACGCCCCAAACTTAACCATGCGATCGCTTGGAATAGTTATTATGTTGGCTTTTATGATGGCCGCCATTTCTAGCCAGTGCAGAATTTCTGCGGAGACCACTGAACGTAAGTTGCATTTAGGCGTATTCGCAGTGTTAAAATTAAGGATATTATTGCTTTAAATTGGGTGTTAGCATAATCTTCTATTTCATTTCTATGTTATATCTATGTATAATCTTAGTAGCCCGTTAGACAAAATATCCCGTAGCCTATATCCAAATATACTTATTATATTAATGTATTTTGTCTGATGTAAATGAAGAGAAATACACAAAAAGGGGAATTAATTTTGCGTGACTTTCTGCAAATGATAGGATCTTTCCTTTTGTTTATGTAAAGGGCCACGAATTAAGACAAAGAGAATACATGAATCTGATGCCATTTTGTCTTGACCTGCATTGCAGGCTGTAACTAGGGGTAAGAGTAACGCTATTATACAAAGACTATTTCCAGCGACATTTTGCATAAATTATGAAAGCATTCTTCTCAAATTCCCTGCCTCCCTGCCATTACGAATGCAACATTCTCAATTTGTACATTTAATTTAATGGTTTATGCTTTTTATATATATTTACATGTTGATTGATTATTCATTTATCATGTCAATTTAAATATTATCTTTATGATTTCTTATCTACTATAATATTCCATCTTTTATCTTTGTATATAATGGGATAATGATGGAAATAAATTTAAATTTAACTTAATTCAGTTCAATTCAAATTCAATTCCCTTTTTTAAAAACTTGCTTTATTGTAAGGGTCTGTATAGTTCTGGAAATAAAAAGCGACGAGACATTTCGAAAGAGAGGAAAACAAAGAACTAACAAGAGAAAGGGAGATGAGAGGAATCTGAAGTTTGGTTGGCATATTCTAACTTGTACTGCTTCATGGAGACTATGGCACTAGTTTATTAAAAGTAGTAATAATTATATGAATAAAAATAACAACAAAAATAATACTAATACTAATTCTAATGATACTGATTATAATGATAATTGTAGAATAATAATAACAATGATAATAATAATGATGATAATAATAATAATAATAATGATAATAATAATAATAATGATAATAATAATAATAATAAAAATAAATAATGATTTGATAATTATTGAACAAAAATATAGTATGACTATGACCCCGTTCTCACTCACTTTGAAAATGAAGACCGCTCAAGTGGAACGGGTCTTGAGGAACGGTTTGCGAGCGTTCACACTCCGAGCAGTTTTTTATGGCTCAAACCGCTCCACGAGTCAAAGTGGTCTTGTTGCTATGGCAGCTCAGGTCAGCGGGTAAATTTGTTCGCGCGCGGAATACTAAGCGTATGTACCGTACTACATGTTTCGCGCGGAACGTCACTAGCTCACTTCCGTTCAAAGTACGCTTCCGTTCACACTCGTTCCTCGATACCACCTCCCGAGGTGGTCTTCTGGAGCGGTCCAGAGGTCCACTTCCTGGACCACTCTGACCGTTCTCACTCACCTAAGAACCGCTCCTGAGGAACGGGTCTTAGTTAGACCGCTCCAACGAAGTGAATGAGAACAGGGTCTATGTTTGTATAAGTGCATAGCTCCGCTATCGCAGTCCGTATGCGCTTAGAACACGTGCCCGTCCATCCCCCAACCCCCAATAAAATCGCTTTCAACATCGTTATGTATTGATATTGATTTACAAAACAAAAGTAGTAATTTAAAATATTTAGAATTCAAATATCGGGTTCATGATGATGCAGATCAATGAAAAACAACATGACCAGCTTAGGGAACCTAGCTTAAGCTAGGGGGAAGGTAGACATTTTCATGAAAATCAATTGCTAAATGATACGACTAATATTTTTCTCACTATTATTCCATGCCTAGCGCAATAGTAACCTAGATATTCAGGAATATACCTCTCCTTTGTTCCTACTCGGTACCATGCTCATTATTATGAAGATAAGTCACGGAATTTATCAGCCTTTTAATTATACAAAAAGAGATGTCATTGACGTCATTACCAATTTTCATTTGGTGGATTCACAATTAACAGCGCCCCCACCGGTAAACCGCGACAGGCCAATTTTACAGCTAGCTGGTCGACATATTTAAAAAACGGTAGCTACCGATCTAAATGACAAAAGTGGTCAGAACTGTGTAAATCCCATGAATAGTATTGATTGTTCTGACATCAGCGCGCACATTTTTATGTTAAATTTGGATGTCAAAACCCACCCATCGATAGATTCTGGCAATAAAGTTGGCCTGATTTTGGACAAGAATCAATACAAATGGTCATTGTTTTGTCAAAAAGTGAGCATAAAAAGAATGCCTACATTGCGGTTGATGGGGATAAATTTGACCACTTTTTTGAGCATCAGGGCATATTTTTACATATAATAGGTGGAGTTGCTTTTTACATTTTACATGAGCTAGCTTTTGATTTAAAACCTGAACTAACTCATATGAATAAAGATATCGAATGCTTATTCAACAAAAATCACGGTGACAAAAATACTAAATAGGAGAAGACTTCTCCTGGCTGGCAAAAGGGCGTTAGCTCAAATTTCAGGTAAAAAATGAAGCGCTAAGCAGAAGGGCGTTAGCAATAAATCACCTCAAACTTTTATAAAACTGACTTATTTCCGAAAAAAATTGTGGTCGTGTTCTACTATAACATTTCTATTCGTATTTTAAGTCTTAAACCAATTTTCGGGACGGAAAGCAGTTTAATATAAAACAAATCTTTAAATGCGAATAATTCGAAAAGTAGTTTTCGAGTCGCTCGCGCGCTAACGCCCTTCTGCAAGCCGGGCGACGAAGTTTACAGACCTCCCTATTCCAATTTTATTAAATTTATATCTGTTATTCAGGTTATACTAGCCCCGCCTTTTCTTAATAACAAACCTTGTTTCATCATTGGAGACTTTAACCTTAACCTATTCCACGACCAGCGAAATACGAATAGTAGGGACTTCCTAGATATTTTACTTTCACATTCATTTATTCCAGCAATAAATTACGAAGCCGACCAGAGTTTCTGATCACTCATCAACCCTAATAGATAACATCTTTACTAATGTACATTCCCCTGTTTTCTCTGGCATTGTTGTCTCTGACCTGTCCGATCATTTTACAGTATTTTCCGGCTTTACCCAATCGTCTTCATCAAGTATTAAAACACAGAAACAATTTAGAGTGTTATCAGAGGAAAATCTTGATGGACTCAGAGAAAGTCTCTCGGTTATTAACTGGAAACAGGTATACAAGAATAATGACTCCAATCTAGCTTTTGATAAATTCTATGAAATATTTAATGAATCGTTCAATACCAACTTACCATTACAGCGTCCTGCTCAAGCTAACTATACCAAAACGTGCCTAGATCTCCTTGGATTTCGTAAACTCTTTTAAGGTCCATGTTTCCTTGATGAAAAAACATTAAATCTAACGGCAGAGAGTATTTTGCCAATAGGGGCCTGTAACTTTAAAATTGAATCGTAAAATTATGTTATATCTAGCCCATCTTGCGGCATTATATATATTTTATCATGAATTATCATGATTATATCTATCTGTGACAGAAAATAATCATACATGTACGTTACCATTCAAGATTATATAAGCTAGTATTGATTGAATGAGATGCACTAAATTTTGGGGAGAAAAGTTTAATTGTAACTTTTTATGTTACAGGGTCAAAACTACATTTTTTGTTCTTGCTATGTATGTTGTGATTGAATATGTGATCAATTGTCAAATAGTACCCATCATTATTTCGTAGGGTTAACATGAAAACGAACACCAAGTGAAATATCCAGTGCTTTTCCTTGATTTGTACATTATGTATGAATAAAACGATGAACCTTAATTCGTCACTGTAATACACCAATATAAACAGATTTTACTGATTAGGCCATCCGCAGCTTTTAGACCACTTAAAACCACATTGGTTTTGACAAGCACAGATAAGACAGTTATGGTGTACAGAAAAGAAGGCATTCGATTTGACTCGTCAACCCATTGAGAAAAATAATAATTTTAGTTTTAAAAAGGCTTGGAAAGGCTTAACAGAGTTTAATTAAGAAGATGCAATGATGAAAATACACTCAGTTTAATGGCGCCATCTATGGGGTCAAAACTTCTGTACTGCATTGCCGTTGCCATTGGTTATTGCCTCGTTTATCGCCCATTTATTTATATTCTGTTTTCTTTTACACAACCGTGGTCACTGTGTCGTATTCCTTATTTTACCTCTTTTCTACTAGGCGTTTCCTTTTTCCCCCACTCTCTCTTTGATTATGTTCATCTTCTCTTATCGTTCCTGATGTATCTCTCTCTCTCTCTCTCTCTTTCAGCCTCTCTTTCTCTCAGATAATATATACATTTCACACAGCCCACCTATTGTGTGTGTGTGTGCGTGTGTGTGTGTGTGTATGTTTGTGTAAATGGATAACAAATGCGGGCAGCAAAGGCCGTGCGCGCATTCACTCGGCTCACATACAGACATGTGAAGCGTATTACACTTTGTCATTACGTCATTATATTAAAAAAAACGCCGCAGTTTTCCCGCGTCACATCAAAACGAGGCTTTAAGAAATAAGAAAGGGAGGGGGTGATGTCAACCACACGAAATGTGCCGACAAATTGAATATAAATAATGTAGTAGCTGATGCGGGTGGAATATTTAATCTCCCACTCTCCACCACTTTGGATATACTGGCCCTGACCCGCTCTGGCTTCACCTATATCAGTGTGTACTCATCTTAAATGGAAAATGTTTGACAGCCACATGTTATCTAGAATGTAGGCTTTAATATGCTGAAGTAATCGGGGTAGTTTGAGGGAAATGAGTAAATAAATATGTTCTTTCTCGTTCATGTTATGTCTTGTTGAGGCTTTGCTTTTAATTGTTACGCTCCGCTTATATTTGGATTTTATTTTTATATATAAAATGAAATGGAACCATGTAAAGCGCGAGATATAAACCCAAATTTTCAGACTTTGTTAATAAAAAGTATGTATGCTTGGTATAAAGTCCTTGAAGTAATAGGTTATTATCATTCTTGCTCGAATACCAGCTATCAAATTCTCATTTGCTATCAAACTATCATCATCATAACTGTCCATATTTATAACTAAGATTTTTAAATCTTGGGAAAAAACTATCAATCGTTTGTTCATCATATACAATATAGGCAGCGGGCAGCGCCAGGAGCGCCACGACATGGGGGACATTTGCGCTATATAAGAAGCCATTGTTATTATTTATGATATTAACATACTATTTCAGTCTTTTGATAATTTTTTTTCTTCAACTTTGTTGTTCAAATGTGTAATTGACGATGACGGGATCTATTCGTCTGATTTAGTTTACTATGTGACCGAAAATATGACTTCAGCAGTTTATTTCATGTTTTGAGTGGCATTCGTTTATATATATGTATATATATATATATATATATATTATATACATGCACTGGAAAATATCAATTCAAAACACTAGATGGATTACACAAGAAACATGGATTGAACTTCAAAAGCGCTTTCGATTTATTCTCATCAGGTGAAATTAGCATTTCATGGTTTTACCTGGCTATATATACACAAGTACAACGCTACACAGTTGTATTCAAATGAGGATCAGAATGATTAATCTGTCCCATCGATAAACAGTTGATTTTACGACTTGAATTGTTCTGGGTTTTCCTCTTTTCTTCTTATGATTAAGGTTATCCCAGTATTGTCATTATTTCCACTGAATCCAGTTTCGTACACAATAATATAATTTATTTGTTACTAATAGCTACCCCCCCCCAAAAAAAAAAAACAAGACAAAACAAAAAACAAACAAAAAATACGAATTTTTCACTACACTATAAACCTGCCAAATTAAAACCATTATTTCTCAGCATTGGTAACAAATAGTAATGCGATGAGGATGGCGACCTGAGTGCAATACATTATGCATGACATACACATACCATCAGCCATGGCATGACGACCTTCATTAGTTTACTAGTTGACAACCGAATGTAATTATAATATGATTAGGATAAGTAGGTGATCATAAAATGATGAATGCAGTGTTGAAAAAGCGCGAGCAAATAATAAGGTAGGCCTCGTGATGTGTATTAATTATTAAAAAACAATTTTCGCTATTGAAGGCCAATATACCTATTAAATGCACAAAAGAGAAGAAAATGGCCTTTAAAGTTGACGCCGTTAATGTATCATTTATTAGTTTACTATTTTAACATGACAATGATGAGGCTCGATTCATCAAAAAGTTAATATTGAAATTAAAGCTTATATTTTTTATTCATGGACAGACATGCAATTTGACTGACAGCCCATGATTGAGAAAACGTTACTATTGAAACAAAAAATACAAACGAATTGATAAAAGAGGTCAAAATATAATTTATTTATTAGCATTTATTGTGTAGTATTCAAATTTGGGCACGTACCCTATTTGAACAACTTGAGATCATTCTTGCCTAAGGATGATCTCTACAAAGTTTGGTTAAAATCCAGTCTTGCATTTTTTAGAAGTAGTCAAAAATGTAAACCAGAGGGCTTGTGGGTGGGGGAGGTGCTACTCCCAAGCCCCTCATATGGAAACGTTTGCTTAGATTTGTCTCATAAAAGAAGTTGACCACAAACTAACTCCCACACGGTGTTGAGTGCAGGGGTTACGGGCCACTGGCTTCATCGGGCAGGTAGTGCGTGAGCATCCGGGACTTCCAGGTCGAAAAGTCAATTTAGACGCTGAAGGTTATTGGTCAAGCATTTAGGTTTCCTTTATTCCGACAACAATATACGACCAACCAAAACAAGTTTAGTACCAGAAGAAAGCTAACGATTAGTTTATTCATTAGCCGCTCACCCCAAAGCCGCCTGACCACAATAAAACGAGTGAAGGCTTGCGAGAGCGGCCGAAGTGGAATTGAAACTCGCTATTTTGCTCTTCTCCAACGCAAAAAGAGACGACAGTGTGCTGGATAACTATGTTTTTCCGATAAAAGTACAGAGAAAGTGCCATGTTAATTTTTTATATTATAATTTTTGAAAGGTTACCCAAGTGACTCCCGGGCACCCCAATGCTGGAAAGAAACGCACTTTTTTTATTTATATAAAACCTCACTTTTTCATGGCAAAAATGCTCATTTGTTCTATGCACGCAAGTCAGATTGAGCGGGTGATACAACGTTTCCATATTCACCTGGAGGAGTCAGTTGCCCTTCAGAACGATGTTATACACCTTGCCTATAGGAATGCTTCCTTTCAAGTTAGGTCAAAATGTATGCATGCATTTAAAAGAAAAAATAAAATGTCTGGTTATTGCCATTGGGCACTCTTTTGGATTTAGATCGTTTGGAACGTTAGATCTTCCTCGCCTAAGGATGATTCCTTCCAAATTTGGCTAAGAACTGGTCATGCTTTTTTGAGGAGGAGTTGAAATGTAAATTTTTTACGGAGGACTGACGACCCACAAAAAGCGATCGCAATAGCTCACTTGAGCCTTAGGCTCAGGTGAACCAAAAATTAGAAAAAATCGTCTGCCTCGGGCCTATATAAGATCTTTCGGTAACTAAGAAGGTGAGGATTTTTCAAGTCATCACGAAATTTCAATCAGGCCATTAATTCAGCACACAAAACCAATGTTCTTTTTTACACTTCGACAAGCACCATTATTGCTTATTTGTTTACTATTTATATCTCTTTTATAATATGCGTTTCCTTGTTTTCACTCTCTCTTTGATTATGTTCATCTTCTCTCATCGTTCCCAATGTATCTCTTTCTCTCTCTTTTTCTCTTACTCTTGCTCTCTCTTTCTCTTTCAGCCTCTCTTTCAATGAGATAATATGTAAATGTCATTCATACAGCCAACCCATTGTGTGTATATGTGTGCGTGTGTATGTTTGTGTTAATGGATAACAAATGCGGGCAGCAAAGGCCGTGCGCGTATTCACTCAGCTCTGTGTCATAAGATACAGACATATGAAGCGTATTACGCTTTGTCATTACGTCATTATACAAAAAAAAAGACGCCGCAGTTTTCCCGCGTCATATCAGAACGAGGCATTAAGAGACATAACAAAAAAAAAAAAAAACAGGGGAGGGTTGTCAACCACACGAAATGTGCCGACGATTTGAATATAAATAATGTAGTAGCTGATGCTGGTAGACTATCTAATTTCGGACTTAGTCTCCCACTCTCCACCACTTTGGAAATACTGGCCCTGCATGCCCCGCTGTGGCTTGACCTACATCAGTGTGTACTCATCTCAAAGGGAAAATGTTTGACAGCCACATTTTGACTTCTCGCAGCCTATATTGAATTGAATTGATAATGGTTTTATTGAGAATAAAAGAAAAACAATACATCGCGGCCTAAACGGCCGAATGAGGCAATGTTTTACAAATGTAAAATACCATACATAAAAACATTCATAGCAAATGACATCAAACTTAATGAACTGAACGTTAATTAGTAAATTGTATAAACATACTACTTTAACATTCTAACATATAAACATATAAACATTTAACATATAAACTCCTTGAAGTGATAGGTTATTATCATTCTTGCTCAAATATTAGCTATCTAACTCTCATTCGCTATCAAACTATCATCATCGAAACTTTCCATACTAATAACTAAGTATTTTAAATCTTGTCAAACAAAAACATAATAATGAAAGATTATTAAAGTGGAATGTCATAATATACGGAATCTGCATGCAGTCTAGCAAAATGGTGAGAACGCTAAATACCGGAGTATTTACTGAGGTAAACCGATAAGCGACACTTGTATCAAAATCACTATCAATTGTTTTATCAATCAAATACAATAAATTAACATAATATTTCAGTCTTTTGATAAATGTTTTTCTTCAACTTTGTTGTTAATAGTTCTTATTGACGATGACGAAGATCTATTCGTCTGATATAGTTTACTATGTGAACAAAAATATGCCTTTAGCAGTTTATATAATTTTTTTGAGTGGCATTAGATTATATATATATATATATATATATAGTATAAAATATATAAATTTACAACGCTAGATGGAATACAAAAGAGGGTTGGATTGAACTTCACAAGCGCCTTCGATTTATTCTCATCAGGTGAAGTGAGCATTTCATGGTTTTACATGGTTTTACATGGCCACATAATTATACACAAGTACAACATTACACAGTTGTATTCAGTTGAGTACCAGGATTATCAATCTGTACCATGGATTAATAGTTGGTTTTACGACTTTATTGTCCTGGGTTTTTCTTTTTTCATTTTAAGATTAAGTTAATCCTAGTATTTTAATTCTGTCCACGGAATACACTATCCTACACGAATAATATAATTCATTTTTTACTAATAGCTACCCCCCCCCCAAAAGCAAAAAACAGGAATTTTTCACTACACTACAAATCTGCCAAAATGAAACCATTATTTCTCAGCATTGGTAACGAATAGTATTATGAGATGAGGAGGGCGACCTAAAGTGCAATGCATCATACATGACAACCTCCATACTCATACCAGTAATATTATCTATTCAATGAGCCATGGCATGAAGATTATGATTAGTGCGTATTATAATATGATATGATTAGGATATCATAAAATGATGAATGCAGTGTTGAAAAAGCGCAGCCAAGGAAATAATGAGGTAGGTCTCGTGATGTGTACTAGTTATTAAAAACAATTTCCGTTACTGAAGGCCAATATGCCATGTTAAATGCACAAAAGAGAAGAAAATGGCTTTTTTTTTTAGATGACTACGTAAATGTATTATTTATTCGTTTCCTATTTTAACATGGCAATGATGAGGCTCGATTCATCAAAAAGCTAAAACTGATATTATATTTTAAATTTTCATTTATGAGGAGTCATGGAATTGTACTGACAGCCAATGATTGAGGAAACGTCACTATGTTTTAAAATGCATACGCGATGGTAAATTAGGTCAAAATATAATTACATGTAGTAGGATATCAAAAGCAATATCCTTTATTACATATCACAATATTCATGACAGTTGTATTTCAACAGGATAGTCTACATTCAGCCCTCATTTAGATACCCCAAACAAAAACAGCTTTTATCATTCTATTTCTTCTCTCTTTCTTCCTTTTCATTTTTGAGTAACGTTTGCTTGGGTACTTAAATGGATATTGCAACAGTGATAATAAAGCCTAGAGTTCCGTCATTACGTTAACACGATTGTGTGCGCGCGCACTTCCGCATACTCGGGTGTGACGTTATTTTCTGGCAACTTGCTGCCTGGATGTGAGATGACGATTGCCCAAATATCAATGCGTTCAAAATAATGATCCCCTTTGCATCGCATCTTACGGCTTTGGGTGCGGGGATGCGGGTGTAAGTTCTGATTCCAACCTTCAAGTATCTAGCTTTTAGAGAGTTATACCAGTTTATCATTTGAATCCAGATCTTTTATTATCTTACACACTGCTTTTATACAAAGTAAATAATTTAGGTCCATTTTCGAGGCAGGGGGAAGGAAAAAAGGAAAGAAATTGACAAACATGTTTCATGCTATTAAATTTGAAATATATGAAGAAGATTCCTTTAAACAAAACGCGATTGCTTTATGAAAATGTAAGAAAATTGCTTTGCACAAATTTTGTTTTACGGGAGAGAGATAGACAGAGAGAGAGAGGGGGGGGGGCAAAGAAGGGGGTATCGTTCGTATTCTTAACTCCACCCTACATTATCTTTATGATTCATACTGAAAATCATTTCTGTCACTTGGTCAAGTCTTATTGTATGTATTATTTAACCGATAGCCTAATTTAGTTTCTGAGAACACATCAAATTGGTTGTCAGGCGTATTATCACCATAGCAGCGGGAACTAAGGGAGATATGTCATTAAAATATGATGAAACTGCATCTTTGACATCACATTACCTATTAGAATAGCAATCTGCTTGATGATAGCATCTACTTGCGATATATTCTATAATTCATCTCACTTTGTTATCGTTGCTAAAGAGAAGACAGCCCTTAGCAACCAAAATTACCGTTTCAGCTAATATCAAAGTTCAACCTTAGAGCGCTATAATTTATTTGTTAGAAAAGTAATAAACTTGGAATTTGGATATAATATTAACTATAGTTATGGTTCCAAATAAGAGGGCCAGAATAATGTAATAATGCTATGTCATGATTTTCGATGTCGGGGAATAATAATGATAATGTTCTGTCACAAAATTGTTGTAAACATCACTTCTGAAGGATATCCTGAAAATTACTTTAGCAACCAGTTCCCCAGAGAGGTATAAATGTAGCTTCTCCTATAAAGGAGAGTCCTGTCCTATTCAGGTTCCTATGCAGCGGCTGCCTGAGGAAGTGCAGGTATCAATATAGAGGCTAAATAATGAACTGTTGGCTTTTCCTATGCCTGTAAACCCAGTTATTGTAGAAAATGACGTTATTATAAATAGCCCTTATCATTTTAAAATACAATCGAATTGTATGGTATGGTGCTTTTATAAGAATCTGAACCAAAATAATCCTTACATCCCCGACTAACATACAGTACATATTCTTGGGCACACACATTTGGCTATTTGTTATAATTTTGTGAGCGTATAGCTTGGTGCTTATATGATCCCTCTCCTAATAGTTACAATATAGTTTTATCGGCCCCTAGGCATATCAAGGTTTATAGTGCTTTTAATGGAATGATTCGGGCTGGTAAATTTGGAGGAAAATACTATCATAGAACATTACTTGGTTTATATACATAAATGAAAACTTGGGATATTAAACAAAATATAAAATCTTATAATGAATTACTCACTTTAAATTATTCAGAAACATCATAACATCATTAATTAGGTAATTTTATTGTGACGAAGACTTGATGAATAGAATTTTTAAATGTACCCAGTAGAATGTGAGAAAAAAATGCAAAGAAACCTCTTCGAATAAACTGAGAAATTATTTTTTCGGGAATAAATGCAGAAAGAATTCGTCTACTTAGCAAAAATATTGATATTAAAATGCAACTTTTTATCACGCTTAACTTTACCTGCCCCAATTCAGACGTCGATTGCAGAAAATTCAAGACAAACTCCACACAAGTTTATTAGTGGATCTCGTCACCCACTATTTGTTACGCAAAATCACGCAGATTGGTTTCTTATGTAGCCCGTAAAATATTGGTAGGGGGCTGATTATTAGAAGAACCCATATATTTGAAAACTGAAAACGATTGCAACATTTTTTCCCCTTACAATCCAACTCATTTCCATTTCCATGTCACAAAGTGAGGAAGTTGGTTTTCTATCAAATGTCAGATATCTTATAGAGTTGATAAAATATTAATCTCTCACAAAACATTGTTTAATAGGGAGACAAAGGATACGTTGCAGAAGCAGAAAACACAATTTCATACTTCAATTAAATTTTCAATCATAAAGACATAATTATACAACATACAAACCTTTATCACCAAGGGCATTCTTGTATAGGGCACCTTTAACATCAGGCAAATTGATTAATACACTTCCACAGCTACAATGGTTCATAAGATAAATAAGGTGCATGATGAATCTATGTGCACTAGGGTCTTTATAATTATACATGGATAGTTGAGTTTTGTTGCAGAGGGCGCTACACAAAATAATTTTTTGTGAGATAATGAAAAACTGAGTGTCAAATTTGAAAGAACATACAATTTAAATGACAAAATCATCTTTGGTTGATCAAAATCGGTTCAGAGACGGCTGGAATATCCATAAATATAACGACTTCTAATATATGTGGTGGTACACAAAATAATATTCGATAATTTGAACCAGCCGTTGAAAAAACGAGATAGCGCCTTATACATTTTATTCCAGCCAATGCCGATGTTGGCTTTTAGTTGGCTTTTTCGTGTTGGTTATAATACGCACAACCAGTCGGCCCGTGTATTGTTATTATTAATTAATTCATTAATTAACTGTCACCGTATTTTTTGGAAAGTGGAGCTGAATTGGTATGATCGTATTGGTAAAATTTCACACATTTTTGGGTCTAAAATTACTTTCATAGCAATTTTAGGTCCTAAAAAAGCACTAGAAATGTCATAAATAAGAATAAGAGCAATAACCATGCGCTTTGAAGGCATTTGCGGTCTTAAACAAGAACTCAATTATCCCTTTAACGGAAAAAAAAGATAATATATTTGTCAACCATACGCAGCCGAAATTCAGCCCAGATAGATAGCTTGCGGCTTATTATTTACACGTGCGGTATCGTGGGCGTTCGGTCTCCCCCTAAACCCCTGAACGATTAAACATTAGAGGCAGAGTGCGTTTAGGAGGGAGAATGGAAGAAAAAAATTAATATAGTATTAATTGTAACCACCATAATTATAGTTAAATAGTCAGAGGTAAAATGATATATGCATATCATTTCACTGGAATTATATATATACTTCAAAAATCCAGAAGGGAAATAACAAGTTCAAATTGACGCCTACACGTACTTACTGTAGCTTTCATATTAAACAAAAAACATAGGTCATGGGTGAGTAATTACAAGGGCCTAAGCTAATATAACCTGTTTTTGTCCACATTTAGGCTGTTTGCAAGGAGTTGGGTTGACGGTGAGGACAGATTTTCAAGAGGAAACTGGAATTGTTTGACAGTAATTTTTTGACCAGTATACGTATTTTCTTAACGATAGTTTAAAAAATGAAAATTTTCTATTGTATTGTTAAATTCATCTGTCTCTCGATCTTTCATTGTGTGCGTGTATATTATACAATATATAAACCATTGAACTACGAAATGCATACTATATTTGTCATGACAAAAATTAAGGGTATTCTGAAAACGATATTTATCTGTTATGTTAGTAAAACGATGTTCACCCGTTACTTACAGATTTACAGAATGCCCGACGACTCCCTGATACGGCTTGACTTTATGAATGGCGCAGGGACCCCCGTTGCCATGGAGGCGTGATCCGTGTATGCATATTTGAAGTCATATATTGCCCCATTGCACGAGGCACATCCTGGGTATGCGTATTTATTAGCATACGCCGTTCCGGGAAGCTTAATGTTTTTTTCCCACCGCATTTGCGGCTTTATTTTTCAATAAACGCGCTCGCGAAGAGTCTAGCTAGCTAACTAAACCTGCGCATGCGCACATGGTAACCGTTAGGGTGACCAATAGGGTTATAATAATCATGCAAACCAACCTTCCATCAACCCATCGTTGGCTCAATCGGTAAGGATAGCATAACAAAACGTTGGAGTTGTGGGTTCGAATCTCAGTATTTATTCAGTTTTATTTTTGCCTTTATAAATAGTGAGGGAAAGCAAGAAATAATCAAAGTATAATTGTCTGTGACCTCTGTCCAAGCTTTCGTAGCTAGCTAGACTCTTCGCAAGCGTGTTTATTGAAATTGCGGTGGGAAAAAAATTACGCTTCCGGGAAGCAAGACGCAGCTTTTCGTGCATATTCATGAGTCCCGCGCTGTATTATGTGTAAACATTCTCCGCTATTATCGTTGGTTTGCGAACACGAAACAACCTACAGATACATGAATATTCATAAGGTTGCAGTAAAACAATGTTTTCTACATGGTTGCAGAAATCCCTTTGACATAGAAACCACGCCCAATTCTTTTCAATTCATCCCTATAATACATTGTTCATCATTATCAGATTATGATACTTGCTCATGCATTTCAATTATGGAGATGAAAGTCATATTCCCAAAACAGAGGTTTACTGATAGATGCAGTGCAGATAGATGCGCTCACAAACACACATGAAGACAAGCGTGCGTGCGAGCGAACCCCCTCCCTCCACACACACACACACACACTCATCCACAGGCTCATCGATGAAAAGAAAAAGAAAATACAATTCTTCAGAGAAAAAAAAGTAATTCGCTCCTCTAAAATGAACTTACTGCATGTACTTCTTGAATTATATGGACCATAAAATCACATTGAAGTCCTGTAAAGCCTTCAAACAAATTCAATTATGACTGGCGAAACCTGCGATTCTTAACAAGATAACTAGTATTATGCCGAAGAAAACACCATGCATCAGTCAAGCAGAAGATATTTCGAGTTTCATTTCGACTAATTTTCATCATCAACGTTATTATAATAACAAGCCAGAGTTTCAGAACTTAATAAAAAGATCAGATTATCAACCATGGAATTACATAGACAGTACAATACAGTCATGTTGATAAAGCAAAATTGTGAAAAATAATGGATTGAAGCGAATTGAAGCTTTTGAGTTAATGAGCGCGCGCGCGCACGTGCACACGCTCACACACACACACACACACACATACGCACGTACGCACGCACACGTATATACACATCGCCCGCTTTCGAGAGTGGCACATTTCTGATCAATCGGATGAATCGGATATTTATTTTCCGGAGCAATTAACTGGCAGTTTCAAGCAGGCATCTTGACATGGTCAAAGTGTATAATTCATATTTTAGCGTCGCATTATCTTTGAAAAGTGGAATTTTCCTGAAACTTCAACTGTGATTCAACATCTAAGGCTAAGTGTGGAAATCGAGGGGTTAACACGCTGCAATAGAAGGATCTTTGTCCGTGAATATATAAATGGAAGATGTTTCCGCTTTGTATCTCAAAATAAGACAGGTATGTTCAATAATTCACTATATAATTGGAGACTTTATCCAAAAAAAGCAATTTGTTGCCACATCTTTTACAAGGTTCTCTCTCCACGCTATACGTTTTATTCACATCCATTTTAACCTCGTCCTGAATTCCACAATAGCTTAAATATACAGAAAACTTCATTTTTACTTAGTTTTCCAAGAATTTTTGGCAGGGAATGAGATTCTTTAGTTATAAGAATTTCTTCCTGATTAGCAGATTTTTCATCAAGTGTCTATTTATATGCAATTCAATTTAACTCATTTTGATCCAGAGTAAAATATTTTTTTCCATTTCTATTTCCATATTAAGAAAAGTAATAACAATATTATACATAAATGATGAGAAAATCATTTAAACATAGCAACAATTTTAACACAAAGAAGACGGCGTGCATGTACTTTCTAAAAGCAAATATGTTCAGGGGTGCGAATTCTTCAATAAGGTAAAGTGTTAAAGGTAATACAAAGTTTTGGGAAATTTTGAAAATTGGCTGGATAGTGATTCTTAACAATTTTGTATATATTTGGATGCCCTGTGGATGTATTATAAGAACTAGCAAATTTAGTCCTAAAACACTTCTGCTTTCGAGGTAAGTTGAATATCAAAATTTACCGGTGCTCCCGGTAAATTTTGATAAATATTAAATAGCGCCTACGGCCATACAATGGTAGCTGCGACCATGAAAATGTCAGAATATGCAGTTGTGATATAAAATTTCAAAACGGGAATAGCCAATCGGTCGATTTTAGTCAAGAAACATTGTTTTATAGCTAAATCAATATATTGACCTCGGGAGGGAGCTATACAACATAAAGAGTTTATTATTTACAATTTCATCACTTCAGACTCGATTGCAACCGCGACAACGATCACTGAATATTGTAGGATCGCATATGCTTCCAATATGTTCATTTGAACCAAATTCATGACCCTATACCAACCTTGATAGCAAACTACTCTTAAAACAGCATATCTTTTCAAAATGAACAAATTTTTGTTAATTATTTAGTACAAAAAATGGGGGAAATTTTGTTTACGTCTCTTCGGCATTATTTTCATTTGCCAAACGGTCAAGATGAAATTCATTACCCTTATTACACGTTATCAAATAACAAGCAACACAACAGTCGCTCCATTGAACGCGGTACATCACAATAATAAATAGATACATAAAACAATTATATATATATATATATATATTATTACCCGATCATTGTTTTAGACACACTTCACCTCCATCATTACCATCATCAGTCGGTATTCTCTCACTCACAATTTGGACTCGTATTTTTTTCTCTCATTAACTCAATGTTAAGTCTGCATACACACAAGAAAAAAATACTAATACAAAATACAACAACAACAAACAATATACTTGCGTCATTAATTAAAGCTGTATCATTAGTGCGTTAAAACAAAATATAATATAATGAATTGTAGGCCTACATTCAAATCAAATCATAGAATGCCCTAAGTTTAATACAGCGATAATATAATCTTTGTCAAGTCGGAGCAGATAATATTATCTTTGTCAAATGAGGGAAGGTTATATTATCTTTGTCAAGACGAGGCAGATCTCATTATCTTTGTCGAGTCAGTGTAGATAATATTATCTTTGCCAAGTCGAGGCAGATACTAATATCGTTGTCAAGTCAGGGCAGATAATATTAAATTTGTCAAGTCAAGGCAGATAATATTTTTTTTGTCAAGTCCGGGTAGATAATATTAACTTTGTCAAGTCAAGGCAGATAATATTATCTTTGTCAAATCGAGGCAGATAATGTTATCTTTGTCGAGTCGAGGTAGATGATATTATTCTTGTCAAGTCGGGGCAGATCTCATTATCTTTGTCAAGTCGGGGCAGATCTCATTATCTTTCTAAAGTCTGCGTAGATAATATTATCATTGTCAAGTTGAGGTATATAATATTATCTTTTTCAAGTCAGGGCAGAAAATATTATCTTTGTCAAGTCCGGGTAGATAATATTATCTTTGTTAAGTCAAGGCAGATTATATTATCTTTGTCAAGTCAAGGCAGTTGATATTGCCAATGCCAATTCGTGCCAGATAATCTTATCTTTGTCAAGTCCGGGTAGATAATATTATCTTCGTCAAGTCAAGGCAGATAGTATTATCTTTGTCAATTCAATGTAGATAATAATATCTTTGTCAAATCAAGGCAGATAGTATTAAGCCTGCACTCAGGATTAGGAGAAATCATCTCAGCAAAGTTACAAGTAAGTAACAACTGGCCAAACAGTACAGGAGGATGTCTAAAAATAATTACTGACAACCATTTTTATAACCCTCTTGATTTTATGTACATTTGGAATGGTAACATGAACCATTTCTTTCCCCCACATACGAAAGAAGTGCACCCGGCTGCAGACCTCTCCAGACTCGGTCTGCACCTCTTCCCGCATTAGGTTTTAAGTGCTTGAGCGCGTAAGACATGATGGCAGGAGTATTTTGTCACAAGTTGGTAACTTTCCTCCAAACCGATTGGCAAAGTCGCGAAGCCAAGCTAGTGAATCGAAGATTTTGGAAGACTGCATCCCTCTCCTGTGAAGGTTAGCTGCAGCGTACCTCATTAGCCCATTTATAAGGAAAAGGAAAGTTTAATAGTAATAATTCTATGTGCCACATTTACATATCAGGGAATGAATAATTATATACAGTGCATGTTGTCAATTTACTGTTTTTTCTCATTTATCTAATTCTTACAATCAGCTTCTTGCGCACTCTACTTAATGTTAGTCTATATTTTATATCCTAAATGTAAACAGTAAACATTTGGATTAAACAGAATGTACAGTAAGCTAAACAGGCTTACTTTTCAAATCATGTTGGGCTTGCCACATTCTTGTCCTCATAGTAACTAGTGCCAACCTCCAAACTCTTTGACAAAGGGGTGTTGTACCCAGGCGCGGATCCAGGATTTCTTAAGGGGGGGGGGCTAAATTTAAAATTATGCGAGCCAAATATTGGTACGTAATGGTGACCAGCAGTGGCGTAATGAGCAAAAACGTTTGGGGGGCAGACAAAAAAATCCGCATCATCCCACTCTTACATGCAGGCCCCGCTAAACGTTTTTCAAAGTGGGTAGGGGGAGGCTAAAGTATTTACGATCAGGTAGAGCGTAGCGGAAATTGGCGTGGAGTCTAGGGGCAAAACCCCGGCGGGGTTCATAGGGCGGAGCCCCCGGAAGCTCAGGGGGTATGGGCATTTAATTACGGTCAGATGAACATATTTTGATACCTTAATTGTGACACTGGGGTTTTAGACATTAAATTACCGTCAGATGAGCATCCAGGGGGCCGCCTGTAGGTCCTAGGTGGAATCCAGGGAGCAGAGCCCCCGGAAGCTCAGGCGTTTTAGGCATTTAATCACGGTCAGACGAGCATATTTTGATACCTCATTATTTTGTGACACCGGCAGGTCACTATTCTTTCTTTCTTTCTTTCTTTTTATTTCTCTTTAATATATTTTTTCAAAAAAAGTGGGGGGCTCGAGGCCCCCGAGCCCCGCCGTTTCGCGGGCTCTGACATGTAGGCCTCGAAATAAGCATATTTTATGCCTGACTGTAAATTTAGTGAAATTTGTGAATCACAGATATCGAATTAGAAATAAACCACGTTTAAATTATATTGGGGCAACTGCCCCCACCCAAGCCCTCCCCATCAGTTAGCCTGTGGCCCCCCGATCTACACCTTGTTGGCGGGAAAAATCGTAACTGATCTCCCCTACCTTTTCTTCATTCTCTTGTTTTGTTTTTCCCTTTCTCTCCTCTTTCCCTTTCCTTCCTTCCTCTCTTTTAGGCTTGCTTGGGGGGGGAGGGGGAGAGGGGAGGGGAGGGGGAGAGGGAGGCAAGGGCCGTTCGTCCCCAATCCACACGTTGTTGGCGGGATTAATCGCAACTGATCTCCCCTACCTTTTCTTCATTCTCTTGTTTTGTTTTTCCCTTCTCTCCTCTTTCCCTTTCCTTCCTTCCCTCTCTTTTAGGCTTGCTTGGGGAGGGGAGGGGGGAGGGGAGGGGGAGAGGGGGAGGAGGGGGAGAGGGAGGCAAGGGCCGTTCGTCCCCCCAATCCACACGTTGTTGGCGGGATTAATCGCAACTGATCTCCCCTTCTTTTCACCCTTTACTTTTCTTCTTCTTCTTGTTTGTCCCCTTTAGCTCTCTTCTTTCCCTTTCCCTTCCTTACTTCTCTCCTTTTTTTGGCGGGGCGAGGGGGTGGGGGTAGGGAGTCGAAGACCTTTCGCCCCCGATCCACAACTTGTTGGCGGGAAAATTGCAACTGATAACCCCCTTCTTTACTTTTCTTCTTCCTCTTTTTTTCCTTCCCTTTATCTCCTTTTTTCCTTTTTCTTTCCCTTTCCTTCCTTCTCTCTTATTTTTTTGATGGGGAGTAACAGCCTGGGAGGCAAGGCCCTTTCGCCCCCTCCCGATCTCCTTCTTTTCCCCCTGTTCCTTTCTTCTTCCTCTTCTTTCTTTCCCTTTCTCTCCTCTTTCCCTTGCCCTTCTTTTCCTTCTCTCTCTCTTTTTTTGCGGGGCAAGGCCCGCTCGGCCCCCTGGATCCGCGCCTGTTTGTACCAATGATGAACATGTAAGTCACTGAACTGCTTCTTCTTTCATGATACTCATGCAGGTGTTGAAGAACCCACTGTCTTTGCTCTGATTATGATTTGGACAGGTAGCAGTTTGGGACTTTAACACTTCACTTCGCGAGACGTTATGTAAACAGAAGTTCTTGCAGCACTTCATTCGGAGGATTACCGAGAGTTCAAGACTTGCTTTGTTTCGTTCTGGATATATACAAATAAAACAGGAGACGATAATCAAATAAGTCTCACAACTTGCATACCAAACCATATTACATTAATAACAAAAACACGGTACTTATTGTATTTTCTTTGAATAGTGCTCTTTACTAACTTCTTTACAGAGAAAACTTAAAATAAAAATTAGATGTTCAAAATATTCCTAATAAAACTTATGAACACCTCCTACAGATGCTAACAGAGTTTTTTGCAGGTAGATGTAGCGCGCATACGCCTAACCTATACGCAAGCCATAAACACGGATGATAGTTAACCCTAATAAGGCCGGGGGGGCCATCATGGCCCCTTCCGCGATTTTTCTGATTGTTCGGGAACGCATACGGATGACGCCCCGCCGCTTCATGACTTTATTCTTTCGAGTCTTTTAAAACAATTTTTTTGAAAATCGGACCTACCGTTACAAAGTCACGTGACCTTTTGTCTTTACATGTCGGCCCGAAAATCGCTCATTTTCGTGATTTGTGTACAAAACATATGGAAATATCATTTTTCCTAAAAAGAGATAAAACATTGGTTATTTGGTCTTGTTTAAAGTTTAGGTGTTTGTTTTGGGGGCCAAAATAGTTAAATTATAGTTAGAAATGAAATAAAACAACAAAAACAATAAAATACATAAGTTAAAAAACAATGAAATACATAAGAAATTATCAAAACAAGAGATAACATAAGGAATAACCTAGCTTTCCAAATTTTTTTTTCGTATTATTATAATGGTCTAACAAATATATGTTGTGGAAAAGAAAGCTTAAATATGAATAATATATGATTTATGGGTAAAAATATGAATTTTTTGACCTTATTTGCATAATTTACCATAAATATGCAAATGAGTAATTTTTTCAAAAATTGAAATTGCTATAGTATTCTATACACTTCACTTGACATGCATGCAAATTTTCGCGGCGATCGGCCGTTTCACGGCCGAGATCTTAGGGGGGCCATAATGCCCCCGGCCGTATTAAGAACTCAAATAGCCCGGCCTTATTAGGGTTAACACAGTTGTGATATTCTGAAAACTCTCTGATAGATGGTGTAGGATTTAAAAAAGACAATATTTTACATTAATCTATTTCAAATGAAGTACAGTTAATTATTTTCTCATCTGTCTGTTTCCAATTGGTTTTTGTGAAAACTTTTATATGATTCTACAAATTTAATACTTTGGGACATTAAACAGACATATAAAACAGAAAAAAGGAACAACAAAAGTTGCTATTCAAGAACACCTTCGCGACAAAGGAAGCGTTTATGAATCAATTTAGGGGCGAATAACCACAAAGCATGATTGGCTAGGTGAATTTTGTCAGTGATTTTCATTGCAAAAATCAATGAAAATGGAGATCTCATAGGCGTAACCTAAAAAGTAATAACATATCCTAGGCATAGTTTTGAAGGGTTTTAAGGGTATGTTAATTTTGGGACTTTACATAGAAATTAACATCGCTCCAGAAAACTGCCAAAATATCACATGAGGGCAGGTTTGAAATGTAATTGTTAATGGCTCAGTCACAGAAAAGCTGCGCTAGGTACCGAAAGGGTGTTAGTGACACGAAGTAATTAACTACTGTTGACATATTTTTATGAAGTAGTGAAACGTTTCTCTATCAAAACACAGGAGCAATAGGTGATAAAACAAAATTCAGCATCTTTCCTTCTTACGCCTTCAAAAGCAAAATTTAAAGACTAAGAATTATATATACTAACTGTAATTACTCATTACCATCATCATCCATCTCATTATCAGAAAAGGTTACTGCTTCAACATCACTGACATCAGGAGAATCTATTGTAACCAAAGAAAGAAAAAAAGGATGTTTAAGCTATTATGCTGAAATGACACTTCATAATTAAACTGGTGTCTATGCTCTGTAAGAATATTGGTACCAAGTACCCAAATTCCAAGTTTAAAATAGCAATAAAAAAGAATACATAATCAATTAATGAAAATTAATACTTTAAAAAGAAATGGCAATACATGACATTGGGGAACAGTCATATTCTCTCTTTGCCACTCATTTGTGTGTTGAATTTTTTGTCATGAAATATTCAAAAGTATTTAGGAGACAGAAATTTAAATTTTCACCATTATGGTGAAAAGCATGGTCAAATTTCATTTATTCTATGCAATTACAAAGTTTCCAAGCATCAAACCAATCTAAAATTGGTACTTTAGCCAGTGTATTTAGATCTTTTTTTGTTTTTCTGATATTGAATGCAGGTAAAAGTTTTATTTCTTTTCCCCTTTTCCCTATCCCCTACACCCCCATCCTCCATGCCCCATTCTGTATGGGCTCAAAATAGACAACTACAGTTAAGGTTTTAAGAATAGACACATTTAACCTTAATACCAACTTTCCCCTATCCCCTACACCTCTCCACTCCGCCCCATTCTGGATGAGCTCAAAATAGCCAAGTACAGTTAAGGTTACATTGTAAAATTCAGTCCCCTTTATATTTGGAAAAATGTATTAATCCATCTCCAAAACTTTTCCAAATTGGAGTATTTATTCGTCATAATAATGAAAAGAAAATGTTTCATTAAGAATAATCTCCACAGCATACCTTCACGATTGTTCCAATCTACTTCTAAAAAAGTCCATTCTTCTGCACTGCTAGAATGATCATTACCTGATTTTGAATCATGAATAATAAACCACTCATCACTGAAATCGGTTTATTATTTATATCTTTGCCCCTCAGAAAATAGTAAATACTAACTATGCCTGTCACCGAAGAGAATCCATAATTTTACTGGTGCCTCAGAAACAGTGCATGGTATATTTGATTTATATCCTTCATTTAACCCCCCCCCCCAAAAAGGGATAAACTATATATAAAATTGAAAATATCATCAAATATTCAGTTTTGTCTGAACTAATAATAAGCAATATAACATTTTTTTAAATGGTATTCTACTTCAATGGTATTCTAATTGCTTAGTCACATTAGCGAATTATAGGTCAATATGCGTCGCAGTACACGTATGTTTGCACGGGTTGCGTGACGTCAAACAAGGTGTATCGGGATATACCCCATTTTACGTCACATATATCTCTTTTTTCCCTGGTAGAAATACCTTACATCACGTGAGCTATCCCTGACCATTCCCTGCACGGGAATTCTTTTACATAGGATATAATTGCTAATAAAAATTTCCCTTCGACTTACCTTGATTGTCGTTCCAACAGTCTTCTGAAAGAACCAGAGCAAATTTTATTGTTTAGTCATAGGCTACAGTAATGCACATATGTTTTCTGACTCACACCGTATATTTTACTACTAACAAATACTTCCCTATTTTTGCCAAGAGAAAGGTGCAATAGCTCATTAAAAAGTCTCCCTTTGATCCTTTTTCTTGTCAGTATAGCTTATCTAAAAGCATAATTTGGATCATAAGATTATTTTGATGTATTTACCATTCATTGCAAACCATGTTGGACTCTGGGCAAAATTTAGGCTGAAATTAAAAATTTTGAATAAATAAGATTTTCATTAAAAAAAAGACAAGATTTTCATTATACAATTGCATAGTCACATTAAATTATTTACTATATAAAAGAATGAAATATAAGCACGAGTAGTTAATTTAGTCACATTAAATTATTTACTATATAAAAGAATGAAATATAAGCACGAGTAGTTAATTTATACCTTTGTCTGAATCATCACTGCAACTGCCATCCCATCTAAGTGTCCATGAAGTATCCTCCATTTTTCATGTAATTATTGACTTTTATTCCTGAAAATAGATATCGTAAAAAGAAAAAAAATCCAGATTTATGACTGTAACATACAGTGAAAGAATATAATGACGAGAAAGTGCATATGTCTATAATATATATTGTTTTATTATTTTCATCAAAAATGTGTATTTTATAATTACACACCCTTGTGCTTTTATCAAACTTATAAAATATACAAGATTAATGGCATTATGTTATTACATTGAATAATTAAATAAAGATGTTTTATAATATAAATATGTTTCATTTGCGGTATGTGGTTGTTTGTTGTCGTTGTTTTTGTATTTTTTTCTGGTGTGTATGTAGACTTCAATGTGAGTCGCTAACTGGTATCAATAGATCTGGATTTGTATTAATTAGAGAAAAAAAACCCACATTGTGAGTGAATACCGACTGATGCATAATAATGGAGGTGAAGTGTGTCTAATACAAGGATCGGGTGATAATGTATAATTTATATATAAACATGTGTGTGTGTGTGTGTATATATATATATATATATATAATGTGATATACCACGTTCCACTGAGTGACTATTGTGTTGCATTTACATGTATTACAATGTGAAGATGAAGAAAAGCGTAACCGAGTAAGAGGGGTTTTTCCAAATATATTTAGCTTTAATAAATTTAGTGTAGCATATGTTGTAAATAAATTATAAATGTTTGTAGGTATGGGCTATTTAAATTGGCTGAATCGGTATTGTCTCTGTGATGTAGTAGCGGACAACTTTCTCATTTGTTTGAACACATAAAATGACTAAAGTTTCAATTTCTCAAGATTATGATTCAGGAGGGTTTTTTCTTTTTGGAAGACCTATGATGAAAAGCTATCCATAATATATTTTGAGTAGTACCCCCAATGGAAAAGGCACTTAAGAAAAAACAGAGCTCCATGATATTTGTATACTATGGGTGCGTTTATCGTGTCTTGCCACTAGATATGTACATATCGAACCCCACTATCGAACCCCACTATCGAACCCCACTATACGAACGTGATTTTAGGGAAGTCGCGTTTATCGTCTCTTCACGATTCAAAATAAAGGCCTTGTCTCTGTGAAGCTGCTTTGCGCCGTTTGACCCGGGAAGCTGATTAGCCTGGGAAGGTCCATAGAGCTATACGGGAAGGTCCGATTTGTATGTGGGGTTCAAAACAGCTTTGCGTTTATCGTGTCTCAGAAACGTGATTCTGGCTGTGTGTCACATTCAAAACGCACTTTTTTCGGCGTTACAATATGCCCATATCTAAAGACGTTTGAAAAAGGCTTTGCTGATTCTAGGCAAAAATTTGGTCGCAACCTATGACAAACGGGAGAGTTATCCGCGACTGCGTCACAATCCACTGAACAAAATGCCTATTTGAGATTTGCATAGACTTTAAGTGATTTCCTACTTCTAACATTCATAATTTTCTTGGTCCGGTTTATTTCAAACCTCCCCATTCAGTTACGTTTATTTTCCTGCTTTCATACAAATGAACTGATAACAAGGATTGGATTGCCCTTTAATTACAAATACGCGTAAAATTGGGTTGCATGTGCCCCACAAACCCCGAATGTCGCTTCTATTATATTCTGATATATAAAGAAAATAAAAAGAAATGGGAATTCAGTTGCGAATATATACTGGTTAAATTTCTCATTGATTTTTATTTTATTTTCACAGCGTAGCGTGGTGATTGGTTTCGACATGTTTGCGTTAATGTTCATGTTATTCATGATCCTACTTCAGGGAACAGGTAGGAACCGTATATTTAATGTATTTACATGTAAATCATAACGAAACTAGGAATAAAGATTTAATTTTATTAGTACAACTGTGTTTGGTTTCAAGCAAATTGTTTTATATCCTGTATTGATTAATAAGTAGAAATGTAATGAAATGTAATGTGATGATACCGGGGCGAATACACCAAAATAAATCTCCCGTATTTTTCTTTTTCATTCCATGTAATTATGATTATTGACTTTCCTGATTCATTTCTTATTTAAACTGAATTGTTCAAACATGTCAAACCCAATTCATATCATTTTTTATTATTTTGAAGAGAGCATTTTTTCCTCTTTTGACTTCTATTCCCTGCTCTTCTTTCTTGCATTTTTTCAAATTGATCATTCTGAATTATGTGGCTGGTGCCTTCTTTATATATACAATTTGATTAGAGTATAAACGTACATATTATTTCAAGCATAAAACATTTTATCATTCTCCTATTCATTTCAAATCTTACAGCTTTTGCCGCTGAACAGCCCAATTCTATGAAGATTATGTGCCCATCGAAGACGTTAGAAAGTGGGGAGGTTGTACAATTAGTCTTAAAGGAGGTCATAAATTCAGGCATACCAAGTGTATTTGGTCTACCCTCGGAGTTACCAAGATGGTACCACTGTTCCATACCAGGTAAGCCGTAGGTTCGGTACAACATCACTCCAACATCACTTCATAACTTCATCCATACCAAGTATATTGATTTTCCGTACGCGTTTAATATCAAAAGATTGCTTCTGTTCAATATCAGGTAAGAATTGTAATGGTAATTTTTTAAAGCACAACAGCACTTGGACAGCACTTCATTACCTCATATATTCCAGGTATACTTGATCAAATCTTCTTAGTTGTCAAAAGTTTACTTTTGTGCAATATCGGGTGAGATACTCTGACAAATAAAAGTACAACTGCACCTCATGATATAAGCAAGACCTAGGTCCAGTTGAATTCTGGTAACGAAACGGTATTTCAATTGAAAAATGATCCTTTATCATATACGGGGAAAATGAGTCGCTGATATTCTGTTTTTTTAAACTAACAAAACGCAATAATACAGAAAATTGTTATATCAGACTATTTATTACCGTAATTCTGATACTACAGTTACTGGAGCTACATGGTTACAAACGATAGTAAAGCACAACGAAAGCAAGTGGTACTGAAAGCAAAATGCATAACTATCCACAAATCATAATTTTATTTCATGTGGGAATACCCATTATCGCGGAGCTTGTTAACACTGCTTTTATCTTATGACATTGTTTAATCAGGAGTGTTGTAATATTGATTTGAAGTTCTTGTATATCATCCAAAAGAAAAGAAAATACATGTAACAGTTTCGAGGTTTAGACTTTAGAGTACAGACATCTTCCTCGGACGCGAATTGGCAGACTGAATTAAGCCGCCAAATACCTAATAGACCGGAGGCCATGCGGCTCGTAGCGCGCGAGAGAGAACCAAGATTGGGCCAGGAGGATGCGGGAAGCTATCTGGATCAAAAGCTCGCCCGTCAACATGAACTGAACCGGGACGGGGGCGCATATCATTATCAACTGTCTAACATTATTTATTTTATACGACGCAGTATTCACCCAAAACGACAACCACTGGCGATCGGAAAATTGGCGGCTTACTTTAGTCTGCTAATTCGCGTCTGAGGAAGGTGTCTGATCTCTAGACATAAAAACTGTTCCAGGATTTTGTTTCCTTTTAAATATGATAAAAGAACTTACAAATCACCGCTTCTATCGTCATTTGCCTTCATATCAAATAAATTATTTATGTATGTCAGCTTTAAATTTTCAGTTTACGAATATCGCAAACAGCAGTCCGTTTATTTTTTTATGTATAATACTTGAACAAAAGCTAGTCTTGACCACTCTAGAGCTCGCCAGGCATAGTAACAAATAATATATGCTAAGTTGATTTCACCGATGCTGGATGTATTATAGCAGGTCAATAACAAAGTAACCTTGGTTACTAGTAGGTCTTGCGGAAAAAACATAAACTGGGACACTCTTTCCCGCTCAAAAGCTGACTGGTATATTCGTACTTCTATTAGACTATTTGAATGCGTTAAGTTATTATATTTTCGTGATATTCCTTCCATAGTACAATCATTTTGAGCAATCTGACGGATTTGTTTCTCCTGCTACATTCTGTACTATAATCGTATAGTTTTTAAGTAATAATAATAATTATTATGATTATTTATTTGTTCTCGATTTTTTTCCTTCATCATTATTATTTATAAAAAAATTGGTGGGGAGTCTGAATTATATTTTGCCTTTTAACAAATAACGATCGATGTGAAGAGCACTTAAACAAAAATTGGTACCTTCTTTAGAGTAAGATGGTTTTGAGGAATGCAACTCCTTCTAGAGGATAGACCGGTAAGTCAATAATTGAAAGGTTGCTAAAAATTCTACTCATTCTTTGAAAAGAAAATATACTTTTGCCTCCCTTGAGGGCAATGTCTGGATGCTCGCAGCTTAGTGACCAAACGTGGAATAGATTGTTAAAAATAAGTTGTTGTGAATGGCATATTTACGCATTGGTAGATGTGTTTTGTGCTTTGAATAAATTAGAATACACGAAGAGTTTGATGGCATTGCCTTTTTAAGAAGAGCGAAGATTTAATTTGTAAAAATCAATGCTTTTTGCACTTTTCTGTTTTTTTTTGTGGTTTTTTTTGTTGTTGTATGGAATGGGGTGTACTTATGAATTACTGAAGTCGTTCTAGTGAAGGTTATACATCAATGATTACAATGAATGACATAATGGAGCTTTCAGATTTCTCCGATTTTCCATATATATATAATATATATATATATATATATATATGTGATGTAAATTTGCAGCTTCCAGGGAAAATTTCAGCGAATTTCTTTCAAAGTCTCTGCATTGTATATATATATATATATATATATATATATATCAGTTTAACCGGTTTAAATTTACATTACATTTTAAAAATATTTTTTAATTTTTTTTTGTTTTATTCGGTCAAAACTTCTCATACATAATACTAATTAAAATGAAACACATGTATTTCAAATATATAATTATCATAATAAAAAATGACAAATATAGTATGAGTGAAACCGAAATTATGGATAAAAAAGAAAGAAAAAAAGACAGAACAACATAAACAGGTTACTACATCATCCTAATTCTAGCACATTCCATTTTTTGCGAAATTTATGCATGGATCTATCCTTATAGCAAATATATTTTTCTGTAAGGTACGTTTGATTTAATTTAATGAGAAATAAATTAAAAGAAGGGAGTATCTCAAGACATCTACATAAATAAAATGTTTTCTTTGCAATGATAACACAATGATTCAATAGAGCATGCTGTTTGTCTCGTATCCCAAACAAGATCTCCTCGTCTGTCAATTGTAACATTTCTTTATTAAATCTAGTGTGCCACCATCTTAGAAATTCGTTCAAGTAATCTCGTGTATATAAACATTCTACTAACAGGTGCTCAATCGTGTCTGGCTCTTGATTACAAAAAAAACACATTTCATTTTCTACCACTTTCATTTTTTAAAGCTTTGCATTTACCAGTAAGCATCGTGTATTTATTTTATATTGGAATAATGTAGTTCTTGTATCAGGAATAATTCTAAAAGGTAATTCATATATAAAATCAAACTGTTCTTCATTTATTTCATATTTTGATCTCCAGTAGGTTTCTGAAGTAGGCTTTTGATATTTGTTTTCTTTTAGTACCATATTAATCATCTTTGTTGACAATTTTGATATATAAATTTGTCTATTACGAAATAATATACAAGTGTCCAGCTGTTTTTATAAATGCCTACTTTCAATACACTGAGCTTTCAACCTCTGTGGAATGGCAGAAACGACTGAGCGCCAAAGAAGATAATTCTTAAAACCAATCCGTTGCCACTTGGAAAAAACAATTAATTTTCCATTTTCCTCAAACAAATCTTCTATATACCATATACCAATATCAAATAGTTCTTTTACAAAACAACTGTTACCAGCTATCCTTATTTGTCTATTGTTCCATATAATACTTTCTTGGGAAAGTCGATTATTGTTACACAGCTCCCTAAACTCAAAATATGCATATAAAACCTTTTTATAAAATGAAGGTAGATGTCTTAATTTTAAACAATCTTTTTTGTCAAAGTTGCAATAAAGTAAAAATTGTCCACCATATTTTCTCGTAAAGTGATTACAAAATATTTTCCATGAAGAATACTCTTCTTCAACTATCCATTTTATTCTTAGCGCCTTAAACATTGAATGAATGTCTATCATATTCAGAAATTTACATTACATGGAGAACGACAGGACTTTTTAATTCGTTGGACGGTGTGTCTTATGTCTTTTTGCTCTTTTGCACTTTACTGTCAATCCTATATGCAACACTTCATCTAAATGTGCATGTATTTCATGCCTAGAAATAAAATAACGAACTAAATAAATGCTTCAATTTATTTATGTTCTTATAAGAAATGTAACAATAAAAACTTACTCCCAACAATGTGTTAAAGTTTAAAATATTTAAGTGTCAGTTTCAAACTGTCAATTAATGGCGTCCGGTTTCTACAAATCATTACATGCATATTGTGTGGTGTCATTTCAGCGTGTTTATCGAACCCCTGTCAACCAGGAGGAACCTGTGAGGAAACAGATAAGGGGTTTAACTGCACCTGCCTGGATAGCTACTATGGAGACAGATGCGAGTACGGTAAGAAGAGGAAATAAATCACAAGAGAAAGGGAGAACGAGATAGAGAGAGAGCGAGAGAGAGAGAGAGAGCGAGAGAGACTGAGACAGATAACAGGTAGAGATACAGGCACAGGGAGAGGAGGAGGAGAAGAGAGAGAGAGAGACCCAGAATATGATAGTGAGAGAGGGGAGGGCTAATTCCATAACAACCACCTCTGAATTATATAAAATCAACCTCTGAATTCTATAAAATCAACCTCTGAATTCTATAAAATCAACCTCTGAATTATATAATCAATGTTTTCATAACTTCAGTAACAAAATTCTTTTGGGGAGCAATGTGGTACGTGGGGTACTTGTTATATTGGTGAAGGCTCTTTTTAATAACTCTCATACGAATGGTCCAGGGATCGACCCTTGCTTGGTGCTAATACAGTCATTTTTGGACACGTATTGTTTTATTTTTCTTCAAACGCAAGGTTTGGCTTACAGGAACATTAATTGTTGTATTTTTGCTCAATTCATTGCATGTAGGCCCCTTCGTCCATTTATTGAGACTAGTCGGTGGAAGTGAAAGTGAAGGAAGAATAGTTATCACATCTCCTTCCCGCCCTACAACCTACAAAATAATCAATCAAGTAAACTGGTCCAGGAACGCTTCCCGGTTAGTCTGCAAGTATCTAGGATATGAAGGTAATGCTTTATCAAATTTACAGTCCTGTATTCTGTTCACTTAACTTCGTCAGTTATATATCTCAGTCACCCTAAGGACACGGTCATCAGGTGCAACTGTTCACGAAAACGTCATAAGTACATGTTCGCCGACAACCTATGAAACGCGTGTATTAAACTTAACACGCGTTACCATGGGATGTCGGTGAGTTTTACTTAGACGGTTTCGTGAAACGATGCCATGGCCGACAACCGACTGAACAAGATTCAGTATTTTTGGACTCGATGTAGAGTCAGTTTGGCGGTGTGACTGAGGTATTTACCGTCGGATTTTAAAGTTCACCATCGAAAATCATACATGCAGTCCATTGAACCAGAGGATATTTAATTTTAATAGGCTTTCATTTGTTCGTTGTCAATGCTATTTTGAAGAGGGATCTTAGAAAGCAAGATCTTTCAAATAACAAAGCGCACGAATACACAAATGTCCTCTGAAACGGATCGATCTTCCACATACCACTCTTATTCAAAATAGGAATTGTTGAAAAGTTTGGACTAACTTTCATGTTACGTGCCTGTGTAATCCATTAACATTGAATCAATTAATAAAATAAAATAAAACATATTAGGCCTATACTTGTCGACTGATAGATCAGGTTGACATTATGTAAAAGTATAAAATAATTTGTTAGCTCTTTGATTTTTTTTTGATTTTTTTATGGCAATTTGGATGAATTTCATGATAGAAATGTCCTCTGAAATGGATCGCTCTTCCACATACCACTCTTATTCAAAATAGGAACAGGTTTTTTAAATAATGTAAGCTTATGACCAAAACTAATCGATATCTTTGAGGAATTAAAACAAATGCAGCAGAGAACATTAAGTTTACTAGTAATCATGATTAGACTCACTAGTGCAAATACTTTTGTTGTTTCAACTGATGTTTTATTTTCATTTTCTTTCTGATCATCTGATAAAAGACGTATATGCAACAGTCGGAGGAGATCTCTACGAGATGTCGTCCTTACATAATCATTCTGAGGCTGTGACTGTGAGATGCCCTGCCAACGTGACTAACATTACTAACTGCTGGTACGAGGACAAGGCGGCGATGAACCGTAGTGAGGGGAGTGTAGCTGTTGTTTGCTGTACATGTGAGTGTTCCAGAAAAGTGGAAATGTATTGACTAGGAGATTTCAAATAGATAAAGTCACAACAAACAGCTTGTCTTTGAAGTATGTTCGATGCCGCCAAAACAAACACGACAAATATGCGCTCTCTAATAACGTCCGTTTTTTTCCTTCATACATGGAAACAATCAAATTCTCTTTTTGTTGCATAACTATGGGATATGTACAATAAATATTCTAATTACAAATAGTTGTCTCAGACCAACATGTAACTGGGGAAACTGCACATGAATGGTATACTAATGCACAAGCGAACAAATTTAGTGCAATCATTCCACTTTCCATGTTAAAAACGATTTTTAACAAAAACGTAGGCCCTGCCTGGGGTTTAAGATTTAGTAGAATGCGGGCCATAGGGTTAAGGATACGGTTGTAATTGGTTGTTAGGTTATGTTTAGGTTCAGCGTTAGGGTTGGGTAAAGCGTTTGGATCAACTGAGACAGGTGTCGGTAAAAACCTCAAAAGATTCACATGTCTCCTAACCCACAAGTGCTAGAAGTTCCAAATGCGCATGGTTATGAATGCTGATTTAGCCCAACTAGTTACGTTTCTAGTTCAGTGGTTCTCTGAGTTTTAAAGACCAAAAATTGCAATTCTGTGATTCTTTTTCAACAGTGAACCTGTGCAGCACACCTCGAGGTAGTCCAGTCGGTCTAGAAAGCGGTAAGGTTCCCGACAGCGCTATTACAGTCTCGAGTGAGTGGAGTCCTAATTTGGGTAAACTAAAAGCACGTATTAACAGTTCTCTTGCGTGGGTCCCCGCTGAGGATGACGAAGACCCCTGGCTTCAGATCAAATTCGATTCCACCTTTGTCATCACCGCCATCATGACGAAAGGCATGGCAGATATAAATCAGTGGGTGACATCGTACACAGTTTTTTCCAGTATGGATGGAGCATCTTGGACCCACTACAAGGATATTAACACCAACACAGTCAAGGTATTAACACTTCGTTTGCTTTCATTGCCTCTTGGCACGGTCGCTACTTAGTCATACGTGTTATTTTGTACAAAAGAACATGTACCTATTAACAGAAGGTTTTCTTTATGCAACACGATGGCTTTGCAAAATTACCCTTGTCCGATCTTGATAGCTCCAACAACAACCCTTTAAACCCCGGTATAGATTAATCTTGCCCAAGAAACAACTAAATAATCATGTCCATGCAATGATAAATACAATGTGACACAGGAAGATTAATTGTGTGGCATATAAAGTGTTAATCTCGATGAAATAAATGATTATAATCAGTGGAGTAGTGTGATCCCAGATATTGAGGGGCACTGGCATCATTGGGGGAGGGCATCGGTCTCATTGGGAAATAATATATGCTGATTACAAGGCCACTGATTAGGGTGTGGTAGGGGGTACTATTGTCTTCCTTCCTCATCATTTTCCTATTTCTCTCTTTTTCTTTGTTCTCCCTCTTTATATAATGTGCCCCTTTTCCATTTTTGTCTGTAATTTGAAGTACTACGTGCCTCCCCATTATAGGTACGTGTAAATATAAGATATACATAGATTTTTTTCTTCTTCTCACTTTTAGAATATTATGTATGGATGACAGTGTGGTTCTTGTTCTGATACAGTCGTAATGAAATCCCCTCCAATTGGATGTTTGTAGTTTCACCCTCATATCAACTTATTCTTTTAGAGAGAGAGAGAGGGAGACACGAAAGATATTACTCAGCAAGAAAGGAGGCTATGAACGGCGAAAGTAGTTAGAAATTTGCAAACGGAAACATTGAATGAGTCCTCACAATTTTGCTGTGATAACGTTTAAGTATAAATACGTAGCTGTCTTATAGTATGGCGAAAGAGAGAAAGTGTAAAAACTTATCCCTATAAAGGCTTAAGAATGCGTCAAGGTTTGATTATTCATTGACTTGAAATGACACTTTATTACCAAGAATTGTGACAACCGACATATGGAAAGTTATAAGATAGGATCATAATGCTATTTCTCTTGAAGTTAGAATATAGGGGTATTATAAAGGTCCAGGATGCTGGTAACTGAATGACATCAACATGTCAAGAAAAAAGGAGGCACTAAATGTGAAAATGACGATTTGCCTCTATTATTGTTTAAAATTGTGAATTAGTTTTTTTTTTTACAAAGGTATTGCAAATGAATATCAGCAAAGAAAGGACAAATGTATTACGAAAGTGACGTCATTAGGTTAATTTGGTTAATTGTTAGATATGGGAAATTCTACACTTCAAACCCAAGTTAATCTCATTAATTGGTTGTATTATCTTTGCAGGTATACACAGGAAACTACGACCATTATAGTTCTGTTGTGCACACCCTCTTTACGCCAGTCAAATGCAGATTCTTTCGTATCCATCTCAGGACAGCCCATAATGTACAACTGGCCCTCAGGCTAGAGCTCACTGGCTACGGACCTCTCAATGACGTATTAGGTGGGTACGGCTGCATTTGTTAAACACACCAGAAGGGAAAGAAGGATTGAATCATATTACTATATTCAAGCCAATAAAAAAGGTATTTGATAAATCGCCTTTCCTTGCAGTTAAAAAGCGCTGCACAATTGATCTACATGTTTGGGCCACTTAAACAACGACATATCACTTTTTTTAAAGCGTTCCTATCCGTCACGTCACACTGTGACGTTCACGGCGCTAGAAATTATTACCCTGGTTATAGCCGAACCACCAAAGTAACTAGCTCTGAAACATATCAGGTACCCATTCACACCTGGGAATGTAAAGATTAATGTTTTGCTACAGGACACTTGTGACAGGCAGATAACTGAACTGCGGACCCTGTGATCTTCAGTCCGATGGCTTATCCACCAGTCCAAAACACGTAGTAGCTATGTGGTTATCGTAATCGAACGGGTTAAACTATCGGCTGGAGATGCGATAATCGCAGATTCGGTAGAAAACACGGCACGACGCTAATACTTCAGTCAAATCGTCAAATCGACTAAGAACAGAATCATTTTGGGCCAGTATAATTTCTTGTTCGTTTTGTTGTCGCTAAGGGGCGGTATTCTGAAACGTCACTTAAGTGTGTCCATGTCCAGTTAGCACGAGGTGAGTTGTGGGTATGCCTATGATGGACGCCTGTGGTTTTCTTGCAGTGGTTGAACTATATGGAGTTAAAGAGTTTTGGTTTTCTGAAAACTCTATTAATAGCAACTAAGTTAAAAGACGTTAATAAGTCTCTTTATTTGCATTGACATATTTTTTTTTTTTACCTTTGTCGTCTTCAGCTGCGATGAACCAGGAAGAGGTTTTGTGTTCGCGTCCTATCCGAGGGGAAGGAATGGGAGTGGAAGATGGACGAATCCCAGACTCTAGTCTCACCTTCTCATCGAGTCTCGATGATCGTTACACTGCATCAGATGGAAGATTGAACGGTGGAGTGTCGATAGTTGAAAAGGCAGCATGGATTGCCAGGCACGATGACATAGATAAATGGGTCAAGGTGAGTCCGATAACACTAATTATAATAACGATTTTTTTTTTTAAACCCAGGAAAGCCACAGCAGCATTACTAGTAATGCCGTTCTCCCTGAAGGTCGTTCACTTAACGAATTCTTTAGGGATTTCTATTCTTAGTTTTGGTCTTGATCACTTAATAAAGATGTTTAATAGGGAACGTCCAAAGTGTGTGAACTAATGAAAACTGTTGGATTTAAAGCATGACACCTCTCTTTTTTATTTGACACACACACACGATCCCACGCACGCACACACACACACACACACACACACGTACATATATATATATATATATATATATAAATATATATCAAACGAATTAGCATGTATTCATGCTCAAAGCTAGATCCAACTGAGGCACAGGACCAGTCATTATTAAAAACTCACCTGCCCCTCTCCCCCCGACAAAGAAGTTTGATTTCTTTTCTTCAAACGGTCAGTCAACTGGATCTATTTTCTCCAAAACTACTGACCCGCCTCCGTGGTCTAGTAGTTATGGCATTGCCGTTCTAACCCAATCGAAAAAGGGGAGGGCAGCAAAGGGAAACTTTGATAGAGCTATGCACAATTACTCTCGAACTTTCATTTTTCAAAATTGTGTATTTACTAAAAATAATAATCACAATTTATAATATGTCGTTGTAGTAAAGCGCATATCAACGTCTCAACGCGCTTCCAAAGGAATGTGGATATTATTAATAAGAGAGTCGCTGTTTGCAACATTGTTTGCATTTGTCAAATTTCTTTAAATATATATATATTCATATTCATTTATTTATTAGTTACTTAATTGTTGATAATTCTTACTTCTATTAACGCACGGACGAGTCAGATAGATCTTGGAAAGACCTCTAACGTCACTGGTGTTATGGTACAAGGCAGATACGGCGGGTATGATCATCGGGTTACGTCTGTCAAGGTGTCCTATTCGCTGGATAACGTGACGTGGACCTACGCTTTGGAACCACAATGTGGTGAAAAAAAAGTAAGTTACTAATTTAGTCAGACACAAACGGAAAAACGAGCACAGGTAAAGACGCCGAAAACGGCGTATATAGAGTCCTTATCGTTTAATGCGATGCAGTATTGTGATGGATGTATAGACTGATGTTTTTATGTAATCGTCCAGAGGACGAGTTGAGTGGGGTTTTCATTTTACAATGGTTCTCGAAAGAAGATGTAACAATGGTTCCTGAATCATAACCACTTTGTGTGACTTTGTCTTCTGTTGTGTAAACAAGGGACCTGGGAAAACGGTTGGGGGAAACCAGCCGTAACAAATGGGGGCTTGGCTAGGTAGTTATATAGCGACGTGAACAGTTGAGTTTTCAGACGAATTTCGTCGTGATATGAGCGCTGGAATGTTGCATTGCGTGCGACGGATTTCATACACGTTATGAACTGTACTATGTTTGCTGTGTGTGTTGTCACCGATGTCCGTGCGTTGTATTGTGATGATATCGTCGGGCATCGCTGGCGTGGCCGCTTCGAGTTCGAGCTTTGTGGTGTGTGTGTGTTGTGAGAGTAACATTGTTGTTTTCTCGTGTTTCTGCATGGATTTGCAGGGTTTGACTGAGGGTTATAACAGTCAAGTTGTCTATATTTCTCAGTTATTGTAGAATCTAGTTGTTGCCAGGTTGGCTAGCTGGGGATTATAACAGACAGGCTCTGTAGTTCTTTCTCGGTAAGTTAGAAAACTAGGTTTTTTTTCATGATATGGCTAGCGAGTTCTCGTTGGGAAAGCTTCTTAGGGATCCGTCTGTGGAGCGGTTATGCTCATTGACAAAAGGTGAATTGATGGCTGTAGCAACTCATTATGAGATTGTACGTATCAAACGCTATACATGCTGAAGTCAGACATTTCGAACAAGGTTGTTGAGTTTCTGGTGGCGGAAGAGGTTTATCTTCCGAAGCGGCGGACAGTATCGGTACGTGTGACTCCTCCACTTAAGGTCTCGGTCCCCGGAATTAGATTCTCAGGCTAGGTCTTCAGTTTCGGATGAAGTGAGAATAAAAGAGCTGGAGTTAGAGAGGGCTAATGTGGACTTGGAGAGAGCGAAACTGGTTGCCGTGAACAGAAATGCTGATAGGCATTTTGACGTTGCAAAGAATGTCAGAATGGTCCCTCCATTCTAGGAGGAAAGGGTGTAAAAGTACTTTCCACACTTTGAGAAATTAGCTCAAAGTATGGGGTGGCCTCGGGAAATGTGGGCTCACCTGATTTAGAGTGAGCTTAGCGGCAAGGCTAGGGATGCCTACTTAGCGATGTCAATGGCCGACGTGTCGGATTACGATAAAGTAAAATAGAGCGTGCTAAAAGCTTATGAACTTGTACTCGAAGCGTACAGACAGCGATTTTGCAAAGCGCGAAAGGAAGAATCGCAAACTCATTTGGAGTTTTCAAAACAAAAGGAGCAATTGTTTGACAGATGGAGCTCGATCATCTCTCCATGTAGATCATGATTATGATAAACTGCGTGAAATTATTCTACTTGAAGAATTCAAGCGCAGCGTGCGACTGGATGTTCGGATACATCTAGAGGAGCAGCGTGTCGATACGCTGGATGAAGCAGCAAGAATTGCAGATGATTATGTGCTCACGCACAAAAACTCACACAAAGCAAACTTTGAACCTAAGAGAAATGGAAACTGGAACAAAAGCAAGAAAACAAGTTCATCACAAGGAACAGATGAAATAAAACCACAGTCACAGCAAGGACATGCAACAGAGGAAGGAATGTGCTATGCTTGCAAACAGCATGGGCACCTAAATTCAGAGTGTCCTTCACTTCAAGCTAAGAAAAGGGAATTTAGTGCACATCCTAATGCATTTGTACAAATTATGTCAAACTCACAAAGTAGAATTGAACCAGCAAACATAGAAAAAATTCAGAAAGAGTATGAACCGTTTGTGTCTGTAGGATATGTGTCTGTACCAGAGAGTGATGGGGCAAGAAAGGTGAAAGTGTTGCGAGATACTGGTGCTTCTCAATCCTTGATCTTGGAGATTGCGTTGCCCTTGTGTGATAGTTCTACTGTTGGTGCTAGTGTTTTGCTACAAGGCATTGGAGACGGCTTTGTGGAAGCGCCCTTTCATGTAGTAGACTTGAAGTCGGACCTTGTTTCTGGTATGGTGAATATGGCAGTTAGACCATCACTTCCTGTGGAAGAGGTATCCATCATATTTAATAGGCAATGATCTCGCTGGTGAAAGAGTCGTGTCATGTCCAGTAGTGAGTACAAGTCCTTGTGAAAGTTCTGAGACAGATGAGTTGGTTGCAGAATTTCCCGTTGTGTTCCAAGCATGTGCTGTAACTCGTTAAATGGCAAAAAAGGTGAGTCAGAGAAGAAGTCTAATGAGATAGATGTTGACTTAGGAGATTCGTTCTTTGTCGTTTGGTTGAGGATAAGTCTGATCCAAACGTGGATGAGAGTGCAAGACAGGTTCATAGTGTAGGAAATAGTGAAAATCTGAACCACTGTCTTTGAACAAGAGAAAGTTGCTAGAGGAGCAACATACAGATCCTCAGTTGATTTCTTTGTCTGAGAGAGCTGTTTCTGAGGAGGAGGCATCGACTGTGCCTGTTTGTTTTTACAAGAAAGCAGGTGTGCTAATGAGAAAGTTGAGGCCAGCAGATGTCCCTGCAGGTGAAGTGTGGAAAGAAGTCCACCAAATCGTAGTCCCTTCTACATACAGGCAGGACATAATTAGCCTTGCTCATGAAGCTTCACTTGCAGGTCACTTAGGGGTTCACAAAACCCAGGAGAAAATTCTTTCACATTTCTTTTGGCCAGGTATGCAAAAGGATGTTGCAAATTTTGCAGAAGTTGCCATGCATGTCAAGTTGTAGGCAAACCGAATCAGAAAATACCGGCAGCACCATTGAAGCCAATACCGGCGTTCAATGAGCCATTTTCTAGAATCATAGTGGATTGTGTAGGTCCTCTGCCAAGGACAAAGGCAGGTAATGAATATTTATTGACAATCATGTGCGCTGCGACAAGATATACAGAAGCGATACCACTGAGGCGCATTACAGCGAATAATGTGACAAAGGCGTTAGTGAAAATTTTCACTACAATCTGATTAAGGGTCAAATTTTATGTCTAAGGTGTTCAATCAGGTGTTGAACGAACTGGGCATAAAGCATGTCGTTTCGAGTGCGTACCACCCAGAATCCTAGGGAGAACTGGAGAGATTCCAGCAGACTTTGAAGAATATGTTGAAAACATGTATGGAATCAGAGAAACAATGGGATGAGGAGTTCCCTTGTTGTTGTTCGCTGTGCGAGCTGCTGTAAACGAGTCGCTTGGGTTCAGTTCTTTTGAATTGGTATACGGTCACTCAGTACATGGACCATTGAAGTTGCTGAAAGAGAGACTGTTGTGTGATGAAGCACAAGCAAATGCGTTGGAGTATGTGAGTACTTTCCCTGGGAGAATGCATAAGGCGTGGGAGGTTGCCAGACAGAATTTGTTCGATTATCAGGAGAGGATGAAGTCATGGTATGACAGGGAATCCAAAGAGAGAAATTTCGAGGTAGGAGATGAAATCTTTGTCTTACTGCCGATAGTTGGTCATACTCTGCAGGCTAGATTTTCTGGACCGTACACTATAGCTAAGAAAGTTGGTGATGTTGACTATGTTGTCAACACTCCAGATAGGCAAAAGAAGAGACGTGTGTGTCATGTGAATATGCTTAAGCCATATACCCGAAGAGATGACTAGAGTAAAGTAAAACCAGTATTGAGTGCTGTTGAGTGTGACTCAAAATGTGAAGTTGAAAAAACAAGTGGGCAAGATTGAAAGAGAGAACCTATGTGTGAAATTGAAAAATTCAGAGGTTCTATCACACATAGAAAACAAAACCCCACTCAACTCGTCCTCTGGACGATTACATAAAAACATCGGTCTATACATCCATCACAGTATGTACAAAATGCATGGGGAAATCTTGATCGTCGACCTGTTGTTGATCTACATTTGAAGAAAAAAAATGCTGTGGATATATTTTTTCCAGACGTTTGTCATTAAAATAAAGTTGTATTGTATGACGAATCACTTAAGGACTTTGAATTTTTAAAAATCCAGTTATTGAAAAAGATTAATATTATATGACGAACCGTTCAAGGACTTTCACGAATATAATTGACCCGCATCAGGTTAACTTAGCAAATTGTTCCGATGTCTTTTGTACAGACTGCCTCGCATTGAACTTGGAAGTTCATCATACATACGCCTTTTTATGCGTATTTACCTGTGCTCCGTTTTCCGAAGTTGTGTCTGACTGTATAATTTAAAGGGAGTGTAGCATGGCAAATACTGGTTAACGCCATCTACGTCTTCTTTTGGACAACTGCACGTAAACGAATGGACTTGCATGATTAACGGTAGTCAGCGAATTAATCTAATCTCTACATGGTCAGCGCGCGTTAGCGTTCGCGAAACAGACCGAAGTTCTCCTCACTTTCCGGTTTCGCGTATGTTGCACGCACGTGAATGTTGCGGTCGCGTCGTCCGTAGTCGTATCATACCCAATTGGCCCCGAGTAGGGCCACGGGAAAGACACATAGTCTCATCATGCTATACTCCCTTGAAAATACATTTTGAGGAAATCTTAGTAGAATGGCTTCGACGAGACCAAACATTCTGAAATGTCACCTACATCGACAGCCCCTGATACATTTAAATGCAGGGTATTCCACTTACACTGCCATCTGCTACTCACAATACACATTTTCACGGTTACAAAAGTGCGCATGGGCAGACATGGGCGCCATCTTAATTTAAGAGTAAACAAAGATGTTAACCCCACTGACCTCTAGAGGTCAGTGGTTTACGCGTAGTTAAGATAGCGCCCATGCGAATATGATGTGAGCGCACATCGCAGGCAGTGATGTCATCAATGTTTTCAGATGCCTGCGCTGTGCGCTCACATCATATTTGCATGGGCGCTATCTTAATTACGCGTAAACCTGACCTCTAAAGGTCAATGGTTTGTTTACTCGTAAATTAAAATGGCGCCCTTAACCGTGAAAATGTGTATTACCCGATGTCTTGACAGCCATGTCTCACAATGCATTACCGAATGATGGCGCAATTGAAAATACATTACAACAGGGGTAGCGATGTCCATAATTACCTGGCTTGCTTTTAATAAATACAAATGCAATAATGAAAAATAAGTTGAAAAAAAAATGATATAAGTATCTGGATGAGAAAAGGAAAATCGAAGAGATACTTTTGGAAAGACAGATGAAGAAGGTGGGCCTTTGGTCTTTAGCCGAAAATTATGTGTGAATGTTGATTTTTTTTAAATTTTGGGACTGCAAACGTTATAATTTCCTTTATACATGACAATGTCAGCTTACTTTTTAAAGTTTTTAGATGCGACTTTGAAATTGAATGATGTGTGAAAATGTGCAGCCAAAGTAGAATTGTAGCAATCCCCATTCAGTTTTCACTGCAGATGTTTTTCTTTAATTGTTATTTATGCGGCCCCCTGCATACAAGCACACTTATTCAACGATCTTGCTAAGAATTTCACACTGCTATTACCTATTTTGGCGGCGAGATTGTAAAGCTGGAATATTTTCTTTCTTCATCAAACCCCGTACATTTTTACATTTTTACGCTTCAGTAATCATTATATGCCAATTTTTTTAATTGTACAATGTGTCTCCACTACCAAATATAATTAATAGTTGCATAATAAAGCATTCCGTAGGCCTTTTGTTTGAAGCTATAAGAGGCATCGCGCTTCGATATATTGTAAATTTAATATATCCGCGCCTGCCCCTTCCCCTGGATCAGTTCTGCCCATACACCAGTATGCCGTTGTACATGTTTTTATGTAATCATATCAGATACTCATACCCAGCTTACATTTATTTATTATACATCATGTTTGCCCAATTCTATCATGTATAATCGATAGCAATTCATGTACTTGTATTTCAAATTTTATTTTACTATGTGAGTACACATTTGCAATCCAGCTTATGCTGCAAGACATAGTATGTAATTGATAATTGAACTGAAAATCCATGCAAAGCCCTTTAATTGATAATTTCGTTCTCATGATCTTCAGGTCTACGCAGCAAACTACAATGCTCACACTCCCGAGACTATACTGTTCCCTCGACCGATTATTGCACGATACGTCAGAATACACCCACTCACGTGGAAGGGAATCCAGGCCATGAGATATGAAGTTCTTGGCATAGCTGAATAGACGGCACTTTAACAGCATGAAGACTTCTACTACATTGTATTGTTATTATGTTTTTATAATTATTGTTTCCCCCGGCAGTATGCTGGAGGATACTTTGGATTCAGCAGCGTTACGCCGCAGCCGCCGCCGCCGCACAGTTGGGCCAGGGAGGAACCAAAGTGCGTCAAAAGTCATTTTTGGTGATATATTTTTTAAATGTTTTCTTGCCCAGTTGAAAGATAATACATTGAAGAATACCTCAGTAAAATATTTAATTCCGGTATGCACAATAAGGGTATAAATTTACTCCTTCAAACAGCAAAATCCTACATATTCACAGTTTTAGTGCAAAAGTGACTTATTTTATAAATCTTTCAATTTAACATGAAGTTTTAAAGTTATTGATATGAAATGCTCTCACATATTCCTGATAGTTTAATTTACTGCATGAATGGGTTAAAATGCATAGAAACACAGTCTTCATAATATATAATAGAGTAATTCACTGAAAAATTGACTAATTATCCATGGTTTTTTTTTATAAATCCAGAGGAAATGTTTAGTTTTCCAGGGATCACCGCTTTAATTTTATTACCACCATTTTCTCTGATGTCTAAGCTTTAAGTTGATACCAGATTTGGCTGCCCGATTTTGCCCGTTATTATGTTAGAGCCGATTTTTCTTGCCACATTGCCCCGAAAAGTATGTTTATTTTGGTTCTCGGCTGAATCATGAAGGATTCGCGGTCATAAATTACGGCGCGTGGGGCGCGTGACAGTTAGACCGCACACTAAAGTGCACACAAGACATCTATCAAAATATGACCTTTGACCCTATACAAGACGGAACACTGAAGGTAGCATCACCAAAATCTATATAGTCAGGTCAAGATATGGTTTGACCCCAAACAATTGCAACAAAAGGTTTTTCAACGGTTTCTTGTAGTATTAGACCTCAGGAATAACATACTAAAAGTATACCAAAATCGAAGGTTCGGAAAGCTGTTATTTTCAAGATGGCGTCCAAGATGGCCGCCGATACCTAAAAATGGCCATAAATCACTTATTTTCCATCATAGAGACACAATTTTGGTGTCTATCCCATGGTTTGGGGGGTCAGAGAATCCATTGAGACAAGTAAGAATGGTGTGTGATGGTCTAGGAAACCCCAAAATCCAAGATCGCGTCCAAAATGGCCGCCATAACATAAAAATGGCCATAAGTCACCTATTATCCATGCGAGAGACATAGTTGGGGTGATAATGCTATGGTTTTCGGGGTCATAGAATTCATTAGGATAAGTTAAAATGTTAAGCAGTGGTTCAGGAAACCCCAAAATCAAAGATGGCATTCAAAATGGCCGCCCTAACATAAAAATGGCTATTAGTCACTTATTATCCATCCGAGAGACATAATTGGGGTGTCTATGCCATGGTTTTCGGGATCAAAGAATCCATTAGGATAAGTAAAAATGTTAAGCAGTGGTTCAGGAAGCCACAAAATCCAATATGGCGTCCAAAGGGCCACAAAACCACTAAGATTTCTCAATAGAGGGCGCACTTTATGAACAGGAAATGAACTTATAATGTTTCTCTCTCACCCTTATGGTGTCACCAACCCCCCACCCCCAGAAAAGGGGTCAATTCAACTATTGTCAGGTCATTTTCAACACTGGGAGAGGGGGGGGGTGACAAAGACAAAGGTTTTCGGGATCAAAGAATCCATTAGGATAAGTAAAAATGTTAAGCAGTGGTTCAGGAAGCCACAAAACCAATATGGCGTCCAAAGGGCCACAAAACCACTAAGATTTCTCAATAGAGGGCGCACTTTATGAACAGGAAATGAACTTATAATGTTTCTCTCTCACCAACCCCCCACCCCCAGAAAAGGGGTCAATTCAACTATTGTCAGATCATTTTCAACACTGGGGAGGGGGTGACAAAGACAAAGTAAAAACTTAATAATAATATCTAGACACACATTTATAATACCCACCATACAATTACAAATGTTTAATACCTCGTGTTGTTCATGTCATCTTATAGCGAATACGCATGCAGATCTTCACGTTCCTTCATTTTGATTAGGAATGTACTTGAGTAAAGATAAATCATCTCATGCTGCACTATCAAGTGACTCGTTATATGGATTGTGGCATACATCAAGTTGGCATGTTACATGGTAGTCCGTAACCTCTGCAGGTACAGCGAGGTGTGCTACAAGCAGTACAGCAGTTGCAAAGAATCAACTTAAGAAGATTACTAGGTGCAGCCTCCGTATTCAACATCACTGGAACCAGGTGATTGTTCTCTAATTTCCAGCCCCAGTCTGTGACGTCCATGTCTAATCCACTCTCCATCCATGCCATTGCTTGGTAGTATGTTCTGAGGGAGTGGAATTTGGTGGAGGCTGGCGTAGGAGCTAGGAGTCGCATTGGCAATTTTCTTGACGAACAAGTTGTATTGTAATGATGCAAGTGAGTCATTACAGCGGCAACCAAACATGAAAGACATTGCTTTGATACCAAGTTCCTCTATTAGTTCCTTTGGATGACTTGGAAGAAGGAAAGTACTAGCACAGGATTTTTAAGTGGGGCTGTATTTCACAAGCTTCTGGAAGACTGCTTTCTTTCCGATCCCGAATATCCTGGAAGTCGAATCGCAACCACTGTAGGCATGTCGAAAAATTAATTGTGAGCATAGATCTTTACCCAGGTCAACTTTAAACTGCTCAATGTTATACACCTTCAGAGCCTTGGCTGCATTGTCAGACCGGAAGTATAGTACCCTGCTATCTACACCCGCGTAATGCAAGAGTAACACCAATATGTCAGTGCCTTTTCAAATCAGAGTAGCTGACTGACGACGAGAAGAATTCACTGCAGCTTTAGCGATATGTACATCTGCATCCCCGGATACATTGATACGGTGCAATTACTCTTCCTCATTTCCTCACTAATGAGATTATGAGTCCCTGCTTATTGCAGGGCCATATAGTGGGGGTTGTGAAATCAGCATATGATCGTGCTATTCTGCCATAGCTGTCTCCTGTCTTCCATGGTATCTAATGCACCAAGGAACCACCATCAAGGACATACTGTTCTGTGTTCTTTCACGGCTTCACTCGATACTTTACTTGCATGATCAGTTATAGCATGAGCTAGCTCAGGCTTATCGACCTTCCGAAAGACATTCCTAGCCTCGAAAAGTGAACATTCATATAGGTGGGAACGGACTGAGCTCATAGCTCATCACCTCTGCTACTTCAAGTCCCATGGTTTTTTAAACTACCAGGAACCGTTGAAACAGCAAAGCAGCATTTATGGTTTGTTTAGAGACAATATTAACTTTCGAAATCTCTCCCAGAGTCGTAGCTTCGTCTTTCCTTTTGAACGAGACTGTAAAAACAGCATATTGGAAGGCCGCTAAGCTAATCATTGATGTACCCTAGAACAGCCCACTGAAAGAGATCGACTTGCGCTTAGGTTGCTTCCAGACCTTCATGATTTTGCTGGAAGCAATCGGTACCCTAATGAAAGGAACTGGACTTCGCAAAATCCTTGGAACAGATAGCAGGGAACTATACTTCCACTCTTACAATGCATCCAAGGCTACGAAGGTGTAGCAGTTGAAAGTGGACCTGGGTACGGGATCTATGCTCACAACTACTTTCTCTGGATGCCTACACCGGTTGCGATTCGACTTTTCGGAATCGGAAAGAAAGCAGTCTTCCAGAAGCTTGTGAAATGCAACCTCACTTTGAAATCGTATGCTAGTACTTTCCTTCTGCCAAGTCAGCCAAAGTAACTAACTTAGAGGAACTTGGTATCAAAGCAAAGACTGTCATGTTTGATGGCCGCTGTAATGACTCGCTTGCATCATTACGATACAACTTGTTCGTCGAGAAAATTGTCAATGCAACTCCCTGCTACGCCAGCCTCCTCCATATTCACTCCCTCAGAACATACTACCAAGCCCATGGGGGTACTCAGATTTGGTTTTCCCAGGGGTGTGCCGCTCAAGTCTCGAAAACCCCTAGCCCATTTTTTACAATTTTCGGGACCCAAATTTTTTGGAAATTTTGAAAACACGGACCCATGTTTAGGGATATTTTTGTTAAAAAAGTGACCCATTAGAGCGGCACACCCCGTATGTCTTAATATGGGGGCTACCAAGTCATGGCATGGATGGAGAGCGAAGAAGACATGGACGTCATACACTGGGGCTGGAAATTAGACAACAAACACCTGGTTCCAGTGATGTTGAATACGGAGGCTGCACCTAGTAATCTTCTTAAGTAGATTCATTGCAACTGCTGTACTGCTTGTAGCACACCTCGCTGTACCTCGTTGTTGACAATGACCTGTCAATAGTTGAATTGACCCTTTTTTCTGGGGGTGGGGGTCGGTGACACCATCAGGGTGAGAGAGAAACATTATAAGTTCATTTCCTGTTCATAAAAATGCGCCCTCTATTGAGAAATCTTAGTGGTTTTGTGGCCCTTTGGACGCCATATTGGATTTTGTGGCTTCCTGAACCACTGCCTAACGTTTTACTTATCCTAATGGATTCTTTGACCCCGAAAACCATAGCATAGACACCCCAATTATGTCTCTCGGATGGATAATAAGTGACTAATGGCCATTTTTATGTTATGGCGGCCATTTTGGACGCCATCTTGGATTTTGGGGTTTCCTAGACCATCACACACTATTCTTACTTGTCTCAATGGATTCTCTGACCCCCCAAACCATGGGATAGACACCAAAATTATGTCTCTAGGATGGATAATAAGTGATTTATGGCCATTTTGGTATCGGCGGCCATCTTGGACGCCATCTTGAAAATAACAGATTTTCCGAACCTTCGATTTTGGTATACTTTTAGTATGTTATTCCTGAGGTCGAATACTACTAGAAACCGTTGAAAAACCTTTTGTTGCAATTTTTGGGGGTTGGGGTGTTTTTTTACCGTATATTGACCTGACTAATAGGCTTGTAGATTATACCAAGATAAACCTTCGTTCAAAATCGTGACAGATTTCTTTTAAATTGTGTATGGAAGTGTATGTTGGTAAAATCTACGCACCTATAGTTTTCGGTGATGCTGCCACCAATGTCCAATGTTTTATAGGGTCAAAGATCATATTTTGCAGGATGGCGTTAGTGCACTCTGCAGACCACACTTTTAAATGGATTTCTTTCAAATTTTGTATAGAGATGTATCTTAATGCTAAATATATCACCCATTGCGGATGGAGTATCGAAAATAATATCGCTGGTGATATTCGTTTATCTCGCAATGTGGTCAATAAGGGATCTAAAAGATCACGACGTTTCGTGCGCCGCTGCAACACTTCGTCAGGTGATAAAACTACACGCCTTTTGTTTTGGTGGGAGAAACGTTACATTATAACTTTTTATGTTACGGGGTCAAACTTACTTTTTTCTTGCTATGTATGTTGCAATTGAATATGTGATCAATTGTCAACTAGTACTCATCATTAGGTTATCAGGAAAACTAACACCAAGTGAAATATCGCGTGTTTTACCTTTATTTGTACATTATGTATGAATAAAACGATAAACCTTAGTTCGTCATAGTAATAAACCAATATAAAATGATTTTACTGATTAGGCCATCCGCAGCTTTTAGGCCACGCAGATAAAGTATGGTGTACAGAAAAGAAGGTAGTGGATTTTATTTTTTTTAATGATGACAAATAATAATTTTAGTTTTAAAAATGCTTGGAAGGCTTAACGGAATTTAATTCAGAAAATTCTTTTTTTCTTTTACACAACCGTATACGTGGTCACTGTGTCGTATTCCGTATTCTACCTCTTTTCTACTAGGCGTTTCCTTTTTTGTTCACTCTCTCTTTGATTATGTTCATCTTCTCTTATCGTTCCTAATGAATCACTCTCTCTCTCTGTCTCTCTCTCTCTTTCATCCTCTCTTTCTCTCAGATAATATATAAATGTCATAAGGCCCACATATTGCGCGCGCGTGTGTGTGTGTGTGTATGTGCGTGTACATAGATTGCAACTGCGCGCAACAAAGGCCCTGCGCGTATTAACTGAGCACTGTGTTATAAGATACAGAAGTGTTAAGCGTAGGCCTATTACACTTCATCATAAAGAAAAAACACCCGTCATATCAGGGGAGGGGGGGGGGGGGTTGTAAACCACATGAAAAGTGCCGACAAATTAAAGAACAAAATTGCTGTAGCTGTTCCTGGTAGAATATTTTTTTTTTTTTTAAATCTTCCACTCTCCACCACTTTGGATATGCCGGCTCTACCCCGCTGTTGCTTCACCTTTATCAGTGTGTACTCATCTTAAAGGGAGAATGTTTGACAGTCACATTTCGACTTATTCAAGCCTATATTTTCTAGAATGTAGGCTAATGCGGAAGTTGTCGGGGTTGTTTTAGAGAAACAATTAAAGAATTATGTTCTTTCTCGCTCATGTTATGTCTTGTTCATGTTTTGATTTTCATTGATATGCTCCTCTTATCTTCTGTTTTGCTTTTGAATATAAAATGTAATGGAACCATGTAAAGCGCGAGATATGTAGCCTAAATTTCAGACACTTTAGTAACAAGTCTGTATGCATGGTATAAAGCCCTTAAAGTAATAAATTATTATCATTCTTGCTCGAATACCAGCTATCAAACTCTCATTTGCTATCAAACTAAAGTCATCAAAACTTTTATTGTCACAACAACGAATTTTAAATCCTGGCCCCAAAACACACAAAAACCTCTTTCTAGTCAAATGTCATAACCCACGGAATCTGGATGCAGTCTCGTATGATTTTGAGAATGCAGAAGTGGAACTTGAATTACCGGATTACATGTATTTACGTAGGTATAACGATTAGCGACATTTGTATCAAATTGTTTGTTAATCATATAAAATACATCTACATAATATTTTAGTCATATTATAATTGATTTATTTCAAATTTGTTGTTCACAGGTGATATTGACAATGACGAAAATCTCTTCTTCTGATATACTTTACTATGTAAACAAAAAATATGCCTTCAGCACTTTATTTAATGTTTTGAGTGGGATTCGTTTATATATTTTAAAATGTATATACAATATATACGTATGTATCATGTACAGTGCAAAATATGTAAATTGTAATAATTAAGCTTTATTAATACAGCAGATAATCTCTCTTGTTGTACATGCCTGACATATCACCACAAGGTGGAGCTATTAACTTCTAGACTTATGAGATAATCAAACATGTATTATTACATACATGTATTTGAAATATTTATTTAATTATAATGAACATAAATGGATTCCTAGTCTTCTGATAATGCAGATGATAGGATGTGTTACAGAGTAGTGACAACTCAGACATTCATGTGCTCAGCATCGGTCAAACTCAATTACATTTACAAATATGACTTTTCGAATTTAAATATTGGCATTTTGTTGCAAATCATTCAAGAAAGCTTTCATTCCTACTTTGCTGTTGGTTGCTGTGAGATGAAATAAAAATTAATGTGTTACACCTAAAAATAAAGAGAATACATTGTCATGGTTGTGCATTTTGTTTTGAAACCAAATAACGCTATGCGGCTTGAAGAAGGTTTGCAAAGAGGAACGATTTCCAAACAGTAGTTTGTTATGTATGTTTAAGGCTTCATTGCTGTATAATGTATTCGACGAACTACTAATTTCGTTTTGTAAAGAAATATTGGAAATTCCAATATCGAAAATACACACTTAATACAACGTGGTTTGGTTAATGCTCATGAATGTACTCTGATTATCGACATCATGTCCAGGGTATTTATTCTTGTTCATATTTAGGCAAACATTGCAAATACTAATATTGTATAACCGTCAAAGTATTTGAATTTTAATTCTTTCCACTGAATCCACTAACGTACACGAATAACATTTGTCTCTTTCTAAAAGCTAGCCCTTAAGAAAAACAACAACAAACCCCAACCCCCAAAAAGAAAAAAAAACGAAATTTTCCCTACACTACAAACGTGCCAAAATGGAAACATTATTTTTCATTATTGGTAACAAATAGAAATAAGATGATGATGGCGACCTGAAGTGCAATGCATCATGCACGACAAACACATATCATCAACATTATCTATTCAATGAGCCAGTCATGAACACTTCCATTAGTATAATTGTTGACAACCTAATTTAATTCTAATATGATAAGGATAAGTAAGTGATCTTAAACTGAAGAATGCAGTGTTAAGAAAGCGCGAGCAAATACAAATGTAGGCTGAGTGATTGTATAAATGATTTATTCAAATTTTTTTTTCGCTTTTCAAGGCCAATATGCCATATTAAATGAAGTTCGATTCATCAACAAGCTAACACTTTTTTTCATTCTGTTTTTATTTGTCAGTTCTGAATACATAATAACATCAGTATTCATTAAAACCTACGTGGAGAAATATAAAATTAGTTTAAACAGAACTTGTTATCCTCTGAATACATTATAAAGTCAGTATACATGAAAACATACATGGAGAAATATAAACGTATACACTTAGTTGAAACAGAACTGGCTAGGGCTCCAAGATAAGCGTAGGGTGATGCTTTGTGAGCCCTGACAATTAAGTACAAGCAAAATACGTAAATTAGGGGGTTCTTGGTGATGCAAAGTTCCAACAAAGAGAATAGGAGAATGATAGGTAGAGACTGAATAGTGATTTGGAGAGAGAGAGAGAGAGATAGAAAGAGAGAGTGAGAAAGAGAGAAAGAGAGAGAGAGAGGGGATGGGGTTGAAGTGAGAAGGAGTTACATATGATTGCACATATCGTTGCTTAACAAAAAAGACATGAGCATTCGCGATTAAACAATGTATTGAGAGAGCAGCATTCTTTTCACTGCTGCTTGGAACGCAAACTCTGAGTGAAACTCCATTTGATCCAAAGGCAGGGAGCTCGACATGTCCGGGCCGCGTCTTATTTTTTCGTCTGGAATCTGGGCTCGCTGTGGTACGAAAAAATAAGACGCGTCCGGGCCACTATGTATATTTGATGTATGTGCCGTAGCGGTTTTGGGATTGGATAGGTGAAATTTATTTGACTGTCTTGTTGGATAAGAATGTACGTCTTTTTTTCTTAAAAAGGGCAGATAGAGCAGGAGGCAATTGGCCTTGATAAAGACGAAACAAAAACAGTGAAGTCTGTAAAAAGTTAATGTCCGAAATTTAGAGGGTATAAATTAAAAAGAAACAACGAGGCGCTATGATCTTTGTAGCGAGAAGCAGTACAAATACGTTTCGCCTTCTTAAAATTGAGTCGTTCAGACATTCGGAATTCGCCCATATTAAATTACAATATGTTATATACGGTAGTAACATAATATTATACAGTATGAATAAAACATTTGATGGTAGGTAATGTTTCAATTTAGACAGAACACCAACATTGCGTGAAATGGTTTTAGTTATGTATTTGACATGGTCAGACCAATTCAAAAGTTCGTTAATATACACTTCAAGAAGTTTAGTATTGGTTTTCTGTTCGATCACAGTGTCATCTATTTTCAATGGTATATCAAATTGAACTGGTTTATTATGGGTTCTAAAGTATTTGTAGTTTGTTTTCTTACGATTCAAAGATAGTATATTACCTCGAAACCATTTGGCAAGTTTTGGCAGTTCTGAGTTCAGAGTGTCTTTGAGAACATTGAAATTCGAATGGGAGAGAAATACATTTGTGTCATCAGCAAACATTATATATTGTAATACAGTTGACGAATTAGAAATATCGTTGATATAAAGTAAAAAGAAGAGCGGGCCTAATAATGAGCCATGTGGGACTTCACATTTGATATCTAATATTTCAGAGTTAACATGATTATAAGAAGTAAACTATTTCCTGTTTGACAAGTAGCTCTCAAACCAATTTAAAGCTATTCCTCCAACACCGTAACACTGCAGTTTATTCAAAAGAATAGAGTGATCAAGAGTGTCGAATGCCTTGCTTAAATCAATAAAAACGCCGATGACATGTTTACAATCAGCCAAGTCATTCAACACTCTGCCATACAATTGTACAATTGCAAGTTCAGTTGATTAGGACTTCCTGGAGCCAAACTGATTTTGATTAAGAAGGTCATTCTTCGTCAAAAATTCATACAATCTGTTAAAAACATTACGTTCAAGTATAACCTTTTCCATTTAAAAAAATCGGAAATACCAGTTGTTAATGAAAGATTAAATATTAACACAAGGGGGTTAAACGGCTACTAATTATTTTCTTCAATACACTGGTGCTAATTTCGTCATGGCCAGATGAATGAGATGGGTTAAACGAGTTCACTATGCGTAGTATTTCAAGATGATCAGTAGGTTTGAAGAAGACTGACTTGTTTAAATAGTTAGGAAGATATTTCTCAAAATCGTTTCCTTATCTTAGTCGCTTGCTCAGGACCTATGTTAGCAAAATGTTTATTAATACCGTTTACAATATCTCTTGGGTTATCCAATTTATGGTTATTACAGAAAAGGGTTTGTACTTTGGGGATCTGTCTTGTTTACATACTATATGATTAATAACTCTCCATGTAGAGGTCATATTTCCATGTTCATTTTCTAGCTGTTTGGAGAAATACAGTGAATACAGAAATACGTGAAAGCCGTATAATTGTAGTCAGCTTGTTTCTTTATTTCTTGTAAGTACTAATATCAAGATCACTAGGATTTTCAAAGCTAATTTTATATAAGATATGCTTTTATTTATTGCTATAAAGATACCTTTGGTAATCCACGGGTTCCTTCGGGAATTCATGTGGTGGTGTTTTTCAATTTGGGAAATATTCTTATGTAAATAATATTCAAATCTAAGCCAGAAAATCTCATCTGCAATATTTGGTTCATTGCAAAATTGAATGTCATTCCAGTTTTCAAAAGTTACGTCATCACTAAGACATAAAATGTTATCCGGTGTAAATTTGCATATCTTTATAATTTTCTTTTGATTAACTGGGTGACGATTCACATATTTTATGACTAAAAATATAGGCATATGATCCAAGATTTCGCTGTAAAGAAGACCAGGCACCATTTTCGTATCGACCGTATTATAGAATATATTGTCTATGAGTTTCACAGAATTTCGGCTTATACGTCTAGGTTTACTCATACTAGGTCTGAAGGCATTGGCATTTGATAAATTGCAGAAATTATTTGTATTATTGTCTTAGTAGGTCAACATTGAAGTCACCCATGATATACACAGGTTTATTTATGACATTGATGTTATCAAGGAGGAACTCAAGATCGTCCCCCAAAAGTTAATATTACCACAAAGTGGTCTGTATACAACACATATCATTATATTCTTTCCTGTTATCATTTTTATTTCAACACACTGTAACTCGGCAATTTTATAAGGAAATACAACATTCGATTTAATTTGATTTGATAATGAGTTTGATACATATAAGCCGACTCCTCTTCCACGACCAGATGATCATGAAGTGCTTCAAACAAGTAAAAAATCTTTGAGTGACCGGTTTTACCATATTCAGTTTCCCCGATAGACTGTAGTGTTATAAAAACCGTTAGGAAAACGGTTTTTGAAATTTCGAATTCAATCATAAATATCTTGATAATCAAACATGCGATCGGTTTGTAAAAGTCATGGGATTCCTGACTGACCTAAAGGTTTATAATTATAATTGCAGCATGAGCTAAATCCCGGATTTGTTTAGAATCTGAGGCAATCAATCCGTTTAAGGAAGAAAGGAGTAAGAACACTTTTTAATGACTTCTAGATAAGCTTCTGGCATTGCAATATAGGATACTGTAATCGAAATATACATGTTTGATATCATTACCAAATTTTTTCGGAAGGTGGTAATGACAGTTCATATCATTATCTAAGAGTTGATCCAGTTCGTCATCATAATTTAAGGAGGTTTATTTGACATCGAATAGCCACGAAGGCTAGTAAGTAATGTACTGCATGAATAAGAAAGAGACTGAATTGAATTGAAGTGAACGTGATTGTGCATAAAAATACAACGTACGAGAGTAAAGATTCCGATAAGGGAGCTAGGGGGAGATGCATCACCAGGAAGCTAAAAGTTTCAACATCTTTAAAAGGTAACTCAAAATTACAGACGGCTTTGTGATTTTCTAAAATTTATATAAAGAAAATCTAATAAGGACATGCATAGAAAAATGTATCTAGTTAAGGAATTAAAAATATATAAATGAAAATGTAGTCATGAATTTCAAAGAAAACTTGCAAGTTGCATAAAAAAGAAATCGTCTACACAGAAACGTCAGGCATAAATAATGCAATAACCGTTGTATCATCATGGAAATCATATCAAATAAGCACTAGTTTATTCATTTTAATTTATCATACTCTGTTTGCTCAGTAAGTGAAATAAAATCATTAGCATTACAATCTTCATAGGTGTAATATGAAATTCACTCTTTGAACTCATATGGGACGCCTTTAAAGAGGAGGTTGAGTTCTGGGAAGAGGTGAAAAATAATTTGTGAGCGTTATCATTGTATTATGCAAGTATGGAAGAACATCAGCTAAAAAATGTTCCCTGAAAAGCATGGCTCTTCAAATGCCTTAATATTCTAAATATGGCATGTAACATCATACAAATCGGGACGGATTTTTATGCCACATGTTCGTATAGTCCCATATACATCTTTCTGTGTATATAGTGCTTGTAACTTTACCAAGACTTGGCCAAATCATTCCAGAATCTTGCAGTACACACCAATACGTATATGCTAGATGATCAACCTTTTCTGATCGATTCCACAACGTTTTTTTCACAATGCAATCGCATGACCAGAAATCAACTTTATCTTTAAGCAGACGCCATTTCCCAGCAAAGAACCTGAGTTTTTTTTTTTGTGAGACAGACGCTGACAATATCATTATCTCCTGTAGATCTTCTTCTGTCACATCATCAGTTATGGAGTATTTTCAGGATTTCACGGTCGCGTCTCATAATGTCAACTTTATGTCTATATGAAAGGAGCTTGATTAGGATATGGCGAGGCTTACCTTCTTTCTTCATGCCATCGCGATGGGCGCGCTGTAATTATTTCTGATATTAAAGATCACATTGTCGTTTATATATAGACATGCAATTGTACTGACAGCCAATATTTAGTTTAATATTCATTCATTTCCATATTCACGTACATGGACATCATAATTGATTTACAACATTTTGAAATGTATTGGTCGCATGAAATTATGAATGGAAAAAGCACAAGAAAGAGAAAATACCTTTCTTTATTGCATCGAGGAAATTCACTGGTCTCCCCCCGCCCCTCTCTCTCTCCTCTCTCTCTTTCTCAGTGAAATTAATTTGCTTGAAGAACACTATCTCCTACCCTTACCGGCCCTGGGCGACTAAGACTTGATCAAACATATTTGGTCTGGAAGCGAGGTTATGAGAGCAAAATAAGATGAAAACCCACTAGAAAAATAAGAAAAGGAAAGAAGAAGAAGACCAAGAAGACCAACAAAGAGAAAAAGTTGAATAGAAATAAGAAATAAAATTCACGATAAATAGATGAAGAATACAAGTGCAAGGTTGAAAGAAGGAGGGCTTAAAGATTGGAGAGAGATGACGAGAGAGAATTCGAAAGAGGCAGGAATGGAATCATCAGTGGAAGAGAAAGAGAGAGACGGAAACAAACTGAGAGACAGATAGAGAGAAAGAGAGAGAGAGAGAGAGAGAGAGAGGGAGAGGATACGGATGCATTGAAGGGTGTTGATAAGTGTAGACCGAATAAATACAATGCATAGACATTACACGATATGATTATGAAAAAAGCAATATCCATAAGCCTACCATTTTAAATTTTACCCCCACTATTACGCCGAAGAAAACACCATGCATTAGAAAAACAGAAGATATTTTGAGTTTCATTTCGACTTATTATCAGCATCAACATTGTTATAATAACAAGCCATAGTTTCAGAACTTTATTATCCATGAAAATACATAGACAATACTTTATAGTCATGTTGATAAAGCAAAATTGTGACAAATAATGGATTGAAGCGAATTGAAGCTTGTGAGTTCACGCGCGCGCGCGCGCGCACACGTTGTACACATCACCGGCGTGCGTGAGTGGCACATTTCAGATCAATCGGATCAACCGGACATATATATTCCAGAGCAATTAACTGCCAGTTTCCAGCAGGCATAAGGACGTGTTGAAAGTGTTTAAGTCAGATTTTAGCGTCGCAATATCTTTGAAAAGTGGACCTTTCCTGAAACTTCAACTGTGATTCAACATCTAACGCTGATTGTTGAAATCGAGGGGTTTACACTTTTGATGCAATAGAAGGATCTTTGTTCGTGAATATATAAATGAAAGATGCGTCCGCTTTGTATCTCAAAATAAGGCAGGTATGTACAATAATTCACGCATTGGAGACTTAATTTAAGAAAAGTGATTTTTGGCACATGTTTTACAAGGTTTTCTCTACGTTATACGTTTTGTTCACATCCACTTTAACCCCGTCCTGAATTCCACAATAGCTTAAATATACAGGAAACTTCGTTTTTACTTAATTTTCAAAGATTTTTTTGCAGGGAATGTAAATGTTTGGTAAACAAAAAAAATCTTCCTGATAAGCAAATTTTTCATGTAATGTCTATTATGCAATTCAATTTAAATCATTTTGATTCACAGTATATTAAGAAAAGTAATAAAAGTATACATCAATGAGGGCATAAACAATTAAACATAGCAACAGTTTTAACACAAGGAATACGGCGTACATGTACTTTCTAAAAGCATATAATGTTCAGGGGAGCGAAGTTTCTAATCAGGTAAAGTGTTAAAGGGAAATCCAGCCTTGAAAGCAACATAATCTTATTCAACAGTATATCTTTTCAGATTAACAAATTTTTGTTCATTATTTAGTAAAATAATGGAAAAATAAAATGTCACGTCTCTTTCAGTTGCCAAAGGGTCAAGATGACATTTCATACCCAAATTACACGTTATCAAATAACGAGCAACACAACAGTCACTGCCTGGAACGCGGTATATCACAATATATATATATATATATATATATATATATATATATATATTATCACCCGATCATTGTATTAGACACTTTTCAGCTCGATCATCAGTCAGTATTCTCTCACTCACAATTTTGACTTTTTTTCTCTCTCATTAACACAAATGCAGATCTCTATATACCAGTTAGCAACTCACATTGAAGTCTGCATACACACAAGAAAAATACTAATACAAAAACAAAACAACAACAAACAATATACTTTTCGTAATTATTTAATGCAGTATCAGTAGTGCGTTGATAAAAAATATAATAGGCCTACATAAATACAAATATCACACTTTTCGTGGCATGTTCAAAATATATAAATGCACATAACAAGATATGTCTAAGATCAGTAAATTTCAAACGTTTTGTTTATATTGCGGTGGACTCGGGTATACATAATTATGTCTGAGTATTGTGAAATTGTGTATGCTGATCTTAAGATGGGTGAAGATTTTTTTTTTGTAGGGGATGTTACACGTGCTTAATGTTGTGTGATTTCATCAGCAAAGTGTATCTCTACAGGAAGTGTCTTTGTTCTTTGGATCTGACTGGTATTCAGCTTATCATATCTGATTAGGCCTAATAAAAAAAGCTGCAATATATATATATATATATATATATATATATATATATATATAACGAAAGATTAGGGGGCTGGTAAAAGAGAAAACGGGAGAAAAGTTGAGGGAGAGAGATTGGAGAGAGACAGAGAGCAAAAGAGAGGGAGAGAACATGGGGAGAGGGTGACATGGTAGAGAGAGAGAGAGAGAAGGAGAGAGAAATGGTGGGAGAGGGAGAGAGATTGAGGAGAGACAGAGAGCGATAGAGAGAGAGAGAGAATGGGTAGAGGGTGGTATGAGAGAGAGAGAGAGAGAGAGTGAGAGAGGGAGAAGGAGGAGAAAGGTGGGAGAGGGAGAGAGAAAGGGCGTTATAGGGGAGAGAAGGAGGAAAACGAACACATAACTAGTATATATACATCATACAAAATAACTACTTCATTGAAAAAGCATTTTCATTCAAGTTGTGGAAATGCACTCAAAAGTAATTGACTTTTTTTTTAATTGAGGGAAAATGGATTTCCCCAGTACTATAGCAGAAATCACCTCCAAATCATTGTGTTTTATGTTTTAAAATGTTATCAATATTTTCAATTATTTAGAATATGTATACATATACATTGAAATAAAGGTGTAGTACGGGATATTCATGTATTTATATATATATATATATATATATTATTAGCGATATGATAATAAAATACATGATCAAAAGGCAACAATTGTCATATAAACAAAGAACATTAACTAAATAGTGGAGATTTCGTTGTGTAACAGTGATTAACAATAATTCCAAGAAATCAATTTAAAGAAATCAAAGCTTCCCTCTTATCTGGAATCCCTCTCAATTTTACACTAAATTGAATGCACGCAGTAGGAAATTTATCACCCCAAAACGGAATGGAATGCCCCAAACAGGCTCATAGTGAGCGGCGCGTCAATTTTAATGCACGAAGTAGGAAATTATACGTACATTCGTGAATTTGATTTCACCGAACAGGAATAAGAGTGCCGATAAATTGCTCGGATTTTTAATTTGAATGCCCGAATTCACCCGCGAGCGACCTCTATGTGTATTTAAATGCAAGTTCATAAATTTGAATGAAAACATTGCGAAATTGGCCGCAAAAACCTTTATTACATTTGTCAAGTTAGGGCAGATAATATTTACTCTGTCAAGTCGAGGTAGATAATATCATCTTTGTCAAGTCAGGGCAGATAATTTCATCTTTGTCAAGTCCAGGTAGATGTTCTGATATGTGTGGCTTTTGTAGTCACAGACGATAATATCAATTGTTTGTAAAGTCACGAGATTCTATTCCTCTTCCACTTACATTTGACTATTTTGGTGTCTAGTCTACGAATGTTTGAATTTGTCAAGATAGACGGCTACCATGTTGCCAACTTTAAGTGTTGGGGGAGCCCTTTTCCTGTCTTTGTTTTGGACCCAGGTTCAACAAGTAAAGAAAGAAAAAGAAATTGCATGAACACAACCTATATATTATATTCTGTCAGGCCACTACCTGGATTATAAACCAGATATAAAGTGATTAATTATCACTGCCTTCTCTACAGTTTATTAACAATAAATTTTTTTAAATGGTGAGATCAATGACATCATGAATACAAGTTAAATGTCTGTTTTCAATAGGAAACAATACACAGAGCAAAACAAAGTATTTTGGTAGGTAATATTAAAAATACAAATTTCAAAAATACCTTTACACCAGGCAAATGTACAATGGTAGATGGGGAAAAGGTTATTGTACAAAATTGTCATAAATAGTGCCTCCAGTGAATTTAGAATTGTTCTGATTGTTTCATATATAAGAAATATAAATGTTACATAACTATATTTTCTATGTCTGTGGGTTCTATAATTTCAGTTCATTTAAACTCCACAATGATCATCATCAGTGAGTATATAATGCAATGAAATATAAACGGTTGACTTGCATATATTTGATTTGTGATATTGCCATATGTTGGTATAGTTAACATACAACAATAAGTCTCCTTACATCTGTCTAAAACCTTGTTTCTTCCTATAAAAGGGGGGACTAAACTATCTTCACTATTATTTGTATCAAGCATACAGAATAGTTCATATTATTTGTTTTAGATCTTTTTACATATTAAACGAACTTTTGTTTTATGAAAGGCAAAAATTATCACTGAATTTTAAGTCACTCCTATATTTCCCACTTAATTCATTGCTTGCACACTGTTAACAATATTTTCAGTCATACTTTGGTGTAACAGAATAAAGGCTCTTTCAGATATTACAATAAAAGAAACCATCACGGTTCATCGTGGCCTGTCTGAACGACACTGAAGGTTAATTAATTATGGTTACATGAGAATAAAGGCTCTTTCAGATATCACAATAACAAAAACCATCACGGTTCATCGCGGCCTGTCTGAACGACACTGAAGGTTAATTAATTATGGTTACATGAGAATAAAGGCTCTTTCAGATATCACAATAACAAAATCCATCACGGTTCATCGCGGCCTATCTGAACGACACTGAAGGTTAATTAATTATGGTTACATGAGGAATGGGTGCCTACTCATTATTGGAAAAGCACTGATGAACCTCACGTGCAGGATGTTGGGTGGGAGGTTGAGTATCTTTCCCATTAGATTGTCTGTCAGCATCCAATTTTGATAATTGCCTGTAAACAAAATCATAAGAACGCTGGTATCAACAAAATTTATCAACATACTGGTAACAATAATAAAAATGATCGATCCTTGAACAAAGCATCTGATATCATTATCACACCTTAAAGGAGCACACGCCCGGCAGTGTAGTTTTCGCTGCTCTAGTCATCGCCATCTTGGTTCCGAAGATCGACTTCTAATTTGCATACAGCTGTCAATCAAAGTGCTTGTGTATAACTCATTCGCGACCAGGAATAGACCATTCACTGGCGGGGAAATGCATTTTATGAGGGACAATTGTTTTGCTAAATGTCTGTGATGTACATCAAATAAATGGAAATTAAATCTTTATGAACCATTCTTTACTGATCTTTGGCTGTCTCAAAGTGATATAATGCGTATATTTGTTCAGATATATCCTTTTTTCATGCATTGATTGTAATATATTGAGGGAAATGCCCTTCGTAGTAGTGGAATATGCCACAACCCTAGACTTTGGGTTTTGGGCTCGTCGATTAGGCATAAGGGGTGTTCAGAAATTATACCCACAAACTAAGGGATGGAGTCAGGCTAAGTCATGTATTGAAAAATGTGATTATATTTCCTTGTATTGATAAAATATTACATTGCTTTTTTGACCTAAATTGCGGTACTCAAATTTTCTGCTAGTCTTTTATCTATCTTCCAGTTCAAAATGATACGATCCTATCGATAACGCTGGGCCAGCTGGGCTTGTCGAACAGGATGACGCATTGTTGATGAATGCTAAGAATTATGCTTGCCAACCAGGCATCGTTTGTTATTAGCTGAGAAAATATTCTTTGATAATGAGAAATAACGAGTTTTGGTAGGATTTCACAATATCATAATTATTTCATAAATAATTGTTGAATATCTGAATCACGATGAGCCTTCATTTCAAGATGTAAAAGCAGCCACAAATACATTGAACACCATAATGGGCTGGTAACTTAGACTAGTCCAGTCCATGTTGCCTTAGTTGCCTAGTAAGGAATGTAGGGTTCTAGGACAATTACCCCCTGGGCAATCACCCCCCGGAAAATTACCCCCCGGAAAGCTACCCCCCAAGGACAATTACCCCGGAAAATTACCCCGGAGAATTACCCCCGAGGACAATAACCCCTAAGGACAATTACCCCGGAAATTTACCCCCGAGAATTACCCCCGAGGACAATTACCCCCAAGGACAATTACCCCGGAAATTTACCCCGGAAAACTACCCCCGAGGACAACTACCCCGAGGACAATTACCCCCGAGGACAATTACCCCCGAGGACAATTACCCCCGAGGACAATTACCCCCAAGGACAATTACCCCCGGAAAACTACCCCCGAGGACAACCCCCGAGGACAATTACCCCCGAGGACAATTACCCCCAAGGACAATTACCCCGGAAAACAACCCCCGAGGACAATTACCCCGGAAAACTACCCCTGAGGAATTACCCCCGAGGACAATTACCCGCCCCCATGGATAACTACGCCTGAGGACAACTACCCCCCGAAGACAATCAGGATTCAATAGCAAAAGACGATTTGACACATTGAGAGATGTTGTGAAGGCTACGAGCCCATAAAATCCCGTGCATGAACCCACATTCGTTCAAATACTTGCGCGTGATGTTCCTCTCATTACTACACATTTTTCTTTAACTATAATGTATGCAACACCACTGTGGTTGCTGTTTTCTACGAAGGATTTCTCTTGAGCAGCGTTATTTCAAATTTTTGTTAGACACAGTGCCCTCTTAAGAAATGAAAAGTTTCGCCCAATCTTAAATTCTTCACAAACTATTTATTTTGCATCACTCTGGCATTCGTCAAGAGCTATGTACACACGTATGGGCACATTTGTTTCTTGATTTAGTGAACGAGCAAGAAAAAAAGGACAAGACATACTTATTTTCTTTTAATATGGCACCGTACATACCATATATTTAACTTGAAGGCAATTTTATTTCAAAATAAATTACAGTACAAGAAAACATATTTGAGTTCACCATGACAACAGAAATATATATATATATATAAATATATATATTACATTACATTTATAAACATGAAGAGAACCTTTAGTTTGGAATAGATCGTGGATGAGGGCCTATTATGCATACAAAGACAAATATACTATCAGCTGATTAGAAAAGTTACAGAGGATGCATAAATAATGAAATCTTACATCCTAATTTCTTTGTTGGGCCATTTTGGGGAGACTAGCTGTAACGCGTACTCATCTGCGCGCAATGTATTGTTAAATTTCTAAGAAATGTAAATTCCGTACTTTGATTTGATACATGCGTCTTCTGGCAATTGAATTCGATTTGATACATGCGTCTTCTGGCAATTGAATTTGATTCAATACTCGTGGCATATTAAGTCAAACTTCACAAAGATGGAATGGATACAGAGCGAGAGGGGTGGGCGAAAGCTCCTCCTGGGAGGATACATGTACGTCAAGCAAAAAGATTTGGCAGATGGGTACGAGGGCTTTGAATGTGAGCTACGAAGGAACACACGACAATGCAGAGCAAAAATTAAGGTAAGCATCAAACGTACCAACATATTGTGGAGTGAATGACTTGTACCAACCGTTTATTACAATACATAAGTCCCAGAGCCTATTGGTTCTACGCCACAGCCCATTGTCTAATATATTACCAATATGAAAATGATTAAGGTTGAACAGAGCCTAACAATTCATATAATAATTTCAAATTTTTTAAATGGACACTAGCATAGCATAAATTTAAGTTAAAACTTTAGACGCACGGCTTCCTAGGACCAGTGATCTCTTTGGTCAATATAATTAATGGACAGTCGGCTCAAAAGGGTTGTTCCCCTAAACAGCTCCTTATAAATTCTTAACTGCAAACTTTTAAACGAATTCACCGAGACACAACTGTGTCCGTTTTTCTTACGTAACGTTTCCATAAAAATCAGAGGTCGCCATTGAGTCATAATTGACTCAACACACCTTAACCCTAATAAGGCCGGGGGCAGGGCACGTCCCCCGGCCGCTCAAAAATATGTTAAAATCAGCCCTAAATTCGCCAAAATGTACTGAAAAACAGGGACGTGCCCCACGGGCCCCAAAATTCAATAATTGTTTGTAATAAAAAAAATATAAATTAAAAAAAATATATATATATATATATATATATATATACAAATGCCTGACCTAAAAGTTGACTCCAACGAAACAAAATGTCAAATTTACAATTTTCGTGACCAAAAAAAAGTGTCCGCTTACCAAACCCCCGCTTTTTCTGCGATTTTTATGGGACCAAAAAAGTGGGGTCCGCTTACCACCCCCGCTTATTCAGCAATTTTTATGGGACCCAAAAAAGTTATCTCCGCTTACCCCCTCCCCCGTTTATTCAGCGGCTGGCTGAGCTGTTGCGTTTTGGGGACTAAAACAAAAATATTTATATGTTCTCTTACCCCCGTGCCCCCATATACGCACCCGGGAAGAAATTCCTGGATCCGCCCCTGGGCATTATGCCCCCTCCACGATTTTCTAATTGTTCGGGAACGCATATGGATGGCGCCCCGACGCTCGCTGACCTTTTTCTTTCGAGTCTTGCGCATCTTTAAAAGAATGTTTTTGAAAATCGGATGCTTAAATATGAATAATATATGATTTATGGGTAAAATGTGATTTATGACCTTATTTGCATAAATTACCATAAATATGCAAATAAGTGAATTTTTCAAAAATTGAAATTATCATAGTATTGTATAATACACTTCACTTGACATGCGTGCAAATTTACGCGGAGATCGGCCGTTTCACGGCAGCGATCTTAAGGGGGCATAATCACCCCGGCCGTATTAAGAACTCAAAAAGTGATTCGGTAACATTGTTGAAGGTTGATTAAAAACGGTGTAATTTTTGTATGAAATCTTACTTATTATATTCCTTTTACTGTACTTACAGGCAAAAATCCTGAGAAAATTCTTAAACCACAAATAAATGCACGGTTTTCTTTGAAGCGGACACTGAGTAACACCCTTTAACAGTGATTAACAGTAAATTCTCCCAACCATTTTTGAATTTTCCAAACCGTTTTTCCATGAAAATAAGACATAAGACAGGCTTTTTAAAATCTTTCAACACTAAAATGTCTGGAATGTTATGAAGAGCCAGTTTGTTGCAATCGTCACAAGACGATGTACTTTCACCTGAAATGTAATTAAATTGTGATAATATAGTTGGGAGAATTAAGGAATCGATCAGTGAGATCAGTTTTTCCCAATGGTTATCATTAATAATGGTCCGTTTTCACTCAAACTTTCAGATTATCTTTAATTGTACATCTAGCAATGAAGTCACTGCCTTAGCACCATTTTCTCTCATATAAACAATGTTACCAAGTCCCTTTAAAGACCGAAAAATAAATGATTCGCAAGATCAATGTCATTGCTGTAGCTAAGGACAGCCAAATTGATGATTTTCCGCACTATATGCAAACATCACACTCGGAGAGGACCTCCTTGCAGTGGTATTTTCAGAGGAGGGGAGGGTGGGCTGGCATTGCCTACCATAAGCACAAGGTAAAGGGGATAAAATAAGAATCACAGTTTAAACTTCATGAAATTAGTGTCGTTGCTTCAGTTCATAGAGGAACCGTAAGCTTATTAATGATCTACTGAGATCGTAATCAATTACTTAACGGTTATAGCTGAGCACAAGATTAAACAAATAACCACATTAAAATATTACTTAAAATTTGGAGACCGGCCTAAAACGCAAACATTTTCCGTAATATGCGTTGCCACCCCACTTTTCAGTGACGATGTTTCCATCATTTCATGGTTGACTGAGCACAAACAGAGGAAAAAATTATTAAGTCATAAAGGTATTTCTTTACTTCTTGTTGTTGAAAGAAACTAAAGACGGCAAGCTAGTCAGTTACTTTCCCCCACATCGTATTTATTAGGTTATGCTTGAGTGAGCACAAATTAAAGATAGAATACAAAAATGCAATGTCATATTAAACAATAAAGGACATCAATTTGTTTATGAATAGCGACCCCGATTTCGTATTATGAATAGCGGTCCTTAAGAGTAATGACCCCTAGATATGAATTATGAATAGCGACCCTTATCTCACTTTATGAATAGCGGTCCTCAAGAATAACAGTCCTCACGCTTTTGTGAATAGTGGCCCTCTTTCCGTTTTATGAATAGCGGTTCTTCACGTATCGGAAGTTCCACGTAATAAATCGCGGTCCTTATGACTAGTGAGGTTACACTCCGAGCCAGCATGTTTATTAAGGGAAAAACATACAATCACACAAACACACAAACAAGAGAGGAATAGTCACATTTCAAAGGTGATGTAAATGAGTACCTGGTAGGAATTAATTCGTTGAAATGCTAGAGCGCCGCAGTGGCCGCCTTGCTAAAGCAAGGGTAATAATCGGGGCAGCGCCAGGAGCGTCACAACGTGACAGACATGTCCGCTATATAAGAAGCCACCATTATTAATATTATTATGAAGTAATGGATGGAGGTCAACGACCTTCTGAAAAACATTGTTCTACAATAAAGGAAGCAATGACATACATTTTAGGAATAAACATGGTTATTTTGTCTTTAATTTGTGCACAGTCAAACATGACATATAGGTCCAATATGATAAAAGTAACTGACAAGATATACCAAGTTTAATTTCTGTCAATATTAAATGAAATAGAGATATTAAGATTTGTTTTTGTTGTTAATGTTATTTTTGTTCATTTTCGCTGACCTGAAGTTAGAATTGTGATTATTTTGTTCTTTAACTTGTGATCAGTCATACATGAACTAACGGATGTTAAGCAGGGTAACAGGAGGTCATCGATGGGTGTGCATGGTGTTCGCATTCAGAGCTGACAAATCATCAATTTGACAGTCTCACTACAATTAAGCAAAGGCATTAATGTAGCTAATTTTCCAAATTTTGTCTTTAAAGATAGTATCACACATTTGCAAGCCCTCAAAATCTCGATGAGATTTTTTCTGCAGATGGCTTGTGATATGCAATACAATTTTTGAACAATACTCTGAAAGATTTAGAGCTCAACCCCTTCCAGTTATGAAGTAGGAAACAAAAATGTAATCAATTATTTTCTTTTATTTTCCTCATTTTCTATTACGGCGTCTACCAGACGCTTTAAGAAGGAAAATATTAAAATTGTCATTAATAATATTTTCAGTAATAATAATGACATTACATTATCGATAACATTGTGGCGTATCCGCACTCCTCTCCAATTTGCTCAGAAAATGTAATCAACTTAATTCTCTTCGTTGTTGATGACGGAATAGATTTCTTCCATACAAGGATTGGATAGGAAAACACATTTGAAATAGTATATTTAGGGTGCATGTATAACTGAAAATTTTGTCTAAGGAAAATAAAGATTTCTGATTTTTAGTACAGAGTAGAAGGGGGAGTTTGCAACTTAAACAAAATAAAATCTTATCTTTAATCGGAATTCATTTAAACTTTCACCGACCCATTCCTCTCATTTACCTGCTTGATTAAGTATGACTGGCTACTTCTGGTTTCCACACAAATATTTCTGTAAAAGCACAGATACAATCCTGTTAAAAGTACTATTCCCATTTGCAGGCCAAAAATGAAAAGGTTAAATTCCAACGGCATTTGAAAGATAATACTAATTTAGAACTCTCCTAAAAACGGGGTTTGAAAATGTCTTTAAGTGGGAAAATAACAAATATTAGTTGTCGAATCGACTTAAGAGCTATAGAGCCAGTAAGTAACAGTCTGATTTTCAGACCATTGTACCGAATGGTCCGAACGTTTTAAGCTGCGCAGTGATTCAATCAGTTTAATTTGGCCATTACAAGAAGTGGGTTATTGATGTAGGCAAATGCTTATGTACCCTTTACAGCTCATTTTATATATGTTATTACCAAAGAAGAAAAGGCCAGTCAGTCACTCAATAGTGTCTGACGGTGAAGTCTAGCAAGTAAACGGGTTTCCTTGCATAATTTGAATATTAGGACACTGCTAACGTTTATATTTCACAGATAGGACATACATGACATATTCATAATTCCTACAAAGTTCGACAGCATTAGATGTTTGCTGCAAAAGGGACATAGTATCTTTACGGTTCAAAGGAAATCCAACCCTTGTAACAATTCCATTGCTTTTAAGGAATGAAAGCAGATACATCAGAGAAACAGAATGGCAAAAGTTTGGAATAAATCGGACCAATGATAAGAAAATAATGAATGTTTGATATATGAGATCACTATATACATCCATGCAAATCTCAAATTGGCAATTCTCTCATTGGATTGTGCCGTAGTGACAAATAACCCTTCGTTTGTCTTGTACACAAATATGAAGATTTTTTTCTTCTCCCAAGCGCCTTCACCCTTGGGGCACTACTTAAAATATAATATGGAGAGTATATTATTACAGGTTCTCTAGAAATAATTTTTGTGTGTAGGAACAAACGGGAAAGGGAGTGTCGTGGTCGAGTGGTTTAAGGCGCTTGACTTGGAGATTCGAAGGTCGAGGGTTCGAATCCCGACACGGCACTAATATCCTTTGGCAAGATATTAACCTGCACTTGCTACTCTCCACCCAGGTGTTAAATGGGTACCCGGTAGGATGCGACCGTCATTGTTGGTCAAACAGTTTTTGAGCGTCATGTAACGCCTGGCTGGAATGCTCCCAGGGAGTGGAGATTGTGCACACATTGTGTGCGGGTAAGCACTGAATCCAATGACCGGGGTAATAATATATTTGTAAAGCGCTTAGAGACATTTGTATTTAGCGCTATATAAATTAAATTTATTATATTATTATATTATAAAGTTGTCTGCCGCTACTTTATACAGAAAATACCGATTCGGCTAATTCGAAGAGCCCTACCTATATATATATATTTTTTTTTTATTTATTCATGGTTAAAAACAAATACAACTTGTGCCCGCATTCAGCAAAAGCTGTTTTTTCAGCGAGGCAGTGATTACATAAAATTCGAATAAAATTTAAAACAATGAAAATATAATTCACAAACAAATATGAAAGTTATAATAAATGAACATATTTACAGAAATTTAACTACAAAATCAAATCATAGTGACAAAGGGGAAAACCCAAAACAAACACAAAACAATCAAATAAACAATTAAGTTTGTATCTACGGGATGAAAGTGATTCTAACTTTCAAAAATTCAAACTTTGTTCAACACGCTTCACTAATTTTTCAGGTTTAGTCTTGAGAAGTTAACTATCAATGTTGGACTCCCCGTTAACAAAAAAATCACAAGGAGTTGCTTTTTAGGAAACTTAATTCGTTGTGTTGAGATCAACGTACATGTAGCTATTTAGGGTGAATTGCCGTTTGGTTAACAACCAGCCAGTCTACTATCCACTTTGTCCCATAATAGTTTCGTCTACTTATCGTTAGATCTAGCGGCCATCTAGGACGACAGTCATTCGGTCTAATCCCCAATTAATCTATTACCATTTGGTCTATTATTCATTTTGTCTGATTCCTAGTTTTCTAAATGCCCATTTCGTCTACCATCCATAATGCCTAATAATTAGTGGATGATTAATAGCCTATATATATGGGAATAATGTTTTATCTCTCTCAATCTCTCTCTCTCTCTCCCCCACACTTCTCTCTCTCTCTTTTCTTTTTCTCTAATAGGTCATGGGTGATAACCAATTCCGCGATAGAACGGAGCATAACCATCCGCCTAACCATGGTAGAAGCAATGCTACGAAGGTTAAAGCAGCAACGAAGAGAAGGGCCACTGAGTCCAATGAAAGACCACAACAGGTGCTTATGGCGACACTATGCGAGGTAACAGAGGAAGGGCGGGCAGCGCTACCATCACTAAACAACATGAGGAGGAATATCCGGAGACAGCGCCAAGAGAACCCAAACGCCCTCCCCATTCCCATGACTGTGGAAGATCTGGAAATCCCTGTAGATCAACGATTGACGCTGGGTGGAGAGCTTTTCCTTTATCACGACTCTGGAAGAAACGACCCTCGCCGGATTTTAGTGTTTACTACGGAAAGGAACCTTCAGGTAAGAACAAGTGTTGGGGTTCATTGCCATTTGGCCTTCTACGGTTCCGCAATTTTAGGAAGTGCTGCAAAAGCATACGTATTGAGTAAAAAGATTTCAGGATTCATTAGAATGAATTGAAATTGTGAGGTCATCATAAAGATATCCAAATACTTCCTATAAAATTGAAATTGAAATTAAATTAAAATTGGTTATTATTCTCGACAAAGTACAGGATCGGTTCTAGAACAATTCCCCTGAGGGGTATTGTTCTGATACGACATGATCTCCTATTTCGATTATGTTTTTAATTATCATGCTATGATAATTAAAAACAGTAAGTAAGTAAATAAAATAGCTTGGAAATAATACATACAATTTTGCAAGTGAAACAGTTTGTTTGTTTGAAATATATAATATTCGATGCAAATGTATTCATTCTGTTTTGCTACTAGTTGCTGTCAACGTCTGAAAGTTGGTTCGCTGATGGCACGTTCAAGGTAGTGCCGACCATCTTCTTCCAGTTGTGGACAATCCACGCCACATATGAGGGACATGTGGTGCCTTTGGTTTATTGCCTCATGCTAAATAAGGACCAGGCGTCATATGCAAGGGTACTAGCAGCACTACAGGAGGGAAGGGCGTTCTACCCAACCAGAATCATGATCGACTACGAATTTGCAGCGAAGAACGCATTTTCCCAGGCATTTCCAAATGCTCACGTTCAAGGATGTCTTTTTCATCTCTGTCAGAGGATACATGAACGGGTATGGTGATATTTATATATTGACAGTTGATCCCTTTTTTTTACCCGCCATTTATTGATCAAATAGTACATTCAAGGCTCATGGCTAAAAAAAAAAAAATAGTGATACAAATATTAGGTAGAGTTTGAAATTTGAGTAAGTGGACTTGCAAGCCATGATAAATGCTGAGGAGAGAGGGGGGAGGACTCTAATAAATATTTTTCTTTTAATCATCCTTTCAAGCCCAGTAACAAAAGCTTTATATGATGATTAGAGGGTAGGGGCTAGGGGCTATATCTCTTTCGATTGTGCCTAAAACTGACCTGGAAAAACACGGACCTCTAATCGCCAGGAGGGGAGGGGGAATATAATCGATAGTTATACTGAAAATTGGTAGGCCACAAGGAAGCTGAGTAGGATACAAGCATGTTATTTTCTCCTATAGGAAACGCTCATTGCGTATAGTCAGGCAAGGGAGAAAATTTCGGGCAGCCCTGGCGGATTCGGGCGAAAAATAGGGACAGCGGTTTGTTCCTCCCCTCCCCACACTAAATGAACAGTTACCAATATCTATGCATTTTGCTCAATGGGTAGACAACAAACAATATTTCTGAAGTGTGAAAGGGCTGGTACATGTACTGTTATGAGTTTTATATTATTATTTTTAGATCAAGCAAGAAGGGCTGCAGGTGCTCTACAACGAGGATGAGGAGATCCGGACACAGGCGAGAATGATAGGAGCGATTGCATTTGTGCCAGTGGAAGACACCGTGGAGGCGTTTGAAGCCTTGGCAGGCATTGCAAGGGCAGAGCTGCAACCTGTCCTCAATTATTTTGAGGATACTTATGTGGGTCGACCTCAAAGAGCCGCGGGACATGGTCGCCAGGCAGCGAGGTTCCCGCCCATAATGTGGAACATGTTCAATGCGACACTGCAGGGGAATTTCGCACGAACAATCATGTGGAGGGCTGGCACCGAAGGTTCCAGATCGGCGTCGGTGCCGACCACCCTCGTTTTGGCAGTTTTTGACCTGCCTAAAACGGGAACATGCCATGAACGAAGTAACGATCGGACAAGCGCAAGCTGGAATGGCGCCTCCCGCACGTAGGAGAGTGTACCAAGATACCAATCTCCGGCTCATCAGGCTCGTTACTAATTACCATGGGAGAGACATTGTAGATTTTTGAGGGGCGTGTCCCATAATCTTCACTAACGATCAGTCACCTATGCTATTGTACAGTTTTTGATCAGTCCAGTTGAATTGTTTTAACATGCAGGACCTCCCATTTACTTGGCATTACATTATATGGGATGTTTTGTTTTACATTAAGAGATGCGTATATACATTGTTGAATACAGAATGATATCATTTGATATCTTCTTTTGTATGCATTTGATCGTTTTCAGGATAAAAGTTTCTATTTTTTTAATTCTCTTTACTGTTTCATGTTTATATGATAAGCATGATTAGCATCGGGCAAGCGCAAGCTGGAATGGCGCCTCCCGCACGTAGGAGAGTGTACCAAGATACCAATCTCCGGCTCATCAGGCTCGTTACTAATTACCATGGGAGAGACATTGTAGATTTTTAAGGGGCGTGTCCCATAATCTTCACTAACGATCAGTCACCTATGCTATTGTACAGTTTTTGATCAGTCCAGGTGAATTGTTTTAACATGCAGGACCTCCCATTTACTTGGCATTACATTATATGGGATTTTTGTTTTACATTAAGAGATGTGTTACGTATATACATTGTTGAATACAGAATGATATCATTTGATATCTTCTTTTTATGCATTTGATTGTTTTCAGGATAAAAGTTTCTAGTTTTTTTAATTCTCTTTTTTTACTGTTTCATGTTTATATGATAAGCATGATTGTGATGATCTTTGCCTCTGAGTTTTACTTTGGGATGTCAGAACTCTGTTTTTAGTACATGACTTTGATAAGTCTCCTCCTTTGGCTTCCTTCAAGACAGCAGGAAGGTGTTTTATTTGTGTTAATGTATCATTAATATTTATCATGTTTATCCTCTTCAAATATGGTTTTGGGCAATACGCGCCAAAATTTGCTGGACAGAAGTTTTATCGTTGCAGAAAAAGCTCTTCGTATTAATCGCAACTCTCAGTCGCGTTCCCTTACAAATCCTATATTCTTTGAAAATAGCATGTTAATAATTAATGACCTCTATCTCTTCCAGTTAGGCCAGTTTTTGTAAACTAACAGTAATGACATGCTCTCAATTTTATTCATGATGTGTTCCTCCCCCACCCCTACAAAAAAATTACATTGTGGTGACTTTCATTTACCTCTTCTAAATACATTTATCTATGCCGGTCTCAAATTTTGGAACTTTTCACGTATTTGTACTAAACTTGCCCCATCACTCCATTCTTTTAAGCGAAAAGCGAACTCGTTTCTTTTACAATCTTATAAAACATATTAAATCTTCGCGTAGTCAACTCGTGTTTTACTCCCCCACAGATTGCGTTTGTGACCTTTCATATAATGTCAGTCTTCGTCCTATGTCTCTGTTGGATCATGTTCACCCAGACGTAGGAAAAGCATGTTGTTATACATTTTTAAATTATGAATTTATAATTCATAAGTTCTCATTTCACAATTTCAGATTAATCTGTTTTGTCTCCAAATGTATATGTATTTATTCCATATGTTTATTACTACCGTCTTTTGAGGGATCCACATTCTACAAATCCCGCTTCTCAGTAGATCCCTCCATTTTCACAGTTTTTACTTTTAAACAAACGAAACATCACTTACAGCACATGTATACATTCTTTTGTAATTTAATTAATGATTTTCAAAATGATTTATGTAATTGATTTCTTGTCATAATTGTTTATATTGATAGTTCTGTTGGAAGTGAAAATAAAACTGAAAATTGAAACACTGTTTGAAATGCTATTAAAGTTATTCACTTGTGATAGAGAATGTAAATAGTTAAAATATTGCATCTTGTATGTCAATTTACCTCCGCAACATTTTAAGTTCAATACCTTTTCTTTTATATAAAGAATGATGACAAAACAAGAATAGGATTTTCACCACATTAACTCGTACACTAGAGAACCATAAACAGCTAAACAAAAAATAAATTTTAAGCACAGTCTAAGTAGACATATTCCTTTGCTTCCAGAATTCATGAAAAGTCAAAGTTTTAGGAGACTTGGAGGCCACACTGAATAACGTCAAACAAAGCTGGCGAGAAGCGAACATCGTCACTAATGCTTAAGCGTCCCTTCGATTTTTAATCTCTGTTAAACTCGTTAAGAACAAAAGCTTGTCAATTTCATATGGTTCATAGAATTACCATGACCACGTTTCAGGGGGAAAATAAAGTAAAAATGCCTGCTTTAACCTTTTCTGAGATGGAGGTAGTGGATGTTTCTATCTTTCATATGGCCTAGAGTTTGAAAAAGTTTCACCAATTAAAAATTAGAAAATTATGATTTGTTGAAGGTGCAAACACAAATATGCAACTCCGTGACGTGTCTTGTGAGCTCCCGCCTATTTGCCCTGTGCTAGAAAACTTTAAAAATCTGTATTCTTCCTTAACAAATTTTCCACATACATTCACCCAAAATATAATTAAATATAATTATTGCAAATATGTTTATACACAACCCCTGTACGAAACAAATCTATGCCGTCATAAATAACTAAGAAAATGAAAGTTCATGACATTTTCTCTAAATAGCAATTTGAAGCGGAGCTCGCATTATACGTCACAGTGTTGCAAATTCCTGGGTGTGATTGTCCTCGGAGGTAATGGTGTTTCGAGGGGGTAATTGTCCTCGGGGGTAGTTGTCCTCGGGGGTAGTTTTCCGGGGTAGTTGTCCTCGGGGGTAATTGTCCTCGGGGGTAGTTGTCCATGGGGGTAATTGTCCTGGGGGTAGTTGTCCTCGGGGTAGTTGTCCTCGGGGGTAGTTGTCCTCGGGGGTAATTGTCCTGGGGGTAGTTGTCCTCGGGGGTAGTTTTCCGGGGTAGTTGTCCTCGGGGGTAATTGTCCTCGGGGGTAGTTGTCCTCGGGGGTAGTTTTCCGGGGTAAATTTCCGGGGTAATTGTCCTTGGGGGTAATTGTCCTCGGGGGTAATTCTCCGGGGTAATTTTCCGGGGTAATTGTCCATGGGGGTAATTGTCCTCGGGGGTAATTCTCCGGGGTAATTTTCCAGGGGTAATTGTCCTTGGGGGGTAGTTTTCCGGGGGGTAATTTTCCGGGGGGTGATTGCCCAGGGGGTAATTGTCCTGATACGGGAATGTAGGTCAGTTCATTAGTGACCGAGTTTTCCTTGATATATTGTTGAATATAAATACATAAAACAAATCTAATCTTCTTCTGAAGAATGTCTTTCTTTGGCTCGATTACTGCAACTTTCTCCCTTATTTCCATTGTATTTCTTTAGTGAATGTATAATTTAAAGAAATGATATGAATGTGATATTTGTTCTTTGATGAAATTTTTGCTAAATTATTTCATATAGACCCTAGGTCTAGACTTCTAGACCTAGATCTCCAAATATACATCGTGCTATCACCCCTCGGCACGCCTCGGGGTGATGGCACGATGTAACCTCCCCTTGATCGCAGTACACCTATTTCTGCACGGATTGCGTGACGTCAAACAGGGTGTATCTGAATAAACCCCATTTGGCGTCGCATATATTTATTTTTTAAAATCCATTCCCTGCACTGGAATTTTTTTACATATGATATAATTGCTAATAAGATTTCCCTATAACTTACCTTCATTGTTGATCCAATCGACTTCTGATAGAACCCCACTGCTTGAATGACAAAAAGGAGCAATGTGGATACAAATCAAATTTTCTTCTAATAATGGGCTACAGTACTACACCTATGTTTTCTGACCCACACTGTCTATTTTACTACTAAAAGATTTTGTGAAGTTTTATGGATAGAAAAAAAATTGGTATTACAGTTATCTCGTCTCTATTCTCAAAGGATCCCCTGATTTTTTGAAAGACATACTTCCCTTTTTTTCCAAGAGAAAGGTGGAATAGCTCATTAAAGTACTCCTTTGATCCTTTTTCTTGTCAGTATAGCTTAATATCTAAAAGCATAATTTGGATTATCAGATTGTTTTGATGTCTTTAACATTCAGTGCAAAGCATGTTGGACTCTAGGCAAAATTTAGGCTGAAATTGACTTCCTTTAGTAAATGAGATTTTCATTATATAAAAAAAAGAAGATTTTCCTAATATAAATAATTGGTCACATTGAATTATTTAATAGAACAAAGAATAAAATATAAGCATGAGTATTGAGTATATACCTTTGTCTGAATTACCCCCCGAGGACAATTACCCCCCTCTTCCCACCCGTCCCTTAACGGGGAAGTCCACCCTGATAAGTTGGTTCTAATAAAAGCATAATTTTTTCGGGGGGTAATTGTCTTTGAGGGGTAATTGTCCACGGCATAGGCGGAGATCCCGGGGATGGGGAAATATATCCCCCCAAATATTTGACCAAGGGGGGATGGCCTATGTAATCATCCCCCATTTTTTGCCGGGGCTGATTGCCCATGGGGTAATTTTCCTAGAACCGCTTTTATTAAACTTATAAAATATACAAGATTAATGGCATTATGTTATTGCATTAAATAATTAACTAGAAATGGTTTATAATACAAATACGTTTCCTTTGCAGTTTATGTTTGTTTGTTGTATTATTTTTTTTTCTGGTGTATATGTAGACTTCAAGGTTAGTCGCTAACCTGTATCATATATTTATATAAAAGTGTATATATATAAATATATAGATAGATATAGATATAGATATAATGTGATATACCGCGTTCCATTGAGTGAATATTGTGTTGCATTTTACATGTATTACAATGTGAAGAAAAAGAAAAGCGTGCCCGAGTAATCGGATTTGTTATTTCTTTTCTTTTTTGTTGTTGCTGAAATAATATAAAGGTTAGCTTTGACAAAGAAAGCAGAAATTTCGGATAAGCAGACTGGGGAAAGTTTAAATGAAATTAGACAAAAATGAGAAAGTTATAATCGTTTGAAAGTTGTATCACTATAGGTATGGGCTCTTTAAATTGGCTGAATCGGTAATGTCTCTGTGATGTAGTGGCGGGTAACTTTCTCGTTTGTTCGAACACATACAATGACTAAAGTTTCAATTTCTCAAGATTATGATTCAGGAGGGTCTTTTCTATTTGGAAGGCCTATGATGAAAAGCTATCCATAATATATTTTTGAGTAGTACCCCCAAGGGAGAAGGCACTTAGCAGAAAACAGAACTCCATGATATTTGGATACTATGACGAACGGGAGATTTATCCGCTACTGCGTCACAATCCACTGAACAAATTGCCAATTTGAGATTTGCATAGACTTAACATTCATAACTTTTTTGGTCCGATTTATTTCAAACTTCCGCCATTCAGTTACCCTTATTATTCTGCTTTCATACAAATGAACTTATTTCAAGGGTTGGATTGACCTTCTAATTAAATATAAACGTAAAAATCGGGATGCATGTGCCCTTGCAACCCCTAAATGTCGTTTTTAAATATTCTGATATGTAAGGAAAATAAGAAGAAAAAAGGGAATTAAATTGCAAATAAATACATGTTAAATTTCTCGTTGAATTATTTTTATTTTCATAGCGGCGCGTGGTGACTGGTTTCGTCATGTTTGTGTTAATGTTCATGTTGTCCATGATCCTACTTCAGGGAACAGGTAGGAACCGTATATTTAATGTATTTACATGTAAATCCTAACTAAACGAAGAAATAAAGATTTAGGTCTATTAGTACAACTACGTTTGGTTTCAAGTAAATTGTTTTATTTCCTGTATTGATTAATAAGTAGAAGTCTAATGGAATGGAATGTGATGAAACCTGGGAGAATACACCAAAATAAATCTTAAAAAAAAAAAGGAGCAGTTCTTCCGTTAGTGACTTCTATTCCCTGTGGCTGGTGCCTTCTTTAGATAATCAAACAAAATTAGAGTATAAACGTACATATTATGTCATACATAGACAAATTTTACCATTATCCTATTCATTTGAAACCTTACAGCTTTTGCCGCTGAACAACCCTGTGCTATCAAGATTACGTGCCCATCGAAGACTTTAGAAAGTGGGGAGGTTGTACAATTAGTCTTAAAGGAGGACATAAATTCAGGCATATCAAGTGTATTTGGTCTACCCTCGGAGTTATCAAGATGGTATCACTGTTCTATACCAGGTAAGCCGTAGGTTCGGTACAACATCACTCCAACAACACTTCACAACTTTATCCATACAAGTATATTTGATTTTCCTCACGCGTTATCCAAAAGCTGCTTCTGTTCAATACCAGGTAAGAATTGTAATGGTAATTATTACAGGAAAGACATATTTTTTAAAGCACAACAGCACTTAGGCAGCACTTCATTACCTCATCCATTCCAGGTATATTTGATCAAATCTTTTTAGTTGTCAAAAGTTTACTTTTGTGCAATATCGGGTAAGATACTCTAACAAATAAAAGTACAACTGCACCTCATGATATAAGCAGGACCTAGTTAAATTCCGGTAACGAAACGGTATTTCAATTGAAAAATAGGCTTTTATCATATACGGGGGTAATGAGTCGCTGATATTTCGTTGTTTTTCTTTTTACTAGAAAAACGTAATAATACAGAAAATTATTATAATTATCTGACTATTTATTACCGTACAGGTAATTCTGATACTACAGCAACTGGAGCTACATGATTACAAACGATAGTAAATCACAACAAAAGCAAGTGGTACTGACAGCAAAATGCATAACTATCCACAAATCATAATTTTATTTCATGTGGGGAAAACCCATTATCACGGAGCTTGTTAACAATGCTTTTATCTTATGATATAGTTTAATCAGGAGGGTTGAAATTATGATTTGAAGTTCTTGTATATCATCCAAAATAAAATATAATACATATAACAATTTTTGAGGTCTAGAGTACAGACATCTTCCTCAGACGCGAATTGGCAGACTGAATTAAGTCGCCAAATACGTAATAGACCGGAGGCCATGCGGCTTGTAGCGCGCGAAAGAGAACCAAGATTGGCCAGGAGGATGCGGGAACCTATCTGGATCAAACGCTTGCCCGACAACATGAACTGAACCGGGACGGGGGCGCATATCAGCTGTTTAACATATACGACGCAGTAATCGCCAAAACGATAACCACTGGCGATCGGAAAATTGGCGGCTTACTTCAGTCTGCTAATTCGCGTCTGAGGAAGGTGTCTGAACTCTAGACATCAAAACTGTTACAGGCAATTTTTCCTTTTAAATATGATACAAGAAACTTACAAATCACCGTTTCTATCTCCATTTGCCTTCATATCAAATATATAATTTATGTATGTCAGCTTTAAATTTTCAGTTCACAAATATCGCAAACAATAATCCGTCTTACTTTTATGCATAGTACTTGAACAAAAGTTACTCTTGACCACTCTAAAGCTCGCCAGGCATGGTAACAAATAAATTATGCTAAGTTGTTTTAACCGATACTGGTATGCATAGCAGGTCGATAACATAGTTACCTTGGTTACTTGTAGGTCTTGCATACTGGGACACTCTTACCCGCTCAAATGCTGACTGGTATATTCGTACTTCTATTAGACTATTTGTGAATGCGTTAAGTTGTTATTTTTTGTGATATTCCTTCCATAGTACAAATATTTTGAGCAAACTGACGGATTTTTTATCCTGCTACATTCTGTATTATAATCGTATAGTTTTTAAGTAATAATAATTATTATTATTATTGTATTTATTTTTTTTTTCGTTTTTTTTGTCCATCATTATTATAACAATCATGATTATTATTTTTTTTGTTCGGGGGGGGGGGGGCGCTAAATTGTTTTTTGCTTTTTAACAAATAACAATCGATGAGGAGAGCACTAAAACAAAAATTGGTACCTACTTTAGACTAAGATGGTTTTGAGAAATGTAATTCCTTCTAGAGGATAGTCCCGGAAGTCAATAATTGAAAGGTTGCTCTATAAGTATGCATTGGTTAATGTGTTGTTATGCTTTGAATTAATTCCGAATACATGAAGATTTTATTGCATTACCTTATTAAGAAGAGCGAAGATTTAAACCGTAAAAATCAATGCTTTTTGCATTTTTCTGTTTTCTTTTCTTCTTTTTATGGAGGGGGGGGGGTGTACTTTTGAATGACTGATGTCGTTCTAGTTAATGTTATACATTAATGATTACAATGAATGACGTAATGAAGCTTTCAGATTTCTCTGAGCTTCCGTATATATATACATATATATAAATATTTTTTCTTAAATCTAATCAGTTTAAAATTTACATAACATGGAGAGTTCCTCGACAGGACTTTGTAATTCGCTGGATGGTGCGTCTTTTGTCTTTATCTTCTTTTGCACTTTACTGTCATTCCTATATGCCACACCTCATTTAAATGTGCATGTACTTCATGCCTAGAAATATCAGTAATAAAGAACTAAATAAATGCTTCAATTTATTTATGTTATTATAAGAAAGGTAAAAATGAAAACTTACTCCGAACAATGTGTTAAAGATTAAATTATTCAAGTGTCAGTTTCAAACTGTCAATTAATGGCGCCCGGTTTCTAAATCGTTACATGCATATTGTGTGGTGTAATTTCAGCGTGTTTATCGAACCCCTGTCAACATGGAGGAACCTGTGAGGAAACAGATAAGGGGTTTAACTGCACCTGCCTGGATAGCTACTATGGAGAAAGATGCGAGTACGGTAAGAGGAGGAAATTGATTACAAGAGAAAGAGAGAGCGAGAGAGACAGATACAGATGACTGTTAGAGACATAGGCACAGAGAGAGAGAGAGAGGAAGAGAGACATAGAGTGAGTGACAGATAGCTATAATCTGACAGCGAGAGAGAGAGGGGGTGAGCTAACTCCATAACAACAATCTCTGAATTATATGAAAATCAAACTCCATATTATATCAAATCAATGTTTTCATAACTTCAATAAAAAATTATTTGGGGGAGCACTGTGTTACGTGGGGTACTTGGCATATTGGTGAAGGCTCTTTTTAATAACTATCATAGGAATGGTCCAGGGATCGATCCTTGCTCAGTGCTAGTACATGTTTGGAAACGTATTGTTTTCTTTTTTCTTCAAACGTAAGTATAGGCTTACAGGAACATTAATTGTTGTATTTTTGCTCACTTCATTGTATATAGATTGCTTCATCCATACCTTGAGACTAGTCGGTGGAAATGAAAGTGAAGGAAGACTAGTTATCACATCTCGTTCTCGCCCTACAACCTACATGTCAATCCATCAAGTAAACTGGTCCAGGAACGCTTCCCGGTTAGTCTGCAAGTATCTAGGATATGAAGGTAATGCTTTATTAAATTTACAGTCCTGTATTCTGTTCACTTATCTTCGTCAGTTATATCCCAGTCAAACCAATCAGACGGCTATCAGGTGCAGCTGTTCACGAAAACGTCAAAAGTAGATGTTCGCCGACGACCTATGAGACGCGTGTATTAAACTTAACACGTCTTTTAACAGTTTCGTGAAAGGATGCCATGACCGACAACCGACTGAACAAAATGTTACATTATCCCCCGAATGCCAAAGATTCGGTAGGTTTGGAGTCAATATGAATTCAGTTTGGCGGTACGTGTGACTGAGGTATTTACTGTCCGATTTAAAGTTCACCATCGAAAATCATCCATGCAGTCCATTGTACCAGGGGATATTTAATTTTGATAGGCGTTCATTTGTTCGTTATCAATGCTATTTGGAAGAGGGATGTGAGAAATCAAGATCTTTTAAATAACACGAATACACAAAATATATTATTTTCGTCGACTGATAGAGAAGGTTGAGTTCTTTAAATGGTATACAATAATTTGTGAGCTCTTTGATTGTTTTTTTTAATGGCAGTTTGGATGAATTTCATGATAGAAATGTCCTCTAAAATGGATTGCTCTATTACATACCTTCCTATTCAAAATAGGAATTGCTGAAAAGTTTGGACCAACTTTCATTCATGTTACGTGCCTGTCTAATTCCATAGACATTTCTGGCTGTAGTCCATGTAACTGTCAGTAAGACTGAGTCAATTTTATACCATATCGATGATTACATAACTTCACACTGTATAATTGGGGGGGGGGGGCTAAAGGTGGGGGTTGTCAGGACACTTAACAAACATAAAGCCTTCTCCTTAGATTTCTGATTTAACGAAAAGTATTCTTCAAATAGCACTATTAAACCATCATGAGTATTATATCATATTGACCAACAAAAGTCTTATAAGAGTTATGACATATTACTTGTAAACTTTTTCAAATTGCATTTTTAATCAACTGTCCGGATACACAACCAGTCCGGACAAACAACGTTTCGGTGTACATCAATGCATGTATACTATATAATCCTAACTGCTTCCAGACAGTTTTTTAACAATGTAATCTCATGACCAAAACTCATCGATATCTTTGTGGAATTAAGACAAACACAGCAGAAAAAAACTAAGTGTACTAGTAGTCATGATTAGAATCACTAGTGTAAATACTTATTTTGTTTCAATTGTATTTTTTTAATTTCATTTTCTTTCTGATCATCTGTTAATAGACGTGTATGCGACAGTAGGAGGAGATCTCTACGAGATGTCGTCCTTAGACAATCATTCTGAGGCTGTGTCTGTGAGATGTCCTTCCAACGTGACTACCATTACTAACTGCTGGTACGAGGACACGGCGGCGATGAACCGTAGGGAGGGGAGTGTAGCTGTTGTTTGCTGTACATGTGAGTGTTTCAGAAAAATGGAAATGTATTGACTAGGAGACTTCAAAAATATAGAGTCACAACAAACAGCTTGTCTTTGAAGTATGTTCGATGCCGCCAAAACAAACACGACAAATACGCGCTCTCTGATAACGTCTTTTTTATACTCCAAACAAGGAAATAATCAAATTCTGTTTTGGGATATGTACAATGGATATTCTAATGACAATTAGTTTTCGCAGACCAACATGTAACTGGGGAAACTGCACATGAATGGTAAACTAATATAAAGTATAAGTGAACAAATTTGGTGCCAGCGATACAAGAATCGCGATGACAATGACTGCCCACGTGTGCCAATTTAATTTGGTTGGTTTTATCTCAAGGAGACATCCTTCACGATGATGATATATGGAAATTAAAATTTCTAATCAAAATTCTAAAAGGTTGTCCTTAAAAATACTTTGTCCCTTTTGCAGCCAACATCAAATTCTGTAGAACTTTGCAGGAATTATGAATATGTCATGTATTTCCTATCTGTGAAATTTAAACATTAGCAGTGTCCTAATATTCAAATTATGCAGGGAAACCCGTTTACTTGCTAGACTTCACTGTCAGACACTATTGAGTGACTGACTGGCTTTTTTTTCATCTTTGGTATAACATACATAAAATGAGCTGTAAAGGGTACATGAGCATTTGTTTACATCAATAACCAATTCTTGTAATGGCCAAAATTAAACTGATTGAATCTTTGCGCAGCATAAAACGTACGACCATTCGGTACAATGGTCTGAAAATTCAGACTATTACTTACTGGTTCTATAGCTCCTAAGTCGATTCGACAACTAATAGTCGTTATTTTCCCACTTAAAGACATTTTCAAGCCCCCCTTTTTTTAGGGAAGTTCTAGATTAGTATCTTTCAGAAGCCGTTTGAATTTAACCTTTTCATTTTTTGGCCTGCAAATGGGACATAGTACATTAACAATTTTTTTTTGGGGGGAAAAACCGTCAAAGCTATCACGAATTATCCATGTTGAAGGCATGGCAATTAAAAATTACCTGGGTATTATTAGCCGCACTACAACTGCACATTTTCTTTCTGAGTTCGTTAATTTATGAAAGTAACTGTGCATCATAAACCTTTTTTAAATTCTCTAATCTATAATGTAAAAAATAAACACTTTCTAAAAATCTCCAGTTTACTTTGGAAGGATCAGACATCAGACATCGAAGAATCAAGACACTTCATTAATTTCATTATACATCCTTTATAATTTGCCACGTGTTTGCACTAATTATTATTTATCGTTAGCTGAGACTCTCCATCTCAAACATCCTCGGTATTCGGCACATACTGTTTCAATTGGGTTCGTAATATAATTTACAGGGATTCTGAACACCTGAAATATGGAAGGTGCTCAGCCATTTGCTTGGGCGACAATTGTTCATGGCTTTAATTTGTCAAATATATAGGACCGTATGCTTTAAAAAACATGACCCTGTGTCTACGATCATGTTTAACAATGGAAAACTGAGATCCCATACTAACTTTCCATATTAAAAACGATTTTTAACAAAAACTTAGGCCCTGCCTGGGGTTTAAGATTTAGTAAAATATGGGCCATAGGGTAAAGGGAAAGGTTGTAATTGGTTTTTAGCTTTTGTTTTATAGGTTCAGCGTTATGGTTTGGTAAAGCATTCTGATCAAGTGAGATAGGTGTCGGTAAAAACCTAAAAAAGCACCATATGTCTCCTAACCCACAAGTGCTAGAACTTCCAAATACGCATGGTTATGAAATGAAAACAGTCTCTGAGTTTAAATACCTAAAATTGCAATTCTGTGATTCTTTTTCAACAGTGGACCTGTGCAGCACACCTCGAGGCAGTCCAGTCGGTCTAGAAAGCGGTAAGGTTCCCGACAGCGCTATTAAAGCCTCGAGTGAGTGGAGTCCTTCTTTTAGTAAACTAAAAGTCCGTCTTAACAGCCCTTTTGCGTGGGTCCCTGAACAGGCTGACGAAGACCCCTGGCTTCAGATCGAATTCAATTCCACCTTTGTCATCACCGCCATCGTGACGCAAGGCTCGGCATATAGTCCTGAGTGGGTGACATCGTACACAGTTTGTTCCAGTATGGACGGAGCATCTTGGACCCACTACCAGGATATCGACACCAACGCAGTCAAGGTATTGCCTTCGTTTGCCTTCATTGCCTCTTTGCACGGTCGCAAAGAACATGTACCTATTAACGGAAGGTTTTATGCAACACGATGGCTTTGCAAAATTACCCTTGTCCGATCTTGATAGCTCCAACAACAACCCTTTAAGCCCGGTATAGATTAATCTTGCCCAAGAAACAACTAAATAATCATGTCCATGCAATGATTAATACAATGTGACACAGGAAGATTAATTGTGTGACATATAAAGTGTTATCTGGATGAAATAAATGATTATAATCAGTGGCGTAGTGTGATCCCAGATATTGAGGGGCACTGTCATCATTGGGGGAGGGCATCGGTCTCATTGGGGAAATAATATGCTGATTTACAAGGCCACTGATTAGGGTGTGGTAGGGGGTACTACTGTCTTCCTTCCTCATCCTTTTCCTATTTCTCTCTTTTTCTTTGTTCACCCTCTTTATATGATGCGACAGGTATTCGTGTAGAGATCATTGACTTGGAACGGGATAAAGTTACCTGAACTGCAGATACTGTGTAATTGATGTTTCTTTGGTTCCTGTCGTACATTTAATGGTTGCGGAAGTGAGTGAAATGAAAGTCCACGTTTTTCTTACACAATATATTTTTGTGAGGGCCCATTGAGAGTTCGTTGATGAATGATTGTCGAGAGCGTAGACCGGGTTCTGAGAAAACGCTACCCCGGCAGAGCCCGGTTATGGGGCTTAAAATGCCTGGATTACATTTGCCCCGGGCGCCGTACGATAAATTAGTCTACGATTTTTCGTGCGATTTTAGGGGCATCGTAGGAGGCTACGGGCTACGATGTTTGGGTTTACATTATCTACGAGCATCGTGCCATTTCTTGTATTGGCCCTCGGGGGCAGGCCGGGACAAATCCGACAGAGGCTGAACGGAGATTGTACGGAAATCGTGCAATTTCAATGCAGTAGCCGTGCAGTCTCCGCAGCCTCCGCACGGAAATCGTACGGAGCCCGTGAAGCTTCCGTGCAAAGGTTGCGCGGAGAAGGCGCGGTGACCGTGCAGCCGCCGTGCCGTTTTTAAGCGTTTTTTTGTTTTGCTGCACGATTTTGCTGCACGATCAGCGCGAGTCCTCCGCGCGATGCCCGTGCGGGGATTGTGCAATGACACCTACGACATGTTTACGGACTACGGGCTTACGATTTTTCAAATTTGTTTAACTTCTCACGATACAAAATCGTAGAAGCCGTGGAGCCCGTTAATTCGTACGAAAATCTCACGGCCGCCTCCTGCCTCCGTACGGAGGCCGCACGGAAAAGGGGATACGGGCAGGATACGGGCTCCGTAGACTAATCGCAGGCCAAATGTAATCCAGGCATTTCACATATACACTCCGGGGCCCGTACGGCGAGTAAAAACAGACATTTTGGGAATTTTCGGCCGATGGCCGGCCGGCTCCCGTACAGTTCCTACGGGCGCCGGGACGATTTTTTAAGCCGTACAAGCGCCGTGGTGCTGAGTTGGCTGCTCCCAAGTCTCCCGGCGTTTTCATCTGACCGTTAGGCCGTAGAAAGCCCGTAAAGGGCCCGCGGGGCGCCGTACGGGTCCCGTGCGGGATCCGGGCGGTGCCCGAATGGCCCCTCACGATATTTTCTGTCCATTCTCAATGGAGGAGCGGATGTCAGAGGACAAATAGTTCAGTGCACCGCACGGCACCCAGCCGGGCGTCTTGAGGACCCCGGCCGGGCCCCGGGAGCCATTAGGTGCACCTGTTCATCGGACGGAGGCCGTAAGATTACCGGGCGGCACCCAGCCGGCACTCTGCCGGCTCCCTTACGGGCACCTTGCATTTTCACTCGACCAATTTTCACCGGGCACCTCCCGGGCGCCGCAGAATATGTGACCGCACATGCCGTAGAAATGAAAATCGGAAGGGTCCCGTACGGTCTCTAAAATCCACGGCAAGCCACCGGGTAGGGAAGATCGTACGGGGCCCTGTGTATATGTGACCTAGGCATTACGCCACAGTATTAACACTTAATTTTGCTTTCCTTGCCTCTCTGCGCGTTTGCTCGTTTGTCAGGCGTGCCATTTTGCACAAAAGGATTGTACCAATTAGCGGAAGGTTTGCTTTATGCAACACAATAGCTTTGCAAAATTACCCTGTCCGATCTTGATATCTCCAACAACAACCCTTTTAACACCGGTATAGATTAATCTTGCCCAGGAAACAATTAAATCATCATGTCTATCCAATGATAAATATAATGTGACACATGAAAATTATTTGTGTGGCATGTAAAGAGTTAATCTCAACAAAATAAATCATTATAATCAGTGGCGTAGTGTGAGCCCGGATATTGAGGGGCACTGGTATCATTGGGGGAGGGCACCTGTCTCATTAGGGAAATGATAGGCTGATTTACAAGGCTACTGATATGGGTGAGGTTGTGGTAGGCGGTACTACTGTCTTCCTTCATCATCCTTTTCCTATTTCTCTCTTTGCCTTTTTCCCCTCTTTTTATAGTGTGTCTCTTTTCCTTTTTTCTTCGTAATTCGAATGAGGGGGCACGTGCCTCCCCCGTGTGCATCAATATAGCTACGCCACTGAGTATAAATATAAGATATCCATAGATTTTGTCTTCTTCTTCTTCTCACTTTTAGAATATTCTGTATGGATGGCAGTGTGGTACTTGTTCTGATACAGTCGTAATGAAATCCCCTAGAATCCCCTATAATTGGATGTTTATAGTTCAACCCTCATATCAACTTATTAAAGAGAGAGAGGGAGACATGAAAGATATAACTCAGTACAGAATATAGGCTATATACGGCGGAACTAGTTAGAAATATTAAAATCAAACTTACAAAAACAACTTTTTTTAAAAAATGTTGTGGAAAACATTAAATGTTTCCTGATTACAAATTGCTGTGTTAACTTTTCAGTATAGATACATAACCGCCTAATAGTATGGCGAAATAGAGAAAACGTTTGCCGTGATGGGAATCTAGAATAAAAGAAAGCAAACTGTAAAAAAACTTATCCCTATTAAGACTTAAGAATGCGTCAAGGTTTGATCAATCGTTGACTTAAAATGACACTTTTTTAAAAAGAATTGTGTCAACCGACACACGGAAAGTTATAAGATGGGATCATAATGCTATTTCTTTTGAAGTTAGAATACAAGGGTATTATAAAAGTCCAGGATGCTGGTTATTGAATAAAAAAGAAGGCAATAAATGTGGAAATGAAGATTTGTATCTATTGTTATGTAAAAATGTGAAGTAGTGATGATGAAGGTATGGAAATTTTTCACAGAAGTATTGCAAATGAATAATAGCAAATAAAGGACAAAAGTATTACCAATGTGACGTCATTGGGTTAATTATTAGATATTGGACATTCAACATTTTAAACCCAAGTTAATCTCATCGTGAAATGGTTGAATATCTTTTTCAGGTCTACACAGGAAACTACGACCAAAATAGTTCTGTTTTTCACACCATCTTTACGCCGGTCGAATGCAGATACTTTCGTATCCATCCCAAGACAGCCCATGACGTAAACCTGGCCCTCAGGCTAGAACTCACTGGCTATGGACCTCTCAATGACTTATTAGGTGGGTACGGCTGCATTTGTTAAACACCCCGGAAAAAAGGGAAAAAAGGATTGAATAATATTACTATATTCAAGCCAATAAAAAAATTATTTGAAGAATCGCCTTTCCTTGCAGTTATAAAGCGCTGCACACATTGATCTACATGTTTGGGCCACTTAAACAAGGACATATCACTTTTAAAAAAGCGCTCCTATATCCGTGACGTGATCGGCGCTAGACATTATTACCCTGGTTATAGCCGAGCCACCAGAGTAACTAGCGCTGAAACATATCAGGTACATGTGCCCAATCACACCTGGGAATGTATAGATTCATGTTTTGCTACTGTCCAAAACACTTAGTAGCTAAGTAGGTGTCGTAATCGAACGGTTTAAACAATCGGCTGGAGGGACTTTACTATCTCGCAAACATAACGATTTTGTGCTCTCATATATAAGAGCAGAAATTTGTTGCGACAAACTCCTACCAATAACTATACAGTGCGTCCCAGAAAAAAACGAAACCGAGAATTATCGATGTTTTATCATAACTTAATCACAAAGTTCGTTTTCACTGGCTGCCTGCCGTAGCAACAAGCAGAATTGACAAAAGACTTAACTCCGTTTCGTTGACAATCAGCCATGCATGAAGTCTTTCGTCTATGTCTGATCGTCAACGAAACGGAGTTAAGTCTTTTGTCAATTCCGTTTGTTGCTACGGCAGGCAGCCAGTGAAAACGAATTCGTTTTATTTAATCAAATTATGGAAATGCAAGCATCACTTTAAACAAACAGAACTTTGTTATTCCTTTCTCATTTTTCCTGATTGAGGTGTCATGTGAAAGGGCAGATACTGAACTTTCTGGAAATGTAATTTTCTCTTTGAAATTCAGATACCGTCCGCCAAATGACTTTTTGGTTCCCTCTCTTCGAATTGATTTTAATCACTTATGCGTGAAATATGCATCATATGAGTTGCATCAAATGAAAGAGGAGGCTCTAAGCTTTACAAATATGTGTCATTTATTAATTATTACTGAGATTAAGTTATGATAAAACATCGATAATTCTCGGTTTCGTTTTTTTCTGGGACGCACTGTATAGTAGCGAAATCTGTAATAGCGAGTTAGATCGCTACGGCTGCTGCGCTATCCTATATAAGAGCAAAATTCAAATAGCGAGTTAGATCGCTACAGTTGGCAAACTCCTACTAGTACTAGTAGTAGCAAAAGTCAAATAGCGAGTTAGATCGCTACGGCTGCTGCGCTCTCCTACTAGTAGTGGCAAAATTCAAATAGCGAGTTAGATCTAACTAGCTATTTAAATTTTGCTACTAGTGCTAGTATAGGAATGCGCCAACTGTAGCGATCTAACTCGCTATTTGAATTTTGCCAATACTAGTAGTAGTAGGAGAGCGCCATCTGTAGCGATCTAACTCGCTATTTGAATTTCGCTCAAATATAGGAGAGCAGCAGCCGTATATCTAACTCGCTATTTGAATTTTGCCGCTACCTAGTAGCAGAGCGCCAGCCGTAGCGATCTAACTCGCTATTACAGATTTCGCTACTATATAGTTTCTAGTAGGAGTTTGTCGCAACAAATTTCTGCTCTTATATATGAGAGCACAACATCGCTATGTTTGCGAGATTATTGTTTCCCTCGGCTGGAGATGCGAAAACCGAGGATTCGATAGAAAACACGGCACTTACGACGCAAATACCTCAGTCAAAATCGCCAAATCGACAAAAAAAAAGAAGAAAACAAAATGAATCGATTTGGGCCAGTCGTAAGTTCTCGTTCATTCTGTTGTTGCTAATGGGTCTTTTTTATACACTGATATAGTTTGATTTTACGTTTGTTGTCTTCAGCTGTGATGAACCAGGAAGAGGTTAGCTGTTCATGTCCTATCCGAGGAGAAGGAATGGGAGTGGAAGATGGACGAATCCCAGACTCTAGTCTCACCTCCTCATCGAGTTATGATCATCGTTTCACTGCATCAGATGGAAGATTGAACGGCGGAGTGTCGCCAGCCGAAAAGGCAGCATGGATTGCCAGGAGTAATGACATAGATACATGGGTCAAGGTGAGTCCGAAAACAATAATTATAATAACGATTTTGTTAACCCAGGAAAGCCACGTCAGTATTAAAGGGATAGTTGAGTTCTGTTGCAGAGGGCGCTACACAAAATAATTTTTTTGTGAGATAATTAAAAACTGAGTGTCAAATTTGAAAGAATATACAATTTAAATGACAAAATTATCTTCGTTTGATCAAAATCGGTTCAGAGGCGGCTGAAATATCCATAAATATAACCATTTCTAATATTTGTGGTGGTCCACAAATATTCGGAAATTTTGAACCAGCCGTTGAAAAAACGAGATAGCGCCTTATACGTTTTATTCCAGCCAATGCCAATATTGGCTTTTTGTTGGCCTTTTCGTGTTGGTTATAATACGAACAACCAGCCGGCCCCTGTAATGTTATTATTAATTAATTAATTAACGGTCACCGTATTTTTTTGAAAGAGAAGCTAAATTGGTATGATCGTATTCAATCGATTAAAATGCACACATTTTCGGGTATAAAATTACCTTCATAGCAATTTTAGGTTCTAAAAGGGCACTAGAAATGTCATAAATAAGAATAAGAGCAATAACCATGTACTTTGAAGGCATTTGCGGTCTTAATCCGATTTTAACCGGGCTATTTCAGACCAAGTTTTTACCGGGGCGGGTCAATTTGCCCCCTACGATCTCGGCCGTTTCACAGCCGATCGACGCAAAAATTTGCATGCATGTCAAATGAACTGTATAGAATACTATGGTAATTTCATTTTTTTGAAAAATTCCTTCATTTGCATATCTATGGTAATTTAGGCAAAAAAGGTCATAAAATTGACATTTTAACCCATAAATCATATATTCTTCATATTTAAGCATTCTTTTTCACTACATATATTCGTTAGACCATTTGGAATAATAACACGACAAAAAAAATTGGAAGAGCCAGGTTATTCCTTATGTTATCTTTTGTTTTGATAACTTCTTATGTATTTCATTGTTTTTTAACTTATGTATTTTATTGTTTTTGTTGTTTTATTTTTTATTTTTAAACTACAATTCACCTATTTTGACCCCAAAACAAACACCTAAACTTTAAACAAAACCAAATAACCAATGTTTTATCTCTTTTTAGGAAAATGATATTTCCATATGTCTTGTACACAAATCACAAAAATGAGCGATTTTCGGGCTGACATGCAAATACAAAAGGTCACGTGACTTTGTAACTATACGTCCGATTTTCAAAAAATTGTTTTAAAAGATGCGTAAGACTCGAAAGAAAAAAGTCATGAAAGGAAAACTTTATATCTGCCGCGGTTCCGGAGAAGTCGCTAAATTACTACAGGGGGGTCAAATTGACCCCCGGTTAAAATAGGGTTAAACAAAAACTCAACCATCCCTTTAACGCCATTCTCCCTGAAGGTCGTACACTTACCGAATGTTTAACTTCAACGGCAGACCTAGCACTATCTAACACTAAGCTTAACCCTTACGTAAAGTCCAAATAAAACCCTCACCGTAACCCTAAGATTGTACTGAGAGAGGCGGGAAGATTCGCCGGCAATTCGCTCGAAGATGTCGTTGACGAAGCTGTTCATGATGATCATGAACTAGGCGTTGTGGCGTGCGCCTGTAATCCAGCTAACAGTGGAAGTTACAAACTGATTCAGCAGAGGACGCAGGTTCGAAACTGAGTCACGTCTTTCGGATGGTGACGTTAAAGGTCGGTCCCCAGACGTAAATAATCATATCGGATTGATACACGTCTGTAAAAACCCAATACACACACACAAGATGGTATATGATCATTGATTATTTACCCCCCCCCTACTGCTTTGAAAGCAAGTATTTGCTTGTAACTATACGTATTTGTGACGTGTTCAGTCTTTTTGCAAGGATATTTATTTGAGCTGTAAAGCGTTTCCATGGGTATTATTTATTTACTTATATACTAGTTTCGCATTGCCCTGGAGAGTTGGAACGCTATAGGGATTTCTGTTCTTAGTTTTGTCTTGATCACTTGATAAAGATGTTAGGGAACGTCTAAAATTTGTGACCTAATGAAAACTGTTGGATTTAATCTAACAAGAATTCCTACCTTATCCTTTTATTGAGTAAATATTGGTTAAAACATCACGGAAAATCTGAAACACTGTCTGTTAATCTTCGCTGGAAAAATGACTGAAAGTTTCAATCATTTGGGAATCGCAGACAAAAAGCACTGTATGGTGTCCGCGCTCGCAAAAAGACAATTTTAACACGTAAACCAATGGGGATCGCAGTATGAGGCCACTTTTCAAAAGACTATTGACTGGCAGGCGGGTACGAGGGCACTTTTTAAAAGACTATTGACTGGTAGGCGGGGCATGGCTAAAATCACGACTCCAATTTCGACCAATCAGATGGCTAGATTTCTAAAGTGAGGTATATAAGACCATTTAGTGCCCTGTAGGTTGGTATAGCATTTATACAAGTTACTGCCCTGTAAGTTGGTATAACGTTTATACCATTGAGTGCCCTGTTGTTTAGTATAACGTACGCTTGTACTTTAGTAATAGATGTAGCATTTATTATATCCCATCAATATTGCTATAATAATAAGAGTCATATGTATTGTAATTTTCTTTTGTTGTTTGAATTTCTGAAATTATCATGTCTTTTGTACTATGCATATTTTTCAATACCGAATGTCTTGCCTTCAAATAAAAATAAAATTGCCCCCAAATGGTTGAAGACCTGTTTTATTATGTGTGGCTTTTGTAATGCAAAGATAATTCATGTGTAATTTATAGATTAATGATTTTGCAATTCATGAACTAGTTTAAGATCAGGCAGAACCATCACTAAAAGGGTAACGATACATTTGTTTTTAATGCTTGCTACTGGTATCTTTCACATAAGCCTTGAAGAAAATTTAAAGAGAAACCCAGAACCTGAAAACTGTACAATTTTGGTGTAAATCTGCATTTCTGCTTTCTGCTCTCCATATTGAAATAATTTATTGTTATATTCATATTCATCTATTTATTAGTTACTTGTTGATAATTCTTTCTCTACTAATACACTGACGAGTCAGATAGATCTTGGAAAGACCTCTAACGTCACTGGTGTTATCGTACAAGGCAGATACGGAGCGGCACATTGGGTTACGTCTGTCAAGGTGTCCTATTCACTGGATGACGCGACGTGGACTTACGCTTTGGAACCACAATGTGGTGAACAAAAAGTAATTTTGTTGTTGTTGTTGTTCCCCCTCTTCCACAGGGTTCTTTATTTTCAAAACAAATTCCATCATATACAGTATATCCATACATTATATACAAATAATTAAAGAAAAAATGTCCATACATAATGGCTTAACACAGATAATAATCATCACGACCAAAAACTTTGTGGTAGATAAAAACAAATATTTATGACAAAATTAGTATTTTGAATATATAAGAAAATACCAAACATAAATACATGATCATGTTCGTGTTGGCACATTTCCAACACTCTCAAAATATTTTCTAAAGTGAAACCATTTCTTTTTCAATTTATTCTCTCTGAGATTTGTTTGGTGTATATATTTTTCCATTTCATAATAACGTTTTACAGCTGATAAGATTATATCAAATGAAGGTAGTTGATTTTGTAATTTGGCTAAAAATATTTCTTGTCTTACAACCATCAGAACACAGTTGAGTGCATTATTATTGCTACCGCAAAATCCAAACAATTTATTTTGATTTGTAAGTATAATCCTTTCCCCCCTATTACGAAATATCCAGAACTCAAATTTCGACCATACTTCATTAGAATAGTTACAAAAGCAAAAAACATGTAAGTTACTATCAGACACAACTTCGGAAAACTGATCACAGGTAATATAGAGGATATACAATATAGAGCCCGTATCGTTCAGTGCGGGGCAGTGTGTTCAAAAGGCCTAGGGAAATCTTGCATCAACGACATGTTGGTGATCTACATTTAAAAAAAAAAAAATTGATGTGGATATATATTTTTGTCAATTGTTGGTCATTAAAATAAAGTTATATTGTACATGTATGACGAATCATTCAAGGACTATGAGTATTAAAAAATTCCAGTCACTAAAATAGATTTATATATGACGAACCATTCAAGGACTTTCAAGGATATAATAGACCCGCAGCATTCTTTTTTGAAAAAAAATATTATCAAGAGAAAATTAACTTAGCAAGATTTGTCCCATGCCTTTTGTACAGACTGCCTCGCATTGAACTTTGAAAGTTCTATATTCATCGTACATTATACGGCTTTTTCGGCCTATTTTCCTGTGCTCGATTTTCCGAAGTTGTGTCTGACTGTATAATTTGAAATAATTTTGAGGACATCTCAGTCGAATGACTTCCACGAGACCCAAAATTCTGAAATGTCCCCTAGACCGACAGCTCCTGAGACATTTAAATGCAGGGTATTCTACTTACACTACTTCAATTTTACGTACACTGCCATCTGCTGCTCACAATGTCCCGATGTGTTGACAGCCATGTCCCACAATGCATCACCAACTGATGCTTGGGTACAGGAACCGGAAGTCGCTCTATGCACGTCTTCACCGAATGATGGCGCTATTAAAAATATGTTCCAACGTGGCAGTGATGTCCACAAAATACCCTGCTTTTAATAAACACAAATGAAAAATAAGTTGCAGAAGACAAGTTAATAAATATCTGTATGAGAAAAAGGAAATGGAAGAGATACATTTGGACAGACACAAGAAGAAGGAAGGATTTTGGTCTCCTGGGTCGCAGCCGAAATTTATGTGTGTATGTTGGTGTTTTTTTTAAAGAAGTGTATGTAACTGCAAACTTCATAACTTTCTTTATACCTAACAATGGCAGCTTACTTTGTAAACTTTTTAAATGCGAATTTGAATTTGAATGATGGGTGATAATGTGCAGCTTAAGTTGAATTGTAGCAGTCCCCATGCAATTGTCATTGCCAATGTTGTTTTGTATTATTTATGCGACCCCATGCTCCCCCCTTGTATACAAAAACACTTATTCACCAATTGTGCTAAGAATTTCACACTGCTATTGCCTATTTGGGCAGCGAGATTGTAAAATTGTGATTACATCTACTTTTACGTTTTATCTAGTATGTGTTATGGCAAAACTGCACTAGATTGATAAATGTTAGAATTTTGTTTGGCTTGATCATTTCGCAAACTCAGAAAGTTAGCGGTAAAGTTGATATTTTGGCAAGAGAGGTCACCCCTCCCCCTGGAGAAGTTTCTCATATACGCCAGTATGCCGTTGTACGTGTTAGTATGTAATTATATCCTATAATCATACCCAGCTTACATGCATTTATTAGACATCGCTTTCACCCAATTCTATCATGTCTATTCAGTGACAATCAATGTACTTGTATTTCAAATTTTATTTTAGTTTGTGAGTACACACGAGTACACATTAGCAATTCAACTTATGCTGCGAGAATATAAACCATTTTTAATTGAACCGAAAAATCCATGCAATGCCCTTTAAATAATAATTTCGTCCTCGTGATCTTCAGGTCTACGCAGCAAACTACGATGAAAGCACTCCCGAGACTATACTGTTCCCTCGACCAATCACTGCTCGATACGTCAGAATACACCCACTCACGTGGAAGCGGCTCCAGGCTATGAGATATGAAGTTCTTGGCATAGCTGAATAGACGGAAGTTTTACAGCATGAAGACTTCTCCTAAATGTTAATGTTGCTAAGTTTTTATATTATGTTATTTTAATTATTATCTTAATAATGATTATATTATCAATATTATTCTTATCGTTATTATTATTACTATTAGCATAAACATGTTATCAAACATGTTATAAACAAGTTATCATGTTATCTATTATTATCATCATCATCATCATGATTATTATCATTATTGTTATGATTACTGTTAATAGTATTATTATAATTCATTATTATTATTATTATTATTACTATTATTATTACTATTATTATTACTATTATTATTGTTAGCATCATTATTATTATTATTATTGTTATCATTAATATCATTATTATTATCATTATTTTTATTTTTTGTAATTGCTATTACATTTTGAAAAGTAGGAGTTTTTGAATCATCGCAAAACCCGCTTTCACACATTAGTAGAGGATAAACACACCGTGGAGGTGTCGTGGTTTGGTGGCTAGGTCCCTGGACTATGAAGCACAAGGTACCGAATTCGTGTCCCTGTTACGGCACAAGTTTCCTTTGGCAAGACATTCAACTAAATTATTGTGCCACTCTCCACCCAGGTGAGGTAAATGGATACCGAGTAGGAATTAGTTCATTGAAGTGCAAGAGCGCCGTAAAAGCAGCCACGCTAAAGCCAGGGATAATAACAGTGGACATTATTTGTAATGAATACTTAGCAGTAGCGTTTATTCAACAATCTTGAATACTAAAAGTGGATATTCAACAGTGTAAAGAATATATTTAAAGACCATATCCGAACTAAAAAATGAAATGGATGAATTATATATCAACGGAAAGCTTATAAACCATAGATTACAATAATATCAATTATATGCCGCTTTAGTGTCTGTCAGAGGAGTATCAGCTCGCTGTAAACTCAAAATCCAAAGCTTTGAAAATCGGAACTTGTCGACCTAAAAACTTGCTATCGACTTGATGACATCATCATATGTGGAGTACGCATATTCACCATTACTTTGCATTAATTAAGCACGGCTCATCGCCTCAGCTATATAGGTGAACCGATGGGGTCCACATGTTATGTCGTCACTGTAACTTCGGCAAATTTGACACCTTTTGACCTGTACTTTAGGGGGAGGCAGAAAATTATGCTTTTGTGCAATAATGAAAGGGTAAATACTTTTTATTCCTTTATATTTGTATTCTATATACATTCATTCAGTTTTCCATTAATATCAAGTTGTGTTTTCATCGGATAGGGTCTTTAACAAAATGACTATAAAACAGTTGTAAATAATTTAGTTATTGGTTGTTACATTGATTAAGTGATTATCTACAATGGCATCTATTATTTTCTACATGAATTTTAATTATAAAAAAAACATAAAATCCAACGGCAGAGAGTATTATGCCAATAGGGATCTGTAACTTCAAAATTGACACACTCAATCGTAGAATCTTGCGACATGTATTATATTTATCATGCATTATCATGATTATATCTATCTGTGACAGAAAATAATCATACATTACCATTCATGATATATAAGCTACCATTGATTGAAGTAGCCACGCTTAATTTGGGGGAGAAACATTTAAGTGTAACCTCTTTAATATGTTACAGGGCCAAAATTACTAGGGTTTTTTGCAGTGTATGTTGTGATTGAATATGTGATCAATTGTCAATTAGTACTCATTGTTAATTTATACATATATATATATATATATATATATATATATATATATATATATATACATAATTGCATGAACCATTGAGTATCAATTTCTTTTTAAGAATCAGTGCAGAATTCTAGGCTTAGCAAGAAAACAAACACCTAGTGTATTAGTATTAGTATTAGTACCACGAATAAATGTGAATTTGTCACAGTACTACACCAATATAAAATGATTGTACTAATTAGGCCACGTAAAACCACATTGGTCTTTTACAAGCGCAGATAAATTGAAATGTGAAGAGAAGGTAGTCGATTTGAATCGTCTACCCATTAAGAACAATACTTATTTTTTATTTTTTAAAAGGTTTCGAAAGGCTTAACAAAGTTTAATTAGAAGATGCAATGATTTAAAAACACTTAGTCGAATGGCGCCATCTATTGAGTCAAAATTTGTGTAATGCCTTGCCATTAGTTATTGCCTTGTTTATCGCCCCTTTGTTTCTTTTCTTTTTTTATTTTGCACAACCGTGGTCGTATTCCGTATTTCATCCACCCTTACCCTCTCCCTTCTCTCACTCTCTCTCTCTCTCTCTCTCTCTCTCTGTCTCTCTGTCTCTCTCTCTGTCTATCTCTCTCTCTCTCACTCTCTCTTTCTCTCTATCTGTAAAGCGCTTAGAGACATTTTTTGTATTAAAGGCAAGTCCACTCCAAAAATAACTTACTTTCAATAGAAGCAGAAAATCAGACAAACCGATAAAAAAAGTTTGAGCAAAATCGGATAACTAATAAGAAAGTTATGAATTTTTAATGACATGAAAAACTTTGAAAATCACAAGACAAATTGGCAACTCACTCATGAGTCTGTGACGTCATGTCCTCACTATCCACTAAGAAGCTTATTTCTTCACACCAGCATCCAAGTTAGATTGATAGTAATATGTTTTTGTGTGGATGCACTAATATAGAGTAATTTTTTCCAGTTAAATCATGAAAAATGTGAATTTTGATAAACTATTTATATAATAATCAATAATTATGAATATACAATATTCAGAAATTAGTATCAATTCTTCAAAGTTCATAAAAGATTTTGTGAAATGTCATGCATGCAATATGATACAAATCATATAACCTGGGCAAAGGCATGGGGAAATTAAGTTTTGGGGGATAAAAAGGGAAATTAATGTGATTAAACTATATAAAGCAATTGATTAATAGTGAGGACATGACGTCACAAACTGATAACCATATTGGCAATTTGTGTTGTGATTCTCATTGTTCCATAGTTTTACATACTTTTTCAAAAATTCATAACTTTCTTATTAGTTATCCGATTTTGCTCAAACTTTTTTTGATTGGTTTGTCTGATATTTCTGCTGCTATTAAAAGTAAGTTATTTTTGGAGTGGACTTGCCCTTTAAGTCCTGATCATAAATGTTATTTTTCTCTTTCTCATTTTCTCCCCTCTCTCTTTCTTTCTTTCTTCTCCTTAAATTTCTCTATCTTACTCTCTGTCCAGCGTTTGTCTCTCTATTTGTTCTTTCTCAACCTCTTCCTCTATTTCTCTTTCTCCCTTTTCTCCTCCTGTTATCGCTACATTTCTCTCTATCCGACCATGGACCCTACTACAAAGGCGTGGTAGGGTCCATGATGCGACCATCTCTCTTATTCTCAATTTCTGTCTATATCCACCCTCCCCCTCTCTCTCTCTCTCTCTCTCTATCTCTCTCTCTCTCTCTCTCTCTTTCTCTCTCTCTCTCTCTGTTGCTCAATTTTGTGTTCACTTGCTCTATTTCTCTAATTTCATTCCCTGACCTTTTATTATAGATGTCATATAAATTGTATATAATTATAACAGGGCCGATGTTTTACCAACGTAGCCTCTTCTTTTTGGTCTCTCCACTGTCAAATCATTTATAATTACATTTATCATTACATCTATGTTTTCCGACCTTGTGATGATATTTAATCAAAGTTTAACGTTATTTGTATGTTTGCTTATAAATAAACTAGAACTTAGTAAGTGAATTAAACTGGACTAAAGTCAATTGTGTAATATTTTGCAATCATTATGCATTTCTAACCTACACTTTTCTTCCGTCTAAAAAATTACACTAGTGTTCTGACCCACGTTTTGTCGTTAAATCTTATAAATCAATACATGTGATTGTTACAATCATATTCAATACTAATTTCTAACAATCATGATGAAGGGCTTTTGTTCTTTCTGGTTTTGCATGACGTTATACGTCGCCATTTTCCTTAATGTGCATATAACAATAACGGATTCGCAGACTCGGGTTGTCTGAATTTGGTGTCAACCCTATGATGGAGCGCCGAGAGCGTCATGGCCTGACCGACTTGGGCACTGTATAAAAAGGCACCTTTATTGTCATTATAAACTGTACAAAATAACAGTTAATTAGAAACAAGTTTCTTCATGTGGCCCTCTTTCTCACAAGAAATACTGATTTCCATCAAAATTAAAATTACTGCTTCCTCAGAATATAACACACATGGCTGGAACTCATGTATAATTTCACGATATCAAATATTCATCCTGAAACTCTAATCATGTCCCTTTTCTGATCAATCTACTTACAATTCAGGCAAAACTTTTGTGGGACTGATTTCCGTATAAAAAATGTCGAAAGGCAATATTCACGTTTTTGGTGTCCTGTGGAACAGTGAATTTCCTTAGATATAATTTCAAAATAATGATACCCTATTTAACCAAATCAAAGAGCAAGTATAATCGTGAGGAACTTAACTCATATTGATATTTAATTTTCTTGCGTGCTGGCAATAACAATGGAAGAAGCAAATCAATATGGACAGAAAGAAGCCAACGATATTAGACTTCGTCCGGCCATTGATTATCAGCTATTCCTTCCTCCAGATCAAAGTATATCGCAAAATGCAATGCTTAGTTTTATTGTTCTTAGTCTATATAATTTCTTATTTTCAGTCAGGCTAAGGTGGCTGATACTCTCCAGACTCCTAAGAGACCGGTCTTGAGTGAACGGCGGGGACCGAAATGGGCACCTGTCGCTAAACAAACCCTCACACCCACTCCAATCTTCAAGTACCCAAGCAAACAATCAGCTCATCGCTTTCCTCCGATGTTTATAAATCTCCCTTTACACCTCTCGATATATATACATTCACTTTGAGAAAACATATGTATACTCTACATCGCATATCCCTCTTCCTTGGTTATTAATTTCTCATTTTTGCTGTCTTAAAGAGAAATTAATAACGGGGTTGTGATTGGAGCGACAAGCGGCGAGGTAACTGCGGTCTTTGCGCGGGTGTCACGATGTTTGTACAGCCAACAAGAGACGGGCGCGCTACATCAACTTTGCAAGGCATGTTAGCATACCGAGTCCGTGCACGTCGATATTTTGTAGGGTTACAGTCTGAACGCGGCACTCAGACGTTTGGTCAATGGATAATTGAGGCCTTTACGGCTTAATATTTTATTGTGGAATTAGGATAAACACCCATATCTTTGTCCTAATGGAACATCTTGCTACTAAACTATAGAATGCTGCACTTCACATGAAAGAGCGAACTAAACATTGTCTCTTAATCTTAATTTAAAGCGCAAACAATGATTACAAATCTAATAACATAATACTTGGACATAGGTTACTCACAATAATTATAACCAACAGATAGTAAAAGGTTGATATGGTTGTAGACATAATCACAAGAAAATGACAAGTGAGAAGGAGTGGGTCATAACATAAATTGATTTAACTAATCTGCTGATGATTGTGAAATGAAAAGGCTGTATAAAATTGTGTACATGTTGTTCTAGATTTATTTATTATGTATTCTGTTTTACTTTCTCAGTCTCTCTCTTTCATCCTAAATCTAATTTGTAGCTATATATATCTATATATCTATCTATATATCTATCTATCTATCTATCTATCTATCTATCTATCTATCGGTCTACATTTATATCTAGATTTATACATTTACTTTTAGTTCCATATGTGCTTTTCAGTCTCTCTTTTGACATTCCATTCATGTCTTTCAAGTTCAGGCTGAATTGTTATAATTCCCCCTTCCCCTCTGTCTGTCTGTCTGACTCCCTCTTTCTCTCTCTCTCTCTCCCCCCCCCCTCTCTCTCTCTCTCTCTCTAGATGCTTTAAAGTCATTCTATGTCCTAATCCCTCCTCCACCTTTATTTTCTTTATAAAAATGAGAGAGTTCTTTTCTTATCAATTTTCTTTGTTTCTGACTTTTCTTCTCCGTCTCTCTCTCTCTCCTCTCTCCTGCGACGTTGCTATGTTGACCATTAATGGGTCTATAGGCGGAATCATGGTAGGTTGTCATTCAGAGCCATTGATGAGGAGAGTTTGGCCAACCCGACTTAAGTTGGGCGCAATATGGCGAATACTGATTTTTTTTTGGTTTTCTTCTTTTCTTTTGGGTGTTGGGCAAGCACAGAACAAAAAAATATACGCCATGTTGTGACCAAGTGAAACCAAGTTTGTAAACTCTATGTATAGATGGTTATGATAATTACAATGGCGTTATTACCTATTAGAGCTATTTATGGTCTGATGGAAGACGCAAACCAAACTAGTGTTCACCCACCAACATAATTATTCCTAACCGCCCCTCCAAAAGTGCATTCAACCCGTCCATTATGTCAGGGTCTGTCCGCCGATACACAATTAAGGGATTGGGAGAGAGAGAGAGAGAGAGAGAGGGGGGGGGGGGATATAATTGGTAGGTAGGGATAAAGAAGGGGTAAAATAAGATAAAATGACTGAGAAGGGAGGGAGAAAGGAAGAAGAAAGACATCATGAACTGATGAAGCGACAGTCATTATAGTGATGCCGGGAAGAGAATTTGATGTCGGGAAGAGAATTTGATGTCGGGAAGAGAATTTGGAAAGAAGATAGAAAGGGAGTGACGAGATAGAAGGACTGAGAAAGAAGGAAGAGCACTCTGAAGTCGAGAAGAAAAAAAAAAGTGATGGAGTGATGGCTTTATAAAGAGAGAGAGAGAGAGAGAGAGATAAAATAGAATGGTATAGCAAGACCCGAGAATAACTGAGAAAGAAGAAAAAATAGGGGGTAGAGAGAAAAATTGATGGAGGGAAAGTGAGGTAGAGAGAAGAAAGGGGAGGGGAACAGAACAGGAGAAAATACTTTTCCCGGTCATTGTTGGTCAAACAGTTTTTGAGCGTCAATAATACTCCCCAGGGAGTGGAGATTGTGCACACAGTGTGTGCGGGCAAGAATTGAATCCAATGACCGGGGTAATAGTATATCTGTAAAGCGCTTAGAGACATCATAAATGTACTAAGCGCTATATAAAAGCGGAATATTATTATTATTATTACTTTGAAGGGGGTATCTAAGAGAAAGGGAGAGAGAGCTAGAAAGACAGGGGGTGGGGTAACAATATGAATGGAAACATAATAAAAACAAGAATTTTTCTCATGTTATTAGTGCTGAATGGATAATGAGTCTCCTTTGCTCCTAATTTCAACTAAGTGCTAATTTTTTGTTTCTTCCAATACCAACAGTGATCATGATGGTAACACATTTTTGGAAACTGAGGAGGGTAAAATCATCCCCACCTCTCCTCCTTTGCATATTTTAGTGGAGTAGAGATATGCCTTTTCTTACCTCATGTATACATCAAGGTCGCATCACCCAAAATGCTGTCATCCAACTTTCACTTCACCATTGTTGAGGAGATAAGCTTGACTGACAAATCATCCGGCCCACAAATGAGAGTTGTTATCGAACGCGAGGGGCAATCGAAATCGCTCATTTGTCAGATCAGACGGGGCTCTATATCTCTGTTGTGAAGCCCCCACAATAGATCCCCACCAGATTCAATGGATCCGGTAACCGGGCTTGCTCCACGGGCCTCGGGACCTCTTCACGCGATTAGCCTAAACCTATTAATCCGAAACCAAACTATTTCCTCGCTGCTTTTAAGATGCTATAACCTTTTCTTAAGTGAGGTATAAAGCCCGTGTCTCGTCAAATGACAAACAGGCCCATCATGAAGGAGAGATAAATGGAAAGACGTCAATGGAGTTCGATTGGAGAATAGCAGGGACGTTTAGACCGGTACTTAGACCAAGAGGGTTGGATGGACAGGGATAGGCCTATATTCTGGTGAAAGTGATCGATCGTTATTACTTTGAATTTAAGTGATGCATGGCTAGACAAGTATAAATGCCGCTGCATGAAATGACTCTGAGATATTTTTTTGCATTATATGGGAACACTAATTATGAATATCTTAGTATACCATTACGCCGTTTTATAAATATAGTAGGGGTAAACATAATTTCCTCTACGAAGTTCTTCTTCTGTGTCGTCACGAATAGATCATTCTACGGTGTGATTTAACACGCAATCTCTTTCTCTCTTTCAACAATTCTTTATTTCTCTCTCTCTCTCTCTCTCTCTCTCGAGAAAATTACAGAATTCGGTAGAAAGAAAGAAAGAAAGAAAAATTAAATGCCAACAGACAGCGGGAAGCTGAGACGAGGCTTCTTCTTTTTGGTAAGGAGAGGCTCTTGTTTTGGGGGTGCGTTGCTGCCCCCTCCGAGTGATACCGTCTCTTGGTAGACACCAAGTCTGGCTCACTCTCGGTCAAGGATAGGCACATCTTTAGACAAACTTGGAGTCCCACAGTGTATTGTCCCTTCTAATGGGCTGTTCCCATTGTATCTTTTCCTTTGATACATACTCTCTCCATGCCAGCCATTAGGAAACTCTCCCATGATAAAATTGTTTAAATGACAGCAATGTAGGCAACCTACCGACTGTTTGGTTGAATAGCTGGTTGCGGTAGAAGAACACCAGTTTACTCGAATCACAGAGGTTTCACAAAAGAGGAGGGAGACAGAAGTCATGCCTCAATGGGAACGTTGGGTCACCCTTTGGAAATACCTCGTCATTTTATGTAGGGCACACATGCTTGTATACAATGCAATTGTTGCCAACGATTCGGCAGGCTAGGTTAGCAAATCTTCGGCGTGAGTTGACGATGATAATAGGAATATCAACAAAAAACGCCCATAAATTTCAGCGTCCTTAATTCGCAGCATGGGGTAACCTAGCTGATCACGTTCATATCAGGATAGAAACTTATCTAGTTTCCAAACTAAGAAACTTAAGGAGACAGGAAGATAGATAAAAGGACAAAGTAATAAATATTGATAATTTGAGGGATTATTTTACTACAGTGATGATTAGAAAGATTCAGGAGTTGATTTAAACTAATATAAATCCGAATGATTGATTCTAGATTTATCGGGTTATAATATAATGTTAATTAATATGTCGTGAAAGTTTGATAAGATGATATAAGTATCATACCTTAGCAGCATAATGAATTTCTTCTGATAAAAGTCACATTAAGAATAACATGCGTTCACGTATAAAGCATATCATTAGCACATTACGATATAACGTCTCTATGCGCTTCCAAAAGACTTTGAATACCCGGTATTACAGAATACACGTATGGTTTGCATAAAGAAATGTATTTGTCCTGAATAATTCATGATATTTGCCTAACTGAGTTTAAATGTGTTTATCGCTGATAACTCAGAAAAGGGAGAAAATAAAAACAATGGAGGAAGCACGATTTCCGCAAGAGAACGCGGAGAAATGCAGTACGTGCGCGCGTACGTGTATGTGGGTGTGTATATGTGGGCGTGTGCGAATGTGTGTTTATAAATAGATAAAATGTTAAATAAACATATGAAGACAGCGAGTAGTTTGCAGTCGCACATCCGTGTTAGTCGATGTCCGTAACAGTGTCTGCAAAATGAGACTACTAAAAGGGTCTGTATGTAATATAAGCTGCTCGGAATACAACCAGAAACGGGCAAATCTAGGCTCTGCTCAAGGCTGTACGAATTGTGGTTAATTGTCAAATTAGAGTCTGTGCTTGCAGGCTATGTGGAGGCAGGGTGTGAAGCGAAGACTCTTTGCTCGGGGGTTCAATGGAAAAATAGGAGGTGTTATATTTCACTTGGGCATAAGGTTCTTCTCACTTCTCTTTATTCTTAAAACTGTCCGATGATAAAAGGTGACGAAATATTTAACCTATTGACAATTATGAAAATATGCATCTTTTGGCCAGCGTCAACATTTATTCAACAAAACAAAAACATTGATTTCTTATGTAGGGACAATTCTGCGTTTCCCAATAACAAAGTTTACTGTTGACTTTTGAAATGTTCTTGAGTAGCGTTGGCTATCTGCCATTGATATTTAAAATCCAAATATCTTGATGTGTAATGGATACAATTTTGACTTTAAGTTGAACTTTTGCAACGCATGAGAAACCTTGAGGTCCTATTATTTATAAAGTGCCATTGATTCATAATTTTCACCGATGTGAAATATGGAGGGAAAAAATCCATGGGAAAGGTTGTAGCAGAATATTTGACAATAATATAATTATTCAGATCCTTAATTACTAAGATTTGCTGTGACTGGTTTGAATGTTTATATCAAATGCTTTTGTAAATTCCTCCAAATGCGGATCGTAGTCAGATAGTATAGTGCGTGATGGGCTTAATAGTCAGCATGCTTAGTGAAACAACACTCCCTCAAATCAGATTTTGTCACGAAATGCAGCAAAGTATTGTATCATATTGGGGAATCGAATTCCTACATCATGATGTGGAGGCGTACACAAGTCACGCACATGCGATCAGGACGGAGCAAAGGGATATTATGGAACGCTCTCTGGTGACTAGTATTAGACATCATAAATCAGATATCATGATATAACTGATTAGAAAATTGCGACTTCTGTCACTAGGGTGTCATTACATAACTCGAGCTTATAGACGTTGCACGAATACTGACACTCATCCGAATGTACAAGTGATGTGAACAAATATGGGGGGGGGGAAGAAATCTGAAGTTATGATGATGTGTCTAAAGGCTAGTTTAGATATGACGTGGTAAACCGCGGCGTTTTTCGCTTCAGATTTCTGTATCCCGTTACACAGAGCTAAATGAATGGGCGTAGGACCTTTGTTGCTCGTTATAATTAAAAAAAAAATGTCTTAAATAGGTGGGAAGAAGGAGAAAGACCGAAAGTAATAGAAAACGTCGTTGCATAGTTTCAAAACTTGTTTATATGAATACTGTGTTTTTTAAAGCATGTTCTGAATGAGTATGACAACAAACGAAACCCTATTTGATATGAAGGTAAAAAATATTTAAAAGAGCTATGGAACACTGATAGTCTTGATCTCAGTCATAACCGTTATCAGCCGGGATTTTATCGCTTTCTTGAACTATTCTAAATCAATAAATTAATGAATAAAAACATAAATTATGAACAGATAACGGCCTGGAATTAATAAAAGCATACATTATCATCGGGCCATGGCCTTAACGGTTCAATAATACTTTATTTGAATGTTTGTTAGTCACATAGTAATTTTCTTATAATTGCTATTCTTTTAAAAGAAATATAAACACATATCATGAAGAAGAATTAAACAAATCATATAGATTAAACAAAAATCACGTATATAATTATGAGTGTAAGATGAGGATCATTCTATTTATGGTTGAAAATTTTGCTTTTCACGTGATAATGACTTGATTTTATTTTCAAACAAAAGATGATTTATTGGGATTAAAACTCGAATCAGTCTCGAATCATTATTATTCATATATTATTGCATTTACATCATATTTAGGCATCTCATGAAGCAATGGATCAATTAAATTCATTCAATTCCCCAAAACAGAACAATCCAGAGTTAAAAATGTAAAGGATTCATCTTTGAATCAATTTTGCAGGAATATTCCCATTCAGTCTTCCCCAATAAAAAAAGGAAATGTCGACATAATACATAGACGGAGAAGGCAAAATTGAGTTCTATGAAGGGCTTCTTTATTGTTGAGGTCTCTACGACTCGGACAATAAATTCTCACGGTACTTTTCACTTGTATGACTTCATCTTCAAAGGATTATTCATGTATACCTACTTCAAGTAAAGAACAATTTTTTATGAACAACGAAGTTAATTTTCTAACAATGCTCTTTGTTTTGTGTTTGAATTATTTTCTTGTTTGCATGGTATGAATATTTCTATAGTACATTAAGATTAAGACCCATTAGTAGATGTAGAACATCGGGTAGTTAGATCTAGATTGACAGTCACCCGCATTCATCACTCAGGCAAGCATTTTGGAAGTTGTTAAAGAGCCTTGTAACTCCGACGCCCTGAATTTATGTAGGATGGTAATCTGGGGCGTCACGTATGGAATACTAAGTGTGGTCTTACGGAGGCTCCGCTCGGTTTAGGCGTTGAGTGGTATGGGGATTCTGTGTCGCGTGCGGGGACCGCGCACCGGCGCACTCCGCCAACCATTGCCAACACAAGTACGGCCCCTATCGCCTGCTCCTTGCTGTTGAGCTGCGTCGACGTAATATAAACACTCGGGGAGTTTTCTGTGTCCAACTCGCGTATTCGTCCCGAAATCTGCCTTCCCATCTCCCCTCTATTCAGAATAAAAACATGAATGGAAAGTTCATTGACTGGCTAAATTTGACGGGGGAATTTGACATGTGCGTTCACCCCTATTCATCGTTGGGAAGGGGTTTAGTGGTGGTAAAATTGAAAAGGGTGGGCGAACTTCGCCCTCCCCTTTTGTTAGATGGCGTATATCCTGTTACATGACACCCATTAAATTTGTTCCAAATTAAGTACTCATCAAAGATCTACCAGTCGTAAAAATTGTATTTTTTTCTCTTTAAGCATAAAAAAGACAGTTGAAGGTTGGTAGCATAACAATCACAAGTCGGGAAAATGGCATGTTTTTATCTAATTCCATTTTGTTACATCGATCCTCCTTATAAGAAGAGATGACTAAAACAAAGACGAAAATAGAAAGAAGCATGGAGTTGAAAAAGAAGGACGCGTCAGCGAAAATGCTTCGATTTTCCTCTTTCCTCTTTCTCACTTTCTCCCGTTATCTCCACCTCTCGACTCATTTCGTCCATCGTCATAAATTCCTCTTTTTCCCATTTCTGTTACATTTTTGTTTAACTGGAGCTGAGTTTCTGCTATTATTTACCATCCCTATTTTCTTAATCTTTAACAAACAATACAGATTCTATAAGCACCTTTAGAGTAAAGTATATCTGTCACTGATATGTTTATTGCAAGGGCCTTGAGTACCCTGTGGGTGGAATGTTGCGCATTATAAATGTCTGCATTATTATTTTAAAAATTCTGCAACGTCAGTTTGTTTACATTTTCAAAAAAATGAGACAATGACGCCATCATTGTGACCACGTGACTGCGGAAAGTAGCCAATAAGACAACTAAGCATACAACTCACTGAGTTTAAGTGCCGCTCAAGAAAAAAAAAGGTGAGATAAAAGTATTTTGTTTTTGTTTTAGTCGTGGGACTCAAAATCCCCCTTCTTTCGCCACAAATGGAATGCAACGAAACATGAAAAAACCTATAAGCTGTTTTAAGAGAATTGTAATAATGCTATTTATTTCTGTAAGCGTTCTAATACAAAGTCTCTAAGCGTATGCACATCAATTCAGTTTGGAAAAGCTTTTGTCTTGCATGCTTAAATGTTTTTGCTACTATAATTTTTATGATAAGATTGTATTCTACAATGCTATAATCATTTTCATCGCACATTATTCTTTTCTTTTTTCTGCCAAGACACCAGCCAGCATAAACATGCAAGTTCGCCCGCTAAAATGGTTTAATGCCTTTTTAACTATTTTGGGCTCTGACAAAAAAAATCACGTACAGGTGAAATGGATTTCAAGACAAACAAGAAATACAAACAATGCGTGAAATTGAAAGTCTCCGTGTTTGTCTCCAACATAATTTTGAAGGCAAATACATTGATTAAAAACGAAAATATTTAGCTGGGGTACATGGACGGTGTTTGGGGACAGTTAACGATTTTCTAAACTTCTTAAACTTCCTTTATTTTTTCTAAACTTCTTAAAAAGCATATTCTCGTAAATGCGTTAGATGAAAACGCCAAAACAATGGGAAATTGCATCGCTCTCATTGATTATCTCGATTTTCTAAACACTTTGGATGTACATTGTATCATTAACCGTTAGTGAATTTTACTCAGAAAAAAATATGATCTATTAAAACGTTTTGTAAAGGTTAATCTATTACAGAAAAAAAGCACATTTAACAGAATGATTTTGCGATAACTATATTTGATAGAAGCGAGGTGAGGGAGGGTGGGGGTGTTTAGACTAAAGATGGGCCTGTCTTATTCGGTACATATTCATGACTATTTCATGACTATTTCATGACTATTTCATGACCTTTTCCCCGAGAGACCAGTGTGTCACATCATTTTGTTCTCATCCTCAGATGTCAGTATTGGATTACGTAATCGAACCCATGGTGTTTTCCCAGAACAACTCACCGACGAGATGCCTCTATTCGTCAATAGATTCTCTGAAATTTATCATCATTCACTTCGATAGGGCACAATCGGCGACGGGGTTAGGCTGGACACATGCAAAAAGGCAAATCTTATGTAAAATATGAACGTCATTATTTTGTAGGAACATCTTGCACAACAACAAATCTAATAATGATGATGATGATACTGATATTATTATTATAAATAATAATGAGAATAACAATAATGAAGATAATGATGCTGATAATGATAATGATGATAATAATAATAATAATAATAACAATAATAATAATAAGTATCATTATATAAGAAGAAGAAGAATCTGTTTTATATGACGCATTTTACATAGAATATCAGGGGTTGTCCTTTAGTCTATAAACAAACTAGAAAGGATTATAAAGGTATGTTTTCAATATTTTGGGAGACGTCAACTGAAGTATTTCTTAGAAATAGAAATAATTCACCTTTATCGAAATTATGAGTAGGCCAAGTTATCCACTTTTTCTCATTTATATAAAGGAAAGATGCACACGCGTGACCCTATTAGAATATGCATATCATTAGTATGCATACCTATATGTGATATCGTTACACAGCCATGCTCTTGCAAACAGGGCAACATTTGATGCGGTAATATGAGAAGACGCCGTGAATGGGGGATGATGCCTCCGTAAGCTTGCCTGTCTGTCCCGGCCTGCCGGTGGGGGCAGTCCCCAGTGGAACGCCGCCTCATCAAAGTTGCATGTCTCCTCCCGTCACGCTTCATTGCACTCTCATCCTCCACTCTGTCATTAGCCTCAGCTCCAGTCCTCGTCAGTGCATCGCACGTACGTACCTCAACGAAATCGCCAATTGTTCCGGACTACTGATTGAAAGGCTACAAGAATGCACCCTATTGTAAATATTTAAGATAGCACCATACAAACTAATGCATCATCAACAACAACAGCAACAACGAAATTGACTAGATATTCTAGATGGGATGGAAAACAAGCAAGAGACAGAATTTGGATTTATCAGTCTATCATTACAACAACAAAAAACAACATTCATTTTACCACCAAGCAGTTACTTCTTGATCAGTATCATTCAAGCATATCGTGTATTTAATATGTTGCACTATAATTTTTGTCATATTGATATTGTTGTTATTTTCATAATCATATGTGGATTCTCAATTTTTAATTTTACCAATAATCCTAGTATCTCCTTGATCTAACTTATCGTCGTGTTCCATAAAAATCTCAAGTAAATTAATGAAAACTTACCATTTAATGTCAAGTTGTGCTGATTGAAAGTTAAGCCATGTGTTCAAATGAAATGCCCTACTTTGTTCGATATCGATATATATTGAAAAAATATCAAGCAAAATGATGATCATTTAGAGTGTAAAAAGAGATATTTACCTTTTAATTTTTATTATTGTCGATGTCATACAGTTTGCGATTGCAGAAGAACGTTATTCACGTTTCTCTAGCATTATTTTACACGGCGTTATTTTTATTTTATTTTTACCTTCAACCAGCAACTTTTAGGATTTATTTGCGTCATCGCCACAGCGAAATGAATGAAGATTTTAATTCCGCTACCCTTGTCTTTCATAGATTTGAAATGTTTGTCTTTCCTGTTTTTCATTCTAGACATTAATTTTAATTTAGCCTGTCAATTCCATATTTTTTCCATTCCCCTTTAATTTGGAATAGTTTGCCAGAAGATATAGAATAGTGCAATATATTGAAACGCTTCAATTATATGTATAAGGGTTATTTAAGCGGAACAAAATAAAATTCGCATTTATTATGTAAAATGTAAAAACTCAAGTTGTAACTTCCTTCTTTTTATCTTCTCTTTCTTCTTATCTTCCTGTAACTATTACCTTACCTTTATCTTTCCTCTGTCCTCTGTTGTTGAGAATGAATGTACGATGTTTTGTTTATATAAAATAAGTTTGTATCTTGTTTATGCCATGTACTTATGTGGGGATCATTCTCATCAAGGCAATTTTGGCTTTCATGATTCCCCACTTTCTTTAAACTTATGTTGATAATGAACAAACATGTATATACTTTTGACGTTTTTTAAAAGAGAGTGAAATAAATGAAGAAAAATTTAGAAATTTCTCTCTTTCATTTCCACTTGCTTATTACATTTCTCACTTTCTCTCCCCTGTAAACAGTAAAACTGTTTTTAATTCTATGCTTGTTCTTTCTCTGAACTGGTAAATGGGACTGTAAAGACACGCGGTGTCTGGCATGGACAGTATCTATAATGGACCGTCCCTCGGCAGGACACCATAAAAACAAGTCAACAAAGATACTAAAATGGTCTAGAAATGGTAACAAATTGGTGCTTATGTCCGGTAAACACGAAGTTACAGGGTAGTATCAAAAGAAACAAGAACATAAACAACCGTTGGTAGTTGTTTCGCTTCGTGTACTTTAATCATTGTGAGCATGGTTATGAGCGATTTATGTCCGCCACGTAACAAACTAATGGCTTTCGGTTTAATTCAAAGATTATCCCTTTCCCTTAAACCTGGATAAAACATTACCCTAAATCAACCGCAGATCCAAAAATGTGATGTGGAAATGAAACCGAACGGTAATGCCACAGACAGAGAGGTCTGTGTCTCTGACAGCGTGGACATTTGTTTTGACCCAAGCTGTTTCATTATCATTATTAGTATTGTAATCTGTATTATTATTTCTATTAATTTTGGTAGTTTTTCAGTCTCATCAGCGCCTTTGATTAGGCAACTAGATATTGGCGCTTTATAAATACCTGGATTGGATTGGATACGCTGTCTATATTTTTGTTGTTGCACTTAATATAACAGAAATATGATGCTATCCTTGATCGAGATTTCATATAACATGTTAATAGAATTTCAGCAATATAGTCCTGTGAATTTGAGTACATTTTGCGCTTTATCTGCCCTTGCCAAGGCAATATAATACTGAGGGTAGACATTTGCCGACTAAATCTCTAATTTACGATTCGTGGACCCAAAATTTGAGGTTTATCGATTTTAGAACTTCTTCTTCTTTCAATCATTATTATTATTAGTTTCATTATCATTATTTTTTATTGTAATCTGTATTATTATTTCTATTATTATTATTATTATCATCATCATAAGTAGTAGTAATAATGGTAGAAGTAGTAGTAGTTGTTGTAGTAGTAGTAGTGGTAATTGTAGTAGTAGTAGTAGTAGTAGTAGTAGTAGTAGTAGTAGTAGTAGTAGTAGTAGTAGTAGTAGTAATAGTAGTACATGTAGTAGCAGTAGTAGTTGATCTGATTGATCTGATCTGATCTACTGAATTATATTTCATATACTGCAATATCTACAATTTCAAAGACAAACGAGTTTTTAGACACCCTTCGACACATCTTAAAAGTACTCATTTGATCGTCATCAATACCTGTTTATGCCGTCATTAAAAGACAATATTGCATTGCTACAATGCTCATTATGCTATTTACACGAAATGCAATGCAGCATAGGCGCCTCTCCTTTATTCCACATGCGATCTCACTGCGCGAGAGCAGCACATAATCTTTTTGACAGAACCCAACGTACCCACAGTATTAAACTTTGTGTCCATTTTTTCTCACTTTAAATCGGCTTTTGGACATTGCCTTTGACTCCATTTGGAGCAGAAATCTATTTTGGTTTGTAGACTAATTCCAGTGGACAGGCGAGCGGCACGCGTCCGGTTAATAGCCCCGCAAAGGGATGGGCGCTGGACTCTGTGCGGACGGTCTAGAGACCGTACACTGTCTTGTACGAATCTGAGGGGTCCAAGTAATGTATACACGGTTGCATTGATGCTTTCCTTCTTGCCTTTAAAAAGCACCCCCCCCCCCCCAAAAAAAAAAAAAACCGTCTAACCTATGTGCAGAGGTGTCGTGTGTAGTGTTTCCTTCACTTGACTCTCAATCCAAGCGCTGTGGGTTCGAATCCCAGTCTAGCACTTAAAGAGAAGGTTGAGTTCTGGGAAGAGGTGAAAAATAATTTGTGAGCGTTATCATTGTATTATGCAAGTGTGGAAGAACATCAGAGAAAAAATGTTCCCTGAAAAGCATGGCTCTTCAAATGTCTTAATATTCTAAATATGGCATGTAACATCATAAAAATCGGGACGGATTTTTATGCCACATGTTCGTGTAGTCCCATGTACATCTTTCTGTGTAAAGTGCTTGTTACTTTACCAAGACTGGGCCAAATTTCTTATCATTTTGATGATTCCAGAACCTTGCAGTACACACCAATACTATTATGCTAAATGATCAACCTTTTCTGGTCGATTCCACAACGTTTCTTTCACAATGCAATCGCATGACCAGAACTCAACTTTATCTTTAACAAGAGGCAAGAGGCTCTAATCCACGTTTGACACTTTCCACCCAAGAGCAGATGAGTACTGGCAGTTGCTTTGGTAATACTAATTGCAGGGCCCTTAGGAAGGACACCGTCGATGTTGATAAGTCTTCCCTGGGTAAACAAATTAGGCTATTAGATGTCCAGTTTTTTGTAGAAAATTGCGGTGTTTCTCGAATATCCATAATATGATTATTGTCAGACATGATTATCATATATTGTCAAATTTGACTGTCATTTTATAATAATGGTCGTGGTATGTGTGTGGGTGTTAGCATTGTAATGGTTAGTAGGACAATAAAAAAAAAATAGAAAGCTATCATTTCACTTCTATGTATTATGATTATAAACACATACCATATTATCAATTTTCAAATCATCAAACTTTAAATTTATTATTGTCGTGTTTAAAAAAAAATGAAATCAACCGTTAAATATTGATGACGAAAGTAAGACATAAATAATATAAAAACAACATCATAATACAAGAGGATAATTAAACAAGCACATATAAATATCATTATATAGTTGAGGTCAGCAGTAATATTGTCTGAAGCTACGAAGGCACTGTGACTGTGAAGATGATACAATTTAATACCCGTTATCTTCTTATGCTTTCTGCTCTCAATATGCAATAAACGAGGGTAATCATAATGTCCGACCAAATTTGAACAAGTTTTTTTCCCAACTCGGGTATTAAAATTTTGTCAAATTATGATCAAGATTAAAACATAAAACTGCAAAACGGGCAACATATTTACCACTGTTGGATATAAATGCACATAGTTGGTCAGAAGCCTATTACCCAAATATTTGGCAATTTTCTACCCAATATTTTCAAGGATGTACATGTACATGTACATGTACTATCACTTTCACTTATGCAACAGCCTATAAGAGCGTTTAAATCATTTTTCATACATTTCCCTGCTTAATATACTCTCATATATTTGTTTTTGTAAATTGTCATTTCCTCTCATGTTTAAATTTCCATTTCCGTAAAATTTCTCTCATAAAATCATGGGTGAGTTTTTTTAATTTCCAATTAAGGTTTAACAAAGATTTTCCACAAATCAAATAAAGGACGAATTCAATACCATCTCGTATAACATAAAGAACTGATGTTGGGATTTCGTAAGAAATCAATGTACTGTTAGCATATTCAGTAGTGGCATTGACAACGCGATTGAAATCATCTTCGGTTGATTTTCTCGAAAGGCTTTGCGATCATGCTATATATTCCTATCTGTTTTGCCGCTAGTGAATGACTGTAATGAATATCAATAGCGCTATTGCTCCTTTACAGGAGGCATTAAGATTCAATGACATACGACTGAAACTGTTGCTCACACCTCGTTCCTTTAAGGAACTTGTCGGAAACGATACCTCTAAGAGGAAAAAAAAGTGCATAAAAGACCGCTGCGTGCTAAGCATTCTGCATGTTAATACCCTCCTGACTATACTCAGCAAGTGAAAATGAAATCCACATCATTTTGTTTCGTGACAATTCTTTTTGTCCAAAAATATCGTTCCGAGAAATATATTGCCAATCTATTATCTATCTCCAATGCGATGCATCTTGCAATTCATTGCTAGATCAACTACTGAAACATGGAAACGGTTATATGCTGAAATAAAGAATGATCAAGTTGTTCGAAAGATATTGCCATAATGAAATATGAATGGGCCTGAAAGAAACATATATGGGATTTATTAAATAATTTCCTTTATGGAATAATCCATAGGTTGAAGTAGAATGTATTATGCATGTACATAAGAGACGGAAATAAAAGTGAACGGATCAGAGAAACGGAAAGACATACACAGATACAAACACACAGACAAACTAATGGTTAAATAAAACCCTGCATAGGTCTAGCCACCATGATTAAATTAATTATAGGCTAGCATTAAAATCTGTCTAAGAAATTACGTATATCAAGCCAATCATATATACAATTATTTGTAAGTAGGCATATACATGACAATACGTATATCGTTTCGTGAAGATATAACTATATATATTTACATGTATATATCTAAAACATTACAACAGTATATTCCTTGCATATGAGTGGTGTGATGACATTGTTTCAACATATTTTGTAAATTTAATGTATACCATACGGATAAGGGTCAGTCGCTAATTGCTTCAAGTATTGTTAGAATGTAAATGAGCATGCGGGAAATCCTTTTAAAATAGCTAGTCACAAAAGTGAGATATTGTCTTTTTCCTGTGATGTGTCTCGTTATTATTCATGGGGTTTCGACGCTGTACGTCAGCCATTCTTCGGGCTATAAAACCAACACAACATAAAGCACCCGAATCACATTAAACACACGAACATTATACATGTATACACGAAGACCCGCAAAAAGTGCGATATTGCGGTGTGATGTGTAAAGACTATGAAGCAGACAGGGTGTGAAACCAATCAGCGGCGTTGAATTTGTCACGTGGTTACTGCATTTCTATCATCATATTCATTATGTCATTTTACTATATCATTGAGATTCATTGGTTAGCCCCATTGACGCGTTCATTCTATTTATCATCACCGTCTTTATACACGCGAAATGGTAATCGCTAACATGGATTTTCTCACTATGAAAAATGTGATGATTTATGCAACCTTTTCAAAAGTACAATATAGTCAGAAAATTATCTGGACTTCGATATATTTACATAGTTTTCAAGAAGAAAGAAAACAAAAAGGATATGTGACATGATACTCTTGGCATAATTTTCAGTCAAAACTCGGGGGCAACCGTTTAGTAAATTATGTAGAAACGAACCAATACGATAGTTATTATTTTGTTATAAGTATTATTATTAAAGTTATTATTATTATTATTATTCTTTGGTAACGTGTCAGGACCAGAAACTAAATACGCTTTGGTACATCGTAATTTTTTATTTCTACACGTATCAATACTACAATAAAATTCTACACTTGTATGTATTCATTTTTTGTATACCATATTTTACAAATATAATTCTCTGAACACGAAGTGTATGCAGAAGTCTACATACAGGCGTAAATCTCTAGACATGCTAGATGTCAGCAAGTCTTTATACATGACATATAGAAAAACAAAATTATTTATCCCTCACAGCATGCATTAGTCTATATTATACAACACCTAAGTAAATCCTTGTCATTTGATTGGAGGATTGTTGGTCACATGATATTCAATAGATATACTATTGCACGGGCGTGCATTTTTGGTACTATTCGCCGTAGTACTATTCAACGAGCGTGCATTTTTGGTTATATGCAGACTGCGTACCTCTCTGCCCTGCGCGTATCCCATTGTTATATCAACTGCGCGCATCTGAAGCGAAGGCAATCTGAATGTAATCGAGAAGGCCTGACTCCAACTTTAATTTATCTTTAATATAAGGAGCTAAGCATAATTTGTTGAAAGATGTATAAAACAAATAATGAATGTTTTTCATTCGTTCAAGAGTGCAAATATTTTCATTCGTTGAAAGATTAACATCAATTCTATTTAACTCGGCTGACGCCTCGTTGAATAAAACGTTAATCTTTCAACTCATGAAAATATTCGCACTATTGAACTCATAAGCATTCATTATTTGTATACTATTTCTAATCATGATATCTATCATTACCATGCTATTCTGGGGATAAATTGTTTTCAATGAGCAGCACAGGCCCAGTACTTCAATCTGTTTAAAACTATATATGTTTCGTTGTTCAGTACATGGAGATTCAACATGTTCACATGCATAACAAAAGGAAAACATAATCAAAACAAAAGGACAAAGAGATACATTATAATATATAACATATAAAGATATACACATTAAGATTTTTTTTTTGAAACACAGAGAGAAGATCATCAAATGTAATAATTGAAATATTATCATCATAATTGTTATTATTTTTTTACAGGATATCAGCGCTATAGAAAACATCATTCGTTATTATTATTATCATTGTTTTTTTTTTTTTTGTTCGTGTTTTTTTCTCTCTCGTCCAAACTAAATGTTGAATTTAAGAGCTCATCTGAAACAGAGATATCAAAATCAACATTATTCTCATACATTACCAATCTTTTATTCAAGTAGAAACCCCAAGAGATGAAGTGAGGCTTTCATTTTTTGCATCGTCGCTCTTCAACTCTTCTAAAAGATTTTTGTTTTTGAAATGATGAAAGTTTAAAACAAATCCTAGTTGGACAGGACGATTTATCAGATGAATTAAGATCGAAATAAGAGATAGTATATTCAAAGCGTCAAATAGAACTTGAGAGGTGAGAGATAGCGTTGCATTCCAGGGAGGATCACGGGAAACAAGGTGTTTGAATCGTCAACTCCAGTGGCCCAGTTCGCGCGAATAAGATTCATATTTTGACAAGAATATCTACAACGATATGGAAATGTATTCATCTTTTGCCAGGTAAGTAATTGTAAGAGCCACTTGTCATAAATACCCCCTCAGGCGGCTAGTCGCATTGTAGTATTCACTCAAAAATTCCGTGAGTGATATTTGGCGATATAAAGCTAGACCCAAGAGAGCCCAGGAAACACTACATACTCTGAAAATCACATCGATTTGTATCAAATATCATTCTATTTGTCAAATCAAAACCCCCAATAGGACTAGTTTCCTCTACAAGTATGAAGTCAAATTTACCGAACACTTCAATATTTTCCCACTTTACTTTTTTGTGATTTGACATATGAATCTTTCAGCGCCTTATGTTTGATGCCGAGAGAGAAGAAGTAAAATGCAAAGAATTGTTTGAGAGGAGAAGGGGCTTGTATGACGTTTGGTGTAGTAGAAGGAGCCCTGCACTATTTGGTTTTTCCGTCACGGTTGGTGAGGTCGCTGTTGACGGGCCTCCAGCCCGGGAGCTCGTTCCTTCACGCGCTCGTAACCACTGATTGCGCGGCGCGGGATTCTATGACTACCAAATGAACCATGTCGCACAAGACAGATGAAGAGGTTCCTTGGTTTTCTCTCTTCGTTGCGGAACATTTTTTGACAAATTGGGTCCATTTCGGGCCATTCGGGCAAAGCGATCATTCAGGCGCGTCTACGACGTAAAAAGGCAAGAATATAAGTGTGAGATAATGGGCTAACAATTGAGCTGCGGACGAAAATATGATAAGGATTAAAATGCACAGCGACAGATGGACGTAAAGAGGTTTCCTGGTCGGCTTGAATTCTTACAAAATACTCATCTCGCATCAGTTTTACTGTAAGAAAAGAGGAGAAAATAATATCGAGAAAGGGGTGGTTAGGGAGGGGGAGAGGGGTATAACGAGGGGTTAAAGAGAAAGCGACAGAGACTTTGGGGGAAGGGGGAGAGAGATAAAGAGAAAGAGAGAGAGGGGGAGGGGGAAGGGGATAGCTGACATTGTCAGCGCATTATTTGACACAAAGACCAGGTAAAGATTAACAAGTAAGTATCTTGCACCCACAAGAACAAAAACAACTGTTTCATATTATACTCAGTATCGACAATACCTCATCAATCAGGATTGATATCAATTCTAAAATGTAACGATAAACATAAAGAGGTCATACATTTTTGCGAATTAAAAAAGTACCAATAACACATAGTACTAATTTGTGAAGAAAACAAGAAATAAAATAAAGTGTGAGGTCGTACAATCATTTCAGTGACATAGTTTTATATTTAAAAAAATAGGCTCATGGAAACCTAACGTACAAGCAGGATAATTTTTGTCGAAAGGATCTGATTAATATATATATATATAAACTAAAATCTGCTGGATTTAAAGCATGAAATTTCTCTTCTTCAGCATTTTTGCGTCATCTTATGCGAACATTTGGAGTTAATATCGGATGTATATTATAATCCATGATGCAAAATCCATTACAAACCAGACTTAATTTCGACTCATCATATATATATATATATATAAATTGTCCTACCATGGGTTTGGGGTGACGTTGTTTGTTTTGTTTTAGATGACGAACATCATATCATCATTAATGAAATTAGCTATTTTATAATATCAATTTTGTTTGAAATGGCCTCATTGAATTATATGCTTAATTAAAAAATAAAAAAATTGTTTACTTTATTAATGCAGTAATCTGCTTGCTTAAGAAAGGTCTTAGACTAAATGTTTCTTTTTCTTTTCTGGTTGTGTTGGAAGTAAGAAGCACGCTTCTCAGAGTGTATCAAGCGCTGATTTACTGAGCTTGAAAAGACACACGTGTAAAACCGGAAAATTTGACTCAAACAAACAGAGCCGCTGTGAATGCCATTCAACAAAGAGTGCGCTCACGAGAAAATGCGTGCTTTTGTGCCTGCATATAGCAAAGCTGTCGCCTCAACTCATGATCATGCTGCAGAAAGAGTACCCTCTCGATGGCGGACTATGGGGCGTGGTCAATATGCTGGTGATGGACGTGCGCATTGGACCAATCAGCGCCCGTTGTAAGTCGCGCTTGTCTAAACGGTATAACCTAGTCGGAGGCACTTCATAATAGGTCTTTAATTGGTGTTTCGGCACGATCTCCGATGAATCCACGTAAAGAACCATTTTTTTCTTTCTGACTGCTCTTCCTCCATAGATCACACCGGGACGTGAATCGGGAGATATAAATATAACCATTCTCGCTCTCTCGACACCAAGTTTTTCACGAGTGCACCAAGGTTGGGAATGCGCGCACGGTGGCATTGTTTTTTCTCCCACTCTCTCTTCCTTCTGTACTTCACCCCAAAAAGCGAGATCTCTACTCTGGACTTGAGAAGTTCGTCGCCGACATCGTTCGATTTTGTCGCCCCCTTGGAAGTTTGTTAGCGGCTGATTGTGGGCTTGTTTCTTGACTCTCTCTCTCGGTGGTGGTGACAAGTGGGAATGATGTATGACGGTAGCGAGGAATACCTCAACCATCATCGTGCCCGTGCTCACGCCTTTGCTCTCAACAGCATCGTGCCCCCAGCACCTAGGAGCTTCTCCTACCCAGGTCTACCCATGCAGTCGTCGAATCATAACTCGTTGGGATTCTCAGGTGAGGTGTAACAATTCCCCCCTCCATCCCTTCAACTCGACCCACATCAACACCTCTCAACAAACACCCACACTCTTAATCTATTGCTTCCCATTCAATCAGATTGCATAATAGTATTTAGCACATATCACGTACTCGGTTCTCAAGAGTGAAGTTTCAACCTCAAAGTTCTCAATAGTACTTGTCAAATTCCTTGATACTCACGTATATAATATCTCTATTCCAATCCAGGTTTTACTTTATTACCGTTTGTTTACACTTCATGGAATATGTATTGTCTTTATTTCTTATTTGAAAAACTTTGATTATCCGAAAGGCAAACATAACTTCATTATTGTAATTTCAAGTAGAAAGTTCTTTGAAAAAGAAATTTACATTTATTAAAAGTGCAATAATAATACCAGAGAGACGGAAGGGAAAGTACAAATAATTGTGAACGTAAAGAAGTAGAAAGAAAATAATAACCACAAATAATCGGTTATTTAAAAAAGAATGTATATTTGTTTATTCTCTCTACATTCTCTCTACATATTGCATTTCTCAGAGATTGACAGAAGTATATAATCATATGGCAAGAATGCTGGATAAAAATGTGCCATGGGGGTAATTGTGTATTGAACCAACGTTGTGTATTTTTATTTTGTTGCCTAACTTGGTTAATACTTTACCCATTTTTAAGTAATTATTTCTATAGTTTGACCTTAATTAGACGATGGGTAAAGACAATGCCCAAAGTCAGTTGGATACATAATTAACCTCGTACTGGGCAAACATTTTACCCAATATTTTTAAGAGTGGATTCCACTTGAGAATAGTTAAACTTGGATTTTTATGACTTAGAAATTAAAAGAGATTCTTTGCAAAGTACAACAAAGTCTAAGATCCGTAGGAATATCTCATTTCGCAATTATTCATAGTATAGTTGTGTTATACTTTGAGTATTTTGTTTCCGAAATATGATGGAAGGTAAAGAAAAAAAAAGGGGGAATTATGACAACAAAATTGATCCGGAAAAATCATATCAACTTTTCAACACCGCAGAGTAAATAAATGTCGAAGGAAATTAAAAAGTAACATTTTTTTTTTCAAATAGAAGATCTTGAAACAAGTTAGACTATCAATATCTCACAAGAAGATACTATGTATCTTTTACATCGGATGAGCCCCCCTTGCAGTCCCCTCTCCTTGTTAAATATTTACAGTATTCGATGCGGCTGAGTGGGGATGGCTGTCATCCTACCTGATGAGTTAGCTATGCACGGGCTGCGGCGGGCTGCTTGGTACTCCATTGCTCGCCTCGAAGGCCGGTCACAACGACAACCCTATACACCAATCCTCCTCCTCCCTTTCCCCGCTTCCCTCCGCCTGCGACACAGCAACTCATGTCTTATTGACACACGACATTTGTCCAAGTATTGCATCTTTAGCAGCCTCTCCTATCCCTTTAATTCGTTTGTAATCCACCAGAAAATGAGGGGAGGGATCGTTTGTATATATGCGCTGCGAATGGATCATTTGTATGGGACGTTTGTATGCAAAGACAGCTCAAAAAGCTCAAGAGGTGTCATGGCTATTTGTCACCGGCACGAAGTTACACATTTAGCAATTTGCCCTCTTTTTCCAGCTTTTCTCTTTCCTTTCTTTTACCCCTCGCTGTTGAATAAACGTTTAATACATCAGTGCAGAGTTTGTACAGTCCTAAAGAGCACACACGGAATTCCCACTGGAATTAGGTCTGTTCTTGAAAGAACAATTCCACGACATGTCTATAAACACGAGGTAGCATGCACGAATATTTCCCTTCAAGACGTCCTCCATTTCTCTATGCTAAATAGGTAAACCAATAACGTAATGAATATAGGTAAAACCAACAAACGATTTATATTGCGTGACGGCGTGGTGAGAAAGCTTTAAAGGTACTGTTTTACTTTCTGTGGTTACAACGCAAAAATCAATCAAGAATGATATACACAACTAGATAATCAAGAATACCAAACGCATAAACTAGTAACTGATTTTATGATTTGTTATCAAAAGAACGAAATCTCTCCAAAAAAAACACACAAAAAAACAGATAATTCAGAAAATCTTTATCTTGTTTATACCTGCTCTTGGTAACAGACGTGGAAACAAAAATAAACAAACCACCCTTGCTACTCTTTCAATCAATTGAAATATAATAATCTTTCCTGAAATCGACAAATAGTATAAATTTGACAATTTTTCGTAAGTTATTTTCACTTTCACATCAATATATAAAATAACACGTTTAGAGGCCATGTACATTAAAGACAAGTTAGTAATGATAACATTTAAATATATGCCTGATCCTATTAACATAAACATGATTTTCAGAAAGTTTTAACCCTAATCAAGTACGTAAATATTTGACAACAAAATGAAGATTTACAAAAAAGTTCATTCGAAAGCAGGGGCTTTAATTTAAATCCTTCCCTCTTTCGCTCTATACTCCTTGAAAGAAAACAAGTTGTCAGCAGTTTATAAGAGTGATGATTACCATACTATTTTCATCTAAAATATAGAATTATGACGACATCTTCTCTGCCTTGGGGATGGGGGTGTTATGGTTAAAGGGTGATTAAAACCGAGGATGAGCTTTAAGAGTGGTAGAAGTCATTCTGAACATGCATGGTATCCCTATCAAGTGGTCCTGAAGAGCTTCTTCACAGCCACTTAATGGCAATGCTAAACCAAGAGAGCAAGTCAAACAAGCTAACGTGCTTACAGTGGCATCACCTTCAATGGACTTCGCTTTCCCATTGTTCACTCAATTCATCTTTACTCCCATTTAAATAGAATCGTTTATATATGGCTAATAAAGATGTGGACATTCTTATGCCCTCCAAATCAAACATAATTACGCCAGGATTTTTTCTTCTTCTTCTCTCCCATGCTCCCGATTTCTAGGTTGATTGTCAAGTTAAAACCCCAAACGTCGCTCTTATTATCAGTAAGATTCAAAATTCTTTTTCATAAATGAAATATCAGATAGCATTCGACTCAAATCTTGTACAACGCTTCTTTAAAACAGAAAGAAATCGACGAGCGACTACTTTTCATCCAAATACGCTGAAAATGACTAGACATCTAAACTGGAATATCTTTATAAATCATACGTCTCAATGATTTTATGGAAATATTATTGTACCACTTTGTACATGTTGTATATATGCTTCTCTATTTTTGTTAAACCTTTTGAAGGCATTGTTTATTATATTCGCTTATATAATATGTGATAGCAGAATAAGTTCACCTAAACGAATTCATGGAGAATCTAATATGCCTCATATCTTCAGATCATTTTTCTTCATTTTGCATTTGCATTTGATATTTCGTAGTTAAAGCCCTTTAAACTCGCAATCAACGACTGCCTCATAACGTTTTGTAGAGTTATTTTCACAGAGAGGTTATTTTAAAAAATGTCACAGTGGCGAATGTAGAATATACATTTTAATTCGAAGGAAAATGTGTTTTAAAAGAATTAAACAAACACTTTTTAACCTGTCACGTGATATCTAATAGAAACAATCATATTTTCAAAAGAATTTGAAGAAAAAATTAAATCTGAGAAATTATAGATTCATAATCGAAAGATTTATTGATCATGTTCTATCTTCTCTTTCATAAGAATCATACAATTTAATGTCTCTTTATTAATTTCTTAGTTATTCGACGTCAGTACACCTTGGCGAGAAGGTCTTTTCGACGGATTTATGATAATCCTATAAGTTTGATAAACTTATCATGAACACAGTTAGGTGAACCCCAGTAAGCATTATTTATGTATATAGAATGCAAGAATAGACATAATCACTGATAAATAAATATGTGTACTGTATAGTAATCAATGATAAATGAAGGTGATCAGAATGTTACTAACATCACATATAATTGTTGATACAACTTGGAATATCTTTAGATATCCAATGTCATGGAAGTTTAAAACAAGAATAACCGATACATCTGTTTTTAAAGGTTACTTAGTATCATTTATTAATTAAGTACTCTAAGTAATTTTGTTATGTTCTTCCCCTCAATATCATGTACATGCACATCAGTTCAGATGCATATAACAAAAACAAAACTGGTAAATCGTTATATTTATCGTGTGCGTAATATAACTGTTCGTCGATTTGTTTTAAGATGATTCAAGTCGTTGAAAGTCGGAAGGATACATAACAGTACAGTCATCTTGTTTTACCGTGATGATTATGTAGCTGGCCCAACCAGCCACGTCCATACACGATCCGTGTGTGGCATACATTTACATACTTTATCACTCTCTCATATTTTATTCATACGCGACGGGTAAAAACGAGGTCCCATATCGTGCATCCACTGTGACTCTTCGCTGCTCCCGATGACAGAATTGTCATCCATCCAACATCCACGAACCAGACATGGTAGCCAGTGGTTCAGCGAAGTTGGTTTTGTCACGCCATCATTTAAAGGGAAATTAAATCTGCTTATCAGCTCAGGCAACAACAACAAAACATTATAATTCTGCAGATCGATGACTGTTTAAAAGTTTTGAATGTCATGAAAGGATAAAACTTATATTGCATATTGAAACTGTCAACTCGTCACTGTCTTATTATATTCCTTTTAATATACAGAATGTCGCTTTTATCCAGAAAATTTTTCCTTTATAGGATTTGTTTTGTCTTTGATACGATTGAAAAAGTTTCTTATACCAACGTCCTTTTCATTCATAAATATTATATACGTAGAGTTTTTACTCCTGTTATTTCAGCTTTAACAACAAGCGACAAAAGAGTCGTAGAATTATTGTTAACCATGTTAAATGAAGTTATGCCTTTTGTCACCACTGGTCAAGAGAAGGAGAAAATAATTTGTTATTACACCATGATATCTTTATCTCCGTTATGTTTTGGTGATACATTTACAGAAATAATATCCCTTTTATTGGATTGGATTGTCTGTAAAACTATTTCTTTGGAAGCTGTATCCAGCTTTGTGATTCATCTTAGTTTGTTTAAATGAAAGAATAAAGATCACAACAGATGACATAGATAATACAAATAGAAATCAAAGTTAATATTTCTTTTTGTTTTAACACACAATAAAGGAATTAATAATATGAATCAATAAAATATTAAAAGCAATGAGCCGTTATTGGGTGATTATTGAAAATAGCTATGAATAAGATAAACATGACGATAGTACAATTTTACTTTATAACGTTTATAAGTTTTGTAATATGAGCGCGTAAAAGGTGTATGGGCCATTCCAGTAAAGATCCATCGCCGTTCATTCCCCCGCAAGCACGTACACACACACGTACACACACGCACACACACGCACAAAGATGCTGATGATTAAGAATAAAATTGTTACAAAGTATTTCCGGAGCTCATCTTTTGGTACAAAATGTAATTATGTCTATCAAATATTTATCCCCTGAACTGCAATCACAATAGCGAATCCATATATATTATATAAGTGTAGAGAAAACTTATCTATCACTATTTTTATGACTGTCTGGAGATGTTTAGCTGATTGAAATTGAAAACATCTTTATTTTGCCCATGTGTACTTCTATTGGTTTGATTCATTGTAGTTAATTCCATATTAGTGATAAATGTGGCCCAACTGACCATGTTTCACAAGTAAAAGTCAAGATCCTTGACCGTAACGTGGAAAGTTGATATACATCGGATGATCAACAAGATATATAGTTCTCATAGGAGCATACTTCTATTACGTTTGACTTGCAAACGGCTATATTTAATGATCGATGAACTTGTTGCCTCCCTTTCTGAAGAAAGGATTTTTTATTTTCTCTTTTGACCTTCTACAAAAGTTAAGCATTGTACATCTCTCTCACGTTATCATATATTATAATATACAACACGTGAAGTATTAAAAGTATTATTAAAAGTATCTTTATTTGTTTTTTCTTTACTTCTCAAATGAAGGTAAAATATTTGCAAGGGTTTCCTAAGCCTACGGGCAATGCTATGAACGAAATAACTGGCATGAATGGCGTCCATGGCGATGTATAATTTATATCCAATTTTAAGTTCGAAGATATATTTTGTTGTTGTTGTTATTGTTTCCTGTTGGTTGGTTGATCATGCTAAAGGATAATTTCTCTTCTTGTTTAACTTAAAAAGGGATATCTCATATACATAAATATAATCCCGTTATAATAAGTCAAACGCTCTCTTTCTCTCTTCCTCTGTTTCTCTCTGTATACCATACAGTGCTTGTGCAGACCATGGACGGAATATTTACCTTCTAATCAATTAAGCCCACAATCGAAAGCAGTTACTTGCCGCGCGTACAACCTGTCAAATCTGTCAGTATGCATTAAGGCCTGCTCCTAAAAAACAACTAATCAGCCTTACTTAACATCTATCACCTCTCCATTTATGGTAGTTACCATCCCCCTCCTCTAAACGCCCTCCACTCGCCGTGCACGCTGAATGCTTTTTAATGCGCCCCTGATATACAAACGGGTCGATGCGCGGTGCCCCATGTCAGACACGGCCGGGGCACGTAATAATGGCAATTATCTTTTGACAGCCTGGGCTAATAGAAAATTGCTCATTAGCAGTTAGTTGTGGACACATCCCATTTTTTCCCTTTCTTTTGACAAGAGCTGTGGGAGGGCTACTAGAATGGTTTAATCCGTTTGACTTCGATTTGTAATGGACATGGGGATATTATGTAATCAGTATTGAACGAGTGAGTGAGTGCCCGTGCGCTACTGACCTGTTCCCCCAAAAAAAAAAAACATCAAAAAAATATCTTGTATTCCTTACTTACTTTTGAGTGAAGAGGTATTTGATCTCATCAAAATTTCAGTTTGACAATTATTTTTAAGAGATCAAAGTTGAAAATTATTTCTAATAACTAATTAACCAAACTATGTACAGGACGACATACAATTGTAAGCATTATATATGTAACATCGATTCCGGTTCATCTCATCATTTATAGACATTATGGTACACTTTGGTTTTCGTATCACGACTGTAGAAGAAATTTAGCTTATAGCACTGACTAGAAGAGAACGGTATTGAGAAGATCATTGAAATATCACAACTTTAAAAATGTTTGTGCGGATTTGATGTTATTCAAACGGGACGAAGCGTCATCCCCTTCTGACAACAATATTACCTAAGCGTGAAAATTTTACATCAAAAAATATATTGATCCGTAGTGTCATCCTATTATTTCATCCACCCAATATAAAGAAAAATATTTGTGAATAAAATTTGAAAACAAAAGTTAAAAGTTTTGCCAATTTGAAAAGGAATTATTTTTTTATTGTCTTGACAGTGGGACTCTTAATACGCACACTGAATTGCCTGTATAATTCGATGATTCTTGCGAAATATTACTTGCCAGACTGTATCATAACATAATTTCATAAAATGTATGATGTTTTAGTTTGAAACATATAATGCAGAGAGGAGGTGAATAAATCTATACCCCAAAAGATCATGGTTTTATACACAAAATGATAATTTGTTTTTTGGTCAATAACTCTTAAACTTGGTCCGGACAAGACTAACTCTTTTTTGTGTGTGTTTATTTGTTTGTTTGTTTTTATAATGATAAACTACAACATTTATAATATTTTCACAATGTTGTAGATGTTATAAATATTATAGTTATCGTCTATTTTGATTGGTAAATATGTATAATGGATACCATCTCATATCAGATTAGATTGTCATTCATCTTCTTCTTCCTTGGTATGTCCCACAGACCGGAGCAGTCACTTCGGGGATTTCACCCCGCTGCCAGCCCCGCCAGGCGACCACAAGACCGCTGCTGCTGCCGCGGCTACCCAGCAGATGATGGCGGCCGCGGCAGCGATGCGCCCGCCAGACCTGTCGGCTCAGAACCCTGCCACCAAAGACATCAAGGTAACGCTGGAAGGAAGGGAGCTCTGGACCAAGTTTCATGAGATCGGAACCGAAATGATTATCACAAAAGCGGGAAGGTAAGAATGGAAAATCTTTCTCAATTTTCTTCGTTGCTTTCTTCCTTCATTCATAATTGTCAGATGTTTTTTTTATACGTGTATATATTAATTAATGACATAACAAAAGCCTATGAAATGTAATTGATGGTGCCCTACAAAATACCAGAGTAATATGAAGCTCTTTTAGTATATAAGAGAGATGAATTTCAAGCTGTGATTTTGAATATGTATTTTAGAATTGAAACAACCAAAACAAATTTACATATGCCTTCCCTCGAATATTGATACAACGTAAACAACTTTAGATGCATTTTAATCATTCCCTTAATCATGGACACGCTCTCACTATTCACAAAAACGAAATTATGTACATCCGGACAGTCCCAGTTTTGATGAATATATTAATCAATAAATGGAAAATAGTGTATGGGAATTTTATACGAAGCGCCGTCATTATACGGCAGTTTAACACTAAATAACTAATCGATTTTGAAATGCGACAAACCCATAGCAAACAGTACGCTTGTTTATGAAAGATCCCCTTTGCGCCCCATTGTGTTCGGGCGTCAACAGACACAAATGACTGAAGTAATTTGTGGTCATCGCTTTTTGTGTGACGAGAATGTGTGAGTGTGTGCGCGTGTATTGTGTGTGCGTGCGTGTGTATATGGTGAGTGACCATTCGTCAGGGTAACCAAATCGCGGGGATATATTTAAATCGAAACAAAGCTTATTTTCATCAATCATTTATTCAGAATGTATGTGTGTCCGTGCAGCAGTGGGACATGGCGACTGTAATGAATAATTGATCATTCAGCATGCACGCATTGCTGGTGAAGGAGAACTAAAGTACCTTCTTTGAAAACTAAAGCCACACTCATGGCTGTCCGTTTAAAAAAAAAAACTCCAGAAAACTGCTTCCTTTCTTTAACCTCGGCAAAATCAGCCATAATGAAAATCACACTGTTGATACAATAGTTTGTTTGGCAGATAACAAATATCACCCATTTTTTAAATGTATAAACAACAAAAATTGTATTCCTTGCTGAATGTTAAGCCAATACACAAAATATGATTATATGTTCGAGGTTGTTCATGAACACCGATAAGATGTATTAAACTTGTTCAGTTGTGACTTTTTTTCTTTTTTTTTGCTGTCTTTATGCTCTGTTCGCTTTAAAAACATTTCAGATTTATATGTTGACAATTTTTCAAGTTAGACGTTTTAGAGAAGTTTATCCTCTTCTGAAATACAAAATTGGATCTTGAATGGGTATTTATCCAAGCTCCGTTTTCTTCTAGTTCTTTTCTATTTTCTTCAATTTTTTCTGAGATTCTTTTATTGAAAGATCTAAAGTTTCACTTTTAGGAAGTGCTCTAAAGTGGTTGCAATTACTCAAATACAAAAGATGATTTTGAATTTCATTTCAGTAGCTCCTGCCTGAACTCCGTATTACCTTTACTAAACCGCAAAGCATTATGAGGGTCATAATTGAGGTTTTCCAGTTTGCTAGAGCTTTGTTAATAGAGGTAATAGTGTCATAAAAGACATACGTTGAAATATCTTTGTCATTTCTTAGTTTATTATTTTGCATAATTTGTATATCATTATTGTTGATTTTATCAAAATAACAACGATACTTATCTTCTTTTCAACTGTAACATCTTTATAAAGGAAATTGTTGAAAAACTATTTGTATTATAAGTAATACAGACAGCATCTTAATATTAATTGTGTTTATTTTGTCGATTTTTTTTACCCAACTGGTACCCATATTTTCCAGTCACAAAACATTTTCAACTGTTTTCAAATATTTTTGTTTGGGGTTAATATATATTGATTGTTTGTAATTAATTTGATAAGTCTTTGATTGTTTTAATTATTTTCCAATTACTTTCTTATTTTTGCCTTTATTCATTTACGTAGTATTTTCACAAGAAAATATACAAACAAAAAAGAATATTCTAATGAAATATACCAGTGGTGTGAATAAAAGTTCTTGAGACGGACACTCATTCACGCATTAATAAAATCGGAATAACTATAGAAGTGAAGGATACCTAATAGTCCAAAATCAATTGTTTGTAAATGACCCGATATAGTGAGCATTTAAAGCGAACCGCTTACCATGTTTGATCAGGACATGTGGCTACGTATCCCGCGGAAGTGGCGGGCTGAATTTCACAGCTGATAGCTCCTCTTGTCAAAGATTCCGTCGCCGCAGAATCTGTCGTGACCGCAAAATATTTACAAGAACGATTATAAAGATCATATATAGTTTGGACCCATAATCTAGATATTTTTGCTTCGATTGTTTCTTTCAGTAACTTTTCATTCTAAATTTCCAAGAAGCAAAGAAAAGTGTGTTGTGTTAAAATATATGAAAGGAAGATTGCAGGCGACAACGGCTTGATTCGTAAACTGTGGAAGTAGAAATATATTACACAAAGCATGTTAATTTGACTTGTGCTAGAAAAAAAATCATAGCGTAAAACTTACATGACAATTCATCATCATTGAATGGATAAGAAAAAAAGTGTTCTTATCTGAATGTGTTTCCATTCGTGTCAGTGTTATTATATATATATATATATAAGTGAACAGGAATATTCAACACGGGCCTAAATGTACCTTTTGTTTATATAAATTCTTAAACTACTTTTGGAAAGCCACGTGGACATTTCATGCATTTTTAAATGCATAAAAAATGTAAACCGATAAAACATGTAAATCCTGTATCGGTTTACATTTGGGTGTAGAATTTTCTGTAATCAGTTGCTATGAATAATCTTATTGCAAACTTTGTAATCAAATATTCAAAAGATGAAATAGAGAACGGGTCAAAATGATATTTAAAAAAAGTAAAAAGCTTGGCAATTGTTCCTCTCCCTTTAAAGGAAATGCAGAAGTTTCGTCTTTTATGAATGTACTTATAAATACGGACAATGAGCATGCACGTTGACCATCGAATTCACTTAAGTACTTATTGACCATTTTTTGTCTTCTCTGTTTACAGAGTAATTTTATGAATTAGAATAGCCATAACACCCAGGTCCGAATATTTCTCTAACAATAGTCAGTGCTTTTTAACAATAATTAGGGATATTGAATGAAATGGAACTTTAACATCTTTATATCAGTTCCGAAAGGAAAATTTTAAGGAAATACAAGATTGGGTATTGTAACACAAACCAATAATTTTGTCTAGATCGTCGCTACATTATTCGTAGAACATTGCAGAACATAAATATTATTTACCCCAATGCTCTAAAATATACATACATATATATATATATATATATATATATACACCCCTATTAGGAGTGTTAATGGTATTTATAATTAATTCATATGAACAGAAATGGGACTCAACAAACAAATATAATTATATCATTGTTATCAAGCATGACTACGGATATGACGGTTGTATACAAGGAATGTGTTAGAATACCTCCACACAAACATGGCGGTACAAGTATTAGGTTGGGTTGTGTTGTCATCTATTGCTATGTGATGATACATAATGACATGTAGTGAAAGAAACTGATCTATTCTTGCACAGGTACAACATCCATAAGACAGCGGAGAATAGTCCCAAGAGGGCCATTCAAACCCTCGCTTTGAGACGTCGAAGCTGGTGCATCAAGCTTGTCTCCGCATAATTATTAGGATTATCGAAACAGTTAGATCTTTTGTCCGCTGCTCTTTTCATGCTGTTCAGCTCACTCAACTCTCCCTTTCCTCTCCTATAGAACTGCCCTTAATACACCTATTTAGGCTGGGCTATAGTCCCGCTATACAACCGTCGCACAGGACTAAAACACTCTTTTCTCCACCGTTCACAATTGGCTTTCAATGCTTCGATTTAATCTTGTTTTTTGCAACCCCCTTTAGAAGAAAAGAGAGTATGCAGGGGTTAAAAAACGTTTTTGGCAAACTGACTGGGCGGAGTTTTATCCCGGGTTGAGATGATGGGAAACTAATTATTTGGCTATTGATGCCTTTGTGATGGAGGTAGAAAATCCATGTGGTCTTTTCAAGATTCTTGGCAAAGGTGAGGGGTAATGTGAGGTTTCAACTGGAGTGATTATTGACCCCCTTTCAGGCAATTCATAAAGAAAGGGAAAAGGATATACAAAAAGGGGAAATGATGTGGTCGAGGGCACAACGGTTAATTCTCTTTCTTTCATCTTCGTCTCCTTGTTCTTTCTTTTTTTCTCTCTCTCTGTAGCTCACTCCCTTCTTCCCCTTTATCTATTTCTGTTTATCTCTTTCCCACCCTCTTCCTTCATACCCATTTTCTCTTTACTCCCTCTTTTCTTTCTAACTCAGTCCTTCCTCTTTCCGCACCTTCCGTCGCTCTCTCTCTCTCTCTCATTTACTCTCTCTTTCACTCAGTTTTTTCCCTCATTCTTTCAGCTTCTGTCCCGTCTCTCTCATCTTTCCTTTTTTGTGTCTCCTTCTTTCTTTTGTCCGGCTGCAGTATAGATGAACAAAAAGCACGATAATGCATGTGGTCTAGAATCCTATTTTCTACTGTACGATACACGTATTGCCACAGCGAACAGTTTTAATGGGATCAGAGTGACATGAATGCTTAGTAAGATAGGAATGTATGAAGACAACTTTCCATTTTATCTTTAGTTAAATGGCAGATAATTTGCCTCTTAGATATAACTGTCCGATTATCGACCGGCCTCAAATTACCTCGATCTCTGTCAGACATGTCTGTATAACTTCACTGTCTTTTATCTTTCACTGTATCTGTCTATATCTCTGTTTCTCTCTCTCTCTCTTTCTCTCTCTCTCTCTCTCTCTCTCACTTTCTCTATCTATATACCTATCTCCCTCCATCCATTCCTCTCTCTTTTCACTCACTCTGCTTCTCTTCTTCAACTATTGATCCGTATTCATAATCTTATACGTTCCCATCCAGATAACTTTTCTGCACGTTCATTTATCTATTTTGACAAATTTGATATCTTTAAGTTTTAATAAAATGTATGTATGATGTTGTATTTGATATTTTCCCTTCTGTACTCATTCTTATTATCCCGAATGATCCATATTCCTTCTTTGTTATTTTTTGCTCGGCCTTTAACATCATTCACAGCCATCCCCTAAAAGGGAGACCAAAACATCGTTGCAAACTTTCAAGAGATAAACAGAAATAGACTCAGCCTAAGGCTTCATTTGGCAAGATATGAATTATTTCGTACGAAGAAGTGTCGTTGAGTCTTCATTCCTGATAAGCATAATAATTATGGCTCAAAATGATTTTTCAATTCTCATTGTGTCCCCATTTTAAATCCCAAAACGTCATTACCTGAAGCACTGAAGAGAAAAATGTCCACACTGATGATCTACTACACGGATGGACCAAGGTTATGGTAATTACGAAATGATCATCTCAAAATAAACACTACAATTCAATATTCGGAGGTTGACCAACTGACTCCAAACGCCAGCATTCTCGCTTGCGATGCCTGCATAAATACAAGATCAATACGGCTTCGTGATTTGATTTCACTTTAATTCAACTATCTAATTTCACCTATGCGGCACGACATACACTGCAATAACAGTATCCTTACTTAACATCGTTGTGAGCAATGCCCTAAACTAAACAATCATCTTGCAATTAACTCATAGACCCATTTACATTCGGGTATATTAAGTCAGTTTGGTCTTTTCCTTCCCCCCCCCCCTCTTTCTCTCTCTCTCTCTCTCTCTCTCTCTCTATATATATATCTTTCTTTCTCCCTTTCTCTCTCTCTCTCGCTCTCTCTCTCTCTCTCTCTCTTGTACCCCTTTTCAGCTTTTTGAAAGCACACATTAGATTTGTTGCATGCTTTGTTCAACTTCTAAATTTCTAGATTTTAAAGTTGTTTTCATCTTATAGCAAAAACTCACTGGATACCAATTATATTGTCCTACTTACCCCTCCCCGCCCTTTTATTTCCCCCTTGCTCTTTCTCTATCTTTGACTCTCTCTATCTCTCTCTCTCATCCCCCTGTCTCTAAACCTCTCACCATCTTCTTTGATCTTTATCCACCCCACACCCCCCCCCCTATTTCGTCTAATTTTGTTCCCTGATTATTATTCCCCAGTCTGTCCTACGTCTCTCATCAACTGATGAACATCGGGGCAAATTAAGAGACGGGGAATTCAATTTGATTGTCATCGTTGTAATTAGGGTTAGGGATAATATGTTTACGTTGTATAGTTACCCCATATAATTCAAGATCATATTGATGGGGTAAAATTGATAATATCGTATGTCACTCGGAAAAAATACCTCTATTAGCATGATAAGTGAATGATGCGCAATCTTTGCTATAGAAAATTTTGAATGTACTGGAATAAACAAAGATGATATGTAATTGGCCTTTAAAAAAATAAGGTTAAAAACAAACGTGGCTGTGTAAACAAAGGAGATGGAAAAAACAAGAAGGGGTAGATGAAAGGGATACGAAGACATAGAAAGAGAATGAGAAGACAAAGAACATGAAATGATGATGATGATGAAGGGGAAGAAAAATCAAGAAAATAGGAAGGAAAAAGGAACAGAAAGTATTACAAAAAAGAAAAGACAGAAGAAGAAAATAAAGAAGTGCAAACAAAAGATTAGGAAAAAAAGAGAGAAAATACTATTTAGGGAAGAAGAAGAACAACAAAAGCATACATGATTGAAATGAATATAGTAATTGGAAAATAATAGTCAGTATTGAACGACCACAAAAAAGAGAAACAGATAAAAAAAGTGAAATTTTAAAAAGTGTATGATGCAAGTCGGACGAACGACGTCATTACAGGAACTACATATTTTCTGACCATGTGTAATTATCATTGCACTTTTTGGATAGTAGATAGGTTATTCTTTTCTATATTTCGTGGACATATGGAGGGCCATATCTAATCATTCTTAAGCGGACTTACTCAAATAGATAGTACACGGCCACCGTGTTCGATGTATCTTTTGGTCATCTTTCTTGTTGCTGCCATCCCATTCTTTACAATGAGTCGCTGCGATTGCTGAAGGCTATAATTTGCGATGTTTGCTCTCTCATTGACGGCTTCTAGTCCACTGGCTTAGGAGATGAGCAGGGTGGAAGTTGGTAAAGGCCCGCTAAGCAAAGATGTCAACAAATTAGACAACACTCTTTCCTTTAATGGCCTTTGCCCACAGTGACAGATGCGAGTCTTCAAAAACCCATCCCGCCTACTATACAAAGAATAAATAGTCGGGACTAGAGGAAACGGATAACAACTCATTTAGCTGGATAATTTCCGAAATATGATGATGAAGAAGAGAGATCATGGTAGTGATAATACTTCCCCTGGGAGTCAGGTGTAAACAAAATATAATTGGAGGAGGGATTACGTAATGAGGCTGTCAATAGTGGACTATTTAGACTTACTAGTAGGAAGAATTATAGATTCATTATTAAAGCTTTAACACTGTATATACATAATTTATTTGTAATACGTAAACATTATAAGGTTCACGACGCTATTCAAGAAGAACATTTTTGTTTCTCTTTTTCATAGGTAAGTTAGGGAGAATGTTATCTAAGTCTTCTAAATGATTGGTGAAAAACAACTACCGATTTATAGCGAGTCCCCTTTGCTTCACGTTCTTTGCTCGCAAAGCGTAATGTTAGTTTTTCAAGCACTCTCGCCCTCTGTTTGGAGTAGTTTTGTCGGGTCATTATTTGCCCAGACTGGTGATGTTGTCCCCCTCTTGATCCGAGCACTTGTGTTGCCATTGTTCCCAAGTGTCGGCAAAGACTCTTGTTCTCAATGATACTTGTGGCACTTGTCGATTGCCTCTCACCCGTATTGATAATATCGGATACGTAGGTATCGCGGTGTCGTGTTAAAGTGGTTCATTTCATTTCATTTCATTGAATCTCGATCCAAAAGGTCGAGGGTTCGAATCCCAGCGTGGTACTAACGTCTTTTGGCAAGACATTAATCCACATTTGCCACTCTACATCCAGGTGTAAATGGGTACCTGACAGTTGCTTGGGTATTGATAATTGCAGAGTCCTCAATAAGAATAGCTCTGATGCTGATGAGGCTGTCCTGGGTAAACAAAATAATTATTACATGTATTATTGTTGTTATTATTATTATAATTATTATTGGTTTGTTATTATCATAATAATTAGTATCAGTATTGATATTATCATTATTATAATCATTATTATTACTTTCATTCTTCTTCTTGTTACTATTATTATCATTATTATTATTATTAATATAATTATTAGTATCATCACTAATATTAAATGATAATGCATGCAATCGAATGTATGAACTTAGGTTTTGATGCTATCTTTTTTAAATATTTATCGGGGATGTGTTCAAGCACGCAAGTCATTGCGACTTATTTCTGTTATTTTTGTCCATCTGAATTAATGTTTCAAATACATATTGTGACGTAGGGCATTCAGGGCTCGTGTAATTTTAACGCGAAAACTACCCATGTAAATTACATCTATTATCGATTATCTCGCATAAGAGGTCGTACGTTAACGATAACATGCAATGAATGCATACAGCGGTCGGTCATTTATATTACACAACGTCAGGTAGAGAATTATGTAATTCAGAATAAAAAAGGGGATCTTCCTTTCTTTTCACTCTTTGTTTTCCCTCTTCCATAATAATAATAATCAAAATTGGGTCTTATTTACACAGAGTAGTCACATCAGTACTGCTCTTCCTGCTGGTCCTGCAATTATTACCACCCCAGCAATTTCCAGCAACCCATTTACACCTGAGTTGATTTACACGCCGGACTGGGATACGAACCCTCAACCCCTTAATTAAGAGTCAAGTGAATGAACCACTATACCACGACACCCGATTGAGGCGTAATTTACAGAATACAATCATAAATATGCGTTTATTTCACATGTTCTTTTGATTCTTTATTGGTGTTTTTCGGTAGAAAGATTTTTTTGTTAAAGTTTGGTATCTTTAAAAATCCACTTTGTGTGGCAGTATTAGACTCTTTTCGAAATTTCTGAATGTTCTATTATGGCAGTCACATCAAATCACGTAAACAAATTAGTTTATGCTCAGTGGACTTGTCAAATAGTACGAAAATTCTTCATTCTACGACTACGTACATGATTTCATATTGCCTAATATGAAACACATTCTAGTAACAGACCAGAAATTAATATCTAAACCAAACAAACCTTTTCAATTTTGCACCGGGTTCTGGCAACTGTTACAAAATCATTTTTCTATTGAAACCGTGGGATAGTGGGAGCAAAACAGGGATCTATGTTTTGTTCATAGTTTTACTTACCACTTTTATGAAGAGGGAAATATCTACATGCAGATCTTCAGGGTTAGAGCAACAGAATGGAAATCAAACTTGTTGTAGTCCCGTCTATAGAGTTTTGCGGACCCCTCGCTGATCAGATTGCCGGTATCAATAGCGCAGCGGAACTGCTGGAGTTTTCACCGATTAGCCTCGATCTCGCACAAGGAGAAAGAGATTTTACTCTCCATTTGTCGGCGCCTATACCACGTTCTATCATATCTATTCTTCATAGTTTTGGAGCAGTCTCTGGAAGCAAGCGGCGATGGAGCCAGTACTTAAACAAGAGGGGGGATCCTTCTAGTCTGACGTAGACAATCGAAACCAACTCAACCAGAGTCAAAGCCGTGTTGAATCGTTTTACACCACCCCAAAAACCACGAGTTTCTTTTTCTATTCAAACGGGATATCATAACCCTCATCATGAATAATATACCTATTGTGATCCTGTTACAATTTTGATCGAGTGTATGATGGAATTTATTGTGCTTTATTGTTATGATTATACAAAATGGCCTCGCGTATCTATTATACACGCTCTCAAAAAAAAAGTATTAGACATGCATTTTTTTCTGTGGGTGACAGGCTGTAGGTATCTTTGTTCTTTCTCTCTCTCTTTCTCTCTCTCTCTCTTCTCTTCTCTTTTCTTTTCTTTCCAAGATGATGATAAATTTGTAGCTGATACGAAATGTCATTCCTTCAATAATCGTCACGCCCTAAACGCATCAATGTATCCACACGCACACACACGCACGCACACACACAAACACACATATGTATATAGGCCTATATATATACCTCATTATTTATATATATTATTATATATATATATATATATGTATAACAGTATTCTCCATTTCTTACCCATCCAAAAATACGGGAAAGAAATCTTAAATGTATATGTTTTTATTTTTCTACATCTGGATCAAACATTACGAGCCGTTTATAAACAAAGAGAATGGCGCCTCCGTAAAAATCAGCTTTTAGACTATCACGTGCACCAACCGGGTCAGTCTAGGGTCAAATAATTATTGCTCGGTCTGCTTGCGCATTATTTTTTTGCATGTTTGGGGTGGTCAGGATGTCGGGTCTTTGATTTGAAATAAGTATCACTTGTTGCAAGAGTTATACTTTATCATTCTCTCATATTATATACCCATATCTATATCGTTCTCTTAAAGTTATTTATTGTAGAACAAATGATTCAATTTGCATAATCCTCCGTCACGGGAATACACAAATAATGATTAAAACAATTGAAATAAAAATCCTGGAGAGTTCACTCCTTCACTAAAATCGAAACCGGTCATATTAAAGAAGTGAACTCTTAACTCCCAATTATTTCAATTGTTTTTATCTTAAACATATATAGTTATATATATATATATATATATAATATATATAATCTAAAACACGTCTATTTTTCCAGACTGTTTTTTTTTGCGTTCTCGTTTTAAACTATTTTTCATTTAGTCATTTTTTTCTTATTATTATTTGATATTCACTTTATTCTTCATTCTCTCATGTAATCACTTTTCCTTTTGTCCAAGGACGTAAAAATAAAGTTGAGTTCTGGTCATGCGATTGCATTGTGAAAGAAACGGTGTCGAATCGATCAGAAAAAGTTGATCATGTAATGGTGTGTACTGCAAGGTTCTGGAGTCATCAAAATGATAAGAAATTTGGCCCAGTCTTAACAAGCACTGTACACAGAAAGATTTATATGGGACTACACAAACATGTGGCATAGAAATCGGGCCTCATTTTTAAGCTGTTGCTTGTCATATTTAGAATATGAAGGCATTTGAAGAGCCATGCTTTTCAGGGAACATTTTTTGTCTGATGTTCTTCCACACTTGCATAATAGGGACTTTTAGATTTGCACGACGAGAACGTGGACTGCTACGTGGACATCCTTTAAAGGCAATGTGACGTCCTTTTAAGGCACTGCCGGGCACTGCCAGTGCCTTAAAAGGACGCCACATTGCCTTAAAAGGATGTCCATGTAGCAGTCCACGTTCTCGTCGTGCAAATCTAAAAGTCCCTAATAACAATGTTAACGCTCACATATTATTGTTCACCTCTCCTCAGAGCTCAACCATCTCTTTAATTCTCAGACTTTTCTATTTTTTATCATGTTTTTCACTTCTGTTCATCGTTCATTGGATGTATTCCACATCATTATGTTAACGCGTGTCGAGATAAAGTAAGTAATTTGTTTCATTACCGAACAAAAAGATCGGAGACGAGATGTATTCCTTCTGTCACACACACATGGGAATAATCGTGAAAACACCAGTAGATGTGTTAAGTAAACAAGCAATGTAATTCATCACGGTGATTACGACTTGTCGCTGGTGTGCCTGTGCGTGCGTGTGTGTGTATGCTTGCATTCTTCTTTTTTGTTTCCCCGTCAACTGGTACATATTGTATAATAAAGAGATTAAGCAATTGTGATTTTCTGGTAGCAATATTCATTGACGCGCACACACACTCGCCAGACGGTGTGTAGATGAATTTGTTAGTGAACAAGCCGGGATTCCAATTGAGTGCGCGTTGTATTACTTTCAACATGAGTTGATCGCAGGGTCTGTTATGATCAATATCTCCAGGCTAGTATGATTAAGGGAGGTGTAATTGGCTCACCTCCCTCCTAATATTCATTAATGAAAAGTAATGAATATATATCGTCCCACCGACTTATAACCATGCAGTCATGTCACAAAAGTGGATTGTACTTCTTCCACTTTCTCTCACTCTCAGCCTTTGGACAAATCCCTTTCCCAAAGATGGTTATGAATGCAAGATATATAAGACGGACACGACATGAGATGTTAAGAAGCAGAGGACATTACGTTCCCCCTACTGTTCCTTGCTCTCTTGCCGTCTGTCTCCCAAACAGACCTATCATTTCTCTCGTGTTTTCCCGCCCCGAGCGTTGCTATCGCGATACACCCTCGTGCTCTGTCGTCTGCGTGTCATAGGTGCCTCTAATCTCGTTATGATATAATAATACAAACTATGATAACCAAGCTGGCAGATATCGCTTGGTTTTTGTATTCTATATGTCTTGATTTCTGACTTTTGTGGATTTTTGTTTACAATGTGGAGATTAGACTTTGTCGATTGAAATGAAAGCACGGTTTGAACGACGTGTAAGGTGACTGGTTTTTTGAGTTGGATTATAGACCTTCTCTCTCTCTCTCCCTCCCTCTCTCTCTCTCTCTCTCTCTCTCCCTCTCTCTCCCCCTCTCTCACTCTCTCTCCCTCTCTCTCCCTCTCTCTCTCCCTGTTTCCAGCTTTCTTCTTCTTCAGTCTCTCCAATATTATGCTCCCACTCCATCACTCTATCTCTCAATCTTTTCTTTCCTTCTTTCTTGTGTACTTTAAGCTCTCTGTCTGTATCACTCTTTCTATTTCTCTCATTATTTTGCTGTTTCCTTTATTTTGCCTTTGTTCTTCAACTTTCCGTTCTTCCTTTCTCGATTTCTTAATCTTCATTTCTTGCTCTTTGGGTCGTATATTTTCTTAAAAGTTTAATCCCTGTAGTTTGTAGACCCCTCGAAGATTATTTTTGACCAATATGTGTACCCGTCGGCTGTTTTAATCCACAATCATAACTACACTGACCGCCAGCGGAGTCAGAAACCGGGTCAGAAGTCATTGCTTTGTTCCTCCTTTTTCTTACTTTGTTCTTTCCAAAATGAAACACTTTTATCGCCCCCAAGGTCCCGGTTTGGTGTCCGTCTTCGGAATTATTTTTCTTGTCGCGAAGTTGTCATCTACCCTAGATGCTGTGCTCACGGCTGCGTTCCCGCCGGCGAGATGTACTATAAAACAGGGCGTATAGAATCCGCGAAAGACTAACATCATTCAACAACCATATGCAAATAGTGCTAGCTATGGCGGCGGTGGTAATTGAATTACATACATGAGATTGCCCAATTGAAGAATTACCTGGAGAAAAAACATGTCATACTCACTCTCGGTTTCATCTTGTTTTTTTTTCTTTCTACTGGCGTGCAATTGGGATTTTAGGAGCCATATGTATACACCTCGTCTGGGTTGAGTGGGGAAGATGGCCGTGTTTATGCAACAAACACCGCAGTTGTTAAAAATGAATTTCTCTGATTAATATTTCACGCATTTGCGAATGATATTTTGACAGTTCAAAACGTTGGGCTTATGACGGTGAAAGGGAATTTAGAATCCTTGGATATTTGTTCAACAACCATGAAGGTCTTTTCAAAATAACCTCAACCTATATTCATTTTTTCTTAACCAATGCATGCCTTTTCCCTCCAAATATTTATCGATCTTTAACTTCTCTTCCTCAATCCTACCACAACTCTATCGTTAATCATGTTGTTTATTTTACACACTTCTTCCTGGACGTTTCTTTCAGAGTGTTAAAAAACTGTTCCTCTGGCCATCCTTTTCCTTCCTATACATCACGTCACAGCCGTTGAATATTTATGATGGCATAACATGAAATAACCCTTAAAAATAATGTTTGTCTCATTTATGTGGACAAAGAGGCATACACGTGGTCAATGTTGGCGGTTGTAACTTCTTGAAAGGTTGTCTTTTGTTTTCGGTATTTAAAAAAAAAAATTAAAATTGAATCTTATATGTGTTCTTTCTTCAACAGTATTAAGGTTGGAGAGGTCCTTGGTAATGCCGGTTGTAATTTACATATGCAGTGTTTTGGTGCATTGTATTTTTGCTCTTGGGGCAACATATCTGCACTAACATTTCACTTTCCTTTGAATATTGTCATGAATTTAATTCTTTCTAGTGTCTACTTGGTAAAGAGATATAGGCCTATATTATGGAGGTTTCTTTCTCAGCACAATTAAAAAAAAAAAGACTCATGTCTTTTAAAAGTGCATGATATATTTCACACGTATCAATCACAGTCTTATATGAAAGGCGAGGCAAAGGGGAAGCCATTATGAACCGTTCTTTCTTTCGAACTTTAATATTCCATTGTGAAAATTGAAATTTTAGGGTTGAAATCTGACAAGCAAATATGGCGTCCTAGCACGATATGGGTATCAATTGGGTGTGAACCTGATGCATTTCAAAACTTGGGCCGTCACATCTATTCTACATAACCCTCGGTGGTAAACTGATTTTAAGATTAGATTATGACCGAAGGCGAACCTTAACCAGGTTAGCTCTGTAGGAATTCAGGTGTCTTCACCACTCTAGAAAAGTACGAAGTGAGATATATATATATATATATATATATATATATATATATATATATATATATTATATAAGAAAGGTAGTGGAACGAAGCGTGGAAGATAGAAGAAAAAAGGGTGGAATGATAGAGAAGCGGAGGATTGGGAGATAATTAGAAAGGGAGAGAAAGAGAGAGAGAGCTAGAGATAAAGAGTGTAAGAGAGAGAGAGAGAGAGAGAGAAAGAGTAGATCATAAGAGATGGGTTAAAAGATAGAGAGGGGGAGCAGTTAGATGGGTATGGAAGGGGCTATGCTGGCTCTTACATCCCCCCCCGGTAATGCTAATTATTCTTTCCATGTTAACAGTGTATCAATCTTTCGTATTCTATTATCACCCTTAAAAAAACAAAACAATTGTACTACGTAAATGTTTACATCGTGTATGACACTGTTCATACGAATAGTTCAACAAAATACAACATAACGAGAACAATGAGGATGTAATGACGCGTTCATACGATAAAAACAATGTGTTTTAAGATATTTTTTTGGTGAATATACCCGAATACATGGGTGTTACCACGTTTACCATCATGTTTGTCCTTCTTGCATGGCATGCATGGTGAATCAAGTGCGCGTCTCTTTTATCGGTAAAGGATTTGTGAGGGGTATATTTACATTATTCTAGTACAGATTTCCGTTTTTCTCCTAATACCTTTTGAATAATGCCTTATTGCAGCATGTTTTTATCATATTCATGAGAAATTCCTACATGTATAAAATCTTCCACACGTTTTTGTTTAAATTTCTTATGATGTAAACCAGCCCTTGGTTTAATGCCACTGACCTATCATATCAGCTCCCCTTTTCTCGTTTTTAGTCCACTCCGCCTGCATCCCTTCCCCTCCCTGCATCCTCTTTCTGCCAACAGAGAAAAAGAGAATTACGATGAAATTCGTATCTTGTATACTTCAGTATATTGCTTTTTTGTGTTTGCCCGAACGTAATGCATTTGACACCCTCATCCTGCCCGCGGCGTACCCTTAAATTAAGTTTGGTATCATTAAGGAGCAAGGAGAGGATAACACCTCGGAGGATGGATGAGAGGGATGCGATCCAGCGATGCTGGTGGTGGTAGTGGTAGGGGTAGTAGATCTATGAGATGCTCATAGTGCTTTAATAGTTTGCGAGGCAGTGTAGCAAATGAATAGAAAATGCATTAGGTTTGGAGGTATCATCCTCCTCATGGCAACAATTTAATAACAGTGAATCCCAGTCTCCAGGCCTTGTTTAACACAACGTTTACAGAGCCTTGTTTATGTGTTTGACTGTATTTTAACGTTCCTTTGTTTCTGCGTCATGACAGACTGTGGTAGTCTTTATACGGATATCATACACGTTTATGCTTAGGTGTTGTGCGCAGTACCGCGTCTTGGTTGTTTTCTTTTCCATGTGATTATGTCTGGCTTTGACAGTTCAGCTTAATTAATTGGTTCATTGAATTCGTTATTTCTTTCGATAGTTTATAAGCAACACTTTCCTTTAAACAATTTTTTTCCTGAGTTTAAAATATATATACTGGATTTCTTGAAGGGGGTAAGATTACAACATTATAAAAAAAAAAAAAATTGCATGTGTGAACATGTCCGTGAATTGGACACCTTCCTTTCTGTGAAATGGGGAAACCTGAATATTTCCATCGTCCCCCTCTCCCCCCCCCCTCTCTCGATTTGTATCCCCCTGTCTATCTATCTGTCTTTCTCTTTTTGTCTTTATCTGTCATTCCGTACCCCCTCCCCTTCTCTCTCCCTCTCCCCCCTCCTCTCTCTCTCCTAGTGCGACGTGAGCGGACATCATCGATCTTAAGTTAAGGGGTGAAACTGAAAAGCGATTAACAACTAACAATCTCAGGGCTGTTGTATGAACGACTACATTAGGGGGAAAAGTAACAAGATCGGATACAAATAATGGCAGACGAGGAGTTTAAATGAACAGCTAATTGTCTCCTCTTCAAAGTCAATAGGCATTTAGTTTGCTTAGAAACAGACGTGGTGGTACGGCCGCGCTAGGGCAGGCAGATTCGAGTGCCATCCTATCCCCGACAAGCAGGATTACGGTGTTTGGTTACGCGATGGAGATACACACAGTGCCCCTGGTCGTTGCGCTTTCTGAGTTCCCGCTCACTCTTGCCTTCTCCCTTCCTCTTTTTAGCTCCAACAATACAATTTCTATTTCTCATTTCCCACCCTCCATTCTGTCTCCCGTTCACCCCCCTCTTCTCTCACTCTGTCTCTCTCTGTCTCTCTCTGTCTCTCTGTCTCCTCTCTCTTTCTTTCCCCCCTCTCTCTCTCTCTCTTTCTTTCTATCTTTCTTTCTTAATATTGATGATAGAATGGTGCTGATCATAATGACGTCGATGATGATGATGACGATGACGACGATAATATTTATTATAGGAAACCAATAATAATAATGATAATAATAATAATAATGACAATAATAATAATATATATATAACAATAATAATAATAATAATAATAATAATAATAATAATAATAACGATGATAATAATAATATTAAAAATAAAATAATGATAATAACGATGATGACAATAACCATTGGATCACGTAGTCAGTAAATCTATTTAGCATCTTTTTGAAGGAAAACTGTAAAAGGAATCAGCTCCCTTTTTTATGTGAATTAAAGTTTCAGAGACGAAGAAGAAAAGACATATGGATGAGTTTCGATAGACATTAATTTTTTAAGTATGGTTACAGTAGAGGGAGTGGATAGATGGATAGCGAAATACGGGGAGAAAGTGCAAAAGGTATCAAGATAAAAAGAAATATTACCCGTTTCCAACAAAGAGCAAAGTATAATATAGCGTATAACGTAGTGCATGTAATGCTGTTGCTCTTCTGATTTATAAAAAAAAAAAAAAAAATCGTTTTATGGCTTGTTGTCTAAAATGGCATAGGTATAATGTAATGGACTCTTGTCCTATTTCTTTTCATGATCCTGATATAATTGAAGATCGTGAAATGGTCTAATTTCTTAAATCAGATTGATTTTTTCCCCTTCTTTTCCGATTTCGCTGCCCTTCTTTTTTACGATGCAACGGGAGAGGGGTGGTGTTTCAATACAATGCCTGCAATGTTATCCAATTATGTTATTGCATCGAGGGCATGGAGAGTCACTATACGGAAGGGAAATGAATTAGTCTTTCATTTTACGGCGACGTTTTGATCTTTCCCGATTCATGTTGGGGAACAATCGAGTCTACAGGGCCTTAAAATGGTTTCCACTCAAAGATGGCAGGTACCCCTTTCTTTCCAGCAAAATTGAATCGCTTGTCACCTCTGCTTTCAAAGCAAAAGTTCATGTTTTTATCTAATTTGTTTAACTCACAAAGAAAATGTTCAATAGATCATGAAGATTCGGAGATATTCTGTATGACATAATGTCGCTTCGATTTTAACTAGTAAAAGAAGAGCGGGAAGATGGAAACTACTGTACTATATAAAGGGGACAATGAATATGTGATCAATGAAAATGGAAGAGAATATGCTGGGTTCCTTTTGGGGTTCAGTTCGACGTGTCTTAACATAAATCGCGGGGAGAATTACTGGGATGTAATTTGATTAGAACCCCTTGTTTAATCTCATATGGTGCCTGATGCTACTTACAGGCCTAAAATGATTTTTTTTTTGTTCTTTTCTTTTTCTGTCTGAAAACATGTCGAATGAGCTCTAGAGAGAGAGAGAGAGAGAGAGAGAGGCCGGGGTTGTACTCGTACATTCATTGATCCGCTAGCCTTGTTAACATACAAAGCCGAAATTACATTTTATTTAACGAAATTGATGTCATCTGTATGCCCAATACTCTGCCAAATGAATTTTATTATCGGCTGGCTTGAATGGGGCTGTATAGCAATGAATAACCGAGTAGGAAGCCCTAACAATGAGATATGATTAGTTTAAAGGCAATTTTCACATCTCTTCTCGTCAAAAAAGGGAAAGCTTGGTGGTAGTTAAGGAGCGGAGAAAATCAAATTTGGTTATTAGGTACGCCTAGAGCTCAGTCGAGCGACCCCTGTTGAGTGGGGGGAGTTCTACGGCTGCGATCCTGAATCTCTGCGAGGACGTACGTCGTTGGCGAGCCCTCGCTGCAGCGTATATTTTATATATAATACATAATATAAAATCAGCAAACTTTACGACGGCATCGCGTTGATTCGACAAAAATGAGGGTGATTTAATGAATTGTAATTAACTCGAGAATTCAAACAACGGGGGTAACATGCTGTTTTTACCCAACAACCAAGTTACATTGATACCCCTCCCACTACCGTTCGAAGTGTAATCGCCTAAGATCAAGTCATAAATTCATGGGGCTAGATGTCCTAATCGGCACCCACTGCTGTGCTAGCAACCGCGCAGGGGACGGTCTGACCAGTGGGGTATCTTTTTTTTATTACTCCTCCCCCCAAAACATCATTATTTAAAGGAGACTATAGAATTAACAGATGAAAAATAATAAGTTGTTCCATCTCGTCTTCAACCTTCGAAGGTGCTGCACTCCGCCCCGTAGAAGCGTCTCTATAACAAATTCATTCAACTACGTTCAGGATGGAGTGACAGATTGTTTAACGTCGATTCTTTTTCTTCAAGTTTCTCTTCTTTTTTTTTGTATTGAGCTAAACCTTAATACGGGTATAGAAAGTTGGGTCATGATCTAATTTCCAATCGCCCAACCTTATCTATTGATGACTAATTATAATTATTCAGGTTCACCTGTTCTTTAGCAATATAATGATTAATAATACATACTGGTACGATTCATACGTGTATATTCCAACAATTATGGGTCAGAACTTTGCAATTAAAGTGGATACTGTTTAACGCAATATTATTGCAATCTGTTGTGAAACGAAGACCTAGATATTTTAACAATTTTTGGTAGCGGAAATTATTATTCATTCAGATTTCAAGAGGAAAATTGTGAGAAAGAAAATGTGCAAATCTCTTCACACTGCGTGCAAGAAAACATTTATTGGTATAGCAATGAAAACATTAATGTTATCTTTCCCACAATTATAATAATAATTACAATTATTTAAAAAAAGCAAAAAAATAATTAAGTGAAACATTTTTTATTTATTCATATACAAAGAAAGGAAATGTGAAATAACATGCAGATCTCTTCCCTATACTTTCCCATACCGGCTTTTCAATTCAAGAAAAACCTTAAGTTACAAAATGTAAACCGTATATAAGATAAAACGCGATTAAGATGATATAGGATGGCAAGTTAAACCATCCCACCGCCTCGGTTTATTACGATGTTCTAATATGAAGGTGGATTGTTACAGGTAATTGCACACCATTTCGTCCACTTCGAGTGAAAATAAAAACATGGACATTTTAAATATGTATATATATATATCAAAATAGGAAGAGAATGAGTAAGGTTGATTTATTTTTTCTTGAAATCCCCATGGATGCTTCCCGATTTCACGATCAATAGTGCGTTAATTTCGAGTCCCTTGTTCCAATATTGTCATGTCTTCATCTGTCATAACACCATCTCACACCCTCTTAGCGCGCCTCTCTACTCTACCCCCATCTCCCTGATTCTCTTAATCTCTCTCTCTCTCTCTCTCTCTCTCTCTCTCTCTCTATGTCCGTCTGTCTAGATATCTCTCTGTCTCTCTCTCTCCCAGCTCTCCTGGCCCTCTCCATCCCCATATTTTCTTTACCGTAAGCTTTCTTCATTCTTGCCTTTGCATGCGATTTTACATTTAGGCCAACCTGTCTTTCTTTCATCTCTCTCTCTCTCTCTCTCTCTCTCTCTCTATCTATCTATTTCCCCCTCCCTCTCTTTCTCCAAACTCCCCCTTTATTTTTACTTTGCCCTTAATTGCCTTTTTGCTTATTCCATCTGTAAATTTTCTTTCATTTTCTTAATTCTGTAACCACTCCCTTTATTTTCGTTCCCTTGTACAGTTGTAGCTCAATTTTCTGCTTCTATCCTTGGTGTCTTTTCCCGTCCCCCTCTCTCTCTCTCTCTCTCTCTCTCTCTCTCTCTCTCTCCACCCCCATATTTTCTTTACCGTAAGCTGTCTTCATTCTTGCCTTTGCCTGCGATTTTACATTTAGGCCAACATGTCTTTCTTTCATCTCTCTCTCTCTCTCTCTCTCTCTCTCTCTCTATCTATCTATTTCCCCCTCCCTCTCTTTCTCCAAACTCCCCCTTTATTTTTACTTTGCCCTTAATTGCCTTTTTGCTTATTCCATCTGTAAATTTTCTTTCGTTTTCTTAATTCTGTGACCACTCCCTATTTTTTCGTTCCCTTGTACAGTTGTAGCTCAATTTTCTGCTTCTATCCTTGGCGTCTTTTCCCGTCCCTACTCCCTTCTCTCTCTCTCTCTCTCTCTCTCTCCCTCTCTCTCTCACTCTCTCTCCCTCTTCCTCTCTCTCTCTCTCTCCCCTCCCTCTCTTTATGCAAACTCCATCTTTATTTTTTTTATTTTTCTTAATTCATGCCCCCTATATTTCCATGAACTTGTGCTCCTCTTTCAGTGTCTTTGCACAATTTCCTTTCTCTATCTCTTTCTCTCTCTCTCTCTCTCTCCTTTCCTCACTCCTCCCCTTCAACTTTCTCTCTCTCTCTCTCTCTCTCTCTCTCTCTCTTTCTTACTTTCTTTTATCTCTGTAATTTCTCTTCGATTCCCCCCATAATGTCCATCTCGCGATGAAATCACAATCCCACAAAACAACAAAAAGTATAGGATTCTCTATTTTTCCCATCAAATAAAAGAAAATTAAATAAAATAAAGCTATAGGATGGGGAATAGTTGCGCTGACTGCAGCGTTAGTCAACTTACCGGAGCTGGGAGCGAGTGCTAAAGATCGCTATTTTCACACCCATAGCCCGATGTAGAGAGGAAGGCAAGAAGAGTCTTTCAGCTGCCGCTAGTCCCAGACGTGGCAAAAATCGTTGGCAGAATGTCGAGTGACCCCGCTAGACAGGTGGCATCGAGTCCCTGTATCACAAGCAACGGAAAGGAGGACCGTCATATTGGCTTCTCCGCAAATAATACAAACTCTACTATCCATTTAACCTCCTTGGAAAGAAGAAGAAAAAACGAAACAATATATCTATCAGCGTATATGTTTGTTCATTCTGGTTTTGGTCGTTGTTTATCCAAAATGCAACGCAAAACCCCCAGCTGAAGTTGTAGAAAGCTAATCGTTACTTTTCATCATTGAGCCTTGGTTTGGTGAAATTCAGACCATTGATAGGACTAATGATAAAAAACCACTGTTATCATATTAGAATAGGAGTGCGATGGAGTGATTTTAACACTTTTCAGCATTGCGTGTATCAGAATAGCATGCTCTTAACCCAGTTTTTTCTCACTTAAAAAAAAATCGTACAGACTTTCATCTCACTTTAAAAAAAGATCATAAAGGCTTTGATGTTTAAAGATGGCCATGCAGGTATTCATATTTATACACATTGTATAATCACTGGCAGTTGCGAAGATTTTAAAGGTCTTCCTGAAGTTGAGTGAATGGCTACGTTATACAATTTATATTAACAGATATAAATTTAACAATTAAAATATGAAACGGATGGAATTTTAAGAAAAAGTGGGAAATTAAAAGAAAAAAAGATGAAGAAAGATTGGAAACCGATGATATAAACGATACTTTTGACAAAGGCAAAATTACCTTTTGATGCGGATTCTTATTTCTTTTAAGCATTATTCCGCTGTTAGAATTTTTAAAGAAATGTGTGCACAATATGATGAAGTAAAGAAAATTTGGTAAAATTAACAGCCGCGGAGGGGGGAAAAGTTGCGTATTAATGCCTCCAAACTTGCCAAAGAAGCGTTCGTTCTGACTAAGGGATTATACTCTAGGAAGTCATTAACTTCAGACGAGGAAATATGTGGTAGAAAAACACTTTGCAGCGCTCAGAACCGAAACTCTTACAAATTCTGGCGGAAGCTATTGTTACAAATACCCTGACCCTTGCAACAGTTATAACTAATCCTCCTACGAGCCATTATTGTGAATAACAATATTTATACAATACGCGTTATACTCCGAAAAAGGGCCTCACGGAGCCCTGTTCCCAAAAAATAGATTATTAATGAAGTTTTCTTGCAACAGCGCCCGAAACTAAACGAAACGCCAAGTCGGGGTAGGAGAGCGGTACGTGTTTGTACAGAGGGGGTAAGCGCGTGCTAAGGTTTGGGGCGATGGGGGCACGCGTGGACCTAATGTGGGGCTCTAGGGGTATGGCGAAATGGGGGCGGCTTACAAGTTGAACCTGTTTTACGTGAAGAAGTAAAGCAAAGATGGGAGAGGAAAATGAAAGAAGGAGAGGCAGAGAGGGAGAAGAAAGAGGAAAAGGGAGAGAATGAGAGAGAGAGAGAGATGGAACAGGGTTAACATTAAGAAGAAAGAGAGAGCATTATAAATGAATAAAATATATTGGATGGAAAAAAGTATCACACAAAGTTTCTTGGAATATGAGATCAATGATCTTCTTTCTAAATAAATACTTGCAATCTTGCTAAAGGTTTGTATTTTGATGGACATACTGTTTGATCCCCCGAAGAGTCATCACGAAGGGTTTTCGATTTAAATTCCCCTGTGAAATGTTCGGAAATTAATACGCTATTCATCACTATTGTTGACATTGTTTCCTCTACACATTTAGCTATCGCTCCTAGGGGTAAAGTCATTATGGCAGTAATTCATGACTCTAAACCAATTCATCTCTCTCTCTCTCTCTCTCTCTGTCTGAAATAGATCCCTTAGTAATGATGATCACACCATCTTGAAATGCATAAAACGCGTCACGGTTTTAGAGGGAAAGCATGAAAAGCGACAAGTATCGCTAATCGGTGGTGTTTATGTGGAAGAATGCAACCTGCTCCCATCTTTTTCCTGCTTACCCCTCTGCTGCAATACTAGTCAAAGAAGAATGAAAGTCTGAGATTTGGTAACAGCTCTTTAATGATGTCCACACGTCGAGCTTGAAATGTTGTCACGACTCGGATCAAGTGGCCCCCCTTTTAATATAAAAATCACAGCGGATGTGATGCGGATGATAATCAAGGCTGAAACAATGATCCGTTGAAGGGGATGATGTTGAAGAGGATGATGATGATGGTGGTGGTGGTATTGATGGTGGTGGTGATCATAGTGATGGCGGAGATGATTTGGTACAGAACTAGAAATAATGGACTGGTGATGATTTTCATGCATCTCCGTTCGATTCCTCACGCATACTTTAACACGCTTTTCATTAGTTCTCACTCTGGGAGAAGGTGGGTTCCTACCAGTCTACCACTCTCCGAATCCTCAGAGGGATCGGGGCTCCTTATACTGGGGTGTTGAGACGTAAAATGACGGTCCAATTTATTCGGCATTTATTTCAGGAGAAGGGTGCGAAAGTGGTGCTAAACCAGACTTTAGGGGGAATGACACGATCCCATATTGTACAAAATATTATTGCTACGATGATAGGGGAAATGTAAGATGCGGATTACGGCAAATCAAAGTATTTTGAAAACACACTGTTTTTAATGAGCGAGTTATTTCCATGCATTGCACTTTGATATGAAGGATAAAATATCATATTTGTTTAACTGGAACTGTGAGTTAACTTGTCGATGTGTGTAATCCTTCCCAAAATAGTTTTCCAACATTGTTTCTCTAATTCACCCATATTGTAATGTATCCTTTTCCCCATGGATAGAAGTGGTGTCCTTACAACAACATTAATAAATCCTAAAGCAAATGCGACATAGCTAAAATACAGTCTTTACTCGATATTTTCTTAGCATATTAGCTTTGTTTTTAGGTTATCATTTATTATGCAAATAAGATACTTGCCTCTTTACTACACAAACAGTTTGGTGTAGTTATTTGGAGAACCGTATAATTTCAATTTTACTTTAGTTTTTTTTTAACTTTCTCTTTAATCTGAAATGTTTGGTATCCAAACGCAATTTTTTTTACCATTATCGTACATTTCATCTGTTTATGGTCATGCTTTTCTCTTCTACTCTCATCCTTTTCTCTCTCTCTCTCTCTCTAGGCGGATGTTTCCGACCTTTCGATGCAGCATCACGGGGCTGGAGCAGAATGCCAAGTACATTCTCCTCATGGACATCGTCCCCGTTGATGACACCCGCTACAAGTACCACAACTCCGAATGGGTGGTGTCCGGTAAAGCTGAACCCCACATGCCAAGCCGGCTCTACATCCACCCGGACTCGCCGGCCACCGGGGCAGTCTGGATGAAGCAAGTGGTCACCTTCCACAAGCTCAAGCTGACCAACAACAACTTGGACCAGCACGGACATGTGAGTAGCATTGTAAGCGCTCATCCACGTTCTATGTTTGTCTTGTGTGTCAAATAGAATAGGCGTTTTAAAGCATAATTTTAAGCATAAGTAATGATTCAGAAGCAGTTTGCTCAAAATTGAAACACTTGGAGAGAGAGTTGTTAAGAAGATGATATGCATGATTAGGTTATTAAAGCTGTTTTGGGAAGAATTTACTTAGTATTTCGCATGAATATACGTATTTTTAAATGTGAATCTATACAATTTGCACTAAAAACTATACATTTTTTGAATAAATGTATACATTTCCGTAATAATCTACACATTTTGCATACGAATCTGTGCATTTTTTCACATCACAAATCGACATTTTAAATGAATCTTTATATTTTGTACAGGAATCTATCATCGCAAACTCATGAATATTAAACATTTTCACTCGATGTATATTATATTATCTATACAACTTCCACCTGAGTCTATGCATCTACACAGAATCTATACATTTTCACGACAATTTACAATTTTCACATAGATAATATGTGTATTTACTGTCATTATATCCTAATTAGTCTAACCCATTTTTTCTAATATTCAACAGGACTTAAAAATTAATTTATCATTTGCAAGAAAACCCTAAACATGGATATCAGTTTCCAAATTCTTCTTAAAATGTCCATAACTATAATTATAAAATGAGATTCGACGGTTTGGCTGAGATTAATTATAGGGATTATTTAGGGATTATTAAATAGCAATAAGTAGGCATATTAATTTGATATAGCAAACTGTACTAAATTCGGTCGTCGTCAGCCTTCAAGGATACATTACTTGATATTTTATTCTTCATACAGCATCACCATTAATTAAATAATGAACGAAAATAGACTGCTTGTGCGCACTTTGAAAAGTATTGTGAGTCACGTGATATTGAACCAGTAAATTGTACTTCTCTCAACTCAATGTGTTTTCTTCGCATCGATTCTGAAATTTTGTTTAATTTACCCGTTACAATCCAGCCAGAGCGGGAATGAATCAGCATATTCTCCCGCTCCTCCCGGGGAGGGAACGTGGCAATAATCCATGCTGGGGGCATTTCCTACACCCTCTCCTTCTCTACTTTTTTTGGATTCCAATAGCCTAATGGAGGCCCCGTGTCTTGCCCTGAAATCTGTCAAAGACCCCAGGAAAAAAGAGGTCAGACGTAATCTTACAAATGAGCCTTCCCACCAAATCCTCCTCAAACTCTCTGTTGCATCATCATTATCAACAACAAGGTCTTTACGTTTGACTAGACATCATTATACCAACTTACTACGGTAGATATGAACGTAGCAGGGGTATAGATTAGAAACCAGACAAAAAGGAAGGAGGAAAAGAGAGAAAAACAGTTCTGTCGTGAGAATTGTTAATCTCGTAAGTCGCCCTTATAACACCGCTAATTGGGTTTATGAGAGCCCAGCATGGCAGGGATGACTCCCCATATCGCATCGCTAGATTTATCTCCATTCCAATTTCTCGACCGACCAAGGACGCGCGCGCTCTTTTTTGGTCAAAGACTCGACTCGATACACTCTCCCCGTCAGTCATGCGCATGCACGACCGTGCGTGCTGTTGGTTCTTTTCGCGCGCACACTCGTTGCACGGTGCCGAGTTTTGTGCCTTTAAACATACAGACCATTTAGGCGCGCAAAGAAGCGAACACAAATTGCGTCGATACAAATCAGATCTCGCATGTCGACCGTGTTAATGCCACTTAAGTCTGTTAAACGGAACGGGCTCGACTTAAAAAGATTACGGGATATATTTCACTACCAAAATAGTAGTAATTCTCATCGATGAAATGACTGTCCGCCGTATTTTTTTCCTTGAATGAGTCGAATGGGTCGAATTAAAAGATACAGCGGGGAAGTGGAGTTCATTTTGGCGTATATTCTACCAAATATCATTTATATTCTTTCCTGTATTAGCTGTTTGCGTTTAACAGGTATCGGGCATAATTTAATTACCCCATGGTCAAGATCGCTGTCGAAAATGAGATTATTGGACGGAGATGGTTTAAGGTCAGATCTTACGCAAATTGTTTAATACAGTCATTAGGCAATACTCCTACACAATACCGAGTCTTACCGGCGATGACAATGACTTCGTTAGATTCGCCCCAGAACCTTAAACCACTCGGAAAGTTTAATAGGCCTATATCATGTCCATTTCGTTTAGGGATAATTGGGTAAATACTTGATGAAGTTTGGTACCCTTTGAATGACGCCATTTAGAATTTGTGGGACTGATGAGGAAAAATGAAAGTAGCACATCGTATAAAACCAATATATTGGTGACACCTGTCCGCTTCACAACTTAAACAAAGGACCAGAATCAATATCAGTGACCAGAAATCCCATCAACCCTTGCTAAACTGAAAAACAATATCCTTCAATATCTCGCAATCTCTTCGTCGTTGAAAATACCACTAAATCCGTCAAATTTTGACTTGATGGTCTTTTTGTTTAAAATAACACGGACAGTCACTTTGGTTGAGAAACTGCAAGAGTACAATCATAATGAAACACAAACAATGGACCCTACCACAAACCATAAATAATAAGTACAAATCCCACCTAGAAAACAAATTCATTATTTATGTATATATATATATATATTATATGTATATCAAAGAAAAGGAATAAAAGAGGGAGAATTTGTTTGATGAAGATTATCAATTGCCTTTACTTTCACTTGTTCATAGCTGCTATCAACATGAGAGAAACGCAGACAAAAGAGGGTTATTGGTGATGACTGGCTCCATAATATGCAAGCGGCTATGCATGCATGGGATTTTAAGAAATTATGCGATTTACTGATTTTAGAAGCGGCTGTTATGACGTCATTTCGATTGAAGCTGAATATAATAATGGTCGGGGTGAACACCTTGTCCTTCATTTTATGCTCCAAGCCTGTTTTGAAATTGATATGCGGTCACTATACCCTTTTAATATAGAGAATTCAGATTATGCCGACTCGCTCCTGTTTGAGAGGAAATCAAATTTCACAACTCGGCCATGATTACTGGGATATTGCAAATGTAGAAATTGCACCTGCGTCGCTCGATGGGAAAGCAACATTTTGAAACCATTAATAAAATAATGCTTCAAAGCCTGCATGATGACGTGATGTTTTCTTGACCTTGTCAATGTATATTCTCTTTTGTGTTTCTCTCCGTTTCTCTCTGATTCTTTCTTCTTTTCTTCTCTTTTTTTTCTCTCTCTCCCTAGCTTTTTTTTCTTCTTCTTCTTTTTCTTCTTCTATTTTTCTTCTTCCATTTATACATTATTATTTATCGTTTTTCTTTGTCTTTCTTTATATAAAGACAAACAGAACAAAGAGATAGAGACAGAGACAGATAGATTCAAAGATAAACATGCACACACATCCACTCCACACCCATACATATTTTATACATATGCTTAAGACTCGATCACGACAGGATTTTATCAATAACTTGTATTTACTTATGGATAATGAAAAATAAAGGACATTTTTCTTTTTAACTTCAGCCATGTATGTTGGTCCAATTGATGAAAAATGAAATAAAGCCCATAGATAATGATTATGTAAATCTTTACGTCTCTTCCATTATGTATTACTTCAAAGAACAGACGCATGAAAACTATTTCACTGTTTATTTCTAAGATTTATTTGCCACTCATATTTTTCTCTTTATCTATATAAACATTCAATTTTCAAAAGCTCCTTGACATTTTAAATCAACACAGTTTCCTAAACTCAAAAGAGGGAAATATCCTAATTGTAGTCAACCCTTACTCCATCTCCCAGTCGATCTCGGTGTTTGCTATCTGTATACTTAATGTCAGACGTATAGTCCCGTCATGCCGGATAATGGCAAAACATTAACAGTTAATTGCCTTTTGATGTACACTTAATAAATTTCCCGGGATTTGCAGAGGCGCTTGAACCGCGAGCTGATGAAAAGAATGTAATACGATATGCGGAGATGAGTGGTTCGTCTTTTGTGACAACTTGGGATTCGAACGAGGGGTATTTTTGGAAGGGTTTAGGGTTTGCTTTAGCTATCGGTGTTTGAGAACTGCTAAACGGGAGCTCTCGGGTTTCACATTGCCGCTCGGATGGGTGTGTGGGTAGATAATGAGGGGGGTACGGGGAAGCACCGTTTAATCTCTCTGTTAATCCTCGCTTGATCTGCGATGGAGCGGTGTCGGGAGCGTAATTAGGGATGTGTGGCTGAGCGGGCACGATGGCCAGCCCGTTGACGCCCGTAACGCGGCACCTGACAGCTGGTATGTCACATCTATTCTAGCCGGGTGGAGCCGGCTGCTATCTCCTTGTCTTGCCCTTACATTCCCTGTGCAAACCCGTAGGTAGCAAAGACGACATGGGCAAGTGTGAAAGCCCTATTGAGCGCCGCTGAACGTGTTAGGTTTGGCAGATAGCAGCTCCCCCCTTCACCGGTCCAGCGGGACAGGAGCGTCCCGAGTGGGTTAAGAGGTCGAACACTGGTGACTACACTCTACTACTCAAGATTATAACCTTGTCTCTTCTCTTGTCTTCTCCCACCCCCTCTCTCTCTCTCTCTGTCCCTCTTGTTATCTCTTTTCTTTCATCCTCATTGCTTCTAAATCCACCCCCTCTCTCGCTCTCTCTATATCTCTCCTCTTTCTCAGACAGACAACTTTCCATCACCGCTTCCATCCTTCTTGCTCCATCTCTTTCCCTCCAATCTCTCTTGGGCTCTGTTAACTTTTCACAAGTTGAACGATTCGTTGCATATTGGGAAGTGTCAAAGATTGGAGGGGATTCATCCATCCGTATTGACGGCAAACTTCCGATGATGATTGGAGTTATTCTTGCAGTGATTAAAACGAAATGCCCTTGCCATGTCAAAACATTGACTCCTTCTTTTTCACTGTGCTGATGAAGGCACAGTTTCATTTCATCCCGGAAAAAAAATGATTTAGATTTAGAGAGGATTCAGAGTTTGACCCATTCTAATTTTTACATCCAATTACAAATCGTACCATTAATGGCTGAAAAGATTTTTTATATAAACATATTACATAAACTTATCGAACGAAACAGAATGATGTACATACCATGAAACTCATGCAAAGAAGTATTCTTCCTTTTTTTGTTGCTTTTCTTAGAAATAAAATCAAACACTAGGCCTTCATATTCAATGTATGCAAGGCAACATCTTATGAAATCCAACAAGCAAGTTATTGAACTACTTCGTGATGCTTTAGCATTAATATTTTGAGAGCCCTACCAAGATCGATTATTCATAAAATTATTATCCTCCTCATTTGTAACTTTGTTTTCTTATTTTTCCTCGCCTTGTGAAGTAGACTTTTTTGTAATTATGTTAAGTAAATAGAGATTAAGATATTATAAAAGAATGAAAAGGATAGGATAGTAAAAATGATCAACTTTTTGTTCTATAAAATGCAATCAAGCTACGCACCTGCATGGTTTCTAATTACGCTAGTGAGCGCGCGCCACGGCGCGCAAACGCAAGACAGTATCAATATAGTTATGTAAGTATACAATCGTGAAGACATAATGAGGAAGAGAGACATGATGATAGCATGAGTAAGAAAACAAAACCACAGGATATAAGTGACCTTAAATATCGAGCATGCAGCCGCCTACACGGTATTGTTGTTGCGATCAGGAAACGGTTTGATAAAGAGAGAAAATGGCGGACAATAAATGGCGTCATCGTAGAGGATAACCTTCTCTGCTATCTCGGGCCACGCATCGCGATCGAACGAGAATCGAACCCGGACAGCTGAAACAGCGCACACTGATTAAATCACAGTGTCCTATCTGCAAACGATACCCTTCTTCTCCTCCTAAATTGACTTCTGAGCTCTGACTCGCCCTACTCTCTCTCTCTCTCTCTCTCTCGCTCTCTCTCTCTCTCTCTTTCTGTATCTTCCTCTGTCTTTCTGTCTATCTCGCTCTCTCTCTCTTCTTTAAATTTATATATCTCTATCTCCCTTTTTCCTTTCTCCCACTCTCTCTCTCTTTCTATCTATCTATCTCTCTCTCTCTCTCGTTTTCTCTCTCTGCCTCTCTTCCCTCTCGATCTGCTCCCAAATTGACTTTTGAGCTCTTACTCGTCTCTCTCTAAGTCCTATTTCCACCTTCTCTATCTCCATCTCCTTTTCTCTCTGTCTCCATCTCTCTGTCTCTTTTCGTCTCTCTTCCCCATACAACTCTATTCAATTTACCTCTGTAAAACTTTTTTCTCTCTCTTCTCCATAATCCCAACCCCTTTCTCAATTTCCTTTTTAATTTCTTTCTATATCAAATCCGCTCTGTCTCATTGTCTCTCTGACCATATCTTTTTCTCCAAATCTAAGCAACTTGTATCTATTATCAATTCTCTTACCACCTCGCATACCTCTTCCTTTTTCCTCTAATTGTCTTCTCTCTGCCCCCCTCTCTCTCTCTCTCTCCATTTCTCTTGAGTTTCAAGAATTTTGACATACAAAGTTTTGATACACCATTTTGTTATCACAATGTTCAAATGAACTTCACTTCTTTCTCTTACAAAGGAACAGAGAAATATCAGCGACTAGATAAAGACACGGAGAACGATGTCACATTCAAACTGAAATATTAATAATAATGATAATGATAATAAAAAAATAAATCACTATCTAAAAGCAGCAAAAGCTTAATAGTGATGAGATTTATTTTTTCAAGATATATTAAAAAGAGAGATATGGCAAAGAGGAAAAAAAGAACGGTTCTTTCTCGCTCATATAAACGTGAAACATGATATAAAAATGTCAAAGGTTTCGTAACATCGGGATTCGGCGTGTGGTTAATATCAAACAGTCGGCATATATCAAAGCTGTCGTGGAGATGTTCCATTCATTTATTTTGCAATAATCGTGATGATAATGCCACTGAAAATAATACACGACAAAGACACTGAAAATGAATAATAAACCTCTTATTGAGCTATAAAGGAAGGAGGGCATCGATTTTTCGACAACGTTCGGGTCGTCGTCAATGGGCCCGTCCGTGAGTTCGTTTGTTTGACGCTTAATCCAGCATGAGGAGTTGAGAAGGCACCGGCCCTCGCTTGCTTAACCCCGAATAAACCGGCGAGCAATCAGGCGAGCCACGGGGATTGTCCCAGCGCAATGCCGGTGATGTTTCGAGCAAAAGAGCGCGTAAGACGCGCGCATTGTGGTCGCTTCTTTTGACCTCTTTGCATCTCGATCTTTACCGACACTTATTTTTTTTCAATAAGAGAAAGTTTGGAATAAACACTATTGATGTCATGAGATAAAAGCTGTATATTCCGACTTCGTTCATGATATTTCTTTCATTTCCTGTCCCTTATTGAATTAACCCTTTTATCTCAATTGATAAAAACCGTGATTTCTATTGAATTTTAGGGTAGACTGCTCAAGTTTTTGGCATAATAAACGAATCTGCTTACATATCAATAAATACATGTATATCCCGTTCTTAAAAAAAATAATAATAATAAACGTCACCATCTAAACCAACGATTTCTCAGTCATGAAAATTGAATCTTTTGAAGGTGCCAATGCAAATCTTATCGATTTTGGTGAGATGCATTTTTTTTCTTCAATTAGTAAACGAATTTTGTAATCGTGATGGTTTTACATGTTATTAATAATAATGATTAATAATAATTCATAATGAAGGACTGTGTAATGTGATTGATATATCTCCTTCAAAAAGCCTTCATGATCCTCGCATTTTATTTCGTTCCATCAATGAGAAAAAGGATGTGAATAAAGACAAACGAAGAGTGTTTGCTTTTCTACCACTTTACTATGTTAATCTATATATCTGTATATTTGGGCATTGAACCAACTAACGTAACAAAATTCGTGAACTACCAATTCGACGTCTAAACAACTGTTGCTTTTTCCTTGCATTTCTTGAGTCGGCTTCATGACTTCTTCCACAAGACTCTATCAAGGAGTCATAAGCTACAGGTGTAAGTGACCGCAGGGGGGCGTCTTATCAAACCAAAGATCGCCCTTCGCGCGCTCCCAAACGGATGTCAGCATTTTTCCGCCATCTTCTACGAGGCGCCATCGCGAGCACAAACAAAACTCGATTAAGTTTGCAGTAAATAATGTAAGTGAGATGCGTGCGTTGAGCGAAGGTGGGTGTGGGGTGTAGGGGGTCTTGGGATAACTAAAAATACAGGCGGTCATGTTACACCGCTCACGGTCTGCTGATAATTTAAAATGCGTCTTGAGAAGGAATCATTTTTCTGCCATGATTTTGAAGCATTCACTGACGATAAAGCGTGCCACTGTTGATTAGAGATCGCAGGCTATGATAGCACGTGGTATCTATAAACCCATGCTGGGCGACCCATCTGAAGTAAGACATTTTGAATAATCAATGATGTTTGAAAGACGTTGCGGTCTTTTCACACGATTTAGCTAAAAGCTGTGTAAAATGTTGATTAAAAGACCCAAAGCAGCTGAATCGGACTAAATTGTCATAACATACTCAGTCGGGATCACAATAAATCATTTGCATTTATTTCCACCGAACTACACACGGAGGAGATGATCTTTAGAAAATGTAATCTACGTTAGATGTCTTAAAAGATACTTAATATAAGTTCGGTTTCTTTCTTTATTTATTACTCATGAACTCTCAAAAATGATTAATACAAAAGCAAGTGGATTACCCTAGGAAATTATTAAAACTTGACAAATAAAGAAACTCAGACATTGTAAAGCTTTGGTCTTTGAGTTGTATCAAATCAATTTGTTTTATTCATTATTAACTCTGACACCTACAGTGAGGTCGGTGAAAAAGGGGATAACTGTTACAAACTTTGACAGGTTATCTTTTCTTAATTGACATGTCTTTGTCGCTTCGGGTGTGATCTTAGTCGGGCAGAGTGAAGTGCCGGTGACGAAACAGGGAGAGTCGGAGTGAGTGTAGGAAAATAATATGATCACCTAGGTCTCGAAATGTGACGCTGTTGCTAAAGACAGCGCCATCAAAGTCCGCGAAAATTGTCGGGCTATTAACACATCTGGGTTTAGAATGCAATACATAATGTGATGGAGTGATGCCATTGCGTGACACGATTGCTCTTTTGAACCTACAGGCAACCTTGAGTAGAGGCAACGCCACAAAATTATTATGCTCTCTCACACACGCGCACACACACACCAACCTTAAAACAACACGGAAGAGATACCAAATAAAGATGGTGGGCAGAGTAACTGTATCAAAAAATAAAAAGAACTATATAAACCAACAGTGACAATAATTGCGTGCCAAATTATCCACCCTTTGTATATACATGATAATAAAAACTGATATAAACACAAGGGCATATCGTTATTTGCCGCCTTTTGTTAGGAGAGGAATGTTGAGTTGCCGTCGTGATTATTTTACCAGACCACATCTTGTGGAACAGCGTCTTTTTCCCACAAGCCAACAACAGCGGGCCAGGTCCCGTTGGCGCCTCCGATTTCGATCCCTGTAGTCCCATGCATTGATCAATCTGATGTTATCGTCACCTGTTGAAACCGACGCATTATTCGGGCCAGCTCAGTCGTAAAATCCGCCCACCGATTCATCACCATGTGTTCACTTCGCCACGCTTTTGTTTTTTCTACTCTTGGCCACCTTTTTATATTTTTCCTCTACTTCTTCTATTTATTCATCCTATTCTATTTTCTTTTTCTCCCTCTCCTTTTTTTCCTCTAAATTTCACATTTTGTGATATACAATTTACTGTCGTCTATTTTCTTACAGTTTGGTGCTAACTGTTTTGTGTGGTTGTTATGTCTATAACGTTGATGCGTTTGGCATGATCTATCTTTGACGAGTTCCAGCGCCCTGCTGAGCGAAGGTCGTCTTTTCTTGCCAATTCTATTTGAATTATTGCATGCCCACGCCTGTTATGATTTCTGTAAAGAAAAATCAACATTTTCTTACCTCTTTTTTTCTCTTTTTCTATCCTCTGTTTTCCTTTAATAGAAGGGACCGAGTCGAATATAGACTGAATGTAACCGTGGCCATGAAACGTTACTGTTTCACTCAGTAGAGCGAAATGAGATATGTAAACAGATATTGAAACGTGACCCGAAAACTGAAAAACACGGTATCGAATTGACAATGTCTGCAAATCATTATGAATTGGACTGTTTGTTATTCAATGTAATGACGTATAAAAACCTGATAATCAATTAGAAGAAAAAAAATCATGATATGAATCTTCTATCCATTATCCGTATTATATCTGATACATTTTAATAAACCTTCCTAATGATAGATTTATTTCTTGGATTGATTTAGGCAGTCAATTTTAGAATTGATTTGTTAATCTATTTCAGACGAATTTCATTTAGTTAGTGACGATTTTATTTTAATTCTTCAACACTTTTACAAGCCATACCACACATTCCACAATTCTAAACCTCTAATTAGGAATGAAAAGATTGCTTACTCAATTATTTTTTAAAGGACAGGCTTAGTTTTTTTAATACGATTCTATTTCCTCGTTGATATCTACTTTTGAATTACTAGCTAACTTTGAATTATCCGTAAAGTGCTAAGAAATGGCATTTCGTATCAAGCGCTATATAAACCCAGATTATTATTACTATTATTATTTATTATTTAAATTATGATTACTATCAAACTATACGATTTCGTTAGCTTTATGATCAATTCGAAAAATATTTCATGACCCTAAATGCTTTTTTGCTCACAATATTCTTTCTTCTCTTTCTATTTGTTTTCCTTTTTGCTGCAGATCATTCTAAATTCGATGCACAAGTATCAACCCCGTTTTCACATCGTGCAGGCAAACGATGTGTTCAGTCTACGATGGAACAGCTTCGTGACTTTTGCCTTCCCTGAAACCACCTTTATCGCCGTCACAGCCTACCAGAACGAAAAGGTGAGACAATGAAGTCACATAATTAAATATGGTAGTTATACCATACAACATTTTCAAGAGTACATGATTATGCGTTGACTTAGGAATAAGTGCGATTTAATGAGACTTCGCAAAAGACTAAAATGATAAGTTGAGTGAAATAAATGGAAGAAAAACATGACGTTTCTCTTCTAATGACAAATAGGACAAGAAGTGCAAACCGTAGAAATTCAACTTTCCAAATCGTAGCCATAATTGTAATTCAAAAGAGGAAATTGTATAAAGAGCATAAATGACGTGGATGTATATGTATGTATGGATAGTTACGTCACTCGTCTTGTCACCATGCGTCATTGCTCTCTATGGATTATTTGGAAAGCTTTTGAATGCAGCGCTGTTTCCATGGTTACTTTTCATCAAAGACAATGAAATTAACATACTTTTCGAAATGCCTTTTCATGTTTAAAGGGATCTATCTCTTTAACATACGGAAAAAACATTCAAATTCTTAACATTTTGAAAAAATTTCTGCACATGTTGAACGTTGTGTAGCACCAAGCGCACCCTTCATCGTAAGATACTTAAACCAAGGCAAGAAACGAAGCTCATTACCACAGCTATTAACCCTCTTTGTTCTTGTTTAACCTCTGGGCGTGGCATTATGGGTATTGTTTCTGCTGCATGTCTTCATGTTTTCTTAGCTCTGTTTGGACCATGTTCACTTAGCTAAAGCCTTTCTTCTCCTTAATTGTTAACAAGCGTTCCGTGTTTGTCCACTCGACGAGAAGCCGTTAATGCGTCTCCTTACAATAATTAACCAGCATCTCCCCTCCTTCGTAATACAAGTTTCATCTTTTTCTCCTCTTATAATCTTCTTCCTTTCCTTTTTGCGATATTGCATCCCATTTCGTCTTTTTTACCTCCCGGCTCTCTATCCGAGCGCGGATAACTTTTTTTTACTCGCTCTTCTTCTGTTCCTTTTCTTTGCACAAGTCCTTCGATCATTCCTCTGTAGAACTTTTCCCTCTCCTCGTCCCGTTAACGTTGAGGTGCAGAAAACGCGCGCTGCTATTTTTGCAGCTTTGAGACAAGCTTCACGCCGTCCATTTTGAGAGCCATAATTTTGCGATGAAAGTCTCATCAGTGGAATCGAACTGGGGCAAGTTGATGAAGTGAATGGCAGCCCTGTAATGGACCGTTAATTCCTCGCCTCCCCGCGCTGTTTGCCTTCATATAGAACCCAGTGCGGTTGTGTAAACGCAAGCGCGTGCGACAGCCAGCGGCAACCGGCAGCAACGCGCACCGGCGCGAGGCCGCTTTTTTCGTACCATGTAACGTCTACGTAACGAACACAATGTCAGAGATACAAGGCGAACATGGGTATACATTCTCAAATTCATTTCCGAGCATTCTTCCCAAGTGGGATGTTTAAACCCTCGCAAAATGTTATCAGTAAACAGGCGAGTACAATGGGGCTGGTGTGGGCGGACGTGGGCCCTGCATATTACATGGAGTGTTGGTTTTCATGTGATCGCGCGTAGCTCCGTGTTCCGACACGCGTAGTTTACACAACCCGTGCGCTGGACCTGCCCGGCTTGCACCACCACCAGTACCAAATCACATTTTAATAGCGGCTTGCTTCCTAAATGAAAAAAAAAAATAAGTGCACGTCGAACGTCCTTCAAGCTCAACAAACTTACCAATCCTGTCCGAAAGTCTTCATCAAATATTGGACCACTTTTAGGATTAAACAGCCACGAAGTGATCGACGCAGACCAACTTTACTCCTTGCAAGCTTGGTTCGAACGTATAAAGAAGTTGAATTGTTCAAAGTTACCATGTTGATTTTAAACATGAATGTATAAGCTACATACTTTTCTTTTCCTTTTGATTTATTTCATTATGAATTTGAACACATGATTATTTCATGAATCCTATAGTAAATCATATGAAAGGGGTGAAGGTTAAGGATCCTCTTCCTTTAACATTAATATTTGGTTCTTGATTGTATAAGTATAAGAAAATGAGAAGAACAGCAGGGCATTACAGAAGATGGAAAACAACGTTAGGACACTTATTTTAAGGTAATTTAATATTTTTCCTTGATTTTGGAACAAAAAAGATAAATTGTATGCATTGTATGCATACCTGATGAAAGCAAAATAATGATAAGGCCGCTCCCATCCCATCCCCTCCCCAATGCATTTAGTATAGATGTGCTTGATTACTAAATGTATATACCTATCTGTATTAAATAAAACATTACGCAATCAAACTTCATAACCTACTTTATTATAATAAAAGGGGATGTTTTCAATGTATCACACATTAATGTCAACACAAAAGCTCTTGTGTAAAGCTAAAGGAAAGGGAAATTAAAACAAAGTCAAAGTGTTGATAATGTTTTAGTTACATGTATCTATGTTTCGAGAAAAAACAAATCAAGGTACACAAATGAATGTAGGCCTACAGGGAAACGGACAGAGGTTGACCTGAAATTAAGTTGATACAAAGTGTATGTGAAGGTCAAAAACTTACATTCCTAGCCCTGGTAATTGGATTTTATGATGAATTGGTCATTTATTATGATTTCTATGAATGAGCGGTGGTCAAACATCGTCCCCCGTCTGTTATACCAAATTTCCAACTTTGTATCAACTTTTATGTCTCTTTATCATCAAATCACTTTACCCCAATGTGTACTTTCTAGTTTCTATCAATATTTTTAGAGACACAGATAAGGTACCTAGCATTAAAAGCAGACATCAAAATAATTATTATGTCCGAAGTGCTCATTATTTCAGTCTTTTTACATCGCTATAGCGTTGAATTCTGAGGGGTCGTGTGGAGGTAATTGATACTAAGATACGCTTCGGTTATCTTTGAAAATATATATACAGGAATCTATATGGTGGTCGATGGATCCCCTAAATGGGTTTACGATGAGGAATGGAATAGATGGAGACAGAGTGAACGAAAGGGGTTTCCAGTATGCTGCGTTTGAATCGTGTGCACACAGCATGGAAATTAAAACTTAAGAAGCTTGGCTGGATTGAGAGCGAATACATGCTGTCTGCTATGCATCTCGTTTCTGCCGCAGAAAGGCCGAGTTAGGGGAGCATGGGCCCCAGAGGTCCCGCGGGAGAAGCAAGAGCGCAAATAGAATGGTCAAGTCCCCTGCCAGAATCGAAATAATTACGCCCTGAAACATCGCGATCGAGCCGGAGAACATGCGCCCAGTCACGCGAAGCCGCCTCGACGAGCTTTCTCCCATCATCGCCGTGGTGGTGAAAGTCTTCCTCGAGCGAGGCAAAGAGCTCGGCCGAGCTGCGCGGTTTGGTAGAGAGGGGTTCACCGGTCAGGGCTCGCTGCACACGACGCTACTACTCCACGGCGATGCGTTATTTTCGCTTCATCGGGCACTAGCCTTAAGTTATGAATATTAAATACACGTTAATTGAGACCCGACTAACCCGGGTTCCCAAGAGCGTTCTGCACGGGGATCGGAGTCAGAAGAAAATACCTCATCAACCGAAGGATTCAGAAGAAAGAAAGGGGGAAAAAGCACACCAACATAATATATCTCCCTCATTATCTTGCGACCGAACAACTCATCATGCGTCAGACAGCTATGTCAGAAAATTGCGACCACTTTTTCTTCTTTTAAAGAAGTAAACATAATTTGAAGATCGTGATTAACCGGTTCGTTAGTCGAGGCTGTAGCATGGTAGTCTATTCTCAGAAATTGCCAATCAATAGGCCAAATATGCGACTGGGAAATATTCATTGGGTTTGCTTTCGCCAAACTCAATCGTAATTAGAAGTATTTACTTGCTTGAAAATACAAAACATGCCCATGTTTATTTTGTGACATGCAATGCTCTGTTATAGACATAGAAGGTGAGTGGGCTATTAATAGCTTCTTGAATATAACGTAATTTAAGAATACATGTAAAAGAATTAGTGGGCATAAAAGAAAAACAATTTACTTTGTATGCCTGTGTGTGCGTGTGGATGTGCGATCATAAAACTTTACCATAACTTAATCTATAATTTACCAACAAAACAAACGTTTATAATTTACGAAATGCATTTAAAATAAAAAGCTTTTCAGACATTAAAGGAAGAACATTTCACCAACTTTTAAAAACATTTTATATAAAAAGAAAGTCAAAATTGATGTTCGAAAATTAAAAAAAAAAAACTAAACAAAAGATAGTTGCAATAAATGAAAAATAAAATAATGCCATGAGCGGGACAAGGTAAAAATCGCGACAAAAAAAAAATCCATCAATCCTGGAAATAATAGGGCAACAAATTGACAACATGACAAGGCTACTCATTGAATAATGAATAAGCCTGAAAATATTCTCATTACTATGATAGCTGCGGAAAATAATGTCAGTAAATCGGCCTATATCACGCTCTGAAAATATCAATGAAAATCAAAATGATATTCTGTTAACAACACAAGGTACGTGCCTACCTCTTGATTTTCTCTGCCATACCCACCCCCTTCTTTCCATCAGCTTACCCAGCGTTGTTTAATCTTGCGTTCCTCTTCATCTCGCTTCATCTACCCGCCTAATCACCCTAAAAATAACCTCTTCCTTCCTCTTCTCTTCCTTCTCCTCTCTACCTTCTCCTCTCTTCCTTTTCCTCCCTTCTCTCTCCTCGATTCCTTTCCCTCTTCCATTCTAGCATCTCACCCGTGAACATCCTCTCATCCGTGCTCTCAGTAATTGTATTTATCTTTAGATGACATGGTATAGACCATGCAAGAAAGCTGCTACTCAGATGGGACATCTGTGCTTAGTCCCGGACGTTCAATAAAACTGTTTGTTTTGATGGGTCAGCCCGATGTCATAGAATTAGTATGCTCTCAACTCCTAACCCATTCGACCCATTGCCTCTACTTTAGACATGTATGGTTGATTAATAAAGAAGATTTTCAAACAACTCCCATCGTTATCTGTCCAAATTATTCGGTACTTGGAAATCTACATTTGAATACTATTTTTTTTCGAGAGTAGATGGACTGTGCTCCAAAGTGCAGATGATAGCCTACCTATCCACAGATACAAATACAACTCTAGCTACATTTTGATTTTGATTTGATTTATTCATATTTTATACAGCTATACATCATCACCATACATAAGTCATGAATTGTAGAATCAATTAGATATTATATATATATATATATACATGAATCGATCCAAACCTTATTCAAACCTTAATTGAAACCTCCAACAAAAAAAATGTATGAATAGAGTTCAAATTATCAAAAGTGCACCTAATTTTCAACGTACTCCACATTGGCATACCATGCATGTTCTATAACTATTTGTTACTTTACCAACAACTTAATATTATTGTTAAAGATGACATTTAGAACTTTCAAGAACTTTTCAATCTAATCTGCTTTAAGAGTCATTCTAGCGACTGTTATGGTTTAGACATGTTTTCGAAAACTTTACTTCGTTGTTTATTTCAATGATGAATGATAAATTTATGAAATACGATCATTATAATTGATTACAATTTCAAAATAAAAGCAGTATTCGAAACCATGACTAAATATCGAGTATATATTTCTTCTATTTCCTTTTATAGATTACCCAACTCAAGATCGACCACAATCCTTTCGCCAAAGGCTTCCGGGACAACGGAATGGCAAGAAGGTGAATATTATGTTGCATTTATTAATTTTTCCTTAATATTGAAATGTTATTTTATTATTAACTTTCACAGCCCAAAAGGGCTGAATTCAAAATCATTTCTAATAAGTTCTGCTCAGTGCCAAAATGTTGTTCCTTCGATTTTACTATTAGGGCTTTAAAAGGATATCAGGGTGATATTAGATGCTGTAATGGCTTGCTAAAGAATATCAGACCAGACAACAAATATTTGGCCAGACATTTTCAAAGAGATGTTTTCGAGATGCATAATGAAAGAAGCATCATCTTTTCATCATAGAAACAAAATGGTTTCCTAATGATCAGTCCAAGTCAATACACATTTTCGACCCCTCCCCTTTTTTTCCTGCCCAATGTTAGCATCTTTGTGCATTTCATATGGTATTTATATTCATATGGTATTGAGCAGATATGATAAAAAGAAGCAACATCTTTACACCATGGAAAACAAATAGTTTTTAATTGCCAGTTCAAGTTTATACGCATTTTCAATTGGTTTCTTCCTTGTTTAATGTTGGTATCTCACTGCATTTAAATTGGATTGAAGTTTTGCTAAAATTAATCTTTTCGTTACATAATGAAAGAAGCATCATCTTTTCATCATAGAAACAAAAATTAAAATTAATCTTTTCGTTACAACATCGCTCGAATTTGAATAAAACTGTATTAGGGAGCACGATACTGACACGCTATAAATATGACAGAACACACAATGATAGGCGGAAGGCTATGGTGGGCGAGATGGCGTTGGGACGGGATGTGTATGTATGGTGGCCGGTAAGGTGATCGCGTACGGCGGGTTGAACGAACGATGTTCGAAGTCGTGATGGATTGGTAGGAATCCGAGTCAAACGACTCTCCAATCCACTTCTACTTCATGCTTTATCGATATGGAGATCGGAACTCTCCAAGCAGGGCGTGTTCACATTGCTGCCTGGCTTCATCTTTTTGTACAGTACCTAATAATAAAGGAATGAATAAAGGAATAAACATATAAATAAATAAATAAGTAAATAAATATAAATAAATAGATGAATAAATAAATAAACAAAAAATGATCATTATTTCAAACAAGATTGGGAAAACTCGACTCTTGACAAGAGACGGAGTACAAATATATATTTATGCGCCCCATATTAAATATGAAACTTCGAGATTTTTTTCAGGAGAATTTCACGTGATTAGGCCAATAGGTAAAAAGGAGTTCGGACAGTTGTAAAGAAAGGAATCCAGACCATTGAATAAACATTAAAAAATGATTCGAAATTCGCGAATCATTCCCCGTGGTTTTTATTTTGTTGGATTTGTTCGTTCTGCCGAGAGCCAGAAATGCATTTGGTCATACGTATCTTTTAAGATTGACAACATCTAGGCGACAATCAGCAGACCATTTGTAAATTTAAAAATGGCGTTTCATTCCACCAGAAACTAGTCACGTGATAAATAGTGATGAGCCAATAAGAAGGCAGTGACGTCGTGTTTAAGCGATAATTCAATATGGACGCAAAATGCAGATTGCACAATTCCAAGTAAAACTGTATAGTATTTTGTAGCTGCACTCTATGGGATGGTGCGTACAATCTTGGGTTTAATCAACAGAAATACACAATCCATTGCAAATTGATCAGTGGGGAAAGGCCCACATAAGGGGGTACAGATCGCGAAACACGTCGTTTTCTAACCGTGTCCCAGCGCGCCCATCAGGGAGAGAGAGGGAGTTTAGTAAGGTGTGGCTTCTTACGCTGTTGTCTTGCACTCAACATAACACGGTGTACAGCGGGATGGATGTCACGGGGATTTTGGTACCGTTGATGAATAGTGTGTCCCCCTGTAGTTAGCATTGTTATGTTGTAATCACAGACAGACATGGAATGGTTGATCAAATGTTTCTAACCACTTTCTTTCTATTATACTTAAAATATGCATCAAGTTTTGCATGCATATGGATTAGTAAATCAAGTTCTTTGTTTCTAACTTATAGACTCCTGATTCACCCCCTTCACCCCCCGCATTGTTGCACGTGTAACGAAAAGTATCTTCATTTAAAAAAAAAATTCTCTTGAATTATTTTGAGGATCCGTTCTATTTATATTCTAATTACCTGATTATTTAATCATCAAAAAGTATTACAAAGTATTCAATTTATTCCTACAACACAACCACTTTTGCATCATATGGAATTATACCAAACCATTACTGTTCCTTCAAAAAACCTTTTACTCACTAAAAACCAATTACAAATCTATCATGGGAAGGCGGACGGTTGTTCCGTCGACGCCGGGAGAGCGGGAACGAATTGGGCATAAATCAAGAATCCGTTACGTCTCGCCTCGGAACTCGTCTTCATTTACCATGCTGATATAGTTTTCATCCATTGGCTTCTGATTATCATTTGATCACTCAGGGGCTCACGGCTGGCTCTCAAGCGATCCAACTCCAAGATGGATGAGATGGACGAGGAGAAGAAGGGTAAGTTCTTCCTCCTTTTAAGTTCTTCATCATCACAAGAGACGGACTGCAAGACAGAGAGAGTGTGTGTGAGCGCGGGAGAGAGAGAGAGAGAGAGAGAGTGAAAAAACGAGAATGAGAGAGACAGGTATAATTTATAAGCAGAAACAGACAGAGACAGTGAATATATAGAGACAAATTTGTGAATAGAAAAAGAGTAAAAATACGAGACGTAGAGACATGAAATAGGAACAAGAAGAGAGAAAGAGAGGGGGGAGAGAGACAGGGGGAATAGAGAAAGAGAGACAACGAGACATAAAAACAGAGACAGGGAGAGTGGCGGAGAGATTTTATATTCCTTGTCACAAAGAATCAAGTTTAAAATATAGAGAAAGACAGACTAGGAGAGAATGATTGAAAAAAGAGTTGCCGAGAAATGAAGAAAAAGAGGAATATGTAAGAAAGAAAGGGAAGATGGTAGAGATATAGGAAGAAAGAGTAAGAGAAGGAGATTACAACTACCCTGGTCATTCCATGCCATCTTCTTAATTTTACTATTTACGCTTTCTCTCTCTCTCTCTCTCTCTCTCTCTCTCTCTCTCTCTCTCTCTCTCTCTCTCTCTTTCTCTCTCCCTCTCTCACTCCCTCTGTTTCTTCAACCCTATCTACTTGTACTACTACTATTATTATTACATGAGCCACTACAACTACCACCACCACCATGCACCACCACCACTACTACTACTACTACTACTACTACTACTACTACTACTACTACTACTACTACTACTACTACTACTACTACTACTACTACACCTACTACTACACTACTACTACACTACTACTACTACTACTACTACTACTACTACTACTACTGCTACTACTACTACTACTACTACTACTACTACTACTACTACTACTACTACTACTACTACTACTACTACCATGAGTAATAAACACCGCAATTACTTATCTTATTCTAATACATCATCTTCTGCCTACCCTCATTGTAGCTTAATTAACCCTCCCCCTACCTACAAGCAATCTGACATTCCTCATCCCTGTTCTTGCTTCCGGGAAGACGTATTTACTTTATTAAATAACCATTAATATTTATGACGCTTGGATGTGCACAGCGGGTTTTGAAATAATTATTATTGTGGAGAGAATTGCGACGTGTATGAATTTATGGCTCCTATCGTCTCGACGAGTAGCGATCGGCGCGTTAACGATGCAAAGGATCAAGGTAAAAATTAAAAAAAGAAAACAAGTGGGAATCCACCATGAATATTTAATGAGCCCTCATTGTTCCCAATTTCTCCCTTTCCTCCCCCCCCCCTCCAAAATGAGGATTCATATCCAATTCAAACAGATAAATTCATGCATTCTATCAATTATATAGGCATCTATAGTATAAGGTTAAATTCCTTTGGATAACGGAAGAAGGATTACATTTCCATTAACACGCATATTTACACAGAATCACGCACATGCACACACCCTCACGTACTCACCCCACACACATACAAGTTTATAATCGAGAAAATGTAGCACACAAGATGGATGAGAGTTTTTTAAAAAGTCCTTACCATGGGAAATGAATTTCTTCTCTTTCGTTGTAAACAAACTGTGCACGATATTGGGGTTTTTTTTTTTTGGGGGTCTCATATTCTGGTGATGGTAATAATATCGATCCCAAAATAAAATTGTAAAGCGTACTACAAATAATCGTGAGAAATATGATGATAATAGTTTACAAAAAAAGAAAACGATTTCACTCAAAACCTGACAGATCTTTGAGAAATTATTTAGCGTCAGTGAGTAGTTCTACATCTACGTTACATATAATTATCATCAACGATAAACAACTACATGTAAACATGTTTACCCAATCTACTTGTAACGTGTGCACATTTACAAGCATTTGTATACTATACTTACAAACAAATACAATGTACTCAAAAATCAGAACTGATTCATTTGGAACCAATTTCCTGGGAATTAGCCATTTAGGTCAGTACATTTAACAGTAATTCATTACGTAACCAGTGGTATCTAAGTGCTGTCATACCGATTTCCCAGATAAAATGTCGTTTGTAGTGGTTGCTTACCTATGAGCATGTTTGATTATATATATAATTTGTTTAAATATACAACCATTTTTTACTCCCTTAATCCGTTATTACGTAACCATGGTATCCAAGTGTTATCATACCGAGTTTTTAGATTACATGAAATCTGTACTTGCTACTGAACTACGAACATGTACAACCCTTTTATTGTTTCTTTTATTATAAATTTGTGTAGCTCCTTTCATCAGTTTCACAAGATAACTTTTGAAACCAAATATTTTTCATTGGGAATATGAATTTGATGATTTGAAATGAAAATCTCGATACCACAATAACTACAGGCTAAAATATGCACCAAAACCTCCTTCAGCTGTTTATCACATTCAGTCATTAAAAGCTAGATATCGAAATATTGACAATTACATTTTATTGAAAAATAAATTGGCTTGGAATAAAGTGATACGTCTAACGTACATGTAAAAATCTTCCCTAACGCATAGGTAGTACTTACTTAAATTGACAACACTGAATAGGTTGACATATTATTACATGACACCCCCCTCCTCTGTGTCCAGCACAAATTGTTTACTTTTGGCTCATCGCCCATCTCGCAATGCAAACACAGAGGCACTCATGGGATAAAGTTGTAAATATAGTAGCATTGTGAAGGGGTGGGTGGGGAAATTCCCGGGAACCCTAGAAAAGGAACAAGTGCATAATTGGGTAAAGGTGCATTTCCCTGAATCAGTTCCATCAGTTGAGGAATATCATCACGGTCATGTAAAAGCCCACCCCCTACCCCAGTGGCCCATCCGTTCCGTTCTTATTTACCCCACACACACACACACACACACCCTCCTACATTATGCCACTGTATCTGTCTATCTGTCTGCGAGTGTGGTGAGGCATCAGCTGGCCCAGCAAGGTTTACGGGAAAAGAAGGCAGTTCGCTTCGCTTCACGGTCCCCTAACTCTACGGCAGGGGCCCTCGCCCGTTGATCTATCGGACCGTCATGCCTTGCTTGCCACGCGGCATCTAAGTTTCATAGAATATTAAATGAGATATCAAAGTTTCATAGAGACGTACGCGTGTGTCATCTACAGATGGGAATTATTTTGTCCTCCCTTTCCCTTCTTCCGTTTCTTCGACCCATCAAAATGCAATTGCAAAGAGCAGACATTGTCTTCTGTCTTCCTTAGGAGCGTTTTAAAGGGGCTTGCGACCAGCTCAAGCATAGCTATATCTAACACACACACACACAAAAAAAAAGAGAAGTACGATTGCAAAATTATAATTTTGTGAACAGACTTTTCACTTTTATGAGAAGAACTTAATATGTTGTCGTATTTACACCACCTTTGTTACCATAAAGATAGTAGAGCATAATAAATAGGGTGGGGACTGTTAAGAATGTTCTTTTTTGCCACGTTTGCCGAACCTGTGAAAAGGGCGTGTGGGTATTTAAATGGTAATTAGCAAATATTTAATTTCATAAAGCAATTTCATAGAATTCACTTATGTATTGTAAATCTAATTTTTAGGGCAATAATTATATTAACAGTATATAAGAACACAAAGATCCCAATCTTGCTACTGAGGATTGAGTTGATTACTGATTTGGAAATTAATTTTGCCGTCGCTTCAGGAAAGAAAACAGAACGACAATAGGGTTCAGTCACCTTGTTAATGAGTAGCAACAATTTTGAAATTAAACAATTCTAAGGATGGACCAGAAGGAAGAGGAAGAAGGTGGAATGATGAGGATAAAAAGAGGATAGATTAATAATTATGACGATGTTAATGATGACGACGACGACGATGATGGCAGTGATGATGATAATGATGATGTTGAACCGGAGAAAGTCTGCAACGACCATGACTGATAACGACACTAATTTTCTAGTAGAATAACAGTTTTCAACTGGACCAAGCTACTGAATGAGATCATGGTTTTGGCGTTGTTCGAAAGGGAATAAGGGATGTGCATTGTGTTTATAAAAAAATGTGAAAAGAGAGGATGGAAATGCGAGAGAGTTCATCACTGAATGTATGTATAATTAACGTACACCTATAATCAGAAAGAACTATTATTAGCCGGCAATAATTATACATGTGTCTTGTTAATTATTGCCGGTTCGCAATTTTCTGGTTTAATGCCTCTTGTGCATTTCACACATGTCTCAGCACAAACTGACCTTCAGAGTTATAGCGCCCCTTATCACTGAGATCGAACACTGTTAACCTTTACAATTTGTACTACATGGATGACGTAGTCAGTCTGGTCATACCCGTTGCACACGAGGCGTCATTTTGGTTGCGCTATTACTTGCGCCAATAGAGCCTGTGGTGAAAGTAATCAGCCCTTACGTCAGTATTTCAACGTAGTATTTTGCACTGTTCATTTTGCAATCAACTTTGTGTGCAATGTCACTCACGCACGGTGCATCAAAGACTGCGCGTTAATTAATTTTCTAGTAGAACAACAGTTTTAAACTGGACCAAGCTACTGAATGAGATCATGGTTTTGGCGTTGTTCGAAAGGGATATACGGTGTCCAACGTCACGAAAATGACGCTTCGTGTGCAGCGGGAATAATGAATTGGTGACGTGGTCCGTCTGGTTATACATTGCGTTTCAATGACGCTCTAAAAAGACGAGAGGACCCTCAACTTTCCTTTCTATTCACTTGTATTCGTTTTTGATGTTTAACCATATTTCTTAGTGACAAAAGTGGTGCACCGTATAACCCTTGAGTAGTATTATTTGATGTGAAGTAATTGCCAGATGCAATGAACAAGTTTCATGATTGAAGCCAGACTACCTCTCCCGATAATTTATTTCTATGCAAACGAGTATCTATACAATAATTATTATCCCTTACACTACATCACAGACTTTTAGAAAGTTTCAGATTGTAATTAATTTACTTTTTATTTATTTTTGCTCTACAGACGTTAATGATAACACTGGAAGTGATGGAGGGAAAGGAGATTATTCGGTGACGAAGAAGGAGAAGTCAGATAACTGCGGGCTTCTTGGCTCTGACCTCGGCTCGACCGCGGGCAGCTCGAGCGGGGAAGCTTCTGGCAGTCAGCTGACTTGTACCTCACCGGACAACGGCCTTGGCTTCAACGTCGATACCTTGGGACATCAGTCGGACGCAATGAGTGACGAGCTAACGAAATCACGATCTATGTCGAAGACGGGGTCGTCTATGGGTCAACCGAAGCGGAGATTGAGTAGTAGCGGACTTGGTGCGGTCGATGGCGGCTTGAACGGTTGCGATGCGAGGTTGTCTGATTATAACACGGGAAATCCCAATGGGATGGTCGATTCATTATCGCCCTGTTACACGCAGGACGGTGTCATGGATGACAACGGACTCAGCTCGGTGCAGCCCGCCACCGCGCTCGCCGTCGCCCAAATGGCAAAAGACAGTGTTCATCCGAGCTACTCAGCGAGATCGATGACCACCATGGGTGGGATGCAGAGTCCCAGTTACTGTTCAGGACAAGGCATGGGGCTTCAGGGTTCGAGCGGCATGTACATGCAGTCATTCGAGCCACACACAACGGCGACATCCATGTACAACACGAGCAATACGGGTTATCACCATCATCACTCTTCCAGCGGAATCGGGAGCCATCTCCACGCCGCGCAGCAAGCCCAGGCGCACGCGAGACACCTCGCGCAGCAGTCATCCTTCCCGACATGCAATAGCATGTCATCTATTCACGCATCCGCTCAATTCCTGCATCACGGTAGTCATAGCAACCCAACAGACGCCATGAGTATGAACATGAACATGCATATGACCAATCACGCGTTCCCATCGCACTCAATGAAGTTTCCCGTCTGAGAAAACATAAATAAAAGAGACGGACTGAACTCAAACAGACTATTCGACAAAAACGATTTTGTAAATTTATCCTTGTACAAAAACTCTTATAGCGAGATTGGATCCTGTGGTCTATCTGATCTACACGAAACAAGCATTTCGGGGATTATTGTAACGTAGTTCATGTTTAATGATGTTCTTTCTTTTCTAAAGCATTGGTTTGATATTTTGTGAGTTTATTGAGTTTATAATGCTTCGTGAAATAGAATGTCTGAAACAAAAATTATGTTATTCTGGAAGGAACGTTCTGAAAAAAACCTTTTATTGTGATCTTTTACCTGCATTATTCATTTTGTTTTGTCCACCTTAATTTGTTGTTTTTCTTTCAAAAAGACATTGTTAAAATTATGCATTCTTTTATTTTTATTCCGTCATCTTCATTTTTCAGCATATGCATAATACATTCCTCTCAATCAGATTTATAGCATTTCTTTTCTCTTGTCCCTTTGAATTCATAATTGCTCATACAGCTTCTCCAAGTCATGTAGTATTTCTCGTATGTCTTGCCACCATTCATATTCCCTTTGTTTACTCACCTTATATCTATCCTAACAACTCAGCACCTCGTGGAGTTAGTCTTAGCCTATGTTTTGGTAACGAAAAAAAAAACATTTAAAAGAATTATAACAGGATTATAACAAGTTCTTAAAAGAAAACAAGATAGACAAAACAATCAGTCTGATAGTCCCGACAATTAAAATACATACTCCCATCATAATTATTATGTGGTTTCTGTTCAGAGGTTGTATTCATATCAAGTTTGCTTAAAGTTTATTTCATATTTTCCGGCCGGTGCAGACGACCAATTTATTGAATGATGAATTCTAGTACTAGTAGACGGCGTTAAACTGGCTGGCACGAATCGCACTTCCTGTAACAGAATTCGAAATAATACATTTGATGCTATGATGGAGTCCTGGTTGTATACAAACACGTAGCCTATATGATGCTTTGAATTGTGACTACTATCAATTTCACTCTCCTTTGATATTATTAATGTGAGCTAAAATATAAAACTAATTGTTTAAGCCCAGTTTTTTTATTAGACTAGCTCCAGAAACCTGCATTGTATTATTCCACCTTCTAAATATACATTAGATTATTTAAGTTTATATTTCTATTATTCGCTATAAAAAGTTATTCTTTTTTCTTTCTTTCATTAGTTTCTACAAGGGCATAAATATTCGAGGGAGGTCAATTGAATAAGAGTTTTATTCACTCGAAAAATGATAGTGGGCTTAATTTTTAAGAGGAAACCTATTTCAAACACTGATTTCACCACTATCCACCTTTTTTCTATTGTTCCAGTTACCATTTTCCTCAAGTTTTGCGTGGAATATTTCAGTTAAATAACATTGTAAAATCATAATTAAGATAATAACATTCGGCATTTTAAAGTCTTTTTATTTAAGGATTTATCTAAAGATTTATTTGATCCGTATAAATGAAATTATTGCTTTGACATAATTATGTATAGTTCATGCTTTTATTTGCTTTCACTTTTTTTTGCACTTGAGCTGTCGTTCATGTACGGTAGAGTTCATAACGAAATCCGTAACTATTATCTATATTTTTGGGATCCATTTACGAATAATATTGAAAATAAAGATTAAAACATTATATATTTTTCCTGTTCTCAATATATAAGATATAGTCGCAAATGCTTTTAAGTGATCAGGGAAAGTGTTATGAATCTATGTCTGTCTAATTAATGTTCGTTTGCATCTATGTAGGTTTTTTTTAATAAGAAGCAGAAGAGTGTTGTAAATATTTATTTCCGAGTAATAGTCATGTAAATTCTGTTGCAACTAATTTATTATAGGTTTTTAAAACCTTATGCTATTTGTAACCCTAGAAAATTTAATATAAATGAAATTATTGCTTTGACATAATTATGTATAGTTCATGCTTTTATTTGCTTTCATTTTTGTTGCACTTGAGCTGTCGTTCATGTACTTTTTTGTTGTCCAAGTATGTAGAGATTATTTCGAGGAAGAAAATACTCAAACTAAGAATCAATATGAAGAGAGAATTATGAGATGGACCAAATCTGTAAATTACCGACTTCTTGCTCGATTTATTGACATAATTATATTTGGCTTTAGTTTAGTTTCAAGTAAGAAAGATGTGTAAAATTTTAAACTCAAAAGAAATGGTGCGGTTTCATAGCATAGTTAACTATTTATTTATACAATTACCAGTACGAGTTAAACTGGTTTATAGCAAAGATTTTAAGTATAATCCGTTATTTCGTTTCTTGTTAAAGCATACATTCCACGTATGAATTTGGTAGAAGGAAATCTTTTTATTCCATCTCTTTTTTTTTTCTCGAAATGGGCTTTGAAAGTGCAATCATTCATAAGAATTCTACTCAAAGTATGAAAATTATGAGTGTTCAGAATATGTTTGTATAAATATCTTTAGCCTATCTGCTTTAGAAATATTGAATTTGTTTGTATATAATAGGTTTGATAGCAGATACGAGACATTACATTTTTTGCTGTTATTGTTATTTGTGAATAAATTAACCGAGAAAATTGAAATATCAACAGAGTATAATGCATTCCGTTTGGGGCGATTTGATAGTAATGATGATGATGATGTGATGATGATGCATGACGATGATGATTGTAATGATGATAATTATGATGATGATAATGATGATGACGACGATGATGATTATGATGATGATAATGATGATGATAATGATGCATGACGTTGATGATTGTAATAATGACGATTATGATGTTGATGATGATGATAATGATGATGATGATAATAATGATGATGATGATGATAGTGATGACGATGATGATTAAGGTGATGATGATGATGATAACAACAATAATGATCGTGTATGAGGAGGAGGAGGAATTACGTGTATGATATTGATAATGATGATGATGAGAGGAAGATTATGCAAATGAATAATAATGATTTATCTCCAATTTTACAAGGATGCCAACTTCCTGTACAAGATCTTACAAAATGACTTTAAAAAAAAAGGATATGTGTATAGGCCTAAAAAAGTAAGTTTAAAGGGATAGTTGAGTTTTGTTGCAGAGGGCGCTACACAAATAATTTTGTTGTGAGATAATGAAAAACTGAGTGTCAAATTTGAAAGAATATACAATTTAAATGACAAAATCATCTTTGATCAAAATCGGTTCAGCGACGGCTGAAATATCCATAAATATAACCATTTCTTATAATATTTGTGGTGCCCCACAAATATTCGGTAATTTTGAACCAGCCGTTGAAAAACGAGATAGCGCTTAATTTATTCGTTTTATTCCAGCCAATGCCAATATTGGCTTTTTGTTGGCTTTTTCGTATTGGTTATAATACGCACAACCAGCAGGCCCGTGTATTGTTATTATTAATTAATTAATTAACGGTCACCGTATTTTTTTTAAAAGCGGAGCTGAATTGGTATGATCGTATTCAATATAAATTCACACATTGTGGGGTCTAAAATTACCTTCATATACTGTATAGCAATTTTAGGTTCTAAAAGGGCACTAGAAATGTCATAAATAAGAATAAGAGCAATAACCATGCACTTTGAAGGCATTGGCGGTCTTAAACAAGAACTCAACTATCCCTTTAAAAACCTTTAGTTATCTCTGAGAAACATGGATATTTGTATAAACATTCAGTTACACCAGTGGTGTAGCTTGGTTTGTATGACACACGTTCCATCGGCAACTGTTTCGTGGCCAGGTTCCTATACTAACCGAATCCCTATAATAGTAAATGGGTCTTATTTATCCAGGGTAGCTACATCAATATCAATAGTGCTCTTCATGAGGACCCTGCAATTATTATTACCCCAGCAATCATGGCAATTACCAGTTACCCAGTTAAAACCTGGATGGAGAGTGGCAAATTTGGATTAATGTCTTGCTAAAGGACGTTATTGCAGAGCTGGAATTCGAACCCTCGGAGTGCCAGTGAGAGTAAAATGAATTAAGCAATATACCACGACACCTCTATTGTTAAACCTGAACGCTGAATGAACGCCATGTACAGTTAACAACTGAATTATTCATACTCCTTGAAAATTTGATTGTTTTCGTGTTTTTCGGAACTCAAGAATGAAAGATGGACTGCTTGAATTAAGGTCTTTGTTAAATAATTTTAGATGTAAGTTTGAAATATGTCACATTCTCAAGAAAAATAAATCGGGACAAATTAATTGTTCACATAAGTTCCTTTGAACATTACAACAGTTGGTAAGGGTATGAATAATTTACGTGTTAACTGTACCTATAAAACTAACCCTAAACCGAAAATCGAAATCATGAAGCCTAACTCTATATCGTTGACAAAACGAAACCCGCATGCAGATCAAGTGTCGAATCACCAGTATCCACTAAGGCACTTTTTTTCAACCGGGGTGCCGCAAGAGATCTCTTGGGGTGCAGCTGCGAAAGAAATTTAGTTACATGTAAACCAACAATTTTATTTTGGAATCAATCAATTTTGTGAAAACAAAATATTAAAAACCGCTATGTATTTTCATGAGGAGATAATGTTTCCAAGAAAATATGTCTCTCTGACTTCCTCGCTCGCTTCGCTCGTTAAACATTAAGGCACAGGATGATTCCAGGCAGCCTGAGTACCTTTATATTATATTGGAGGTACCCGAATATTCTTTTGATCGACAGTGAGGTGCCAGAATATCATAATATTCGGACAGCAAGATGCCCGAATATTATCTTCTTTTTTTTATAATATCGAAATTACTATGATGCCACCCTCGTTCGTTTCACCCCCTCGCAACAACTAAAAACAGGATAATTCTTGACAACGAGATGCCCGAATATCCTCATTTTCGTGAATCCAAGTGATTGAATATATGAATGTTGTAGTCATGTATTCGGCGGCAAAATGCCCGCATATATAATTTCATATCTTTAATGAATTCAGTTCGCTTTGAATACTTTTTTGCCATATTACACAAATTCTACAGTATCTTCTGTGATAAATTTGGGATTTAGGTAACGCGAAACTTTTTATTTCTTAAAAGGGTGCCGTGACTAAAGAGAGGTTGACAAACGCTTTACTAAGGCAGGGGGGAAACGCCCCTTCCAAATCAAATAGCGAAAAAAAAAGGAGGGAAGAAAGTCAAATAGGAAAGGGAGAGGGGCAGGTACAAGAACGTTTCTTTCTTTATTATTTAGGCTATTATTAGTACTATAAGAGCACGGACCTGTACGGGGTGAAATCCGTACAGATTACCGGTAGCCGCGCGAGCATATTATATGCAGCAGTGAAATTGTCGCAGAGGGAGCTCGACGAATCTTTCGATTAGCGTTCCTTTATATTCGTGTCTTGAAAAAAACATGGCAGCCTCCATGGGGCTCACGTTGTGGAGCAAAAATCGAGATATTTCCCGTAATTTGTCGTTTGCCGTGAGGATGATGATAGGTAAATACCGAAAACATGGATAAAGTTAAGCCTAAAGTTATTTTGGTTACCGATTTAAACATGTTGGGATTATTATATTCTGGAAATATTGATGTCTTCATGAGGGGTGTTTCATGATATTGTCCCACTTATGCATTTCTGTGTGGTGTGGCTATGTGAAAACCTTTAGTTTGTTTGCCTATTACTATTTTTAGCACATGGTACAGCGCTAGAGGTCCATACGCAGTATTGACTCTCTATGCTTTGCTGGAGTGATTACGCCTAATAAAATACCCTAAGTTCACCTTCCACTTTTATGGGTTGTCCATCTTCCCGAAGATTTATCGCTCATAACGTGAAAGTCTCTGTACAAAGTCAATGTAAAATGCATCAAGAAAATCATTGCGTAACCCTTTTTTCACATCCCCAATGCGCGGACTGGAAATCACAAATGTCAGCAAAAATGTGGACGATCCTCTTTTTTTGCGGACGCATCTGTCCGCGTTCTGAACGATCCTTATTCTCAGACCAGCGCCCCTACTGATTGACCTCTAGCGCTGTATACGTGCTGAGAGGCAGGAATTTTGTACACACGTGCACGTAGAACTTTAGCTTACATTGAGCGCATGCGCATTATGTTCATCCCGTCTCGGCCTCAGTTTCGTAAGTTGGCGCCTAGCCTCGCCAACATGGGCCCTTCAGATTGGCTATCGCTGGCTGCCATAGGCTCTATGTTATAAGATATTACTGCGAGGAGATAGCGTGCGATTTTCCGGTTGATCTGATACCAAAATCATGATATTACAGTCAAATCTTCTATTTTGTATGATTTTTACAGTGTCCTTGAAAAGTTAAGTATTTCACTTAAGTTTAAGTCTTACTTAACCAAGTCTTAAGTTTGAAAAATTCTCATTTTCATCATATTTAAGGTAAAAACTTGCGAGTTGTACTGAAATCTTTGTTGATTTTTCTATTTTATTTGTGTACCTATGCTGAGTGTGCGTCACCTATGTGTGAAATGCGTCACCTGTTTAAAGCATGACATGTCAGTGCGTTATGTAATGTTACGTTGACTTTGCACTTGGACTTACGTAAGCTTACGTAAGTGGGGGCCCTCTCTCACTTAAATTCGAAACAGCTTGAGCATTCGGCCAATTAGAGCACGTAAACTCACTGTACAGCGCTGAATGCGTAAAGTTGGCCGTGACGTGTACACAACAAATAGGAGAAAATAAAAATTATTGTTGAAATACTTACTTTTGAATGCTATGCTCCAAAAGCATACTATTTCCGTAAATGACCGTAATTCAGTTCTGTAATTTCCAGCTGATTCACAGCTTAAAATCATGTAGAAAAATTGAAGAAACCGCTGCTGATTTTCCTCTGTCGTGTCTCGCTACGCATTGCGACCGAATTTGTATGTACGTTTTTACATGAAGATAAAGCCCGCACGCGCATGTGCGCGGCGACAAGTTTTTTCTAACATCAGTAAGTTGAAAAGATTGTATTTTACTGCTATTTTGGTGTCATCAATTGTCACTAAAGTACCGATTTTGAGTGAGTTTTGTACAGTGGTGTTTGAAATGTTGAGAATCAATAGAGGTCGTCTAACCAGTTTCTAATACACAAAAAGTATACTAATGCTGCTATGTGTGGCTACAACTAGGTAGGTTTTTCACACTCCTATGTAATGCATGAAGTCTAACCATGAACGGGATGGACCTCATACTAGCTTATAGGTGTAAAATCAAACAATAATTTTTTTGAACTTTTATACCGGTAAAATACTCTACTATTACAACATAACATGGGTTATGTTATATATATATATATATATATATATATATATATATATATATCTTTAATCATATACCATTTCAGTACCGGTAGATGATTTTAATACTAAAATGGAAAGAGATTTTGTAAAAATACTTTTAAAGCCCTTTTTTCCCCCTCCTTCTCGAGAGACCAGTGCTTAGCTAGTTCCCCCCTCCTGATATTGATAAAATCAAAAAGCATGCGTTACGGACACTCTACCAGTGACGGGTGGCTGTCTATCTCGCATGCGCAGATAGCCGTTGAGGTCTCCCTTCATTTTGAAAAAACGTCATAAAATTAGAAAATGGCAGAACATAGCTGAATACGGTTGGCCCAATCGGTAAAAGTAGCTCAAATATCTGGAAAACCAAGGAAATTTTCATCAATGAAACTTGTAAGTTCCATTCATTACTTATTTGTAATTAACATTGATTCATTAAATTGTTTATAAAACCATTTGGAAGTATCATACAGCAGGTTTTACAAATATTGCGTGAATGTACTGCAGGACAGTGTTTCCCGTCTTAATACACAGCCAGGATAGTAATGCTGCTATGTGTGGTTTTTCACACATTGCAGCATTGTCCTGAAGGAGGAACGTGGCCACGCTGCCGCGCCAATGCACCCAGTGCCAGTGGCAGTGTGCTAGAACCTGGACAAGCTGCAGGTTGAGCCATTCCCATGTTTCTTGTTGCTGTCCTTTAAAAGATTACCGCTTTAGAAGTTTAGAACTGCTCCATCTCTAAATTTTTGTCAATTGCGTATGTTGAGAGCACGTTTTAACTCATCCACCTTTCTTAAGTGAAGATAATATTGCACCAACACAGAATTTTTAATTTTTGTGTAAAAGAGTAAGATTTCTTCCCTGAATTTTCTACATCTAGAGCTTAAAAAAAAAAAAAATCCAGTTCCCTTAGTAAAGCTTTGACTCTTGAAATTTCAATCATTTATCTGTTTTAACATGTCTTTATCTCTATAGGGACATCACGTCCGAATCCCATACTTCATTTGAAAGCAATATGCCAGCCAGGTCAAAGGTCAATTTGGCAGAGTACCAATAGGTTGACGGTCCATAAACCAACCAGTGAGCCCACAGACCAAGGACAGAACTCGTTCCTTGTTGATGAAGGTGAAAGAGACCCCGAATTCTACCCACCCGTGCCTCTTGAAAGTGGTAAGCAAGACAAAAAAGAGATTGTTAACTGAAATGTGAAATTCTGGTCATGATGACCAGAATTTTTGTAATTATCTCATGGTGCAAATGAATCTGAATATCCACAGATCTTTTAAACATAGAAAAGTCCCACTTTGTGCATTTTAGAATAATCACAGCCAAAGTGATGGCGGTGCCACATGAATACATATTTTTTGCCTTCTTGAGAGAAGTACTTCCGCCTGTGTTCCATAGAATGTACTTTGATGAGCACACATCCAGTTATCGTCTCAATGGGTTTTACAATTGTGTACAAATGACCATTACCTGCCAATGCATACATTGTATCTACGAACTGGCTTACAATGAAATATATTTTTTAGATCTAGTAATGGTGAAAATTGGATCATAATTATTCTCCAAGTTGTATGTATCAATGTTACCTTGAAAGTAGTAAGATCTTAGCAAGACAAAGAAAATATATATACTTCTGGTAACATCAAAATTCTAACATGACTACTTGCTATGTAGTTTTCATTCACAAAAGATTATGCCTTTGAAATGTGTTATGTTTGGTTTACTTCAAAATTGTGAAGATATTTTAAAAATCTTTTTGTAAAACTCACTTGACAATGTGATCTAAACACTTCTCTCCTTACCATTTTAGTTTCAAATAAGTTTGCATATAGCATATTCAATGGGAAAGGTATTGCGTTGTGATATACAACAAGCCATTATCATTGTCATCATTGTTAGTTCAAACATAAATGTCAGGTTTGACTAATTTGACACTACCTTGTCGTTTGCCCAGCGGAGCAGCAGTCTCTACTCCTGGCCAGACCCTCTTGCCAACCCAAAGACTCCAAGATCTCAAGAGTTACTATCGTAGGCACTCCAAACTCAGGAAAGTCAACCCTCATAAACAGCCTCCTTGGGAGACGAGTGAGTACCATTCTCCATACTTACCCTCTTTAAAATAGACACTCTAGTAGGGCAAATAGCCCACTGACATTCCCCAAGACTTGACGTTTAGGGATGCCAGTTTTCTGCCTATTGCCCTGATTTCGATCTGATTTTTATCCTGTATAACTAGATCCAGGATCAATGAAATATTTCAATAACTAAATAAATGAATTTCAGGGCTTCAGGCCCTGACATTTCATTTTTCGAGCTCATGGCAATCCATTTCTGAGTCTCATTTTAGCCTGTATGGATGAAACCGACTGGTATCCCAAATTGCCCCAAACAGTCATCCCAGAGAAGTGAAAACATGAATTTGAATCACCAATACCTCACCCTAACTCCAAGTAAATAGGGTGAATAGAGCTCACTGACCTAACCCTGTCCCTCCCCCTCCTCCATTCCTGCCCCATCTCCATCCATATATGTATAAAAAGGAACCTGTGAATAAAGATCCATTTCCCCATTAAGACTACTTCCTTGTCTCCCTTGAGTGGTCATTATATACAGGTTTGAGTGCAGTTTGTAGCTAGCTTGGAAGGCCTCGATATCAGTATTTGACTTGATGCAAGAAGACAAACATAATAAAATATACAGCAATAAACTTACCACACCAGTTGTATCCTCGCAAGGACAATGAACTTTAACATAGAACAAAAATGAGAAAGTTTTGGATGTGACTTCAAAGTAACTTCAAGGATCTCGTTCTCTCCATCAACAGATATGTGCCGTCTCACAGAAGGTCCATACAACCATGAGCAAGGCCCTAGCTGTCATTACACACAAGAACACTCAAGTGGTAGGTCAAAGGTCAAATAAGTTGAGCAGATATCTTTTACTTGTAGTGTATATCATTCAGTGTATGTAAATCATGGTTTAATCATTGATTTGCAATGTAGAGTCAACAGATCATTTGATGTTTCTAAGAGTAGGTTTTCCATGCAAGGGAGCACAGGAATAAATGTCACACTTTTCCAGTTACAGGTACATTGTGTAAATGATTAAACCCTTTATAAATTTTTACCCGGGTCTTTGGATAAAATTACGGTTCAGCACATAAGTGAACACCCTCCCCTCCACTTGGAAGCATTCCAGCCAGTTGCCATTTTACAGGCAGCGACATACTAATCCAACCACTATGACGTTCACACCCTAACTGGTACCCATTGAATACCCGGGTGGATAGAAGCAATGTAGATAAAATGCCTTCTTTAAGGAGATGAACGGTTTCTGACTTTGCCTTCCAATGATAAATCTCACATACATTGACTTTGTCATGTTTGATCTCTATTTTGTTTTTTTAAGGTGCTCCTAGATACGCCTGGCCTGATCAGCTACACTCAAGGCAGAAGGTAGGTGTGTCTTTCATGTTCATCAAATATTTTTATTGAAACACGGTGAACTCAATTTGACATAGATATATTGAGCAGTACATTAATATACCTTTTTATCTTCAAATCTAAATAAAATGAAATAACTTCATGTAAATCGTATCATGGCAATGTACCAGGAATGGTCAGTTAATTTTAAATGAAATAGATAGGAGAGCAAAAGAAAACTCGATACCAGTGGCCTTCTGTTGCAAAGTTCCCTCAAAAAATTACACATATTCATTACAGAGCAGACACACACAACGTGAAGATAAACAATGAAAACAATATGTATGAATGTGTACAAAATGGGAGAATGAAAAAGGTTTAAGAAGTAGATTTAGTGTATTGATTGCAATAACTTGCTCAAAGTTATTTTCGATGGAAATGCAAATTTGTATGCTTTATGAGTACAGCGGATGACCACAAAACGAAAAAAATGTATTTTTAACTCATTTGACTTTGTCAACACTGTATATTTGCCATAATATAAATGCCAGGCTTATGTAATTTGATAATAAAAGTGTTTTGCTTAATCTGCATCAAAATTGTTTTTGTTATTACTTTTCTGTAGACACAAGTTACCCAGATCTCTGCTGGTTGATGCTAAGAACACTTTCTTGGAGTCAGACCTAGGTAGGTACTATCTCGATAATAAGCTCTCTTTTTATGCCTCCGCTACAAAGGAGCCAGAGGCATTATGTTTTCGGGTTGTCCGTCCGTACGTCCGTCTGTATGTCCCGTTCTTGTGATCGCGTTATCTCAAGAACCGATTGATGGATTCCCACCAAACTTAAGTCAGCATATATAATTTGCAAAGCAATGAACTGATTAGAATTTGGGGTCACGAGGTCAAAGGTCACAGGGCTCATTATGTATGCAAAAATAGCTTGTGAGTGCGTTATCTCAAGAACCGATTGATGGGTTCCCGCCAAACTTAAGTCATGTATGTATCTTGCAGAGTCATGAGGTCAAAGGTCAAAGGTCAAGGGGCTCATTATGTATGCAAAAATAGCTTGTGAACACATTGTCAATAGAACTACGACGGATGGATTACTATCAAACTCAGGACATGTATGTATCTTGCAGAGCCAATGAACTGATTAGATTTTAGGGTCATGAGGTCAAAGATCAAAGGGTCATACATGTATATGAAAAAAAGCTTTTTATCACGATATTCTGAGAACCTGTCAATGGAATACAACCAAACTTGAATTTTTTAAATTGCTTCTGTTTTGGCATGTGAAATCGCTCTATGGCGGAGGCATCATTTTCGACTGCGCGTAGTTGAAGATCCATCTACCGGTAGTTATTGTTATTATCATGGATTTGGCATCACCTTTGCCTGAGAGGGGAAAACTGAAGTTAATCTCGCTATGACTCTTTTAAAGACGCACAGTAGTGGGCTCTCGATCATGGAGAATTCTACACCGTTCGGGTATTTACACAATAAAGGGTGTTGTCAATTACCAGGATTAGCCTTCAGTTTTGTGACCAACAGGCCTTGCATATATGCTCTGCATTTTCCACTGATTGCCCCACATGGAAAAGTCATTATCTTAGATATCCCTCAACCGAAGCTTCTCTGAGAGACTGGGGAATTTCTTTATGGGACAACAGGTTTGCTGTGTGCGAGACTTGTACACCTATTAATGGTATTTCCACCAAGTCTGGTGTCAGCAAATTATGACCTACTGCACTTGGAAACCGATGAGCATCTCCCTTTAAAGTCTCTCTTGTATAACCTGTATACCAAGTAGGATGTGCAGAGGTACCACTACACCAGAGTTTCCCCTACTCTTTCACAAAGGGTGCACTGGGATCTCAACATGCATTGGCAGTGACTCTGGTATAAACAGGGCCTGCATTCAACATCCTATCCAAGGAACAGAGCTTTTTCCACTGGAACATTGCCTGCATCTATGAAACAGGTGAAGGGCAGACATCCGTCATTGTTATACTTGCTGCTATCCGGTTAAGTGCTTCAATTCTCACTTTCAATTTTTCACATTTGATGCAGCAACAGACAATCCGTTCAATTGCTTGTATTTGCATAACATTCCTGGGTTTCAATGCAAGTTGCAGTAGGCGATCTTAATATTTGGCTGGCATATATGAAATCTAGGTTTGCATCTCTGTTAGAGCACTGTAGAAAATATGGTGGCTGCCCCTTTGTCACCCGCTTGGAACTTCACAGTCTTTCATGACGTACGAGTATAAAGTAAGGGTTAAATGAATGCCAGGATACCTGGTTTTTATTTGACATTTTCTTGAAATGGGAAAGAGAGATCTCTAGATGTAGGAGAGAGTGAATGAAATATAAATCATATAGTGCTAACCCTCATTTATGCAACAACAAAATGACTAATAACAGCAACCCATATAATCATGAACCCCTCTGACAATAACCCCCTAGGAAAATATGGTATCAAATACAGTATAGGAAGTTCAGAACAGCACTGCTTATGCTGTTGACCTGTGATTTAAATAGGGTCCAGAAAATATACACTCCTGTATACAAAAATAAAAAATAAAACAATTAGGGGGGGGGTGGGTTGGCTCCACACCAGAGCTGTTCCTGCAACTTGATGCTTTTTACTTTTCAGAAATAGACCGTTTGGGTGATAGTTGTCTCACTTTTTTTGCCACACATCTGATTTAGGCTCAAGGCTTTGAAATGTGATTCATTATAATTGTACATGTATATATCTTGTTGTATGCCACAGTTGCAGTTCTGGTGGATGTGTCTAACCAGTGGACCAATTTGAAAATGGATCCAGAGATTCTCCTTCAACTCTACACACACTCACATATTCCATCTATTTTGATCCTCAATAAGGTACATGTATTAGTAAAGCAAATCTTTGTGTACTACTGTGGTTAAAAATATAGTAAAGAATCTTTTTTGTTGATGGGATGAGGTGATGTTCACCTTCACACCAGATACAATGTTAAAGACACTTGAAGAGATACCAAAATTTGTACCAAAAATCAACGTAGAAGTCGAAATAGACTTGAAGTCATGACAGGTACTTCAAGAATCATACCAACAGGCTGGCTATGGAACCCTTTATACCTTATCTTTTAAGACATCACAAATGTATCACAATGCCAGAGATGGGTACAATTTTATCGTAAAATGATGGATGCTATTTTGTGTCACTTTAGACGTGTTATATACAACTATAACACAGCTCTCTGTCTTATTCATTATTACCAGGTGGATGCTGTGAAGACCAAGCAGTCTTTATTTGAGATCACCGAGGCTTTGACAGAAGGTGTGGTTGATGGCAAGGAGTTTGTGTCTCCCAGGAGAAAAGGGAAGTTCAAGAATCTGATCAGAGAAAGTCTGAATTCTGAAAGGACAAAGAAGAGACAGGGTGAGGAGGAAAGTGAGATGGGAAACGATGAAAGGAACGAGGTGGTTTCTGGACTTGCTGGCAGTGATGTGCCAAGAGATGGGCCAGAGTCATCAAGTAGCCCCAAGCAGGGGACATCGGACAATCCATCTGTGAGGATGAATGCTATGGAGCAGACGAACTGGTCTCACACGTCTGTCAAGGAAGAGGATAAAAGTAGACTTCATATTCAGGATCATGATAGATTCAGCAATGCCTCGTCAGAACTCTCCAGCACCAGCCCCGAAGGCCACACACAAGGGAATGAAAGTCATATGACAAATCATGTGACAGATGGCATCAGTCAGGTGACGGAACTCCCCAAACTTGACCAAATGCAAGGAAATGAAGGTCATGTGACAGATCATGTGACAGATGATGCAAGTCAGATGACAGAAGGTAACACAGTGCAATCACATGACCTGGACATGAGAAAAAAAGACATTATGCAGCAGTACACAGCCAACCTCTTTGAACTCTCAGATGATGGAAATGAAGTGGTTGCTAGGCAACAGAGGGAGGAGCATGATGAGGAAAGAATGGAGATGGAGAAGGAGGAGATGGAAAGGCAACGAGAGGAGAGGAGGAAAATGTGGAGGATGGCTAAGGAGAGGAGTGGATGGAAAGGATTCAAGGCTGTCTACATGGTATCTGCTCTCCATGGAGACGGTGTGAATGATCTAAAGGTAAGCTAGTGATGTATCTCTAGTGAAGTACCTGCTTTAGGTTCCAGGATCATTGCCCAGAGACAGTGTCAGATATTGAATATTCAGATATTGACATCTTCTAAATAAGAAATGACTAGAAAATATCTTTTTAAGATATAACTGTTGGTGGATGTTAGATAGTATGAACTCTTCGTAGTATATACTGTTGGTCAAGGTACCTGTACTAGGAGTATCTCAAACATAAAATAAACACAGCAATTAGTGACTGTGTATGACAAACAACAATCCTAGAATAGATTTCTGAGTCATTGGAAGTCGATGGAAGACCTGGAAGGAGACACTAGAAGAAGAAATGAGAGCTTCTGCCTTCTGGCCTCGGTGAGGTGTATTGTATGTTGAAGACGGGAAGGCTTGGAGAATGGCCATAATGGGGCTTTCACATATACACTCCAGGGCCCGTACGGCGAGTAAAAACAGACATTTTGGGAATTTTCGGCCGGTGGCCGGCCGGCTCCCGTACAGTTCCTACGGGCGCCGGGACATTTTTATAAGCCGTACGGGCGCCGTGGTGCTGAGTTGGCTGCTCCCAATTCTCCCGGCGTTTTTAATTGACCGTTAAGCCGTAGAAAGGCCGTAAAGGGCCTGTGGGGCACCGTACGGGTCCTGTGCGGGCTCCTGACGGTGCCCGGATGGGCCCCTCATGACTTTTTCTGTCAATTTTCAATGGAGGCGCGGATGTCAGAGGACAAAAAGTTCAGTGCACCGCACGGCACCCAGCCGGGCCCCGGGAGCCATCGGGTGCACCTGTTCATCGGACGGAGCCCGTAAGATGACCGGACGGCACCCGACCGGCACCTTTAAGGGCACCTTGCATTTTCACTCGACCAATTTTCACCGGGAACCTTTCGGGTGCCTCAGAATATGTGACCGCACATGCCGTAGAAGTGAAAATCGGAAGGGTCCCGTACGGCCACTAAAATCCACGGTATGCCGCCGGGTAGGAAAAATCGTACAGGGCCCAGTGTATATGTGACCTAGGTATAAGGAAAATGGAACTTCCACCTCACAGGGGCCATGCACATTGTCACAATCATTTCATGAAAAGAGGTAAGTCAAAAACTTTATGGGCAACAGTTTATATCGCTGTCAGATTCATCCTACACATAGTAAAGTATTGGTGTGTAAATCTTCAGTTATTAAGAATTAAACTTTTTTGTTTCCAACACAAATATGCCTTCAGGCTTTAACTTCCTTGCTGTATTTATATTCCAGGAGTTCTTGGTAACCAACGCCAAGCCTGGTGATTGGGAGTACCATGAGGACGTGGTGACCAACCTTACTCCAGAGGAGATTGTCAGAGATGCAATTAGAGAGAAACTTCTGGAGACGCTTCCTCAGGAGGTCCCCTACAACATCTCACAGGTATGGAGCAAAACTGGTCAGTGGTCATGATTTATAATAACTGTTTTAACCAACAAAATAAACCATATTTGTGGTGACCAATTTGCCCTAGAGGAGATTATCAGAGATGCTATTAGAGAGAAACTCCTGGAGTTGCTTCCTCAGGAGGTCCCCTACAACAGCTTACAGGTTTTAGGTAAACTGGTCAAGATTTATAATAACCGTTTTAACCAACAACAAAAAACATCTCTGTTTGGTCCAACGTCGCCCCAGAGGAAACTTTCAAAGATACTATCAGAGAGAAACTTCTGGAGACACTTCCTTAGGAAGTCCCCTACAACATCTCAGAGGTATCAAGCAAAACTGGTCAGGATTTAAAATAACTGTTTTAACCTACAACACCAACAAATGTTTGTGGTGGCCAATGATGCTCCAGAGGAAATTTTCATAGATGCTATCAGAGAGAAGCCCCTGGAGACGCTTCCTCAGCAGGTCCCCTATAACATCTCAGAGGTATCGAGTAAACTGGTCAGGATTTATAATAACTACATTAACAAATAAAAAACATATTTGTGGTCACAATACTGCCCCAGAGGAGATGTTATTTTGTCACATAGAGGTAGAACAACAACGTTAAGAAATGGAGCTGGTAAATAAATGTACTAACTTGATTAGGCTTAATATTGCCTAAATTTTCATGAAAAATACGTTGTTCCAACCAAAATGGTATTCTGATTATTGGTGGTTTTGAGCCAACAAGTCTTATTCATATTTTTTGGCAATGTCATTTTAAGCGATTCCTTTCCCGTCTTTTCTCCTCAACTGTTGGTCTCTCTCTATTTCTCTCTCACTCACTCTCTTGATGCAGATCATTAACTTGTATACATTTCTTGACCCATGATTTAATGAAAGTTATCTCCTCTACTCTTGTCCTTTAGTCCACTGAGTTATGGAGGACAGGAGAAAATGGGGAGCTGCACATCGTCCAGATACTAATCTGTCATAAGAAATCTCATGTGGTATGTATATCATCTATTTATCTTCTTGTAGACCAGTAGAATAAAAAAAAAATCAACCCACTTTTTTATATTCATATCTCCATAGATATGTGTAGTCGGGTATTTGTAATTCAATGTCACTGAGAAAGGCCACTTTCCTGAACAAGTAATATGGAAATAAGAGACGTGAAAAATAGTTTAGATCATGGCCACAATCTTGATCCCCACCTACAACCGGTATAATTATGTTAAACCAATACAAGGTAGTGTGTGCAAGAGTTTGTACGACATATGTGGGTTTTTGAGTGAAGTATCAGCAATACTTTTCAGTGGAGTCTTTTCTTTGTAGAGGTGTAGAGGTATAGTGGATACATCTTCGGACTGTGGATCACATGGTTTTGCAGTTTGCCACTCTACACCCAGGTGTTCAATGGGTACAGGTAGAAAGGAATTCTGTGAATGCTGCATGCACCGAAATCAGTGGCCTAGCAGAGCTGGGGTAATATTGGAGCACCTTGAGTACCTTGCATTGTGGATATGTGCTATAAAGATATCCATTTTTTTTTTCAAGGCTCCTTGGAAAAAGAAGAAAAAAAATCCTTTGAAAGAATACAACGTGTGGGATTGCTGTGCCATGAGATGGAATGATTCCATCTGTTCTATGATCTAAGTCTCATCCATTCTCTCTCAGGTTTGTTACTCTGTCCATCTGTCCTCATTCTTGTCTCAATTTCTCACACAATTCTTCACTCAGAGGATGCTGGAGAAGAAGTTAGCATGGATTGGTCGCCAAGCAACCCAAGATCTGATGGATGCGTTCCACTGTGATGTCAAACTCAGTCTTCATGTCAGATTCAAGAAATGAAATGCACCATACCATCTTGTATTCTATATCAAATCAAATCACTCTTAAATGTTCTTTATCAATATATTTAATATGTTTATGAATTTATGATATGTACAAATGATATGGACAAGGTAGTGGTCCTTCGTGTTCTAAACCTTGTAAGCGTTATGGAACAATGATCAATCAGGATGATACATGGAATTTAAATTCATGACAAAATCAAGAAATAACATGGATCATGCCATTTTACATGTATCTTCTTTATCCAATCAGAGCCTTCTGTAATAAACAATACATCTTTTCAAAATTAAATCTTTTTTTTCTTCATTATTTGGTATGTGCCTGAGTGAGAGGTTTTTTTTTTTACTATCAATAAGCTGAAATAATAAAAAGCTGAGCTTTGATAACATGTGAAAGGGTAGTGAATTTCATCTCGACTGTTTTGCAAATGAAATTAATGCCAATCAGACGTAAAATTTGATTCACATATTTTTACCAAAATAATCAACACAAATTTGTTAATTTTGAAAAGATATACTGTTCATATTTTTTTTCAAATAACATACCGGTAGATATATTGGACAATGTATGGTATGAATGGTATGGGCCAGACCAAAGTATTTGTTTTATGTGTGCCGTATGATAATAATGATTAATCATAATTTTGTTTCAGTCTGTGCAAATTAAAGTCGTGAATATGCAATGTTAATCTTAATTTGTCTACATAAACTGATTTTATACTGTAATTGTGATATGTGACTAGGCCTTCTATATACATAGAGGGTTACCTTTGACCGTTTCCATTCTGCATTCTGATCACCTTTTTTAAGGAATCATTCTCGACAATTTTTTTTCTTTTCGTTTACAAGATATCCTTGAATGTATCATAAAATAAACACATATGAAAATAAACCACAACATATATTCAATTCATTAGTAGTGCTTTTTATTGTAACATGTCGCCAGCACACTTACGTGTACAATATACATTATACAGTCAAACCTGCTTTAGTGACCACCTGTCAACAAAGACCAACCGTTTACAAAGACCACATATTTTGTTACCCTTGAAAATGGTTTCTCATTGAAACATGTACTAAAGGAACCTGTCTACAAAGAACACTTTTTGTGTTTCCCTAGGGCAGTCGCTATAGACAGGTTTGACTGTAGTATGTAGGAGTGTATAAACTCCAATGAGGTGTTATTTCAAATGTTAGTAGGGCCTTGTTTCATAAAACTTGTTATCAATAACAAATGACAAAATTCTACAACCAATTTTCTCCCAGCCAATCAAATGCCATGATTTCAGGAACTTATAACAGTTATTGTGACTTGTTATTGATAAACAAGTTTTATAAATTGGGGCCCTAATCTAGTAAACCCTGCCAACATAGAGTAATACAGTAAAACCTTCATTAGTGACCACCTGTATAGAATAACCACCTGGCTATAAAGACCATTATTGTTCTCCTTTGAATAGTGTTACTCATTGGAACATGTACACAAAGACCACCTGCCTATAAGGACCACAGTTTTGGTTTCCTTGGAAACGTGTACAAAAGGAACCTGTACACAAAGACCACCTGCCTATAAGGACCACATTTCTTGTCTTCTGCAAGTGGTCTTATATACAGGTTTCACTGTAATAACATTGTGTTTATAAAGCACCCTTTTTCTTTGGATACAATGCATTGAGTACTAGTGCTTTCATCTGTTGGAACGATAAATCCACAGGATTGGGGGAGGGGGCACAGTACAGGGGGGGGGGCATGTTCCCCCTTGCAAAAATCTGACATATAGGGATACTACATGTTCAGACTTGATTTTCCTTTACAGATCATGTTTTCTTTTATTGGGGGCAAGTAACAATTTGACTTCATATGCTTGTGCATTGATCCAATTAATTTAATTGACAAAACAGAGAAATCATGGGATGATTTGTCCATTTGCACATGCTGGATCTTAATAGTGAAAATCAACTGCCACAAGTAATCTTTGTAGTATTTTGGGTGAACATTGTTTCAAAATGCCCTTACAAAGCTCCAATTACATCTAATAGAATTAGCAGTAAGTTGTGTTTACCGGTAGTTCCTTTTTTGTGCATTCTCATTTTCTCTTCTTGGATTGTGCGTTTGACCCATTAGTTTGTGGAGTCAAGACATTATAAATACTTTATATTATCATTATTACATACTGGCAATTGGTAAATAGATTACATTGCTTGCACATCAGACATTTGAAAAAATACCATATTACATAATGTCAGTTCCACACATAGTGGAAAACAATATAGCAGTGTTTATAAATAACTCTCTAAGATTTGACCTCACAAACAACTACATTTTTTGTTCAAAACATGTCTCTAATCCAATAAATTGGCTACAAAATACTTGATTAGAAAATATCTTAAAGGATTCAGGAGCACTTCGTTGAATTTGAAAATGTTAAAATATTGACGTTATTCTGTTTAATACTGACATTATTTTAATTTTTAAACCTTTCATGTACCAGGGGTAGTATTTTTTTCAAAATTACCTGCAATTCTAAAAGTAATACCCATCAGTGGGAAACTAACACTAATCTTTGGCATTGAAAAATTACAAGTTGAAATGCATTGTAAATTTGTTCCATACTGCCTATGTGAAATTAGCAAGTAGTTTTCCTGAACCTTACTGCGATTTCTCAAACTCAATCTAAAATAACACTTATAACAGTGTCCATGAGGAGTCAAGGACTATTTGAAAAGAGATTTAACATAGATTTTAACCAGCCCTTTTCATGACCCTTACAGAGTACCAAAGTACTTACATCATATTCGCTCGGCGTTTAGGTTACTGGTTCTGAACAGCAGAGCCTGTGCATGAGGTTCACCATGAAATTGTTCAAGCAACAGACTGGAGCAGGACGAATTCAGTGTTTGGCGCTGGTGTAATCACCACACTATTGTTAAGCACACAACTGTTTGGAACAAGCAACCTTGACAACTTGGCCAGTATGACGTCACACTTTGGTACTCTATTCATTTACAAAAGGCATGATGTAATCCCTGAAAACTTGGCCTACAATTGCTAATCCAACTGGAAAGTAATTATAAAATGACATATTAGCTATGAAAAATCAACTGCCAAAGAGAACAAGCCTGCTGATATACAGTTGTAAATCAAAAAGTAAACCATACCATTCTCAAATCAACTCTTAGAAATAAACTTTACATTAGCATGTACATGTACATTGTAGCATTTCTTGTTCTGTAGAATATATTTAATGTAGATTTGATTAAAAGATATACACTGTACAACCCTTGGTGAAACATGAACTATGTTAACAACAGACAACGGTCTACTAAATTCTTATTTCGTGTTCATTTGACTATTCGTCATTATTATTGTTGATAAAAGACTCTTAGTGCCTACATATTGCTTAAAGATAATAATACATGCAATATTCTGGTGTTACATAGCGGTTAATACATCGATGATGTCTCTAAGCGCTTTAGAGATATATCATAAACCCAGTCATCGGATTCAGGCTTGCCCAAACACGTATGCAAATTCTCAACTCCCTGGGGAACATTCCACCCAGGCACCATTTTACAGACAATCATATTGCTGAGCAAACTACAAATTTGACTTTCACATCCTACCAGGTACCCATTTAACACCTGGGAGGAGAGAAGCAATGAACCTAAGTGCCATGCCAGGGAATCGAACCCACAACCTTTGCATCTCTAGTCCATACCAGTGTTTAACTTTAAACCACTCAACTACAACACCAAAGATACCGAAAACTGTTTATCCACTTAAGGTCATACTACAACACAAGTCACACTACAACTTTTGATCACCAGCTAGTTAATGTTGCATTTTCCTGATGCATTTTTGTTTTTCATTTCACTATGTTTCACCAAGATAACTTCAATATAAATGTACATGTATATCCTTCCCTTTTTATTCCAATCTTATGCATTTGATATTCATCGTATTTTGCTATACATGTACCAATATTACCCTCTTGCACCGGTGCTACTAGTCAACTAGAGACGGCCAAGTTTTATTTCAGGAGTCACTTGACTCACACACAGTATTAATAATAATACCCAATTTGCATTGTGACTTTACTTTGGCATAAATAAAGGAAAAAATATATAAAAGAACACTTGACATGATAAAATTTATCTGAAATTTAGTACTAGTCTTTCTCCTACTATTATTTGCAACCCAGAATTGCTACAGTAATGAAATATCAAAATGTGACATAGTACATTATAGAATATCTGTGCAGCACATTAAAACAGTTGATTTTTTTTTTCATCCACAGTTTCTTCTTGCAGTACATGTTGACAAGTGCTAGGAATTATTATTTGCTACAAGATTTCAAATATTTGTTGAAACTTCAGTCAAAAAGGTGATGGCAATGATGGTATGAAATATATTTTCAATTATTATCTAGTTGTGATGACACATGATTTTAGCTTCATCCATATAATGCTACACACAGAATTTCAATTATTCTTGTTAAAAATGAAACACGAATGTTATTCTCTCAATTAAGTCTCAACTAAACATTGTTAAGATTTCTTAAATTCACTCATTGTTTTTCTTTTAGTCTCAAGCAAAATTTGTAAATATTTCAACTGCTTAAACATAACCATATTTAAGTGATAAGTAGAAACTTTAAGATACACTGTTACCTCTTTGGATGTGCATGTACAGCAAAATGAAATTATCATCATCCTTCACATTATGCAGCAAGCTTATATTTGACTAAGTACAAGAACACAGCAAATCACTGAAAGAGCGAATATTCAACACATTTCTAACAGTGTCGCAAAATCAATCCGGTTTCAAGAATGGCAAGATAACCATGAAATATAAACAGAGAATAAAATAATTGTCCATATTTTTCACTCATAAATTTCATAAATAATTACATGTAAATATATTGTCTGTACAGAGCCAGAAGGGCTTTAACTGTGTGACTGTGCTAAAGTATATACCGGTATGTGGGTTTTTTTTCAAAATTATTCCAATATTCCAAATAATTTTCCAAATTTTTCACTCATGAAATTCAGTTTACAATAACATGCATAAATATTGACTGTTCAGAGCCTAAAGTATATATATGAGTTATCGCCCTTCTGGCTCCAAACAGACGAATAATTATTTGATCATTTGCATACTAGTAAGCATATACACGCATGTTATCCCAAAATGTGGGAAACAACACAGGCACATGGTGTTTATCACACTTCATAGAGGAAGTCCACCCTGATATAAAGTTGGTTTTAATAGAAGCAGAAAAATGAGAGAAACAGGTCAGTGAAAGTTTGAGCAAACACCGATTAAAAATAAGATAGTAATGAATAATTGAAGCTGCGATCAATCAAACACAAATTGGCAACTCTGTGCTTATCTCGAGAGGTCCCTTCTCATTTGCCCTGTACTACAAACTTCAAAAATTCATATTTTCCCACGAAATTTTTCAATCATATATTCACCCTAAATATAATTATTGCAAATGTTTTTATACAACCCCTGTATGAAACAAATCTATTCCGTCATCAATAACTAAGAAAATGAAAGCTTATGACATTTTCTGTAAAGACCAAATTGGAAAGGAGCTTGCAATATACGTCAGTGTTGCCAATTTGTGTTTCACTGATGACAACTTCATAACTTTCCTATTTTTAATCGGATACGATTCCAACTTTCACTACTTTGTTTCTCTCCTTTAACTGTTTTTATTAAAACCAACTCGATATGAGGGTGGACTCGGACTTCCCCTTTAACTTATTTATTTGTTTTTAAAATGGCATATTACATACCTTTACAAGCATTATAATTTTGCAAAATTCTACAACTTTATTTCCAAGAGATAATGCTTATATCGTACCTTAACATCAAATCTCACATTACAGTGAATTACAGAGTACAGTCAACCATGTTTTGTAAAAAAAAAATTAAATTCAGACAAATTTGAAGGAAAAAAAAAACATAGGTGATTTGCATAGTTTTCTATCTAATGTACCTTGAAGTAAAGCATCAAATTTTTGAAGCGACTTTTACCTAATAACATTCTCATTTCAAAATCAAAGACAGATTTTCCATTAGCTTACACAATGTGTTACAAATTTAAATGTTGCAAGCTCAAATACAGCTAGTAAAAAAATTGAAATAATAATAACTTAAATCTCTGATCATCCTGGATTTTGGCATGAATGGGATATGTATTAAATATGATTTTTGTTTTAAATCATGCATATACATCATACTTTTATCTGTTTAGGCTCTCTGTCGGAACCCCTAGGCTCTCTAGAGCTGCAAATGATAGGAAGGGTACAGAAATCATCTGGAATACACCCAAACCTGTCTTATACAGGCCACCTGTCTATAGTGGCCATGTATTTTATCTCGATGCTCGGGTAATAAATGTGTGTTGTAGATCCTTTCTAGAAAGGCAACCTGTCTACAGCATCCACTTTCTCTGTTTCCCTTGGGTGGCCGTAATAGACAGGTTTGACTACCATTGCCCAGGTACACCTTCGGTATTGCTTACCACTTGCATTATGTTGACAAGACGCATCCATCCTAATACAAAGAATCAGATCAGATTCGGTACAAATTTGATGTCAAATGTCAGCAAAGCAATCATGCATGAAGACAATACAAGCAATGCCCATAGGCTAGAAGTTAGTGTCCCTAGCTGCAACTTTGTCCCAATATCAGTATCAAGATCTAATATCAGTTATTATCACCCATATCAGACATCTGAGCTGGTCATTTACTAAACCGTATTGCCCTAGTTTTCATTAGCAGTGGTGAACGGAAGGGTATATTCTTTGTATTTTCCTTGGTCTCCCTGCCCGTATAGACTTTGCGTCTAGAGACGAGTGAAAATATAGTCTCATATTGACCGCGCCGTATTTTGTCATTTTTATTGCGCATCTATTATGCGTACGAGAACCTGCGCACTTTGCGCGCACTCTATTGTGACGTAATAATCACACCAAAGGCACACTGTTTAATTGCAGTGCATCGAAAATTTTGTCAAGCACTGGATGCACAGTGCTGGTCTGACAAAGTTTGTTCAGTTCTTTGAGATTGTCATGGTGGATTTCTGTATTTGCTCTAGATGTCTGATTTGGATGACAATAAAAATATTGACTGGCTTTACTTTCGGGGGATACAAGAAATATTCACCGCGCTAAGACCATATTGCCCTCGTCTTTCGACTCGGGGCAATATGATCTTAGCTTGGTCAATATTTCTTAATATACCCCTCAAGGCCAGTCAATATTATATAAATATCTACTTTAAAGGGATAGTTGAGTTTTGTTGCAGAGGGCGTTACACAAAATATTTTTTTGTGAGATAATGAAAAACTGAGTGTCAAATTTGAAAGAATATACAATTTAAATGACAAAATCATCTTAGTTTGATCAAAATCGGTTCAGAGATGGCTGAAATATCCATGAATATAACCATTTCTAATATTTGTGGTGCCCCAAAAATATTCGGTAATTTTGAACCAGCCGTTGAAAAACGAGATAGCGCCTTATACGTTTTATACCAGCCAATGCCAATATTGGCTTTTTCGTGTTGGTTATAATACGCACAACAAGCCAGCCCGTGTATTGTTATTGTTAATTAATTAATTAAATAACGGTCACCGTATTTTTGTTAAAGTGGAGCTGAATTGATATGATCGTATTCAATCTAAATTCACACATTGTGGGGTCTAAAATTACCTTCATAGCAATTTTAGGTTCTAAAAGGGCACTAGAAATGTCATAAATAAGAATAAGAGCAATAACCATGCACTTTGAAGGCATTGGCGGTCTTAAACAAGAACTCAGCTATCCCTTTAACTATTTATAATACCAATGATGAGAGAGATGAATAAATATTAATTCAATACTATTATAGCACAACAATTCCACTGTCCAATTGCAGGATTAATATTCTTTGGATCTATTTGAATACTAGACATTTAATATTGCATACTGGTATTAGAGCACAAGATATTTGTACAGTTAATGAATTAATGGAAAATGCATATTTATTATTACACAGAAAAGCCTCATCAGCATCAATGCTGTTCTTCCTAAAGGCCCTGCAATCATACATTCACCCTAAATATAATTATTGCAAATATGTTTTTATACGACCCCTGTATGAAACAAATGTATTCTGTCATCAATAACTAAGAAAATGAAAGCTTATGAAATTTTCTGTAAAAAGCAAATTGGAGAGGACCTCACAAGATATGTCAGTGTTGCCAATTGTGTTTGATTGGTTGTAACTTCAAAAATTCGTAACTTTCTTATTTTTAATTGGAATTAGCTCAAACTTTCACGGACCTGCCCCTCTCATTTTTCTGATTCTATTCAAAGAAAACTCAATATCAGGGTGGACTTCTCCTTTAAACTTGAAGTATCTCCTCTTGTTTTAGAGGAGTAATATTAGCTGTCGCTGATACATGTATTTTGAATTAAGAATACCAACATGGCATTATTTGTTGGTGAATGGTTCAATTGACAATTATCAACTGTCAAATGACATCATAAGTAACAAAGAAAGCACAATAATAAATATGAAAGTCCATAATGCATCTTCATGGATCTCCATTTTTCATACATTTAAAGCAAAAAGCACTTTAAAATGAAGAAAACCTTGTCATTTTCATCAATCGCTAATATCACTTTGAAGTCAAAAGCACAACAGAAAGATAATGATGGCCACACTGAAAGTACAAGTGTACATGTGCGGTATTAATTTGTCATCATGGTTTGAATTTCAAACACTTCATGGATTGCACTCTCTACCCTGAATTAAAGCGATAATGAACTGATGAACGTTCTGCCCTAGCATACCTTATATTGCACAGCACCATCTCATGGTCAACTTGTCTACAGTGCGTAACCCAATACCTAATTTGGCAAACCAAGGACTCAAAGCTAGGGAAGCAGCGAGTTAAGGGACCATACTGCTACAGCTGACCTGAGATGGCGTTAGAGGGGATTTTGTGGTAGTGCTTCTAGTACAGTAATGGCTCTACTTTTTCATAACATAAATCTCAATTCTGCTTTTAGCTACTTTCTGACTAGTTAAAGCTGATCTTGGTGATTGTGAGAGACTTTTAAAATAGTCATGAATTATAGGAATCTTACTGGAAATGCCTTCCAATGTAAAGCACAAGTCACATTTGCAGATATACATGTAGAGTGCACAGGCTATACACATGGTCAATACTACGGTTACATGTCATTTTTCCAAAGAATCTTATTTCTGAAGATTCATTAATTCGTTTTATTATGCTGTAGTGGTTGTAATTCTGAAAATGAAGAAGTGTTCATAATTCTGAAGTAGAAACAAAAACCTCTTATCAATAATTAAAAACTTTCAGAATCATTAACCTTATTTCATTTTCAGGGTTTTGTCCCCCATACCCCTGGTATGGCAAATTTGTGTTTGGAAGTATGAACCTTTGGAAAAAACAGCCCTCCCCCAAAAAAAAAAAACGGTTATTATCTTACTTTTCTATTACTATTGATATTGAGATGTTATGAGGCAATATATGCCCTTTAACCACTTAAAATGTCAATTCTCCAGCTAAGTTCTCTTGCATAATAATCTAATTGAACAGTGCTATAGGCAAGAGTGACTTCATACATTTTTCAATAGAACATTTGTATACATTTTTTCTCTTACTACATCAAGACCCTGCTGTACATGTTATTCCAGTTTAGCACAATTAATACCCAAATGAATGATACATAGGTGGTAGTACATACAGACCATTCAAGGCACAAGGTGCTTTTTACATTCAATAAACATCATTAAAACTAGTACTCATAGTATTGAAAGTTAATCATATGAACATTGTATCATTTAAAGTTAATCACATAAACATACCCGGTAGTTGTAGTACAAGTTAATCATATGTAGTATTGAAAGTTAATCATATATAGATACTGTAGTATTAAAATCTAATCATTTCCAAACGACCACCCCTGGGCGATCATCATTGACAACTAACCCCGAGAGGCATTACCCACTATACAATGAACAGATCAAAAGAATCCTAGGACAATTAGCCTACTCCATAGAGAACTGCCCCTGACAAATACCGCCATCAGTAAAAAGAAAAAACAAAGAAATCCAAGTACCCCTCTGGTATTACTAAATGTACCTGTTCTCCAGAGGAGGGAGGATATGGATCTATGGAATTGTTGTCCAGGGGTACCTGTCCATCTAGGACGCAGTTGTTCTAGGAGGTGATTACCTGTAGGTCAGTAGTCTGGAGGATGAGGGTTCAGGGGGAAGTTGTCCTACAATCAAACACTGTATGCACATCAGCTTAGTGACTGTCAACAGACATGAAGACAATGAAGGTGCTCTAATTAGTTTCCGAGTGTATGCGACCACCATAAGTCATAAACATGTTGCCGTGCGAGCCGAGAAGGCCATACACATCAGGTACAGTAAAGGCTTGTTAACATATGCTGCAGTAAATCGCAATAGTTTACCACCGTTATTTTTTTTAAGAGTACCGCACTCCACAAGTCCACATGTTTGTCTTTTCTAAACACATAGATAAGTCAGTAGGCATACGACCATTGTTGCGCCCAGTTGCTTTTGTCATCCCACTTGGCATTCATGAATTCCCCAAAAAGCTGTGGCGGTAAACTGAAGCATACAGTTGTATGTGAATGAGACTTCAGGTATAGAGGTTTAACCATCCAAAAGTAAAGTGTAATTTCCTCATTTTCTGTCCAAGTATATGAAGAAAAAAATCACCCTTTGTCATAATAGATAAAACAAAAATATTCAAAACATTCACATTTTGTTCACACTTTTTGAAAACACCGAGATGCACATTTTTCAGAATTAATTTCTTGACAGAAAAAAAAAAAAGATGCTGGTGATACAAATATTTATAAAACATTCTACCTGTGCACCTATTTTTTATTGCAAAAGATCTGTATTCTTGATGTATTCATTTCAAGAGATCTAGTAATACTTCATTTTACTCCAAGGCATGTGAGCAACCATCTTTGGTACAGAACAGCAGGTGCATAGTACATGATACAGTCTCCACTTCCACAGAAAACTAGTGGCCAATATTTCTAATCTTCTTCTAGCAAGAGCGAGTTGAGAAATGATCAAGGCCATCATCTGGACAAAGATGTAGTCAAGACCTGGGTCCTGCCCAAGTCCAAAAACAGGAATCTCAAGGCTCGTTCAGATATGCCGCGGTAAACCACAGCGGGTTTCCTTGTAACATGTAGAGGAATGGCAACGGTGCACAACAAAAGTGCTACACGTAATCACTGCGCTCTGTGTTATAATATACAGAAATGTGAAGCGTAATTACACAACCAAAACGTGGAAGTTTACCACTACATATGAACGAGGCTTTAAGGTCAACATTTTCATGGGTACTATTTAACATTGGAGGAGGGGTGTTTGCTTTGACAATAAAATTGCATGGAAATTTTCTCAAAGCGATGAGAAAACCAATGAAAACAAACATCAGGTGAGGTGATTTCCTAAAACAAAAATGAAACTTCTAGGTGATTAAGGCATTTTTGCTCAAAGTGCTAAAAATGCACTAAGAAAAGAAAGAAATACAAAATAACAAAGGAGGCATATATTTCTCTTCAAACACAATGAACTTATCTTTTTGTTAGAGCCTATGCTTTTCCTGGGCAGCAATAATGCAGATCGATGAACGATTTCACAACTTTCATTTATCATAAATAGTAACTTCAAGCAATATGCCTCAATGTGGAGGGCAAGACCTTAATATAAATGGCACAAACCCGAGATCCGTCTAGACTACATCGCTGCATCTGGAATTCCTTCTTCAGATTTGATTCACCTCCTCATTTCTGCAACCCTCGTTTTTGACGGATACCAACTTCTTATCTCCTGTAAGAAACACCCCTGTGAGTGATCCGTGATACACGCATCCTGTGTCTAGACCCGTTGCGTAAGGGTACCTCTGGAGTCCCTCTATGGCATGGTGACCAAAGTAGACATGCTGAGGACCCTTCCAGAGCTCACCCCAGAGCTGTCCTTGGGTGATGTGTTTGGTAGCTTTAAGCTGGTTGCCTTCAACGATGATGTTCCTCATCAAAGCATCTCGTCTTGGGTGTGTTCCTCCAAGGGTTTACCTGGGAGGAGTCCTCCATGGACGATGATGGCATTGAGACTAGGTATACTGATGGTGTAGGGCAGCTCCTTCAAGTACTCATAATCACTTCCATTCAAATCATGTAGCCACTGCTTGGAGGCCTTTGGCTCGTATCCAACATTCATCTTCATCAGACGCAGTTTCCGGACCGCAGCTCGTTCGTGGTTTCCCATGACGCAGTAAGAGTTTGACGAGCGTACAAAATTGAGTACCTCGCAACTCTTGGGACCTTTGTTGATGATGTCTCCGACAAAAATCAGCAGTGCATTGGGATCCTTGTCAATATCAGCAATGTGCAGGAGAGCTAGGAGGTTGTCAAAGCAGCCATGAACATCACCGACACGAAGATTCTCTTGCCAGCTACAACATCTTCGCTCAAGGTGAGATTACGTTTGGTTGGTATAGGAAAGGTCAATTCTTTGAGGAAGAGTTCAGCTTCCTCTTCGGTTATTGGTCTGTCTGCAGAATATTTTCTGCAAAGTTCTGCAATGTATTCTTCTTCACCTATCTTTTTATCTTCAGCTTCAAGTATCTTGTTACCTTCTGCCGTGTCATTTCCTTGACCTATCTCATCTTCTACAACTACCTGGTCACCTTTAGCTTTAGCTGTCTTGTCATCTCTCGCTACCTGGTCAACTGTAATTTTCTGGTCATCTTTAGCCGTCTGTTCATCTATGGCTATTCGGTCACCTTCAGTGATTTGTATATATTCAGCTGTCTTGTCTTCTTCAGCTATCTGGCCATCTCTAGATAACCGGTTATCTTTAGTAGTCCTGTCCCCTTTTTCCTCATCTGTCATAACAAGGCAAAAAATTCAAACACAAAGTTGTATTTTCATGATTGATTATTGGAGATTCATTTTACACTATTAGTTGGAAGATGAAGATTATGAATTCAATTTACTTCATTGCCTTGAAATTCTTATTGAGCTTTTTAATAACTTTTTTTGTTTTATTTGGCAAGGAAAATTTGGTGCTCCTTTTTTTCTTCATTTAGGTGAAAAATACAATAAAAGCAGAGAATAGATTTTAACCCCACTCCCTTGCGATATTATATACCCACCCTTTACAAATACATGTAATACAAAACATTGTAGGATTTATTGGAGGGAGGAGGGATGTGTTGGGTATGAATTCTGTCTGTTCAGTGTTAACAGATTGAATTTGGGAAGGACGGCACAATGTACTCTGCTACTTAAATATTTACTTCACAAGTGAGAAGAAAATCTTACACTGAAAAAGCATGTATATGTTCACACTTAAATACATAGTCTATAGTTGCTGTTTTGTTGTCTAAATTGGGAGGGGGTTCAGACAAAAAATAGCTACAGTAGTCTGAAATACTTAACCATGAGAAACTTCTAATTTTCAAATATCAAGCTACAAATTTGGGTCTTAACTTTCTAACACATTCTTTATTCATCAAATACAAAAAGAAATAAATACCAACCATCTTTACATAATGAGAAGCACAAACCCATGTTGGTTTAACTGGCAACAGAGCTGTGTACTCTAATTCTAAACAAGCTTGTTAACTGCTCTCTAGCCTGATATGATGTACTCTGCATCAATTATCCATTCTGATGTCCAAATTCAACTTTGTCCAGAAGAGCAAGGAGTGTCCGTCTGTCCACCAGTTGGCCAAATAGAACGATGGCGTCTGTTGGCTAGCTACAACAGCCGATATTACCTTGTGCTGGCCTTGGTTGGGGAATGATGAATTACATCCAACACCATGCAGCAATTCATCAGGCTGGGTTTATTTTTAAGAATTAAAAAAGAGAGAGAAGGGGGGGGGGAAGGAAGATAAATATGACTGTAAAACTAAAAACTTGGCATTGTTTTCACTTGCCAACTCTTTCTTAAAATGTTAAATGGATAAAACTCTAAAACAAAAAGAATGACATTCACATTTATAACACGTCTTTACATATACAGATTACAGGTGTACCTCATAGGCTCATGCATGGAGCTGGATTGAGTTGGTCATTACAGCATAGTTTCTACATCGAGTCAATAGACAATAGTATCTCTAAAAAAATTATGGCAGAATTAATTCCCTTTTTTTTTTGTTCATGACATGACATGACCATGTTCATGACATGATCATGAGTCATGAGACATGACATGCATCGCGCATAATACATGTAAATGTACTGTAACTGCTAGGCGCCGGTGTTAGCGTTATGTATACTGTAGCCCTAGACCTATAGCAAAATTTTCAATAGATGGGGCTACAATAAAATATTCGTAGCACTAGCAGTTTGAAGTTGTGTGTAGATCGTGATAGCACAGAAAAGAGGATATAAACGTCACCATAAACACCACCAACAAAAGCTATGTACGATTACCTGCTGATTGATTTATTGTTGCTTTTTAGCCACCTAAAACTGGGATGTATGAGAGGGTTAGTGTAATTCCAGACATAAATCAGTCAGTGTTGCATGTTGCCAGGTCCCGGCAGACGTGATATAGACTATGTGCTAGTATGTACGTATATACGTACGAAGAAATAATACGATACGCTCCTTGAAACTGTACTGTAACTGGCGACCAATAAGGCGGAGGCTAGCCACCAATAATGGAGGCTATAAAGTGTCTCAAATTCGTACAATCGAAAAGGAAAAAGTAAAAATTTGCACGTCGCGGCTTACGGTTAGTCTGCAAGCACAGACCCTAATTTGACACTTTATCTAAACATCATTGTGCCTTGAGAGAAGCCTAGCCCAGCTACCTACTGGTGAGTGCGAAGTACACATGTGCATACAGAGGTGATATTTGCGCGTACGTATACGTACAATGAGCTAGGCTGTCTCGTTGAGTAAATATAATTTTCTCAAAAAAAAAAAATAAATAAAAAAAAATAAAATAAAATAAAATAAAATAAGCAAGGGGGATGGAGGGGGAAAATTTCTAAAAATAGTCATTTATGACATGTAATTGTACGCATGTATATATGAATATGTGAATAAAAAATTCATAAAATAGTGTGTGGCAAAAATAGTCAACTGTGACTAATTGCCAAACAAAATCAAATCAAGAAGAAGAAGAAGGTTGTGTGAGGAGCAGCTATAGTACATGGCCTATGGTAGTCTTATAGTGCAGAATCTCTTTTACGACTGACCAGGGTTTGTGCCTGCAAACTAGCCTACGGTAACGGCCACAGGAGTAAGAGATTAGATTAATCTAATCTCTAACTAATGTTTAAAAGTTGAACGTTGAGTAAGAGATTAGATTAATCTAATCTCTAACTAATGTTGAAAAGTTGAACGTTGAGTAAGAGATTAGATTAATCTAATCTCTTACTCCTGTGGATGATTTAAACAAGAAAATCTTATAACATTTAACTAAATAATGGCCTACACCATTTTGAAGCTGAAATGTTGCTTTTATTCTCATACATGTCACATCATGTTCCGAAAGTTCTTGCCTGGGTCTATACAATATTGAAGTAAGGACTCTAACCATCAATTACGGGGTTTGTTCGCACAATACATGCAATAAAGGCCAAAATACGTTTTAAACTTTGAGGGCTGTTAAAACTATCGTATGACATTTTAACTAAATAATGACCTACATCATTGAACAGGTGAAGGATTGCTCTTTACTCTCATATTATGTCACATACCGAAACTTCTTGTCTGAGTCTTACTGATTCAGATTGAAGTTAATTAGTGCTCAAGTGGCATATCGGAAGGCTTATCCGCACAATACATACAATATCCATACAATTCATACAATCATGGCCAAAATACGTTTTCAACTTTGATGGCTTCTGAAGCTATCGTATGACATTTTAACTAAATAATGACCTACGCCATTTTAAAGCTGAAATCTTACTCTTTAATCTCGCATCATGCCGAAACTTTTTGTCCGGGTCTTATTGTTTCAGATTGAATTTAGGGCTCAAAGTTAACTGGCATATCGGAAGGCTTATTCGCACAATTCAGATTATTATTGCCAAAGTGCGTTTTCAACTTTGAGGGCAGTTAAAACTATCGTATGACATTTTAACTAAGTACCTAGCTACATCCATTTAAAGCTGAGATCTTACTCTTTACTCTTAAATAGGTCACATACCGAAATTTTCCTCTGGGTCTTACTGTTTCAGATTGAATTTAGGGTTCAAACCGGCATATCGGTAGCCACGGTAGGACTATCTAAAACAATAAGACCCAGACAAAAGGTTTCGGCATGCGACATAATTATTATAAAATTATCATCAAACCGGCAAAATAATACGCGTAGCTAGGCCTACTGTCAGTTGAGCCCTAATTTCAATCTAAACAAGAATACCCAAACGAAACGGTTTCGCCATGTGACATAATATATGAGAGTAAAGAGAAATTGTTCAGCTTTATAATGATGTAGGTCATCATTCAGTTAAAATGTCATACGATACGGTCTTAAAAGCTTTCAATGTTGACACATTTTGGGGATTATTGCATGTATACAGTGCTGATAAACTCCGTATTTGCCGGTTTGAGCCCTATAATTTCAATCTGAAACAATAAGACCCAGACAAAAAGTTTCGTCATGTGACATAATATAAAATTATGAGAGTAAAGAGCAATTGTTCAGCTTTAAAATGATGTAGGTCATCATTCAGTTAAAATTTCATACGATATAGTCTTAAAAGCCTTCAAAGTTGAAAACGCATTTCGGGGATTATTGGAAGTACAGTGCGTATAAACCCCGTAATTGCCGGTTTGAGCAGGGACGTGATACGGAAGGACTGGAATCAAGCCGCTCTCCTTTGACCCCATGCTCCATGCCGCCGAAAAGTTATGCGCTAATCTGCAACTGTTGACCAGGTGGTGAGATAAAGGACTCGCATGAAATTTCAGGATTTAGAATTCCTACATCAGAAAATGGTATCCCAGCAACTGTTCGCTGTCCCTTTCAATGATTTCTCATCCATTGTTGAATGTGTAAAGAGTAGAACAAGCGAACACAAACTTGTGTAATTTCATCCTTTTTTTAACTTCAAAATATAAAAACACGCGAAAACACGCATTAGCAAACTTAATGTTATTAAAGATTGTAAATCATGGATTAAATAACGGGACATTAAAACATGCACAAATTAGCGCATTATCCTAAAATATTGAGTTTTTGTCACGATGTAATTTTTCTTTTACCAACTCATGCACACAAATTATAGGAAGGACGGAGTACTAAATTTGAAAATTTGTTTGATGCACTATTCCCAATACAATCCCCAAATAAATTTTTTGATTTACACTGAAATTTTGCCGGTAATTTAATATTTTGTAATAAATGTAAAACTGGTGCCTGGCTTCCGAAAGTCCCCGCAGTGGAAGCGCGGTTCGAGCATGGAACTTCAAAGCCAAGTGGAATGTTACACATCCCATTGTTACGCTTTAGAACTCACGAATGCGTTTGAATAAATTACAAGAGTTTCACCTCCTTTCTTTCACCTCCCTGGTTTGAGCCCTAATTTCATTATAATTACATTTCATCAAACGCTATGCGTTGAAAGGTCAATTTCCATTGAAGCTTTGATAAAATTTTGCAAAAGGTTTCGGCATGTGACATTATATATGAGAGTAAAGAGAAATTGTTCAGCTTTATAATGATGTAGGCCATTCAGTTAAAATGTCATACGATATAGTCTTAACTCTTAAAAGCCTTCAAAGTTGACACATTTTGGGGATTATTGCATGTATATACAGTGCTGATAAACTCCGTATTTGCCGGTTTGAGCCCTAATTTCAATCTGAAACAATAAGACCCAGACAAAAAAGTTTCGTCATGTGACATATATGAGAGTAAAGAACAATTGTTTAGCTTTAAAATGATGTAGGTCATCATTCAGTTAAAATGTCATACGATATAGTCTTAACTCTTAAAAGCCTTCAAAGTTGAAAACGCATTTCGTGGATTATTGGAAGTACAGTGCGTATAAACCCTGTAATTGCCCGGAGCCCTAATTTCATTATGATTATATTTCATCAAACGCTATGCGTTGAAAGGTCAATTTCTATTGAAGCTTTGATAAAATTTTGCAACTCTTAAAAAGGTACTATGTCCAATCATTTTGCAGGCCAAAAAATTGAAAGGTTAAATTCCAACGGGCATTTGAAAGACATTACTAATTTAAAACTTGCCTCAAAACGAAAGGCCTTGAAAATGGCTTTTAGTAGGAAAATAACAAACATTAGTTGTCGAATCGACTTAAGTGATTGCAATCACCTAAGTAATAGTCTGATTTGCAGACCCTTTTACCGAATGGTCGTACGTTTTGTGCTGCACAAAGATTCAATCAGTTTAATTTTGGCCATTACAAGTAGTAGGTTATTGGTCTAGACAAAATGCTCATGTACTTGTTACAGCTCATTTTATGTATGTTATTACCAAAGAAAAAAAAATGTCAGTCAGTCACTCAATAGTGTCTGACAGTGAAGTCTAGACACTGCTAATGATAACATTTCACAGATAGGACACTCATGACATATTCATAATTGCTGCAAAGTTCTACAGAATTTGATGTTGGCTGCAAAACTAAAGGGGCATAGTATCTTTAAAACCTGGCCAAAATCTCTTAAAACTAAAGTACTTAGTATTTTGTTTAGTTCAATCTCAATTTTTTTCAACAATTACGTACATCTATTCGTTTGCTAAACTAGTCCGTATAATTGCTTGTTCCTAAATGGGTTTATCATTATCTCAACTTTAAATAGAAATTAGACGTGTCAACGCTTGAAATGTACCGTACCAGTTTATAAGGTATGTCTTCTGCTATAATATGTCACGTTTTATTTTCACATTCGAGACTCTAGTAACAGCTTTTATCTAATTTTGCTTCTCTTAATCACCCACACATTCATTTTTCGTTTTTCTTTTTGAAGACACCATAGCGCGAATTCTATTATTTTCCGGGCTAACTTCGCCCGAATCCTGGGCGCGGTTATTGGTCGCCAAAAGTAGCCCAATCGAGAGTAATTAACCTAACAACATGAAAAAAAGGTATCATATTTATTCATAAAATTAGCCACTTTCATTTTAAGGACGAAATGTCAAGTAGCATTCTATTATTAAGTTGAATCAGCCGAAAATTGATAGGAACAGCTAGGTCAGTGAAAGTTTGAGCAAAAACTGATTATTATATATATATATATATATAAGAAAGTTATACGCTTTTGAAGGTGCTCATCTGGCCTTACTCTCCAGATGCCCATTACTCATCTCAAGGGATATGGAGAACGGGCATGTTCCTCTATTGCTCCTCGCCTGTGGAACTCCCTCCCATCATTTCTTCGCGAAATTGACATCCTGGACCACTGCAAAGCTTCGATCAAGACTCACATCTTCCTTCAGACATTTAAATGCTAACTTTATTGGAGGAGCTCGCGCCTTTGAATGTTTTTTTAAAACAGATATATGGCGCCATCAGGGGTGTCGATTTGTATCCTTGGTTGGGGTAATGGATCAAAGCAACCAAGAGGTAGAAGCGTGTGGCAGGTTGCACCTCCCTTCCAAGTTATTAACTTTTTCAAGTCACCCTCAATAAAGATAACATTTCAGAGAATATAAGAGTGGTAATAAAATTAATAACATGCTAAATGTTAGTCCTGACTCTTGCCTGCAGTGTAGGCCTACCAGACTGATATCATCTATTTTTAAACGAAATTTAGACATTACCAAAAAAATCCAATGGTGAGGGATATCAACTTGTGAAAGTATTATGTTACCAGTGGGCAAATGCATTAATAAGCAACCAGGAAAGGTTCATGTAGACAGAAAATTCTTTATTTCCTGGTGATAGAAACATACATTTTATGAATATTGATGTCTCCAAACAACATTCATCGTGAAAAACCCATTCCAATATTCTGTGTAAGGAGATCTAAAAAAACATAGTTCTCATTAGTAAATGAAAAACATATTGCTTTTGGTTCTTCATTTGACTCTCTTCCTTCTTTAATTAAACCAACTGAATCCTCTCTGCGGGAAACTCAATTCAATGAAACAGAATATCACTGATGCAAAATTTGGTTCTCAAAATGACAGAAAATTTCCACTCCTGATCTCATACAAACTGTCTGTTTCTTAAAAACATAATATAAAACTTACGTTCCAACTACCAAACAACAAACTTCCATTATCTCCTTCTTCACCCAGATATACTTATCATACCAGATACGCTCTAAAATATAAGCATAATATTCCCTAAGGCCCTGACCAGAGCACTATTTAAAAAACTATAACCAGTCTTAGAAGGTGCATTATTATTGGAAGGGTGTTATAAACAAAAGTCCCAAATTTCATTCAATCCTTTTTGTTTCTTGTTTTCTTTTCACTTTCCTTTTAAGCCCTGTCAATAATGTGGCATTGATTATTTACTCGTTTTTAATTAGTTTTGAAGAACTCCTAGGTGAAAGAAATCATAACAGACTATTCTTGAATATTATTACTTGTTTTAGAACATGTTGGGCCTGTCTCACATTGCCTTCCATCATTCCATGGCAATTTTCCATGTTTCTTTCAGCTTATTTCTCACTTCTTTTCCATCCACTCAACTAATTCCTGATCATGCATTAACCTCATACCTACCATCACCCATGCCTAAGCTTTTTAGGGAGGGGGATCCCGTAAAGTAATTTTGACATTGTAAGAAATAAACATGAGCAATATTTCATTGTAGGTTACTTTAAAGTCAACCTCTTTTTCATTGCCCATTCACATCAGTTCCCTGAAGGAAATGCTGGAATGTCCCTCTTTCTCTTGTCTTTCTTCCTTTCCCTTCCCCTTCCTTTTTCTTCTGCCCGTTTCTTCCCCTTTTCCCTTTTTCCCAGGTAGCAAGCCCATATGGGGCCCATATGGGGATGATCTGGGTCACTTGTGCCATCTGGGCTATTAAATGGAACCCATATATAATGTATCCCATATGGGGCCAATATTTAGTAACCCATATGGGATCTATCTGGGCCAGCCCTTATGGGTTCCAGATGGGAATGAGCTGGGCGTACACATATGGGTAGAATATGAATATGCCCATATGGGTAACACATGGGGAAAATCTGGGTTAACCCACATGGGATATATCTGGGTTAACCAATATGGGTACCAGATGGGATTAAGCTGGGCATACCCATTTGGGCCCAGTTTGGTATAGGTTTACCCATATGGGTCCCATATGCTTCTTGGGTGCAGATGCCTTAGGGCCCCAGATGGTTTTCCATATGGGGCCCATGTTTCAGAGAATATGGGACCCATGTGGGCTTGCTACCTGGGTTATTATCCTCTCTGTCTCTCATTATCTCTCTCTCCCACTCTCTACTTTTTTTTGCACTTTTGCGCTTCACGCTTAACATTTAGCTCGTTGCTTTTTAACGCTGCGGCTTTGCATTTGGCGCACTGCATTTCTATGATGCTGTTGATTGAATAAATTGAATAAATTCATCAATTCCTGATGAAGCCGTATGAGCGAGAATTCAATTTATTCTTGTCTCATATACGGTTGTCTCATTTACTTCGTTTTCTATTTATATATGTATGTATTATGAAAATGAGATAGCAAAATGTGTATATTGATGGTCATCTTGCGAGTAATAACCATTAACTACTCTCATCGGGCTCTCATCATTAATTTTCTCTTCATTTTTTTTTTTTTTATGGTGAATTATTGGGGGATGATTGTACAGGCCATCCCCACCTGAAATATTGGGGGATATATCCCCCCCCCCCGCGATCGACACCCATGGGCGCCATACAAATGCTGTGAACTCTATGACGCATCTTGCGAGCCTCCCTCCTATTTGCCTTGTAGGCCTACTAAAAAAACTTCAAAAATTGTTTTCAATCATTCTTATATATCCTAAATATAATTATTTCAATTATGTTTATATACAACCCCTGTATGAAATAAAACTATTCCGCCATCAATAAACTAAGAAAATGAAAGTTTATGAAAATTTCTGTATAGAGCATAGTCGAGAGGAGCTCCCAAGATAAGCCTGCCCAAGATCAGACGGTGAATTTGTTATTTCAAGTTTGTTGCATTATTTTGTTCATCTCCTAGGTCGTTATTACTTTTGTATCTTTCTATCATTATCTCGTCATTTAGCCGTAATCGTGTATTCAAGTTCAAGTCCCAGTTATTGGCTTTATGCTAAAAGAGCTTCCGATTTTGTTTCAAAACTGCTCCGCTCTCGGGAATAATAATGAGATACGGGTAGTTTGCATATATAATATTATATATACATCTACAGGTACCTGTATATGATGCAGGCTTATGTTCTCAGGCACTTAAGCCAGATATTCACCAACGGGGCACTGGCAACATTGGAGTTACTGTGTAGTAAGCTCGAATTTAAAAGACCACCAACTGGGATGGGTCCTTTCCAACATCATTACTCCCCCGCCCCTCCCCTCCTCTCCCGCCCCTTCCCCCTCCCTCTCTCTCTCTCTCTCTGTCTCTCTCTCTCTCTCACTCACCCTCCCTCGATCCCTCTTGGCTCTACCCCTCTCTCCCTCTCCCTCTCTCTCTCTCCCTCTCTATCTCTATCTATCTATCACACACACACACAAACACACACGCACAAACACACACAACCTCTTCCTTTTTTCTTTCTTTCTTTCTCTTAATTTCCTATCCCCATTTTCGCCATGTGGCCACCCCATGACCCCCTTGCTCCGCAACTGGAATGACTGAATCCAACCAGTCCAACAAGTATCGCGAAAACAAGAGACCAACAAAAATTTTCATATAAACCGTGCAGGAGCTTATTGGTACATGTAGTTGGAAAGGGGCATGCGCGCGCCCCTATGCCCCCATCCGGCGAATATATTTATTACAACATTAACCTTTTACCACCCTACACGTAGTGCACAGCGGCCATTGATGAGATGATCATGTTGATATATTTCCTTTATCCCTCAAGAAAGCAAACAAGATCCTACCGCAGAATGGAATCAGGCCGACCGCCAATTACCGGATGCTCTGAATAGTTTTATGTCTCATATATCTCGGAACGTGTCCATACCCTTTCTTGTTTTGTTCAGTTGTTTTGTTGTTTTTTCTTTAATAGATGCGTTAATTCGGACGGGGGATTTGAAGATTTATAGAATTCCTGTTCTGGTAACGTCCCATTAGCTTCATATCTCACACGTATCTCACGATGTTTCCATATTAATTTAGTTTCAGATAAGAATCATGTGACCGGAGAAATTGACAATCTATCGCATCATTTTCTGTACCAACAATCACATGCTCTAAATAGGCCTATCTTTATATCTCATATCTCATGACGAAACCGTACCACTTTTTTTTAAATAAATTATTTCTGATTCGATTCATTCCGACGGGAAACTTGAGAATTCAGACTGAGATTTTATTCATGTCGGTAATAATCATAACAGTGGGGTATGTTGCTAGGTGCGTGGAGTAAAAAAAAAACCTGCCCCTAAATAAAATATCAAAGAAAAGAAAGGAGAAAAGAGAGAGAAAGGAAGGTAAAAGGGAGATGATATGACCCGTATCACCCTCGCCCCTCCCTCCCCAAGTCGATGACCTTAATCCGCATTTAATTCGCCTAATAAGACCCCCCACAGACACACAGACACACACACACACACACACACACACACACACACACACACACACACACACACACACACACACACACACACACCATCACCACCACCACCACCCAATGACAACGGGGCAGCTTATACACCGCTCACTTTATAATGAACTTGAGAACACAGCTCAATTTCGAAAAGGTAAAGAAATGGACGTATCTTCAGATTTCAAGAATTTCAAAAATTCATAGGGACAACTCTTTCTCTCTCTCTCTCTCTCTCGCTCTCGCTCTCTCTCTCTCTCTCTCTCTCTAGCCCCCTTTCTCTCTCTCTCTCTCTATCTATCTCTCTCTCTCTCATTGATTGATCGAGGGTTTACGACTTTTTTCGTTCCTTTCCAAATCTTTTAAATAAAACAATTATGCATGGGAATCAACAATTGATTATCATTTTTTATAAATTTGTATCATAATAATAATAATAATATAATAAAAATAATAATATTTTTGCTTATATCCGTCGGGATTGTCCGAGTTTCTAAGCGCTTACATTATTACCCCGGTCATCGGATTCTGGCTTGCCTGCACACAATGTATGCACTTTCTCCACTCCCTGAGGAGCATTCCAACAAGAGCTACTAGGCCAAATTGCTAAGCATACCACATTGGCTTTCGCATCCTACCGGGTACCTATTTAACACCTGGGTGGAGAGTGGCAAATGTAGATCAATGTCTTGCCAAAGGACATTAGTGCCGCGGCGGGACTCGAACCGCGGACCTTGTGATCGACAGTCCATTGACGTATATCCACTCGATCACAGCACCTCATAAAGTCTACTGATCGAGCGCGAAGGCGAGCGTTTTAGACACAAGACGAGGATGCTCTATGACCAAGATATCAATATGGTGGGACTAGAAAAGGTGAGGAAGGGAGATCTCTATCATACCACCATGCAATCCTGTCACATGTCCAATACTCTGATAAACCATTGTGTACTCTTGCTGGCATTCAAATCATATTTACATTACATGGGTGTAAAGTCCAGCCACACAAACAGATATCTCAAATAACAAACAGTCTCATCCCAACGCATTCACAATAAATTCTTTTTTTTTTCTCCCTTTATTTTGCCTTTCTAACCTAACACGCTGCCTCCCCCATTTATACATTCTTCATAATACAACATATTTTTCGTTAAAGCGTTATCATTTCCCCCTTCTCTGTTATGTTCCACTCTAGTTAGTTTTCCTCCCAGTGATAACCCAGTACTTGTTATACCAGAATAGCTGTAGAGACAAAAATGTGGACACACCGTGTTCTGGAGCTCTTGCATGGTTTTATGTTGAATGCCCCATTTCATAGCACCAAACGAAAAAATGCATATTGTTCTTATTTTCAGAAAAATAAATTATTTTAGTCAGCAGGTACAAGAGATCAGGCAAAGAGAGATATAACATAAGAACGACATAAGATAAGAACGACATGTATGAAAAATTCACTATTTTTTAAAGGACCATTAACATGGAATAGTATACCTCACGAAATAAAAAAATGCAAAACTCTCAATCTTTTTAAAATTAAATATAAACAATTTCTGTTAAATAAGTATAATAATCAGTATTAATAGCATAGGCAAGTTTGACACTTTTTTTGTTTAAACTCTGATTGTACATGACAGTATGTTTTAGTATGTTTGTTTTTATTGTTTTTGTTCTGTTCTTTTGATCTTGTTTCTTTTTTTTCCTGTATGTGTGTGTTCTAGGGGTAGGCTTTCATATAAGGAATCCCTCCTTTCTGCCTATCCCAAATACTCTCATAAATTGCCATTTGTTATTTGTTTTCACTATTTTGTTTTTTTATCATTCCATTTTTATTTGTATGTTTTAAATGTTTTTATGAAGAGTGTTGAATAAACTTTGAATTGAATTGAATTGAACATATGTGTTACGGACCTCTGCCTTGTGCAGCTGAGTCTGAAATAAAGTTCTGAATTGAATTGAATTGAATTGAAAAGGTAAAATGCAAACATGTACTTCGGAATTTCTTGGTAAAGATAAAACTCTGCATGAAATGGGTCTTACGCATGGTGGACCCTACCATGTGGTTTGATTCTCTCTTACCCTCTACACCTCTCTCTCTCTCCCCCTCTTTCTCGTTCTCTCTCCCTCTCTCTCTCACTCTCCCCCTCCCTCGATCCCACGTCTTGCTTTCTCTCTTCAGAAAGGAGAGGATACTTTACACCAATGCCAAAAGGTCCCGTATGTTCGCCCACATACCTATGCCTACATTGTATGAGATGTCTGATTCTATGGACTGCTTGATGCCAGGGGGCTAGATGGTAGAATGGGGGCATCGAGGTCTCACCCCCATACAACAACAACAACAACAACAACAACAACAACAACAACAACAATCATAAAATCTATCGGCATAGTTAAGGAACTCCTATAGTCACTGGACTTCCTTCTTTTTTTCTTCTTTTTTTTTAACTCTTGCTCGCGATTTTCGTAACAGGAGAACATTTTTTTTCCGGGGAGAGGGGGTTGGGATATTAGAATTTTGCATGAATTGCTACAGAAATGGAAACTTATCGGCAAGCACGAGGGCCAATTTTACCCCCCCCCCCTATTTAAAAAAAAAATCTAGCGATCGACACCCCTGCATGAGTCAGGACCTTGCCTCGCAATGTAAACAGACCTTTACCACTACTGATACCGTAAACAGTAAATCAGCATGTACATGTATTTCTATTCCTATACTGCTGTTCGTTTCACATCCATTATATTACATGATGTTGCTCAGTGAACTCCAATGACACCGCGTCAATATTTTCCCATTGGGTTGAAGTTCGCGACTTCCCTTTGTAGAACGTGAGGGAATATAAATAGCTTGACTTGACTGTATCCGTATAGACTGATTTAGGTGTAGAGACTCGAGATTGTCTCTTTGGATATTGCACAGTGTCGTCTTCATTATTCGTCTCACTATGCTTCACTCCTGGACTTCCGTCGGATAACAACAATCATCTCGATCGACACCACGTCCCAAAATGGCCGGAATCTGGAATTCAAACGTCGTGCCGTTTTTTGTTTTATCTGCATTCGCTGTACTCCTGACATCGGGATACAATTTTGGTGAGACTTGGAATGATTGAAATTGGCTTGATGTAGAATTATTGGAATGAGCCGCTCGATCGTTTCATTATTGCGCACTAAATATAGGAAGTATGATGTAAATGCTATAGTGGATATATATTTGCGTTATTTTTTTCTTCATTCTAATTCTTAACAGCGCTATAGGCAGTCCTCTTTTTTCGCAATAAGCGCGATCGCGACGACTTTCAAGATATCAAGTTAGGACCAATTTCAAAAGCCAATTGTATTTCCTGTATGAATCAATTTGATTTCCAATTGTAGTAGTTGTGTGTGATTTGTATTGTTCGCACATTTCGAAAGTTGACGCAGAAGGCTATTATATATTGCCTTTGCATGCCTGGTTGATTTTTAACATTTTTGGTTAATGTAGGGAATTGTGTTGGTTTGTAATAATTTGAGTAGGATAAGAGTCTTTATCGCGGATAATTAGTCATTCATTGAAATCACACGGAGCGCCGTTTAGGCTTCGCTGGTTTCTGTGAATTTAAAGATTATCCATTTTCGTCTTGATCTAGATTTTTTTTTGTAATCGTTTTCTTCTGTTTGAGGGACATTGTGTTATACGACACTTATCTCAAACTAAATCGAGGAGAGAGATCTGAATTTTCATCGACTGAGATTGGAAAACAAATATCGTGTAGCCTTTACGAGGTTTGCTTATCGCCACCAACAATGGGCGAGGCTATGAATTTTGCAAATCGTGATATGCTCAAACAGCTATCATAGCTAAATAAATGAAGGCCTATAGACGCGTCATTGACGCGTCATTGTACATTCTGCTGAAAATGTGCAATGAGCTGCTAACAAAATTGCATTTTTAATGTTGGATTAGTATTCAATTTTCATGTACATTTATTTTTCTTATCTCGTTTTATAATCTCTCTTAATCTAAATGTAATTATATATCGATATCATATATATCCATCTATCTTTTTAATCAAAGAATTATAGATCTCTTTTTATCTGTACACCTATCTGTCTGTATTAAATTTTATCGATCTCTCATTTTCCACATCTTTCCGTGTCTGTCTATCTGTCTGTCAGTATTCTGTATCATCCATTTTTATCCCCTGTATAATTATGGGCATGCATGCAATCGATTTTACACCATCAAAGGCAATCAATAGTAGGCCTATTTAGTTTTCATGACAACGCATAATCCTATCCTGAAAGCAATTCGACCATTGAAAGGAAAATACATGTATATGACTGTCATCTTCCTAGTTGTGCCGTTTTCTGGATTTGCCCAATGAGCGTGGAATTAGAAGACGACGTTGACCATTACTCGTAGGGGGCTGTCATACTATTTTACCGTGTACAATAAGTAAGTTCTCGTAAGTCATGTATATTATTATGTCCTTAATATTGCCTGCAAGCCTATGAGAGACCACCAATCTCCAACAAAAGAATGTAACCCCAATAATTTACATACAATCGTTATGACTCTATAGCCCATCGTGTCGTTCCCATTGTTTGTTTATTAGCAGTATACTGAGTGTAGTATATTAGGGAGTATAGTCACGGATGACAAACTGTCTTGTATGTACACTTGAAAGGTAAGTACACAGAGATGCCACAGTGCAGACAATCCCTGATTACCGTGACCATCCGGACACATTGCAAGTATTAAACGTGATATATATATATATATATATATATATATATATATATATATACAGATACACCTTTAATCCACAGGTATCAAACCCCTTGTAACAAAAAAGGACACAATATTCTTTGTTTTTCTTTTTATTTTGCTCCTAGGAAGACGATGATAACAGTTACATGGTTTATGTCATCTTGATACGTCAATACTATATAGGAATTATTCAATTCGATTAATTAAACATTTATTTGGAATTCATTACATCTATATCAGTCTATGTATACTCTTATCATTCTATCTTTCATTACTCGCTCTGACCTTGCTTTCTCCATCAGACTTTCTCATTCTCTTCCAACCGCCACCTCTCTCTATCTCTCTCTCTCTCTCTCTCTCTCTCCTCCTACCCCTATGTATTTCAAAGTGCAGTGTTTGAAGATTTATTACTTCCATAAAAAATTATCTAATGGAGTTCTATTCATACCCGAAATTTATTATCTGCGTTGAATTGATGTGAGCGTATTTTGGCACCTGCTATAATGAAATAATTATTTACCCGGTATCATTAACATTTTGTTATCTCATTTTCATAATAAGTCGCTATATCTCTCCCGCTCTCTTTGTCTCACTGCCCCCTCACGACCCCATCTCCTCACGACCTCCTTCCTCCTCCTCCCTCCTCCCCATCTCATCCTCCTCCTCCTCTTCCCGTCCCCAGGGGCGGATCCAGCCGGCGGCAAGGGAGGGGCCTAAAAAGGGGCCCACTTCGTGCGAAAATTTGAAAATCGTGCCGGCCGATTTTTCGCTCAGTTGGGGGAATGAGCACAATTTTTTTTGGCACCCGAAATTTTTTCCTACGGGAAGGGTTATTTTTCCACCGCCACCCCTTGGGCGCCAGGGTAGTGAGCCCCATTTTTTTTGGAGGGGCACCCGAACATTTTAGGGTTATTTTTTTCCACCACCACCCCCCTTGGGCGCCAGTGGAGGGGCCCATCTTCTTTTTTTTTTAAAGGGGTGTTTTTACCCTTTTTGCTAGGGAGGGGTCCCCCTGGCCCCTGGATCCGCCACTGCCCGTCCCTCCTCCTCCCTCCCTTCCTCCCCTCCCCTTCCTCCTCCCCTCCCCTTCCCTCCTCCTTCCCTCCCCTTCCCTCCCTCACCCTCTCTTCTTGGTTAATTGATGTCAGACACCCCTGTTTGATAAGATATCGAACCTTCACTGTTTTTTAATTACACTTACAGGACAAGCTTGTTCTACACCGATGGTGACTGAATACGGTTCTAAAATTGATTGCAATACTAATACAGCGTATGACCATAGTTTGTGACTCTTTATAATATACTCTCTATGCATGAGCGTCGCTATATTAAAAACGCATTCTATCTTTAACCTACGTTTAAACTCCGACTAAGTGGATAGATATAATTACTCCAGTGTAGTTAATATAATTTTTACAGGACGAGGAGGTTGAGAAACGAAAGTCATGTAAAATGAAATGAATATCTCATTATCATTTCATGGCTGTATTCCTTTTTGTTTCCGAATTATACAATAATTTATACAGAATGAAGAGCTTGACTATTGGTTTTGATCGATTGATTTAAAACACTTAAAGAGAAGGTTGAGTTCTGGGAAGAGGTGAAAAATAATTTGTGATCGTTATCATTGTATTATGCAAGTGTGGAAGAGCATCAGAGAAAAAATGTTCCCTGAAAAGCATGGCTCTTCAAATGCCTTAATATTCTAAATATGACATGTAACATCATAAAAATCGGGACGGATTTTTATGCCACATGTTCGTGTAGTCCCATATACATCTTTCTGTGAACAGTGCTTGTAACTTTATATTTCTTATCATTTTGATGATTCCAGAACCTTACAGTATAGATCAATACTTATATGCTAGATGATCAACCTTTTCTGATCGATTCCACAACGTTTCTTTCACAATGCAATCGCATGACCAGAACTCAACTTTATCTTTAATTAACGTAATATTAACTTGACCAGGGCCCCGTTGCATAAAACTTAGCACTGATGGTAACATTGCCATCAATATTAACTACCATGGCATCATTCAACAGCCAATCAAATCAGTGTTTTCATGGAAGTTTAATACCATTAATATCAAAGTTACCATCATTTCTAAGTTGTATGCAACGGGGCCCAGTTTATACTTATTAGCCCGCCTTTAACACGAGCCATAAACTTTAGAGATAACCCATGTGATTATACAGCCAACGAGACCAACGGCCCAATAGACCGACAATCTCAGTCTCGTGGGCTTCCTGACAACTTTGAGTGTTCACTAGACCGACTGCACTCGAGACCGACAGTCCACTATAGACCGAAAGCCCACTTGACCAAGAGCCTACGAGACAGACAGCCCTCGAGACCGACAGTCCACTATAGACCGAAAGCCCATTTGACCAAGAGCCCACGAGACTGACAGTCCACTATACGACCGAAAGCCCACTTGACCAAGAGCCTAAGCTTGAGACCGACAGCCCTCGAGACCGACAGTCCACTATAGACCGATAGCCCACTTGACCAAGAGCCTACGAGACCGACAGCCCTCGAGACCATTTGAAGAAGAACCCACGAAACCGACATCTTATTATGGTACAGCATTGAAATGGATTCAAACCTGTCTTAGTGGCCACCTCTCTATAAAGGCCACCTGTCATAAGTGGCAATGTATTTTGTCTCCCTCGAGAAAGAAATGTGTGTTGTAGAAATTGCATCTAGAAAGACCACATTTCTACATTGGTCACCTTCTCCGTTTCGATCCTTGGATAGCCTCAATAGACATTATTGACTATCTGGATATTTGGACATCATGATGTACATAAGCTTGTTTTACAAACAAAACTTACAGCAAAAGCAGAACTGATAGCAACAAATCGTGTAGTTTAATTATTTAAAGGTATAGACCAGTTTTGGAAACGCCCCCCCCTCCTCTCGAAAAAATGAAATGGAAGCTCTCATATATTTGGTAAATTATCATATCGATCCGGACTGGATAGATATCAAAACTGGGCCAAATTTCTTATCATTTGATGATTCCAGAACCTTGCAGTACACACCAATACTTATATGCTAAATGATCAACCTTTTCTGATCGATTCCACAACGTTTCTTTCACAATGCAATCGCATGACCAGAAATGCATGGTCTATAATACCTTTAAAGAGCTTCAAACACGAAATTCTCTGTTGCCATGGTAACCCCTCCGAGTATCAGTATAGTAGGAGGACAGTGAGTTGATTACTACGAACAATATTAGGTTTGTGGCACGCGCGCCTTGCTCGCTTTAAAAGCTTTATGACCCGTATGACACTTATCAAATCTAGTTTCCCTGTTACATGCATAGGTTGGTAAAATTTGCCTTTACTTCTACAGCCAGGTGCATTAAAGAAATTAAATTGCCTAGATGGAATAGGCCGAAAATAGACGATCACTTGGATATAATATAGCAACATAGGTATACACTTACAAATCTCAGCCTGTATTTATATATTCAAGCCAGGAAACTCCGATATGCATAAACGTGTATGTTTCTATTTATAGTGATTATCTGGGATCATGTGTCGGTCAAAGTCAGAAAACTGTCGGCGGTGTAATGAAATTACTGATAATAAAATTACTTTAGGCTAACCCCACATGCTCGTTCTCAATCGCGCTTGTTAAGTCGGAGAAGTCCCTTCTCTCCTGCTCGACTTTGCACAGGTTCATCCTTGTATAATAAAACGGCAAGTCATGTTGACTTGTAATTTTGTTATAAATTTGCAGAAAAATGAATTACAGTCTTTAATTCAGTTCCCCCACCTCTACTTCTCTCTCTCTCTCTCTCTCTACCCCTCCCTCCCTTCATCCCTCTCTCTCCCTCCCTATTTTCTCAGGGATCGAATTTTTCAAACGAGCCATGAAAATTGTAATGTAAGAGAACTTCGATATGGTAAAAGCATGTAGTTTTACCATTTCAAATAAAATCATGCTTGAAAAAGATCTTAAGATTTCCAACTCCAATTTTACGAGGATTGCCAATAATCCTCCTTTTTATCGAGCTTGATATAAACTTCTTTGCATTCCGGGATACCATACCATCATGTGTCCGGTTTTTCCCCAATTAATGACAGTGATGATAATACTGTTGTTACCCAGGGGAAGCCTCATCAGCTTTAATGATGTTTTTCATGAGGGCCCTGCAATATTCATTACCCCCAGCGATTTGAATAAATCAATGGAAAATGCATGTAATAATACTTATTATTACACAGAAAAGCCTCATCAGCACCAATGCTGTTCTTCCTGAAGGTCCTGCAATTGTTATTACCCCAGCAATTACCATATACCAATTTACACCTGGGTGGAGAGTGGCATATGTGGATTTAATGTATTGCCAAAGAATGTTAGTGCCGGGCTGAGATTCGACCCTAAACCCTTGGATTGAGAGTCAAGTGAATGAACCATTATACCACGACACCACCACAAGTATATTATTGCAGATTCCACGTGAAGTTCTTTTTCTCTCATATCCATCATGCAGTGTGTATCATATGTAATGAAGTAGAAACGAATAAACGCAGTCAAACAAACAAACAAACAAACAATTACGTACAGTCAAATCGATATGAATTCTATATCTAGCGCAATGTATGAACACGTTGGTATTCCCTATGCATAGTGTACCATTATTATCATAATCCTTTCCTCTGGATACCGGCATGGCTAAATAATTGTCCAGCTGAGATGTGATTACAGTAAGTCCTGTATACCATACTCTATCAATCCTTCTTGAGGACCCCCTGTTGATCGGTGCTGATGATTGTTGCATGCTTATCGACCAACCAGTTCATTAATTTCCCCCATCGGGCCATTAATGTCTAATTTTGAGATGAATGGCTTTGTGACGTCACGGTAGAAGCATCTATCCAGCTTCTCATCACGACTGAAGGTCTAGGTAAACGGTGCTGCGTGGAAGAAGCATATTCTTCTTTTGTTTTGGGGTTCAACTTTGATTGATTTTCAGATGTACAATTAACATTTCCAAACAAGAAGTCCTAGTTGTGAAATAGCTGCGTTTTTTCGTCAATGTATCCAATGTTTCAATCCGACTCTGATGGCTATTATGCGTGCCTAATGATTCTTTCTTTTCAAATTAACGATACCATCTTCAACGAGTTTATAATTATGATAATACTTTGTAATTTGAAATGTTGAGATTAATTTTATAAGGCGCCATCCACTTGAAATCAAATGCTCAAGGCGCACTTGTGCAAACAAAATAAAAAAATAACATATCAAAATTTACCTTGAGAAAACCTTAATAAGTACTACATTATACTATGTTTGAGCTTACTTCTCAATATAATCCAGATCTTGATTGCATTATAGTGATAATTATACCTGGCCATTTTCGTTCGGTCCGTTGTTGATCTGGGGAGTGTTTCACAAAGACTAAGATCGACTTTAAGTTGTACTTAACTATGTCATGCCACTGTTTGCTCTTACCATTTACTGGCATTGGTCTCTCAAGGGACGTACAAATCGTGGTCACAAATCTACAGAATTTCCATTTTTTGATAATTCATTATTGAAGGAAAAAATATTATCTAAAGATCATAATGGTGAGAGCAAACAGCGGCATGAACGGCCTGCCATAGTTAAGTCCAACTTAAAGTCGATCTTAGTCTTTGTGAAACACTCCCCAGGTGAAGGTCTTGTCGGTGTGACAAAGGTATTATAATAAATTTCTTACTTTTCATGGCAGTAATTGGGTTGTTGTGCCAAATTTGTAGTGTCGGTCACTTTTAAACTGAGAGTGTCACAGACAAAAAGAGACAGACAGACAGGAAGAGGACGAAAATATTATTATAGGTGCCCATTATCTGAATATGTTGAAAAAATGATAAAGAGAATGGTACGATTGTTTTAAAGGTTTTATTTCTCAACTCCAACTACAAATAGCTCGTGCATAAATAAACTACGAACGAAAGTAACATGCATTGCATACTTATTGACACGTGATAGTGCACATCAGTTTGGTTACTGTTCTTGACGCAAAAGGGAGAACAAATCTTATCAAACAATTTATAAAACACCAACATCACTTATCAACAATATCAAATGATTTATTTTGCATTTCATACCATCATATACTGTTAGATTAGTAATGCTCCTATATATTATTATAATCAGCGCAAGCAAAACTTAACAGGCCGAATATCAAGCATTAATTTTGTAGGTTTTTTATCTTCATTTTACTATTTGTTTTGGTGGTTGTGCGTGGGTGGGCGCGTGTGTGTTCGATTACCTTGTAAAAATGTACAATGATTTTGTTTGCATTATGTTGAAACTATTGTAAAGTACACGTGCTGTAATACATTGTGATACAATTTTATTGTGTTATTTTTAGGCAAAGTTACGCATTTTTAAAACAGTAATAATGTAAATTGATTGAATATTAACCAGGACATTTTTTCTGCTTTGTTTCGATACAGATACAGATCGAAGCAATGATGCATACGGTCGTCGATTCATCGTCGTTCTCCCTGTCGAAAAGGATACCAGTATAGAAATGGTTCACATCATATATATGTCATCCAGAAGTAGGTGGGTACACAAAATGCCATGACCACTTTACCTGTCTCCATGCTCTATGATTGGGTGACCAATGTTTGATTTTGTAAAATGTTAGGAATGTGATAGGCCTATTTGATCCATGATTTTTCATGTTCTACACCAATCCATCTAGTTCAATTATTACCAACGGAGGGCACTGCAAATTGGTGCAAGTAAAACATTAATTGTCAAAGAATTCTGGACATATCGCGATCTCAGAATTTGATGTCGGATTGGAATGTTATTTCGCGCACGGGAGTTTACAACTGATTTATCAACACGCACCCACACACACACACACACACAATCTATTAAATATATAAAATCACATAATAGTAAAGATAATTGTAAAATTTGCAAAGCAAACTGTCACTCAATCAGGTGGTACTACTTTTACTTCCAATTTTGAAGACATCTGCTCTCAAAAGGAAGATTTCCAGACCCTTGTCGGTCAGGTCCTTTTTCTTCGGAACGGACGCAAAAGACTGCAAACTGAAATTTGCCGATCTTTTGACATATGGTTCTAGGACACCTACCCCCTGGAGTCCTGGACAACCACCCCCGGATAACCACCCCTAGGATAACCACCCTCTAGGACAACTACCCCCTAGGGCAACCACCCTCTAGGACGACTACCCCTAGGACAACTAACCCCTAGGACAACTACCCCCTACGACAACTACCCCTACGACAACCATCCTCTAGGACAACTACCCCCAGACAACTACCCCCTAGGACAACTATTCCCCTTAGGACAACTACTCCCTACGACAACCATCCTCTAGGAAAACTATACCCCGGACAACTATCCTACGGGTTAGTTGTCTGGGGGAAGTTGTCCGGGGTAGTTGTCCGGGGGGTAGTTGTCCGGGGGTAGTTGTCCTAGGGGGGAATTGTCTGGGGTAGATATCCGGGGGTAGATGTCTTAGGGGTAGTTGTCCTAGGGAGTAGTTGTCTGGGGGTAGTTGTCCGGGGGTAGCTGTCTTAGGGGGTAGTCGTCCTAGAGGGTGGTTGCCCTAGGGATAGTTGTCCTAGGGGTAGATGTCCTAGATCCTAGGGGTAGTTATCCGGGGTGGACGGGATAGGTGTCCGGATACGAATCTCTTCATGATTTCACACCCAACTCCAAAGAACATTTCGTCTCTAGGAAATTTTATGTCCTCTTTTTTTAAATTGAAGAAAGCAGATTTTCGAAATCTCACCGATTTTGTGTTTGTTTTTGGAGATATGGAACTGTCCACGAATTTAGGTCACGGGCAAACTATGGGCACACTACCATATACACAGTACGTATGACTCACATTTTACTTCCAGAACTGCCCAAATAAGGCAAACCATGTTTCTGAGAGGGGGCACATAAAAAATCAAATAATTTCTTTTAAAAATACAGGGACTTACGTTACTCTTCAGTAGTATCAAACATCCAAAAACAAGTGCAGCGCAAAAAAAAAATCAATAACACAACTGACGTTTACTAACAATTTTGACAGCTACACCTATCTTTTACAAAATCATATATTTCTCCATGACATGATTTGTTCTTCCCTCGGCCTATCATCTTCACACCTATAAGCTTATCCAATTGGCAAGATTAAAATCATAATGTTTTACGTAAATGTATAATATGCTTGCGGTAAGCTCCAGGGGACTTATGCGGCTGCTTTAAGTTCTATCAAAATTATATTGTTTTACTTTGGGGATTGATGCCTAGTACAATATTTTCGTCTCTAAATCCGGGACATTCAACTCCACGACAACTATTGTTTTAAAGTTTTAAAAGTTTCCTGTTTACATGCAGTGGGTGTAATTTTTTATTTTTTGAAGAAAAAAAAGATTGATTCTTTAGGGAATTTCTGAAGTCTATTGTGTGAAATATTATTTTGATATAACTTTGTAAGAAGTGATAGCGATCCGTTTAGTTATATGTAACTTATATGGAAATTCAGTATTCCTCTTAGAATACCACAAACATATTTAGTAGTCGCTTTATCTGTCAGACATTTCACGCACTGTTATTGTCATCATACCTTCCCCAATCAAAATCCTTGTCACTCTTTCCACATAACCCCCATTACAGTTCCCAAATCTTCAGTAGATGTTGAAATAGCGGAGAATTGTTCCGCCCGACCTCGAGACAGTCATTAACTATATGCTTCATCAACGCCTATCTAGATTGATGCACGCAGGCATGGTTTCCATGGCAATCTGCATCCACTCATAGCCCGTGCCCAGCGGAGCAAAAAGGAGCGTGATCGAAAAATCATCTGCGCTTAAAGATGATGTATATTACTGATCATGCCTTTGCATTGAAAGAAACTGCCTAAAAGACATTTAGAGTATGAATGTGTGTGTGTAAATATATATATATATATATATATATATATATATATATATATATATATATGAATAATAATAAAGGCGAATTGACTTTTATAGTTAATTAATGCGGACAATAAAATTGAATTTAGTTTTAGGTAATAATGCATTACGCATTCGTCTTTCGTACGTTTCTTAATAGACTCTAATAAGTGAGTATAAACCGATTCAGTCCTGTTCACGCCATCACATTGTAAAATAAATTGTCTAGATAATATCTTCTTTTTCTTAGAATGGTTGATATAATAGGAGTAATTTTGTCAGTGTGTGAAGATTTGCAGTCACCGCCACTTGATCAAATTGACTCAATTTTGATGAAAGCGATGAATAATCTAGGCACAGATGTGGGTATATGGGACTACTCAAAATATAATTATGACTTCAAAAATTAGGTCCGAGGGATTAAAATTAGTCGTCATATGTATGATATGAGAGCACTGCAAGAGCAATGACGTTCATGTGACATAGCTGCTGTTCTTTCACATAGGGAGAAAAAAGAATATGAAAAATTCACGAAATAGTTGTCACTTTTACCAGAACCCAACCATCCTTCTCTATAAAAGACATCCGGTTGAGGAAGTTCCTCTGGCGAATATTCTAAAATGATACGGCAATATTAATAATACCTTGTAAACAGAGGTATATAGAGGAGAGGCATTAATAGGATAGGATAATGATAAGATTATAGAAAGAAAAAAGAGGACGGATTTGGAATTTCGAGTTGTGATATCTTCTGTTGCCATCATTCCTTCAGTTCACACAAGTTACAAGTGATTTGAAGTTAATGAGACATACCTAAGCCAAGTGAGAGGTACAGTTATATCTAAAGCCGCTTGATCGAGTACAAGAGATTCATAAACCAAATAATCCTTTTTTTTCCTTCTTACAATTTGGTTTAAAGGGATGTATTCATCTTTGTATAACAGCTTGTTTACATACTGCTTACGCGAGTGGTTATTCACTAATAATTCACATGACTTATTAGCAAGCATGAAAATAGTAATGGTAATTTTGAAGCAAAAATAAGAAAAAGAAGAAGGGTAAAAAGGTGAAAACATTTGAAATACGATGAATGATACAACGTGCCGTTTAAAATAATTATGTGTTTTAAAGAAATTAAGAGGTCTTACGGCTTCTGGCATCCGTACATTACATCCAAATATACAACATAATTTATTCACCCATACAGCTCTAGTGGAAAATGGAGTCAAGACATGATAATAAACACAGGAAGGACATGATATCGAGTTAAGCGGGCTCAACTTATCCTCTCTCTCTCTCTCTCTTTTTTCCGGTTTTCTCTCTCCCTCTCTGTGTCTCTCTACCTCTCTGTGTCTGTCTGTCTCTCTATGTCTGTCTCTCTCTCTCTCTGTCTCTCTCTCTGTTTAACCTTCCTCTAGTCAAGTTTGTTTGGCTGAAGACGAAATATATGAACCAATGGCCAAAAGTCAAACCGAACGCCTTCCTTTCTCACGAGACTATTAATATCGACTGTTTGGAGCCAGAAGGGCATTAAGTCATGTATTTTGAAGGTTCTATGTCCCATTTAAATAATTATCAAAGAAATATACGACGATCGGATAGGGCAGTAGACTTCCTAGTTCCTATGCAACGTCGCAGCGAGCAGGGTGGATCAAAACCAACACGTGATAAATGATGTGGAATTTGCGTGTGTACTTGTCCTCAAATATTGGCTGTTTCCCAGACTGATAACTTAATGACTACGAGACTGACACGAGACCGACAACAGACCGAACAAACTTAGGTCTACATCCTCTCGAATGGCCGGAAATTGATCGGTTTGGAATCGGTATGAAGTCGGTTTGGCGGTGTGACTAAGGTATGAAGCACTCGGTATGATACCTCAGTCACACAGCCATACGGACTGCAAGTCTGTTGTCGGCCCGGTGTCGGCCTCGTTGTTGTGACTAGTACGTAAGGTTTGAAAATGATGTTTGGCGATAATTTCTGCACCACTCATTATGTTGTCTTGTTTTCTCTTCTTTGTTGTGACAGCAAAATCGTGCAGGTTAATGTCTCTAGACCCGATACGATGTGGAAGACACCCGGCACCATCCAACCGGGAAGCATCGCCAACGTCCCCATCAACATGAGAGGAAATCAGGACCCCCTTCAATCCGAATGGAATACCAATCCAAATCGACGCGCAAGATGACATCGGGGTGTGGGTCGTCCCTGGTCGCGGGGACTCCATTCTTGGAGGTTACAGGGCGATCCCCCTTGCAGCACTCGCAAAACATTACGTCTCCGTTATGTACCCGTCTCCTAAATACGCATCAGAGATAGTCCTATTTTCTCCAGCCAATGAAAGTACTGAAATTTACGTTTATTATCAGAATGCAGATATGGGGATAACGATTGACAACGTGACCAAAGCGGTCCACACTTTGCCGGATTTTCCTGAATTGTTCACAATTCCGAAAATGGATTCGGCGAAGATTGTTTCTTCTTCAGATCTGAGCGGATTAAAACTTTCAGCTTCCAAGCCAATATTGGTGACGTCTGGACGCAATTGCAGCACGTCCCCTCAAGCTTGCAACGACCTCATGGTACAGCTAGCTCCACTGGGGACATGGGGATCGTCATTCGTCATTGTCCCCCAGATCACAAACGGACCGTCCATCCTGAAACTGAGAGTCATTACTGCCTTCTTGAACCTTAACACCACAGTCTCCATCTTTACCTCTTCAGGATTCCTCAAGGAAAACTGGACAATGAATGAAGAAGTAGTTTTCAAAGACATCGATGTCACAGCAGGCAGGCTGTTCACTATCAGAGCCACCAAACCCATCATGGTCACCCAGTTCTTTACGGACAAGCAAAGACGGTTAGACTACGCGGCCATGGCCAATCTTCCACCCGTTGAACAATTCACCAACCGGACAGTCGTCTTCCCTGCTCAAAGTCGTCACATATTCAACAACACTTTAGTAGTCATCACTCGATGTGAGCACAGGAAGGACATTCTCCTCAACAACCAAGACATTTCAAACAATTATTCAGCAAGTGTAAAATTTAACTCGATTCAGGACTCGTCCGTTCATGGGACATACTGTGTTTTCAACACCACATTGCTATCAGAGTCGCATACTTTAAATCTCAGTAGTAAATCAAACATTGGTGCGGCATATTCAGCCATTGTATACGGTGCAGGAACGAAAGAAGCATATGCTTATCAGGTAGCAGCAGATCTGCAGGAGATTGTCTGCGGTGTGGAAGGTGGTCATGTCAGTCTATGTGAGTTCTACACTCCTCCAGATTATATCACGTCCTCTACGAATGACACCAATAGGCCTACAAGTAAATCTGGAGATCCAAACAACACAACAGGTAACTGCTAAGACGCTGTAACTTTGAAATTTGTTTAATTGATTGATTCATTACATCCTAAATAGAAATGTTATTAATTCACGGCATAAGTTTTCATTATCATCCGATTGCCATGTCCAAGACTACAAGTCATGTAGGCTGTGATTATGTTGTCTGGCCGGTAAAAGTAAGTTCGGCAAGACTATCATCTGAGAGATATCTTCTGGTCTGTGCGAATCAAAACACAAGAAAGTTATCGGTAAGGAATGAGATTTGAAAGAGAACAATAAACATATGATTTCTCCAAAAGGCAGGAGTTCCAGAGTAATCTTTTTAAGGAATGTGTTCTTTCTTGACAGGTGTATTTAAAATTTGATTAGGATTTTTTTGTACCGCTGTGTGCATTACCTTTACCTTTCAAGGAAGTAGTCGCTCAATTATTATTACATCTGTAGTTTATGAAATTGTAAAAGAAAAATCTTCATCATTTTAAACCAGACCGTTCTTGTAATTTACATTTATATTCTTAATTACTCATCCACCCCCACCCCACCCCTCTCTCTCTCTCTCTCACACACACACACACACACACGCGCACACTATCCTCGTTATTATCTCATTATACCCCTCTTTTTCTTCCCACTCCCCTTTTTCTCTCTTCTCATCCTCTCTATTTTATCTGCTCTCTTTCCCCCTTCTCTCTCTCTCTCGCTCTCTCTCTTTCTCTTTTTTCCTCTGTCATCCTCTCGCCACAGGACCAGATCATACCATCGCAATCGTCGTGGTCTTAGTCATCCTCTCATCTCTAGCAATAATCATCGTCGTAATTGTCGTCTTGGGAAGTTGCGGCAAGGGCAAGTAAGTAATTATGGAAAGCATTGGGAAATTATTTCCGGATTATTGTAATATATATTCATATGATAATCATGATGACAGGCAGTGATGTACGTGTGTAGATGGGGAAGGGGATAATTGAAGGGTGTGGCAAAAGTGCAAATTGCATGGGTGGAATAAATCTTCAAGTACGATACACATTCAATTCTGAAATGACTTTGGTAAACTAAACATTACTACACAAACACACACACACACACACGCACACAAAGGCACACACACAAAGGCACGCACACACATTTCAGCGCCACCACCGAAATCAAATAAATAAATAATTGAATTCATAAATGAAACTAAGAACTTAAAGTGCCTGTTCAAAGAAAATCACAAATATGGCAAATAACGTATCACTAGAAACTGGTAAGCTCAGGCCATCATACAAGTTTTAGGTCAACTACATATCGGGTGATTTATAAAAATACAAATAAAACCACCTCCATAACATCTGGGATATGCGAGAGATTCGCCAGAAAAATAACGATGTATTAATGCCGTCACAATATGAACCGATGCTGCCCAAGCAGACGACATCCCATAAAGAATGAACATAATTGCAATGCTATTATTTCTCAAATTATAATGAGTTTAGTGTATATAAATGTGATGGAATTTTACACCATTCAAAAACGGATATGAAACCGATTCTGATAACTAAATTCCTTTGTTTGTAAATACACATGATAGGGGTTAATGAACAATCAAAGAAACCACACTTTCAACAACAAAAAACCGGAATAATAACATGGACGGCATTTGTTCCCTCTTGAAACGCCGAACATACCGCGGTGTATGCAGCTGAAAATACAATGGCGTCTTATTTTGTTTACAAGCGACGGATTCCTTTATTTTTTATCCTTGCATTTTTCATCAAAATAATACCATGTGCGGGGTTAAGAGTGAGGCAATAGATTAAACATTTAGCCTGAGTGTAGTGAAGTAAGAGAAATAACTGAAGAGAAGATCGTAAAACAGGCACTGAAAATGTGTGAGGTGTCATGGGACATCGTCCGCTTGTGCAAATCATGTTCAACATGTGACGTCACACATCTCAGCAGCGATCTGAGAGCTTTTCAGGTGCTATGCCGGGGCTGTATTTAAGCGTTTTGTAATTGATAATAATAATTACTTCGACTGTTTCCAAGCATTGAATTTTGATAACCTTGTCCAATAAAAGTTTCACCTTTGCAATAATGACAATAAAGTTAGTTTTTAAAACCAATGAACCTTCTCTTTAAACACCCCAAAAAAAAAAAAAAAAATCTGTTTCAATGAAGTTACATAGAATCGGGTAAATGAAAATATTACTTTAAGATTTTTCGCCCTTAAATTTTGCCAATTTTCAAACTAACGCATCTCTCTCTCTACGCCTCTTTCGTTTATCGTTTACCCCCCCCCCACACACACACCCCTTTCTGTCTCTTCTCTCTCTCTCTCTCTCTCTTTCCCTTTTTCTGTCTCTCGCCCTCTCCCCCTCTCTCTCTTTCTCTTTCTTTAAGCCTCCTTCGTCTACCTTCTTTCCCTCCCTCCCTCACCCCCTGTTTCTGTTTATCTCTCTCACTCTCTCTTGCTATCTATTTTCTCTCCGTTTTCTTCTCCAGGGGACCTCGGGTTGCGTGGCGGAGGTTGCAGAATACCGAGATGCACTACGATCCATCGTATGATGATGAGGATAACGTGGAGGTCGATGTCTGAAACCACCAAAGGCTCATTCAGGTTATGAAGCGGTAAACTGCTGCGGTGGGTTTTTTTTTACGTGTGAATGTGCACAACAAAGGTCCAGGGCCCCGTTGCATAAAACTCGGCATTGACGGTAACTTTGCCATTAATTAATGGTAACTTCCATGGAAATCGTACGTGATTTGATTGGCTGCTGAATGATGTTGCCATGGTAGTTAATATAGATGGCAAAGTTACCATCAGTGTTAAGTTTTTATGGCACGGAGCCCAGAAATGTTAGGCTTATTACACTAACATCATAACAAAAACATTAAAAAAACACCGCCGTTGTTTACCGCGTCGTATTCGAACGAGGCTGATATTGCGTCGATTGTGGGATGCAAAATTACTTTGCCTTATGCCATGTATGCGTTAGCTTCTAAATCTGACATCAAAACACATCCAACTAACTGGTGCTAATAATTATTACAGAAATAAAATCAATTCAAGCCATAAATATTCATCCATCCTTCTCACTGCTACATCGCCAACGCGGGATTAACCCCATTCAGAATGCATAACTTCTACGAATTGTATAGCTATATACTCGACAACAATACGCAAAAAGATGTTATCGCGTGAATATTGTATTAAAAGCGAAACGACATATAATAAGAAGCGTCGTTTAGGGAAGCATTGATTCAAATGAGAACTCTGTTTAAAGGATCAAAATTGACGAATACATTCAGACGTGAAAGCTATACCGATACGAGTATACGTTTCGTACTTCAACTGTATACGATAAGTCATTGAAATATTCTTCTGTGAACGTGTATATATATAGTGAAACGAGATATAATAACAATAATAAACAAGGTTTGTTCAGACAACGGCAGAGTTTGGCATCGAGAACTCGAGACAGTATCAGGGATGACTGACTCATTCAGACAAGGAAAACCTTCTGAAGATTCTAACTTAAACGCTTCAGCTGTGTGATATTGACATCTCATGTGAACGAAGTATAAGAGACGTCCTTAAGCCAAGCGGATGTTTGTGCATCGTTTCAAATAACAACTTGATAAAGGATGAGTGACAAGTACCAGTAATCACCTTCAGACAGATATAAACGATAATAAAATCCCAATGTGAACGCTGAATAGAGAATAGAAGACTGAAAACAAGACTTCGTTTAGCCAAGCGGAGGTTTGCGCATTGGTTCGACGAGAATGGTTTTGACTCGTCGTGTGATCGTCCTGGCAGCCGACGGAGCAGGCAGGTGCCCTATTCCATGCGTGCAGGTGGAGATTAGGGGATTCGTATAAAGGCATCGTGTTACTGTAAGCTGATCGTGACCACTATAAAGGCTAATCAGAAATTCGATTTTATCCATGTCCTGACACTTCATCCCCCTCCCCCCAAAATGGCAGGAATGATACAGACCCCTTATTTTATTCAGTGAATTCCAGGTTTTCCTCAAGGAAAATGACCCCCCCCCCCACCCCCACACCGCGATCAGATCAGGCCTTTCTTGAATTCATCGTTTGTTCAACGAACAAGACGGGTTTTGCCGTCATAAATATACAATTACAAGGCACGCCTTTTGCACGACATCATACATTAAAGAGACGAAGAATTATGTCATTTCGAATGATATAGTATATTGTTGATGTATAGCCACTAGGTGATATAAGACGGGTACGTAATTCAAATCAGATTTAGATTAAGACCCAATTACCCAACCACGTAGCTAGGCCTGTATGTTCCTCGATATTTTGCAGTAACGCAGGCGGGATGATTTGGAAAACATGACATGGTAGTTCTGGTTGCATGTGACAGATACCGATTGCACCTGAATGATATACAGTATATCAATAATATTAAACAGTACATCACTATATATCTTGCCTCTGTGGTAGTACTGTAGTAGGAAACTTAATTAAGCACAAGTAAAACCAAGTGGGCATATCTGAATGCTTCTTCTTAAAAAGGGAACGGTCGAAAGACTTTCAACAAATCAACCTATTGGTAATTTCAGTATCCTATTGCATTATCAGATAGAAATCATTTTCAGGTCAAAATGTCAATATAATATGTTTGCACATTTCAATTGGCGACAAACGAGGCTATTTAAATTGCCTTGGCTTGATGTTTTTAAGGGGGTCCATCGTGATATTAAGATGGTTTTGATAGAAGCAGAAAAAATTAGCAAACTCCGATTAAAAATAAGAATATTATGATTTTTGAAGTTGCGATAAATCAAACACAAATTGGCAACTCTGTGACGTTTCTTGCGACGTTCCCTCCCATTTGCTCTGTACCAAAAGAAAATTTTTATTTTCCCTAAAATATCATACATGCACCCTAAATATAAGTATTGCAAATATGTTTCTTTACAACACCGAAATAAAACAAGTGGTTTCAGTCATCAATAAATGAGCAAATTAAAGTTTATGAAATTTCGGTACTGAGGAAATTGGAGAGGATCTCGCAAGATACGTTACAGTGTTGCCAATTTGTGTTCACTAGCTGATGACAACTTTAATTCTTAACTTTCTTACTTTTAATCATATATTGCTCAAACTTTCACTAATATGTTTTTTCTTCTTTTTTGGTGCTCAATTTTATTAATACCGGCTAATTATTATGGTGGACTTTCATTTAACGTCTTGCGATATCGACCGTGTTCTGAGTTGTCTTGAACTGATGGGCATGATGTACTGTCTTTCATGTTAGTAAGTGTAGTTTCATCAGGATTGAAGGCTTGGCTGTGCCCCTTTTCGAGCAACGAGCTAAGGGGCGTATCCCCCTTAGGAAGAACATTTATTTTTCAAGTAGGGGCGGGGTTGCAAGGGCAGTGTATAGTATCAACAATAAGCCTTGTTTTGCCCATGAGTTTACGCCTAAGCGTGGTTGAGTCCCTTTTTTTAAAGGGGCGTTACCCTCTTGAGAAATCCAAAAGTGTTTTCCAAGTACAGGGGATATCAAGTGCAATGGACAGAGTTGCGTGTTATAACCATTACAAGATAGGTGGGTTGTTTTATTGATATTTCTTATATGAATTTTTATGAACATGTATATACATATGAAAATAAAATAAAATAAACGTTGTATATTATTTCTCTTGTTAAAACAGGAATCTTATTGTGGCGAATTTCTTAGTTCCTATTTGTTTCAATAAGTATCTTTTTTCTTTTGTACAAATAATAAAAAGAAACTTGTATCAGACCAAAAACATGTTATGAGTTAGAAGTTTAAAGAATGACCAGTTTGTGTTTGATAAATAGAAAACTGTTTTCTAACACTCCTTTTACCGTATATCAAATCAATCCAATTTTTAAAAATGTTTTCAACTTCCATTCTTTTGTAATTATAATGAATACAGGAAAATGAATATATGGAAGCAAAACGATTATCATCAATGTTCAAATGGTGCATGTTTATTCAGTAAACACATCGGAATGACGTCAGGAATGACGTCATTCCATCAACATTATACTGGCAAGATTTGACATTTAAAACAACTGATTCTGGACATAATTGAATATCATCTCCTTACAAATTAATATTGTTTAAATCTCGTTTAGACCTTTAGTACAATAGTTCTGCACTTAGACCTCGTGTAAATTAACATTTTGGCAATGTCTCCTTTTCAGCTTAGCATGTGAAAAATTACTTAAACAACTGTTATGAATGGATGACCATTTTATACAGGCATCATTTCAAATATAATAATAATAATAATAATAGCTAGTTCTTATATAGCGCTTTTCAGGACCGAAGGCCCTCTCAAAGCGCTTTACAGATATATATATTATTACCCCGGTCATCGGATTCAGGCTTACCCGCACACAATGTATGCACATTCTCCACTCCCTGGGAGCATTCCAGCCAGGCGTCATTTTTACAAGCGCACACTTGCTAATCTAAGCACATTAGCTTTCGCATCCTACCGGGTACCCATTTAACACCTGGGTGGAGAGTGGCAAATGTAGATCAATGTCTTGCCAAAGGACATTAGCGCCGCGGTGGGACTTGAACCGCGGACCTTGTGATCCACAGTCCGGTGACATATCCATTCGTCCACGACACCTCTACATATGTTTGACAAAGATAAAGTATACATTTTATGTTGCCATATATATTTTGTTTTCTTCATAAAATGCATTCAACTGACATGCATGAAAGTGACATAATTTGTAGTTACATAAGATCTGCATGGCCCATATTCTACCAATAATTTAAACCTGATGCTTGATTTAATAATGGAATTAGACCGAGGTCTAAATTTTCATTTGTTATACAAGAATTAATCCCAGCATCAGATTCAACTATATGAATTAGTAGAATGCAGGCATTAGATTACACAGTTAACTTATTAAGAAATGAAAATGGTCAGAAAATGTGACTTTGCAAATCTATGTGTACTTATGACACAAAAGATTATACTATTTCCAAATATATCACTATATTCTTTGAAAGTTATCAGTGGTAAATGAAAGTTATGTGTGTGATTTATACAATAATGTAGTTAAAAGACTTTACAGATATATTGAAAAATAAAAGAAATTGGAACTCAACATATGGAAAATTTCTCTTGTACGTTATTTCTCATGTCTACACTGACTCAGTGACATCCCCCAAATAATGTAGTCAGTTTAGGGTGAAATATAACCAATTAATCATGATTAAAAGTCTTACATACAATGTTACCCATACAGTTTGGATAAATTTTTCTTACATAATTATTTTCATGACATGATTGTGACAATATGATTTATTCTTCATAGATATCTTCTCATATCTATGACTCTTTACATTGATCAATACAGTTCTGAGAAGATATTGGGTGGTTTTCTCGAAAGCGGACTAACTTTAGTCCATGGTTTAATCCTCCGACTAAGTATGGAATGCCAAGTGTTCATATGAATATATTTTTGAATAATTTGATATGTCCCTAAATTACCATGATAACATAATTATTTCATAGTTATATTATTTCATAGTTACATTGTTGTTTATTAATTATGTTATTACATTTTATTTTAATTTAGCGACAGATTAAATTATTCAAAAACATATTCATATGGACACTAGGCATTCCATACTTAGTCGGAGGATTAAACCATGGACTAAAGTTAGTCCGCTTTCGAGAATACCACCCATAAACTTTATCTATGAAGAATAAATCAAATTGTCATAAGCATGTCATAAAAAGAGGTAAGGAAAAATTTATTCAAATTTCTTGAGTTTTCAAATCAAATTTGGCAAAATCAGTCCAAAATCTCCTGAAATTTCTTTTAAATTGTTCCTCTAATCAAGTCAAAGGCAATTATTGTCTGTTTGGAGTCATAAGGGTGTTAACTCATATATTTTAACAAAGAGTAAATTAATGCCCCTTTGGCTCTGACCGGACAAGTTATGATTGCATATTGTATTACAATTTTGTAGAGCCTCCATTGACAATCACGTAGCGGTATTGATAGAAATAGTTGGGGCACCTGTTGGCATGCACAGTCATATACTTTTATGCGACATGGAGCTCTAAACAGCTCCCTCCCCATGGGAGGGACCTGTTTGAGGCTCCAAAATCTGACCAATCAGGAGCAACTTCCAGTGACATAACTATATCTCTCTCAACTATAGCTATGGACAAGCTGTCCTCATTATAAAGTGGTGTATGGGGCTTATATGCAACAATGGTAACAAAGAGTTACATTCATATTGTCAAAGGATCTAGGTTATACTTGGATTGAATTTCAGAACTACTCCATAAGGTAGGAGCCGGAGTATATCAAACTTGAGAGGACGCTTTTCAGAGTATACATTATGACATACATTGATTCATCAGATATTACACAATAGTAAAATAGACAAACAAATAGTAAAACTGGAACTGAACCAACATCAACCTGTCCAGTGGCGTAATGAGCAAAAACTTTTGGGGGTCAGAACAAAATCCTCACCACAACCAAACAACCAAGTAGCATAATGCTGGGGCGGCAGGGCTGCGGGCGTCTTCCAAAATAGGGGGGCACCAACAAAAAAAGGGCACTTTATGGAAAAGGGGGCACCTATAAAGGGAAACATCAAAAAAACATACACCATTTTTAGACATTGGTATATACTCGTACGTCGTCATGATTGTGATTACACTACCAGGGATGACATCAATATTTGTTTCTTTCTTTACGTGGTACAAGATACTGCTGAATTAACAACATACTTTGCAGATGGGTGTGAGGTCCCAGTGCAAAAAATTACATTTTAAAAAGAAGACAAAAAACAAACCCTGATGAGTATTAAGCACAATCTAATGAAGAAAGACTGAAAAGTTTTTTTATAAGTAACATAATTATATGTATAACATCTATAAATGCGAGCGAGCTCTATGGAAAATTAAAGAAAAAGGGGCTCTAAGTCGCCTTGAATTAGGGGTGCATGTTATGGAGAAAGAAAAAGTAAGCACTTATCAAAAGGGAAAAGGACAGTTATTAGAAAAGAAAAGGTGCTTGTGTCAAAGTAAAAAGGGCATTTGTCAGAGGTGAAAATGGCACTTCTTGCACCTGACAAGGGACACTCAACAGAGATGAAAAAGGCACTTGTGAGAATGGAAATGGGGAATCTATTGAAGGAAAAGGACACCCTGATGTTAAAAGGGGCATTTTGAAAAGGGGGAGAGGCTCATATAGAAATGGAAAAGGGGCACTTATTCGAAGGAAATATGGTACTTATCAGAAAGAAAAAGGGGCACGTGTTAAAATAAAAGGGGCAAAAATATATTAGAGGTGAAAAGGGGAATTTCTCGCACCTGAAAAGATGTACTCACCAGAGATGAAAAGAGAGGAAAAGGACAGTTATTAGAAAAGAAACGGGGCACTTTGGAATATGTGAAAAGGGGCTTTGGGGGCACCTGAAAAGTGGGGCACAGTGCCCCCATCGGGAGTTCCGCCTCTGGCTTAATGGAAAAAAGTGAGGAAAAACAGGAAAATCATGTCATTTCAGCAACATTTGAAGAGTTTCTTTGTGGATTTAGCTCCTTTTGGAATGATACATGGTATTAAACCTAAAAATTGTCATATACTTCCTGTTGAAATTTTAGAATAGTTTCTCAATAAAGTCACTGAAATTTATTCAAATTTAGTAGCCAACCTTTCCTTTTAAAGTGAAATCACAACTCAAAACACCTTTTGAAAAGAAAGTAAACAACATATCACAGTTTCATTCCAAAAGGAGCTAAATCCATTTCATTCCAAAAGGAGCTAAATCCATGTTTCATTCCCAAAGGAGCTAAATCCACAAAATGTAAAAATTGAGTAAAAATCAGAAATAAAATGCTAGATTTTTTTTCTTATCATATATTATTGATCCAGGGCTACACCTTTAAGATATATAACAACATGAAGGTACATGGCTAAAAGGAAAGGGGAGAAGGAAAAAAAAGTGATTTACTCAGAAGTACCCAAAGTGGATTAAGCTCCTCCTTTTTGAATGAAACCGATTTGGATTTAACTCCTTTTGGAATAAAACATGATATTGTACTGGCTAAAAAATGTTCATACTTCCTGGTGAAATTTTAGAATGTGATATAGTGCATTTTGTCTCCATGTAGGAAATCATTATTTTAAGACAAAAAACTCAATTTTGATAAAATATGGATTAAGCTCCTTTTGGAATCAAGCTCTTCATTTGTAAATCACTGGTATCGAATTAGAAATAAACAACGTTTGAATTTTATTTGGGGGTCAAATGCCACCCCATCAGTACGCCAGTGAACTGACCTGTCAGAGAGTTTGCAAATCTATGATCCGCTATGTCAAGAAAATGTGTGACCCTGCACCACAAAACCAAAGAAAAAGTCGCCAGAAATGACATTTTAGTTTAAGTCTGATTCTGAAAGAGTATAGATTCCCAGCTTTAAAATGATATATATAGCTCATCATGATTGGACGTTCCTAACCCATTGAAAAAAGCAAGAGAATGCCCTTTAATTCACAAAGAATGTTACTTTAGAAATAAAGGACTTTTAAAGCCTGTGTTATAATTAAGCACAAAAAGGTGACAAAAGGGAGATTAAACCTTTATAGAAATACCTGTGAAGAGATTATCAGATTGTCAAGAAAGTTAGCTCGCCAATTATGCATATCCTGTTATTTATTTTGTGTAGGTATCAATGCAAAAGTTATGGGAGATTAAAATAAGACCAGTAGCCAGGGTCTCAAACAAATTACAACTACAAAATCTCAAAATCAGACAAACATAGGCCTAAAAAATCCTACTTCTAGATCGTTTGGTGCCTCATCATTTAAAAAATTAGATAGATGAAAGTATGCTTCTCAATGAAAAGTTGAAAGCTAAAATGTGATCAATCTGACCAAGTACACCTTTATTGAGCTCTAGCTGAATGAAATCACACCATGCGACTTTTTGGTCGTTTCGTGGTGCGAGGTCACATGTAAAAACTTATATTAGCTTTAAAAAACAAAAGTCACATCAACAGAGCTAAGTAGAATTATTATCAACTTTTCACGATATACCAATCTTTAACTGTTCTATTTCATCATTTGCTTGAAAAAACACTTATTAGAACATGTCAACAAATGGCAATTTCCTTTAAAAATGCTAAAAAGATGAAAATCATATGGGGCTACAAGATAGTTACAATATTGCTACTTGAACAAAACTATAAAAACCAGTTTCAAACGACTGCTTTGTGGTAATATTGGAATAAATGACATATTTGGCAAAATTAAAATATCATCATATCCCTTACAGTATCACAAAGTTTATAAAAATGTTTCAAAAATGCAAATTTTGTTGGAGCCGTTTTCAATCATTGCATGAGCCTTTTTCTCAATGGTCAGTTTGATGCAAACATTCTTTTTAATTTCACAATAGATTAACCCACTTTGAATTTCAAAATGGAAACTTTTTTATCTATGATTTTTAATACAATAACATTTAGGCAACTGAAACCACCAATGATACTCAAAGGCATCATCTGTCATTAGGATTCTGTAAACATTTGTGAAATAAACAATTTTTAACATTTATACCTAGCACATTTCACAGGCATCAACATACGAACATAAGATGAGATGCAATTTTTAAGAGCCCACTAACCGATATCTTGAAAATGTTTTTTTGTTGTTAAATGTTAAACATTTCAAAGTTAATGGCAATCCTCGTTTCATTCTCCCTCCCTCCCTCCTCTCTCTCTCTCTCTCTCTCTCTCTCCTTCTCTGTACGTCTGTCTGTCTGTCTGTCTCTCTCGCTTGTTTATTACGTCTCCCCTTCTTCTCTCTCTCTCCCTCTCTCTCTTGTTTATCACCTCCCCCCTTCCCTTCTCACTCTCTCTCTAATTGTAGGTCTGTCTGTCACTCTCTCTCTCTCTCCTTCTGGCTCCCCCTGCAAGGGAATCCTGGATCAAACACCCCAGTAAACTTAATATTCCCTGCTTTATCTCATTATATTTCTTCCTTCCACTCCTCTACCTCTCTCTTCTTCTCTCGTCTGTCATGCCTTTACCGTATCTCTCTATTTTCCTCCCTGCTGGTTTAAAGACACATAGGAGTGGGCTCTCATGGACAATTTGACGCCGCCGTGCGGTTGTTTACTCAATAATAGTTGTTGTCAATCACCAGGATTAGCCAGTTTTATGACCAACAGGCCTTATGTAGTCCTTCGCATTTCCCCATCCATTACCCCACATAGAAAAGTAATTTTTTCACTTTTCCCTCACACCAAGCCTCTGTTAAGAGACGAGTTGTATTTCTTGATAGGCCTACGGGTTAGCTGTGTGCAGAATTGTACACACGTTTATGGTATCCATCAAGTCTGGTGTCAGCGAATTATAGCCTCCTGCACATGGAAACTGACGACCCACTCACTTTAATTTCTTTCATAAACCTGTAAGACAATGGAAGAGGTTTACACCCTCAGATGATGGCCATGTAGTGCTTTGAAGTGGTGCTGATAACTTCACTGTTCGACTCCAACCAAGCGAGGGCCTCCTTCACTGCGTCGGGTCCGATGTGCTCGTAGCCAGGGTGATTTCGTAGTCTGTCCGTCACATGCATGTAATGGCACCCACCTTCATCTATCATTCAATGATCATACACATATGTTTTCAGAACTGTTCTTTTTGCCTGTCAGACATTATTTTTTCACATTTACCCCCTCCCCCAACATTACCTTTTTGCCATTTTTTTTAACACAAGAACATGCCTCCCCACTCCATTTAGAGGACAGTAATTCTTCTATAGATCAATTGTAAGTAACAAATTAACAGGAGTATTTGACTGCTTCAAGAGATATATTGGATGTAAAGTTTACTCACTTGAAGAAAAGAAATCTACATGTATTGTTTCTCTATTGAACAAAAAAGCTTTCATTAGCACATGCAGAAACTATGCAAGTTCCAAACTCCTTTTCACCCCATAATTTACCATCATATTATCTAATTCACCTATCCACTGTTTTTCCCTCTTTCTTTCCTTTAATAATGGTGATATGATTTATGGTACTTGTCTCCTTACTGATTTGGGCTCCATATACCCAACACACACAGATCTAAAGGGACCTGTACTTATCAACTATACAGATGAAATCAAAAGATTTTCCTTTATCAACACTTTGGTTAATTTCTTCGCCTTTCGGCACGGTTGCTCCTTTGCTACAAGTGCAATATAGCATAAATAAATAGGCACTAACTGAAAGGATTGCTTTGTGCAACACAATGGCTTTGCAAAATTATTATCCATTTCCGGTCTTGATTATAGCTCCCAGATATAAACCTTTTTAACATCAGTATACAGTGCATATCAACAAAAAGAGTACCCAACTTTGGTAGCTCTTAATTAAGAAGTCATAACCAATATGACTTTGAAGTTGGTTTTATGATGAAGAGTAACTTATTGTCTATCCAATGATACCCTATTCATAATATTTTTGCAACGGGTGAATGAGCACCAGGGTCTTTAAAAAGTGTTGTCAAAATTGCCTTGTTCCAAGTTTGGGCTTACGGAACCAATGTGGGTCGGGCCACATTAAAAAAATCTTGAAGCCTTTGGTATATCTTTCCCATGATAGATACAATGTGGCACAGGGACAGTATTTTTGTGACATATTATACTAATAATGAATGCTTATGAGTTCAATAGTGCGAATATTTTCATGAGCTGAAAGATTAACGTTCTATTCAACGAGGCGTCAGCCGAGTTGAATAGAATATATGTTAATCTTTCAACGAATGAAAATATTTGCACTACTGAACGAATGAAAAACATTCATTATTTGTTTTATACAACATCTTTCAACAAATTATGCTTTGCTCCTTATATTGAAGATAAATTAAAGTTGGAGTCAGGCCTTCTTGATTACATTCAGATTGCCTCCGCGCCAGATGCGCGCAGCTAATAACAATGGGATACGTGCAGGGCAGAGAGGTACGTACGCGTCGCAGTCTGCATATAACCAAAAATGCACGGCAAATATAACCAAAAATGCACAGTCGTGCAATAGTATTATTTATTGAATATCATGTGACCAACAATCCTCCAATCAAATGACAAGGATCTACGTAGGTGTTGTATAAAAAGAGGTAAACTTCATTTTTTCAATACCATATGTTGAACAATGTAATTAGGAGTTTGTCATTTCAATGCACATCTTTTTCTTTTTGTTACAATGTTGTGTCTAATGTTTAAAATGAACCAAGATAAAAATTAATTTGTTAAAAAGACCTAGCTGCAAACCAGTTCATCGTCCAATATTTGGAGTGTAAGAACCCATCAAAGGTCAAAATGTTTTAGAAAATGCCAAAACCACTTCTGAATGCTCAACAGGCCAGAAATACTCAGCAAACCCACAATATTTAAAAGAAAACATTTCCCCCAAGTGAGACCATTAAAATATGTAGATCTACACCATGGAACTGTTAAGAGCATAGATATCTACTGCAGTTGGAAACTGAGAAGAAAAAAGTTCAAATTAGTAAAATGTTCTTGTTTCAATGTCAAAAATGATTCCAGCTCATAAAAACAGATTTCTTTTTTAAAACTATCACCCAGCCCTTCCCATGGAATGCTCATATGATAAAATTAGAGGAATTTCATCATGTTGTAAACCAATTCCTTTTACCTTGCCAATAAACTTTGCACCTTTAACGTTGCCAACAAACTTTGCACCTAGACTTTGTACTATTTATATATCTATTAATATTTCTGTAGAAATTGGTAGACAGAACCAGATATGTTAGAACACTCTTGAAAAAGATTGTTTGTATAACCTTGCCATCAATCCCATGTTTGCTTTCTAAATTTAATACGTGAGGTACTGATTTCATATTTCTAGACAGTCTGTTACTAATTTCTACAGCCCTGGACTGCAATAAAATAAAACATACATGCTGACTAATGGCTTGCTTGACTGACAATGTTTAACTATACCCTAGTCAAAACAATTAAGTCTAAAACTAGTCAAAAAAGTCTGAAACTAGTCAAAAAATAGTCCAAAAATAGTGGAGGAAAAGATGTTTTTTGAATATTTTTAATTCTGATTTTTTTTTTCTTCTTTGTTTCTTTTTCCAAGTCTTTAGCCTAAGAATATACTTTTGTCTATTTTCTATTTTTTGTCATAATAAAAGAAATAAAGGAAATACCTTAAAGATTCAGAGCAAAAAGCTGACAAATATATTTTTTGCATGTGAAAAACGACCAGGGTATGCTTGGGCTAAATTAAAGCTCTACTGATCTCACTATGTAAAGCCATCATTTCCTAAAGAACTTTTTTCATCACATTAGTGATGACATAATTCAGTAAAATAAGCAAGTTAGATTGTGGAGTAAAGCTCAAAAATTTAGATAATGGAAATGCTCATAGGTGAAAACAGTAACCATGCAGCGACTTAGTCCAGATTTGAGGTGACTCATTAAGAATTTAGACTCACATTTTGGGTGTTGACAATCTTCTCTCAAGATCTCTAATATACTTTCATTCAGCCTGAGGTTTCCTGGCACAGCCTAGTGAGGAAATAAAATAAAAACAAAAGTAAAATAGAGTACATGGCACTTCAATACTTACAGAGGAACAATGTAATAACTTTTAAAACATGCAACTTTATAACTTGACTGAAAACATTTTGAATATAATCTAGATGATGTTTGTAATAAATAGTAAACAAATGGTTGTAAGGTAGCTCCTCAGGAAAACTATCCTGTAATATACAAGTTGATTGAAACGTCATTATAATAATTATCAATAAAACAGTATTCCTGCATATCATTGACAGAGATATATATGACAGGGAGGATGGTTGGATGCAATTCCTCTGAGAACTTTGAAACTTCCCAATATTTGCAGTTTTGTTCACATCATATTGGGCACCCTCATTTTTTTGTAGCAATATTGTATATTTAAAATTGTAAAATTTAGTATATTTCGAAGACAAAGGTAAATTGGTCTGTAATCATGATAATAAAGTGTCAACATTTCACTTTCTTGCTTCATCAAGTCCCAAATTTTGAAACTAGAAAGATAATGTCTGGGCAAAAGACATCAAGACTCCTGAATAAAATTGTGCCCATACCGATACGCCTATGGCTTTTGTGGCCATCTGACAAATTCATTTAGAACCCCTGCTATAGCCTATCTTTTTTTTAAAAGAAATCAACAATTTTTTCTGCAATTCCTACAAATAAAATGTTTCAGGTGCAAGAATTAAGTCATCTTCAAAATTTTCAAAAGGAAAATGATATCGTACCTGGAAAAGTCCATGTTCCGTGCTACTCATGAAAACCTTCCCATCCTGCTCTAACTTTTCAGCGACATTCTTGAAGATATTCTTGATCTGCCTTCCTTGTTGATGGGGCCTATCTGTTTCCTACAAATTCAATAATTCATTTTCTAACTGTATCAAATGAGTCTTAAATCAACAAAATTCTTCAAGCTTAAATATCAATCCTTCATATGTCACTTTAAAAGCTCATGATTACCTCACTGGACTTAATTACTTACAAATGGGTACTGATACTGAACACTTCCAAGTTTCCATATTCACAGTGACCTATGTAAAATCATACCAATGATAATTAAGGAATGTGTGATTTAAAAATTACAGCCTCAAATGTACAACCTGGGGGGGGGGGGGCGTTTCACAAAGCCTTTTTTTCAACGACAAATGACAAAGTCAGTGACAACCAATCAGAAGCAAGGATTTCAGTAGCTTATATCAAAAACTGTCATTTGTCACTGATGACAAGTTTTGTGAAACGGGGGCCCAGATAATTCATGCACGGCGAAATTTCAAGGCTTTATACTAGATAGTACATAAAACTATCTTCAGTAGAAGAATATATCATTGTAGATGTTTGGAAATTCAAAGTCAAGGGTAATCTTGAGTTCTGGGCCCCATAACACAAAGCTTAGCAATTGATCGTACGATAGATTGATTGTAGATAGTGACCACTTGCAAAATAGCAATCGATTGCTAACCTATCTTTGTGTTACAGGGCACAGATAATAAAAAAGGAGTTCTCATGCCATGCAGTCTCAATAAACTTATATATTAAGTATCTATCTAACAGAATAATGATGATGATAACTGTTATTGTCTGAACTCTCAAGAGTTCTGGTAATGCTGTTGGTGACGATGAATGGAATGTGATGACGACAGTGATGATTTGATGATCTTTGAAGGTTAGGTTGGGCATGGTGGTGTGTATAAGTTCATAAGTTTGCAATTTCACCATGAGGGTAGTCCTGAAAAGGACTGTTGGGTTTGAAAAGGCGATAGAAAGAAAGTGAGAGAGAAGGATTCTTCAGGTTTGTCCTATGGAGGACTACTAGGTACGGAAAGGGACTCCTGATGACGAACCGCAGTCAAATTGTTCGGAATGTCTTCGCATTCATAACCTAGTTCACAAGTTCTTTTCAGAACTCCTCTCCCAAAAGAATAACTCTCTAAATTGCACTACTTCTATCCATACAATACCAAGTAGTCCTCCATAGGATGGAACCGAAAGACTACCTCTCTCTCACTTTTTTTCTATCCCCTTTTAACCCCAACAGTCCTTCTGAGGACTACCCACACAGTGACAGTGCAAACTTATAAATCTAGAATATGATGAACTTTAAAAAAAGGTTCCGGTATTGTCATTGATGATGATGATGATGATGATAAAGATGATGATGATGATGTCATCAGCAAACAGAATTAGGCAACCGATAATCATTTGGTTGCAATGACGATGACCTAACCTGTTGATATTCATGGCAAGGTGATGATGCAATCTCCAACAGTTCAGCCACTGTTTGAAGCTCATGTAGATAAAAGTTCTGAATGGTCTTGTCCTGCAGGAGTTTCAGCAACTTGAAACGCACTTCACCAACCAGCTGAGCCTATTGAAATATGACCAAAATATTAAACCCATGTGACAAAAAGAGCCAAGTCAAAACAAGAAAGGAAGAAAGAATAAATAAAAATGACACATCAATAAAATATATACATATATTTCTCTTAATTTTGTTCCGACCTACATCGCCTCTAACTTGATCATTCCCGTAAATCATCTACAAACATCTATTTTAATATATCTGTATCTATCTATCTTTATATCTATCTACTTTTTTTTACATATCTGTATAAATTGACCTTCATCGTACTACATACAGATGTTTTCATCGCTATGTTCATCTGCTTATTACCCTACTGTCCTCCATACCAACATCATTAAGATATCTTTGTTCTGATAACTTGTACATGCAAACATATATGAGCATCAGCCATAGCCAAACTACTGCACAATAACTTTTGGGGGGCTATCATAAAATACCTGTCCAAATTGCTAGTAAAAAAAACTATAAAAAAATAAGAACTAACATTAATCATTTTTCCCCCCTTTCTGTAGATTACCTAAATATTGTCCTCAATTTTAGAGAGTAGATATTCAGAAAACAAAGATATACAATGTCTCTTTTGACACACTCTGTATTTTTCATCAAGGAGCACCTGATAACCATTCTTTTCAACATCACTAGATTATTGTCATTTCTCACCTCTCTCTTGATTCCACTCTGAGTGTCCTCCGAAGCACCCTGCCTGGGACCTCCTTCTAAGATGAAGGGAAGGTCATACACAGACCGGTAGAGGACCGGTATCTCCTCCATCCGCTTCATCTCTGTCTGGTAGGTGGGGTCTTGGATTTTTCCTACAGTTGCATAAAGAGAGGGATGCAGGAAAATTGTGACTATTCAAGTTTGTGAAGTAGCATTTGTAGAAATGGAGCCATGCATCTCCAGACGGGATTGGCCAGCAATGTTGGATGTTCCCTTGTTCAACAAAGCAAGCACCAGGGCCCTGTTTCATAAAACTTGATATCAATAACAAGTTACAAGCTACTGTTATAAGCTACTGAAATCATGGCATCCGATTGGCTGAGAGCAAAGTTTTCATAGAAATCTAGCACTTGTTATAGATGACAAGTTTTATGAAATGGGCCCCAGACGTGGCAGATTAACCTGTACGTGTTAAGCACGTTATCCAATTTAGTGTACTGCTGCTACAACTACTACTGCTTCTGCTGTATTCTTAATAACGAAAGTATTTGTCAGTGTCCCTATAATTTTTTTAAGAACACTAAACATGCTATTTCTTTTTTTTTATAATCACAATCATTGCCCAGAAAAAGAAAGAAAACTATATTGTCTTCTACTATTTCAATGATACCCAAAAATGTGAAAATTAATACTTGTAACCCTTTCAACTTTTACCAAAACTGTGGATTGACTTTGATAACATCAATTTCTCTTGAATAATTTCTCTTACCTTTAAGAAAATTTTCATTAATTGAAAAAAAAAGAAAGAGTCATTTCATACTAGGATTTCTTGTTTAAATGAAATAGACTTCAAATGAAATAATGTTACTCATAAATAGTAATGGCGTATTTACTGAAGTATGATGCAGACACCTCGGTGTTCCCTCTGAATAATTTCAGCCTCCCTCTTACATGAATGAGATCACCCAGCTCATATGATGTCAGCGACTCTTCAGTGGAATCTTCCATTCTCTTGAGAAGGGATGCAGTAAGTTCACCTTCTGCATCTCCTGTGAAGAAAAAAATTAAAATGGGAATTAAATTGGTAACCTGTAGTAAGAAAATAAGGAACCCATTAATCAGCTTTGTCAAGGGTAAGGTATTTTGCAGGATTTTACCTCAGAATTATTCAAATACATATACACTCACAAACGTTTAACATAATATAATAAATATATTTAGAAACATATAAACTGATAAAGTAATAAATCAATTTATAAAGCGCAGAAACTATGCAAATAAACTGTGCTGTAAGAGCTCTTGATGTACTTGAAACTACTAAGGACAGTTTATTGAATATATGTGCTGTTAGTTTTGATACATAAGTATTTAATGATGGTTTTTTCCTAATATCTACTGTTAAGTTATTCCATAGTTTGGGGGCTGTGCATACAAAACATTTGTAACTAATACAAGTGAGCCATCAATGTAATGTAGTTAAACAAGCTTCTAACAATAATGAGGATAGTACAATAAGAAAAGAAATATTGTAAGTCACCATATTGTTTGTGTGTGTGTACTCGGTTTTTACAGACGTGTATCAATCAGATATGATTATTTACGTCTGGGGACCGACCTTTAACGTCACCATCCAAAAGACGCGATTCAGTTTCGAACCTGCGTCCTCGGCTGAATCAGTTTGTAACTTCCACTGTTAGCTGGATTACAGGCGCACGCCACAATGCCTAGTTGCGACCTAGCAACAATTAATGTATTCAATTTGCATTTAGACTATTGAAATATTATTATTTGTAACGGGTGAATGAAATAATTTCAAATGAGGCACTTAATAAAGATTTCTGCATTAGATTTTATTACATTACAAAAATGGTCTATTCTCTAAGGATGAGGAATTAATCAAGAAGGGAAGAGAAAGTACTGAAAAGAAGCAACAGAAAGTGCAAAGATTTCAAGTGACTAAGTGAGAGTATAGGTGAAAGTCAGAAATGGTTTCATTACTGAATTGTTACTTTGTACTGAATTTTATTACTGGTCTTATAAACTTGTCAATTGTAAACTCTTATTTTACTATCAACCATGTTTCCTTCTTCTTCCTTCTTTCTTTCAATTTTTCTTATTTTTCCCCCCTTTTTGTCTCTTCCTTCTTCTTCTTCTTCTTCTTCTTCTCCTTCTCCTTCTCCTTCTCCTTGTTCTCCTTCTCCTTCTTCTTCTTCTTCTTTCTATTCCTTTTATCATATCAATTTCACTACTGAATGTCTTAATTCGATATTCGCCTATTTCACATCATACTATTTGCTTGTCTTCTATGACGATACTCAGCAGGATCCATAAGTGAGGATATAGTGCTGAGGAATGCATTTCATATGTTGCATTTCATATGTTGCATTCTTATTTGTAAAGTCATGATGTATCAGCTATGAGCTGTGACTGAATTGTTCATCAATAAACCTCATCAATTCAATTCAAATCAATTCAATAAAGAGTAGGATGTGGTTACGTAAACCCTCCAGGTATAGAAGGATATGAAAGAAGCAGATCCTGAAGCAATTAGAAATGTGGTTAGAAGTTCCCCAGAGAAGACATTTCTTAATGACTTGACTTGGCAAATCCAATTTTCAGATGAACATTGAAAGTTACAGATGAATGAGGCTCTCATTTAACCCCTCCTGGGCAGCAAATCCTGCGCTACAGCTTGAATGATCAATGTCTTTGGGATAAGAATGTCTATCTATTTCATCCTGAAACAGGACAGGTACCTCTGTTGTAGAATTCATTTCAGATGGAAATGCCTTAAAGATACTATGTCCCTTTTGCAGCCAACATCAAATTCTGTAGAACTGTGCAGGAATTATGAATATGTCATGTATGTCCCATCTGTGAAATTTAAATGTTAGCAGTGTCCTAATATTGAAATTATGCAAGGAAACCTGTTTACTTGCTAGACTTCACCGTCAGACACTATTGAGTGACTGACTGGCTTTTTCTTCTTTGGTAATATACATAAAATGAGCTGTAAAGGGTACATAAGCATGTGTCTACATCAATAACCCACTTCTTGTAATGGCCAAAATGAAACTGATTGAATCTTTGCGCAGCACAAAACGTACAACCATTCGGTACAATGGTCTGAAAATTAGACTATTACTTACTGACTTGGTAGCACTTAAGTCGATTCGACAACTAATAGTCGTTATTTTCCCACTTAAAGACATTTTCAAGCCCCCTTTTTTAGGGAAGTTCTAAATTAGTATTATCTTTCAAATGCCCTTGGAATTTAACCTTTTCATTTTTTTGGCCTGCAAATGGGACATACCACCTTTAAGCCATATTCAAATGTGAAAGAAAGTATTTTTAATTCAGAATTTTACTCTCGACGGATACTTAAACCCAAAGAGGGCTTGTTATACATGATAGTGGCATGGAAAAGGGTTAAGGTACAAATGTACCATAAAATATATGATTATTTCAAGATGCTATTCCCTGTATTTCTTACCAACAGATGATGTTTGTGGATCTCTGCCCGATTCATCAGCTCTCTTTGGTTTCCAACAGCAACACTGTATCACCCCTGTCCCATCATCAACTGAATAACATAAACACATCAATTTAATGTTATTCCTTTATTCAGTTAAAGGTTACAAATCATGCTTGGATATATCTACATCTCTAGCTATATAATCCAAAATAAAAATAGAAATGCAAGCTAAAGAAAAAGGACATCATCATGAACTTTCTATTTAGTTGCTTTTGGTTTTCGCTAACAAAGACTAATAAGCTAACAAATTTGCATATCAGCGAAAGCACATTTAAGATGTCTGCACTGACTTAAGTTTCAGGCTGCAAAAAATACAATTCTTTCCACTTTATCTTCAGAATGTCTTCTTTTTTCTTCATTCTTATTGTATTCAAGACATGAATGAAATGTAAGAGCCCTTGGAAAACTTGAGAATATATGGAATATCATAAAATAGATTAATTCTAACATTTTCTCTTCCATTTCAGCATTTCATTTTTTAAAATTTTATTTCCAATATTTGATGCTCAGCTCTCCCTATCTCTCCCATTCTCTCTGTCTGTCTTTCCCCTTCTAATCCATCTCTCTTTATCCCCCCTCACCATCTCTCTCCATTCTTGCCACCTCTCCCTCTCTCTCTCTCTCTTTCAAACTCCTCCAGTAAAGTAATCACATTAGTAAATATCATATTCCACATTACATAATCCTTATAAAGAACTTATTACACTTTCAAATGTTATGTAATGTACCAGCATAATTGAAGAACTTTTCTCTCTCGGCAACACTGACAACAATCCCCATCAAGTCAACTCTGTAGATCGGATGATTCTTGTAAGCAAATGCATCTGCTTGTAAAAAAGAAAAATAAGGAAAAGAAGAACAAAAAATTATACAGCATGTTGTCGGGTGAGAGTAAGAAGTTGTTGTGTTGAATGATAGGATTCAGTGCCTTTCTGGTTCGAAGCACTCAAGATTTAGTTTCCAATTACAGTTGCTATAGCTGGCATGCATCCAATTTCTACAACAAATGTGATTTCAATGGGGCTTTGGATTGCAAGCTAACCACCGCATTTTACGTACATTTAATTCCTGTAATGACTGTCATTTAATTTAATGACCTACAATCCACTTTGAAGTATGAAATAATAGAAGGCCTCATTATACCATGACTTCTGATCAGAATGTTTGCATAATAATATTGAGGAGGCGAGTTGGCTCAGTCGCTAAAGCGTCTGCCTGTTGAACCAAAGATTGTGGGTTCAAATCCAACCAAGGCAGATAAGTAAAGTCTGCATTGTGCACACGATGCAGTCCACCTGCAAGTCCCAATCAGTTACAGTATATCATCAGGAGAAGAGATCTGAAGGACTCAGTAACTCAGTTTGCTTTTTTCCCCTCCCAAGCACAGGTGACGCCAGTACTTAATAACAATTATAATGATGGCTCAAGAACTTCAATTTTTGGTCATTTACCTACATTCACTACCTGCCATGAAAAGTCTACCTGCCACTTTGTTGAAAGTTTTGTTTTGATTGTGGACTCACAAACCACCGACTATAACTGATGCGGGTAAAGGAGGGGGCACAGCCTGCATGTCACACCCCTCCCTACCCCCTAAACAAACAAAAACCAATGGGACATACCAAAGTACAAAGTGGCATAGCTTCATGGACAGGTGGCAAAGGGGTGTGTACCTCTCAATTAATCAAATGACAGAGACATGTTAAGTAAAAGAAGGAAGCATTTCTTTCTTTTTTTATTAAAAAAGGATGATTCATGAAATGGAAAGACAGTGATGGAACTCCCTCCCACACCCGTCCTATAATCAGAGCCCTTGTAAATGACCAAATCATTTTTTTTGAGTGAGACAGGGCCCCCCCCCGCCCCCTCTCCTCCATGATGCCAGTGCCCCTAAACGGTTTGACCCATGCCAGACCACTGTAAATACATGAAAGAAAAGTAGAAGTATTAGAAAGTGTACCCATTTACATGACAGAGGGTAAACCTACTTTCAACAGGCTTCCCCTTTCAATTTTTTCCACCTTAAATACAATTGAGAAATATGCTAATCTTTTTGCTGCTTGTTAGCCAGTTTTTTATGACAATTTCACTTAAAATGACATAACCTCACTGTCACAAAAAACCTAGAAATAGAAATTAACTTTGTCCAAAGATTTTCAAGATGTTGTGGGCTTGAGAAGTACTTGAAAGGAAGACAGAAAGAACACAAAAATATCATGTTAACATAATATCAAAGCTTGAGCAATTCTGTCTTCTTAGTTTTTGTTGTTGCTTTAATGAACAAAAGTCTGGACATATGCCAATGAAGCAGTAATACAATCTTGGTAATCTATCGATCTAGGCATTCATAATAATAATAATAATGCTAATACCCGGTCTCTTAGTTACCCAGGGAAGCTTCATGAGTAATAATATTGCTCTTCCTGAGGGTCCTGCAATCATCATTAACCTAGCAAATACCAGATACCCTTATAATACCTGTGTCAAAATGAACAAATGTGGGTAAAATCACACCAATATACCAGGACCTTGCACATAACTAACAGACCAAATTTCCAGCACTTTTGGGCTCAAAACGACAGGAAAAAACATGTTAAAAGATGATCAAGGCGCCACTGTTTAACCCTGGATATAAGAGGGTACGCCATTTTGAAAGCAGTATGAAGGTGACGTTTCCAGGTACTTAAAGTAAATAAACATGTTACTTGTACCAACTGGTACATGTATCTTGCATAGAATACTTCATTTGAGGAATGCTTTTATACCACTGAGTTACATTGTATTCACAACACAATGTATAAAAGAGCACTAAAGCAGTACTGCACACTGTTATGAAAACTGCAACCTGATGTTGACCTCTGCCAAATCTAAAAGGTCACCAAAGAGGGGTCAACTTATAGAGAAAAATAAAGAATCCCTGGGTCTAGTTTTACACTGGTTACAGGTTCATGCTAGAATCAGTTCAAAAGTGCCTGAAGGGAATTGCTCCTACCTATTTTACTGAACTGCTTACTCAATACCACAGTACCTGACAGAAATCTCAGTTCTTCTGAGGTCCCTCCTTATACTATCCCTCCAATGAACACAAAGTTCTACGGGTCATGCTTTTTTTTAAAGGCTACAACAGCTGAGCTTTGAAACTTTGAAACAGTCTTAAAAAGCGTTTCTTCTTCGAAATAATGCCTAATGTTGACTGATGACTGGAGGAAGTATGCTGAGTGTATATCACTAGTCTTCTCTATTCTCCTTTTTATTTCCTTCTCAACTTTACAGCACATAGGGAAATATTTGTGATATGCTCTATACATATGGATAGTATGGTACGTAGTATGGTATATCATCATTATTATCATTATTGTATACCAGGGATTCCACTATACCTACATAATGATTGTTGTAGGCAAATTGTTACTAAGCATGAGATAATGAAAAGCTCAAAGACTATTTTGGCTAGAGGGCAATATGTTCATCAGTTTTGGCATTATATTTGTTTCCTTCAATTTATTTGATTTTAAACAGGGTAACTCTCTCATAATTAAAACTGTTTTTCCGAGAGGCCCTGTACAAATTATAGGTTACAAATAACAAAGAAAATGAGCAAAGTTTAGGTACATACACATGATATGATGGATTATTTGTTTAATAATATCTGATGATTCTTTCAACTTGACTACGAAAGCTTGGTTCAAAACCAAAAATAGGAAAATTGTACTTACAATGTTATATTTTGTTTAACTTTTGTACATGGGACAGCAAACGACTACATGTAAATACCTTGACTTGTCCTATTATGGACAAAGAATAAATCCATCGGATATGACGTTAAACGGAGGCCCTGTGTAGAGGAGAGTCACCACCTTTGCACATTAAGAACCCACTGCACTATTTATAAGAATAAGGGGAAAACTCCAGTGTAGTGGTTCACCTACACACCCCCAATCAGTTAAGCCGGGAGGAGAGACCAAAAGGTTAGTGATTCAGTTCGCCAGTGATTCAGGTACAGGTGACGCCAAATACTTAATAATAATAACAATGACTAAGAGGCCTTGTTGTATGAATAGGTACCGGTATATTATATTTTCAGCTTCTTTTCTACCAAACCATTTGCACGGCCAAAGATAAAGCTAAAATCTATTAATAGAATCTGACTAAAAATATTCATAATCTGCCTATGGAATGGTAGAAATATATGGAGGTACAAAACAGGTCATTGTCAAGTTCAACTCTACCATTTGGCAACTTATTCGATCATAGAATTTAGAATTACATTGGCATAACTTAATTGATACAATAAATTTCATGCATGCGGGCAACAATATAATATATTCCTCATATTAAAGAAAACATATCAAGTTGACAAGATATTCTTACCCAGGACAGGTTTTGGGATATATAATGGAATTTTGTTAACCCTTTGATCAGGACAGATTTCAATTTTTAGGGCTAACTTGATCACATAAAATGACAACAATAATTTTTATTTTATTGCTACATTGTGAAAATAATTTGTAATGTCTCTGAAAACAATATACATGGGAGAGAATGTTGTTGAAAAGATGAAAAATTTGCCAATTTTGATCGAAAATCAATAATTTTGAATCTCACTACGTGTTGCCAATTTCAGGATTTTAGAGATTATTTTTTTTTTTTAATTCCTAGCATCAAACACAATATAGTCATAAAACATTGATATATATAGTTTCTGCAGAAAATTTTGCCATTTCTCTCAAGTATCTTGCATATTTTTAGGGCTCTGAATAAAGTTAGTTAGGCCTATTGAGCCAAACAACGAAATGTGGAATGATTGTCACGAAAGAGTTGATAACTATGGAAGTAGTCATTAGCAACTAAACATATGGTAACCATATTTCTCAACAAGTACAGTTTTCGACAGTTCAGTTCATTTAAGAATTTTACGTTATGATTTAATTCATACAATGAGAATTTAATGGACACTTATATCAATATATTTCTGAACTTGTCATAACAAGTTGACAATATAATCTTAACCTTGAAAATAAAAGGTTCACACTTCACAGACATATTGTGGATTTCTTGTAAACAAGTGAAGAAAAATATATATTATACATTCAATAGCGACCCAACACATTTTATGTACCGGTAGACAGAAGTCAGAAATCAATATATTATTTCTAAAATTAATTTGAAGTAAACATAAAAAGTTGACAATAATTCTTCATTTCATCACCTGACAAGGCCAGGGACATAATCATTACAGGTTCATTGCCTGTAAATACACATAAAGATTAAAGGATTTTAAAAAATATATAAAGGATTTAAAAAAATATATAAAAAAGTATCTGTCATTGTCAGTCTGAACATTAATATACCACCCACTTCCTAGTTTTAGCAGCCATATTTGGCAAGTAACTCTATACTCGATAGCTGTCAAAATTTCTGGTTTAATAAATATATTACGAGAGACTATATAGAGTCTGCACAGATTTCACTTTTTTCACACAAATGAAGTATTATAATTACACTATTACCTTCTCACCATACTTTCAATTCTCTCGCATCAAGTTCACCAATTAAAACAAAAAGATATCACTTTTGTCCAATAAGGCCGGGAGTTTCGCGTTCACTCTCCACACCCGAGAGGATACACCAAATTACCTACCGCCTGGCCCGGTGCTGTAGGGTTGCATCGCTACGATATCGCTGATATACAGCCGAACATAGGACTTGTAGACTGGGTCCAGGTTCCATTTATCACAGGGTAAATCATCATATTTGCTTGCTGTTGAGGTCATTTCGGGGAACAATATGGTAGCTCCAGTCTTTCTTTAGTCCTTGCTCAAACAGAACCTCTGAAAACGTACCTTATAACGGTAAAATTGCTGTACTTTGTATGAGTTGACGTGTAGGCCACAACTCTCAAAACATCACTTCAGCTCAGCTTAGCTGTGTTCATCCACCTGTTACTAGTGTTACGTCACAATCACTCCCAGGCAAGCGTTCTATTGAAGTACCTCGACACAACGGTAGTCTTATCTTGAGTCACATTCACATTCAAGAGAAAGTCAGTGGAGTACCGGTACCGCAGACCTTCGCCAACCGACCCGGTTGTTGGATTGTAAGTTAAGACTTACAACTCTAAACAGAACAACAACAAAAAACCACCAAAAAATATCCTTGACGATTTTTGTTATTCACTTATAAATGACCCCCCAAAAAACTTGGAACTGCTATCTAATCAAGGTAAAAATAATAATTCAACACAGCTCTCTCTTTCTCCTCCCTCCTTGATCTTTGAGGTACCAACAAATACTAAAAAGTTGTATCAAATTATGAATACCAGATATTTCCTTTTTCTTTACTTTCATAAGGATACTCGTAGACATGCTTCTGATTGATGCCTATAATTATTCAATTAGGTCTACATGATTATGATTCCCTATACCAGGGGCGGCGATTTCTTTTCATGACGGGGGGCAAATGCGAGGGACGAAGGAGCAGGGATTTAGGCATTTAATTACGGTCAGATAAGCATATTTTGATACCTTATTTGTGTCACTGGCATGCAGGTCACTAATTGGAGTGGGGTCGGGGCGGACCCCAGAAGCTCAGGGTTTTAAGCATCAAAGTACGATCAGATGAGCATCCGGGGACCGCCTTATAGGGCACTTGGTGGGGTCCAGGGGGCGGAGCCCCCGGAAGCTCAGGGGAAAATCATGCCATTTCAGAAACATTTGTAAATCACTGGTATCGAATTAGAAATAAACCACATATATGAATTATATTTTGGGGGCGGCAACTGCCCCCAAACCCCTCATCAGTACGCCAGCGCGAGGGAGCATAGTGAACGAGAGGGTGAAGGTGAAGGACTACCCCTCCCAGTTTTTGAAGTTTTGTTGTATTAAAAAAGCTATAGTATAAAAACAAGCAATATACTTTTTTCACACTTCTCTTTTCTACAATATCTATTTGTACATTTTGAAGGATGTTATGCGAGGGAGCGTAGCTCCCTAATGAGAAGATTTTTGCATTTGTATTTGTCTAAACGCTGCACTCTTAGGCCCTCCAGAAAAGTGTTGCAGTCTTCAGTCAGTATTTGCTATTCATTTTTTTGCACCTTTTCAAATTTTCCGGGGGACGAACCCCTAAATCGAGGGGGACGTGTCCCGCCCCCGTCCCCCCCCCGGGATCGCCGCCCCTGCCCTATACAAGGGCCTGACTCTGCACATCCTTTTGAAGAAAGTCAGAAAATATATATCCATTATATCAATTAAACATCGTCAGTTTCTTTTTCCTGTCAGATAAAAGGGACTCGGGAAAGTTGATTCTGCCCTTAGCTTATAGTACTTATAGCCTTTTCTGCAAAACAAACAAACAAATTCGCACTTTGAACACTCTGATATCAATGATCATAACTAGTGAAAAGACTCCTGTGAATATAAGACTACTAGTTGGATCCGCATCAAATGGAGAAAAGCCAACAATGTTTATAGTACTCTTAATTAGTTCGCCGTCATTCATAAATTGTTATGATAGCTACATGCAATATGGTTAGTGACCAACAAGCATATCGATGTTTCGGTAAATAATTTTTTATTTTTAATCTAACGGACGATCATTGTGTGTAATTAGGGTGTTAAACCTAACGTAAGTCGTTCAGATTATTGATATTATTGTTATCTTGGTGTATTGCCATCATTTTCCGTTGAAACACGAATATTATAATTTTTTTTAATCACTGTTTACAGAGATTACCTAAAGGTCACATTGAATCAGAGGCGGCGCCGGGGGCACTTTTTCAAGTTCCCCATAAAGGCCATAAGTGCCCCTTTTTACATAGGAAGAGTGCCCCTTTAACTTTGCATGAAGTGCCCCTTCTTACTTAGGAAAAGTGCCTCTTTTACTTTGACAAGTGCCCCTATTAATTTTTAAAAGTGCCCCTTCCCCTTTCCACCTCTGATATGTGCCCCTTTTATTTTAACACTTACCCCTTTTCCTTCAAAAAGTTCTAATTTTCTTTTGCAATAAGTGTCCATTTTCCATTCTCATAAGTGCCCCGTTTATTTTAACATGTGCCTCTTTTTCTTTTTAATAAGAGCCACTTCCCCCTTCTCATAAAGGCCCCTTTCACCTCCGATAAATGCCCCTATTAAAATCTGATCGGTGCCCCTTTTTTCAACAAATGCACATTTCCATTTATTATTAGTGCTCATTTTGTCATTCTCATAAGTGCCTCTTTTCATGTGTGGTCAGTGCACCTTTTCAGATGCGATGAGTGCCCCTTTTCACCTCTGATAATTACCCATTTAACAATGATACGTGCCCCTTTTCCTTTCTAATAAGGAACCTATCCCATTTTCATAAATGCCCCTTTTCACTTCTCATAAGTGCCTTTTTCATCCCTGGTGAGTGCCTCTTTGTTTAGGTGTAAGAAGTGCTCAGGGGCGGCTGAGCGACTTCCAAAGTGGGGGGGGGGGCACCAAGAAGAAAGGGCACTTTCTGGAAAAAAGGGCACCTACAAAGGGAAATCTCAAAGCGAAAATGTACAATGTTTTAGACATTGGTATATATATACCCTTACATTGTGATTACATTATCAGGGATGATTTTAATATTTGTTTCACTTTATACACCATACAAAATATTACTTAAGCATCATGCTTTGCAGTTGGGTGTGATGGTCTGAAAATTTATTTGCGAGCGAGCGAGGCGAGCGAGGAAAATTTAAAGATTTGTGAGGTCGCAGTACGAAAAATTACATCTTTATAAAGAGGATAAAACCCAATCCTGATGGGGTTATAAGCACATTCTCATAACGGAAGACTAAAAAGACCTTTGATAAGTAACATAAGTATATCATCTATAGATGCGTGCGAGCGTAGCGAGCGAGCTTTGGGGGAAATTGCTCTTAGTCGCTTGAAATTAGGGGACTTATCAGAAAAGAAAAGGAGCATGTGTCAAAGTACAAAGAGTAGTTATCACAGGTGAAAATAGGGCACTTCTTACAACCTCAAAAAGAGGCACTCACCAGGGATGAAAAAAGTCAGTCATGCGAATAGGAAATGGGCATTTGTCGACGGAAAAGGGGCTCCCATCAGATTTTGATAGGGGCATTTATAAGAGGTGAAAAGGGGCATTTATGAAAAGGGGATAGGTCCTTTATTATAAACGAAAAGTGGGCACTTATGTGAATGAAAAAGGGGCACTTATAATAAAGGAAAATGTGCATTAGTTGAAAGAAAATGGGCACCGATCAGATTTTAAAGGGGCATTTATCGGAGGTGAAGGGGGCACTTATCTGAAGTGAAAAGGAGTGACTTCTCGTACCTGTAAAGGGTCATTTACCAGAGAAGGGGCACTTATGAGAAGGGGAAGGGGCTCTTTTTTTAATGGGGCACTTATCATTTGGAAAAGGGGCACTTATTATAAAGGAAAAGGGGCACATGTGAAAATATAAGGTGCTCTTATCCGAGTTAAAATGAGGGTAGTTATTAAAAGGGCAAGGGACACTTCTTACAAAGGAGGGCCGCCTCTGGAAGTGCTCCATTTTCACCTCTGGTAGATAGCCTTTGTACTTTGACACGTGCTCCTTTTCTTTTCTAATAAGTGTCTTATCCATTTCGATAAGTGTCCCCTTTTCCTCTCATCATTAAACGTGCCCCTAATTTCGAGCGACTAAGAGCAATTTCCCCCAAAGCTCGAACGCTACGCTCGTTCGCATTTATAAATGTTTTAATTATGTTACTTATCAAAGGTATTTTCAGTCTTCCGTTATGAGAATGTGCTTATAATCCCATCAGGATTGGGTTTTTCCTCTTTATAAGATGTAATTTTTCGCACCGCGACCTCACAAATCTTTAAAATTGTCCTCACTCGCTTTGCTCACTCGCAAATGAATTTTCAGACCATCACACCCAACTGCAAAGTATGATGCTTAAACAATATATTATATGATGTATAAAGAGAAACAAATATTGAAATCATCCCTGATAATGTAATTACAATATAGGGGTATATACCAATGTCTAAAAACTTGTATATTTTCGCTTTCAGATTTCCCTTTGAAGGTGCCCTTTTCCCAGAAAGTGCCCTTTTTCTGTTGGTGCCCCCCCCCCTCTTTGGAAGTCGCTCCGCCTGAACTATGTGGATGCGCATTCTAAAAGATGAGAAGCAATTGGAAACTTGTGTGAGGAGGGAAGAAAAAAGGGGAGAGAAGAAAGTCGAAGAAGCAAAGAGATGTGAAAGAGGGAGAGAGAGAGAGAGGGGGGGGGGGGTTAAAGTAAGAAAGAAAGAAAGCGACTGAGAGAGGGGGAGGGGAGAGACTGGTGACGGCGAATGAGAAAGAGAGGGAGAGAAAAGAGGAGGAGAGAGGTGAATGGGAGGGATGTAATTATAAGGGAATCCAAATTTAAAAAATAGAGTGGCTGTGAAACATTTTGGAACACAATTTATACATCAAATGAATAAGACAATTAATAGGCTGGCATTTATATCTTTGACTAAACCCATAGTAAGCGATGAATTCATGTCAATAATATTGACAGTCAATATCGGCTATACCCTTAAAAGAAGATTTCGTGATATTGAACATTGACGAAATTATGAGGAGAGGAACACAGTAAGAGCCTGAGAGGGAACAAAAAGGTAGAGGAGAGGACGAGGAAGAGTGGAAGGAGAAGGAAGGAAAAGTGGAAGGAGGAGAAAGGAGAAGAGGAAAATGAGGAAGGAGGAGCAAGGAGAAGAGGAAAATGAGGAAGGAGGAGCAAGGAGAAGAGGAAAATGAGGAAGGAGGAGCAAAGGAAGAATGACAAGAAGAAAAAAGAAGAGGCAGGTTGAGCTCCAAAAGTATATATCCCCAGGTTGGCCTTGAACCTTCTCTCCCTTTCTCTTTCTTTATTTTACTACATCATAATCTCTCTCTCTCTCTCTCTCCCTTATTTCCTCCTTGTTCTCCTCGTTCTCCTTGTTATTCTTCATTGAAATGTCAATCCAAACTTTCAATAATATTGAACGAGCGATGCCAACCAAAGTAGGGGACCAGATTCATGAATAATTAATGAAGACCCACGCGTTTTGATAGAATCAGATCGATATATTCTTCTGTAAGATGTACACAGTATCTCCTTCATGCATGCACTCTCCAATAACAGAAAATGTACACTGAGGGTAAAATCTAAAGTTTATATGAGAGGTACGTACTGGATAAGTAGTTGCCACTGTACAGGGCTTGGGGCTAGCAGTCAGGTCCTCGACGGAATTGAAATTGACATTAAGCTATCGACATCGAACCGACATCGAATGCGGATATCGAAGAGGAAAAAAGATCGAATGCTGAAGATTTGGATCTTACGAGTGGACCATTTCAAATATTTATATCAAGGACTTCGCCTGGGACTTAAGTGAATTAGAATGGATCAGGAAGACATTGACGACGGATTAGCCCCTCACGAGATGGTGAACGGCCTGGGAGACGATCTCAGTTCGATGTCAGTCAATGGGCTGAACGGCGAAAACGTAGGCAAAGAAGAAATTGGGACGGATGGCGAAATCGGTGACGGGATCGAAGACCAGGAAACAGAGCATGAATCGGTGAAACGACCAGCCGATCTTCCACTGGAAAGTACTACATCGTCCACCTCGTCGTTTGATACGACGCCCGCGTTGATGTCAACAACCCCTGGTCGTTTCGTCTCCCTCTGGGTATCCGGTGAAACCAAAGATAATGAGAAAACACCAATCGTGTCGTCACCAAGTTCGTCTTTGCTAGTTCGACCACTACACAGGTCTCTAGATCGTTCACCTTCGAAAAAGAAAGACGCGGTCGTCCTGCTCAATCACCTCGACGGGTCCGAGTTCACTGACACCCTCCACTCTCAGGGAGTTCAGGTACACCTTAAGTCAATTAAATATGCTAAATTGCTAAATGAAATATGCTAAATTGCCTCATTACTCATGAACCGTGAGCCGTTCAATTTCTGATAGTTCATAATATACTTTTCAAAGAAAATGTACTTATAATTATAAAGATGTATACATGTATATATACAATTATCTAACCTAAGATTAATAAAGATATCACTGAAGCAAAACAACTTTATGACGAATTTGCAAGATAATAACGCTAGTCCTTTTGTATAATTATGTTAGCATTTAACATAATTACTTTTAATTGTTTTTGTATAGTAACATTATAAAAAATAAAAAAACTAAACACTTTTGCGTTTAAATGATTAACAAAGATGGGTGATTTTGGGCAGTAACAATATGCGTTATTATATATGAAGACGACGTCGTCGTATCCGCTGATAATTTACAAAACGAGATGAATAAATACCTAAGGTATAGGTGAGATCAACTATTGATGTGATTATGCGATTCTTTGTAAGCTTTAGATGTACTATCATTGTGAAAGTACAATATGATACAGAGATAAAGTTTATCTGGACTGATATCGACATTGCCATGGTGTTAAAACCAAAAGGGTTAAGCTCACCTTGTATTTCATGAGTACGATGCAAGGCACACCATACCAGCCAAACGCAAACAGATTAACAGGTCGTTGAGTCGATTCACTGCAATTTATTAATATCAGTAGTGGCATAGATATAGGGGCACCCCCACCCCCATCGAGTAGTGGAAAACAAGAAAATAACAAAACCGAAAAATATTAAACGGGGAAATGGGAAAGTGAAAAGGGCGAGAAACGAAGACGCATGGACTACCTCACACATCCTCCCCTAATAATGATGTAGCTATGTAAATTCGCGTTTCATTTCCCGAATAAGACTGGTGCCCCCCCCCCTAATGTTCCAGTGCCCCCTCGATGGATGGACTCACGCTACGCCACAGATTCATATCAGTTGCGATTATGGCATATGACTCATAATAATGATTATATACACTACGTCCTCTATTTTTGAAGTTTGATGCACTCTAGTCTTTACTATATTTAAATAGCCCTGCAAATCGATAAGGAATGCAAAGGCATTTGCTTAAAGCCCCGATATAATGGACCTGTCCATTTATTATCGATCTCCAGGCTTCGGATTCCCGCGCTAGCCATTCTTATTCACATTTCGTATTGTCTGCTTTCTACGGAGCAAGGTTAAGAGATACTTGAGAGTAAGGTTGATGCGGAAAGGGGCACAGGGCCAGTGTTCTCAATAAATGAAGATATATACTGTCGATTTACTGTCATTTATCAAATCCAGCACTTAATTATATTCACCTTGAAATACGCGTGGCAGCGAAATTTTCAATTGAATATACACTGTTGCCCATAAAGTTGGGATACATTTTCGTTTACCTCTTCCATGAAGTGATTGTGAGAATATTGAATTGAACTTTATTTGATTCCAATCACAGTAAAAATGACATCATACATTGTTGTAATACATAGGCAAAGAAAAAATACATTGAAATATAGATATATATACATTGAAAAAATAAAAAAGAAAGAAACAGAAGACATGATTAAATCTACTAAAAGTATAGGATGGAAAAAGGTGCATCTGTAGAAGCCACAGGGGCTTGATGAATGGGCGCACCCTGAGCGCGTCATAATATAATTAATAAAAAGCTCAGTCAGCTGGAGAAGAGTAAAAGGAATAAACAACGCTTACAATATATCATTTAAGAAGAACTATACAATGACAAGAAGTGCTGCTTAAGTTTACGTTTAAATGGTTTGGTGAACTGAATTGATTGTAAAGAATGCGGTAATGTGTTCCAAACTTTAGGGCCATTATGGCGTAGATAAATTGCAACAGTGCTGGAAGATATTTTCCACTGGTGAAACTTAGAGGCATTCCTTGTATTGTAATTGTGTATTGTAGCATTCGTACAGAACATTTCATTCAAAACATCAGGTAATGTATGAGTAGTAAACCGGTGCATTATCAAAGAAGTTTGTAATTTGTAAATATCGTAAACATTGAGGGTTTGAAATCTTCTAAACAGAAGTTGTGACGGGGCACGGTAATCAGAATAAGAACAAAAACGTAAGGCACGTTTTTTGTAACCTGTGTAGTTTCAATAATTTAGAGTTCTTGGCAGATATGGTGTATATCTTCTCAGAACTTTATTGATCAATCTAAAGAATCATATAGATTGATCTATAATGTGAACTCTATCGATCAAGAATAAAAATATATTGAGTTCTCACAATCACTTCATCAAAAGAGGTAAACGTACATTTATTCCAAGTTTATGGGCAATAGTGTATGTCGTAGGGGGTTTATAAGTAAAACCAAGTCAAATTAAAAAATATATCATTCAGTGAATCAGCGGTTGATTTTACGATGAAAGATAGCTTTCATAGCTTTCGCTTGGCTCAAAGCGTTTTTTTTCCTTTACATGCTCGTTAATGCCAATACAAATATTTACCAATCGACGATCAATTGAAGAAAATGCAAAGCGTATTAAAAGGAGGATAACGTTTACATGAAAGAAATCTTTCACTCATACAGGCCTTCTATTTTGGTCTCAAAGATTGTAATTGCTCATGCCTTAAATGACATCATCATGAAAGTAGTTACTTTTGTATCACTCTGTCCTGTGGATGTATTATAAGAACTCAAAAATTTGGCCCTAAAACACTTCTGCTTTAATTTTAAATTAATTTCAAATATTTCAAATAGCGCCTAAGGCAATAAAAATCTCAGAATATGCAGTTCTGATATATAATTTCCAAAAGGGAATAGCAAATCGGTCGATTGTAATCAAGAAACATTATTTTAAAGCTAAAATAAAATCCGTTTTCAGAGGGAGCTATACAACATATAGAGTTTATTATTTACAATTTAATCACTTTAGACTCGATTTCAACCGCGACAACGATCATTGAATATGGTAAAATCGCATATGCTTCCAATAAGTTCATTTGAACCAAATTCATGACCCCATACCAAAACTTTGTTTTACCTTTACGAAGATCTAATGTTGATTTTAAAGAAAAAGACTGATCATTCTATTTTTACCACGGTACGAATAAGTCTAGTAATCATAGTAATCTGTTTTTTTTTCAAAACCTTTAGAAATGATTTTCAGCAAGTACTTCTTAAAGCTAGATAGTCATCGAAAATAATATCGCTAGTGATATTCGTTTGTCTCGCAATGTGGTCAATAAGGAATCTAAAAGATCTCGACGTTTCGTGCGCCGCTGCAACACTTCGTCAGGTGAGTGTTGCAGCGGCGCACGAAACGTCGAGATCTTTTAGATTCCTTATTGACCACATTGCGAGACAAACGAATATCACTAGCGATATTATTTTCGATACTACATCCGCAATGAGTAATATATTTAGCATTAGATAGTCATGATAATAACTTTGATGTTGTACAGGTCTCTTCCCACATTGCATAATTTCTCATTTATTTAAATATTATTTTTGGAGCTTGCACCTTACAAACATTGCTTTTTTAGAATGCTTATCCGTTTCAGTGTACATGTAAAGTACATTGCGATAAGGAATGCTCCTTTATTATTTTTAGTCCTTCAATATTTCTAATTTGTATATTATACAAAGGACACTGCTTTATGTCAATTATTAAATTTAATTTTATATTGTACATGCTTATATTCGATTGAATATATTTCCGATAACTCAAATCAAATCAAATCAAATCATTGTTATCACATATTAGAAGGAACTGTTTGTAATACAGAGTAAGACGTGAAATGGCCCTTAATCTTAAAATACTGAAATATTCACTTACGTATTTTTCTCATCTAGGAAACTTCTAACCAATCGGGAGGCGCTAAAACTGAATCGGTGACGTCACCAACACGTCTGAAGCCACCTATGAGATCACAAGATGAGAAGATACGATTGGCCAGGGAGTTCATCGACCAATATTATGCGCATGCTCAGAGGTCAGTAAATTGTTGGTTGTGCTAGTGCTATTTAAGAAGAGGTTTTTTTTTTCTTTAGATAAAATTAATGAAAAAGGTTAAAAGTCTAGTCATGTTTGATATTATTTGCATGATGATTTAACTGGAGTTTATATATGATTGCATAAAAGAGGTTGCGTTAAGTATGATGAGGTTGATTATAATGATCATCATGATGATGGTGGTGATGATGATGATGATGATAATGATAACAATGATCAAGATGATGATGACCAAGGGTGATGATGATAATACTGAAAATAATACATCTTACAGGTCTGGTACAGTATCTCATGAACGTCGTCTGTATGAAGTACAGATGAGCCTCAAAGAGAGTGGTAACTATCATCTCACGGAAGCTGAACTCATCTTTGGGGCCAAGTCGGCCTGGAGAAACCTTCCGCAGTCTCGATGTCGAATTTATTGGAGCAAGCTGCAGGTAAGAATCCATTTTTTGTGCCATTCCACTGAGTGCACGTGCCCCTCTGTGCTTCTTAAATGCATAGAATTTACCTCTGATAACTGAGCTGGAAAAAACCTGTTGTGTGCAGTCTAACTTCAGGCCAAGACAGTATATTTGATCCCCCTTGTAACTAAGTCCTTAAATTACAACAGCCCCCCCCCCACCCACTCCCAAGGAAGTTAGGTTTTTATTCCAGGGTCAGACAAACTTATATTATACTAAGTTCATGTGCTTTTATTCCCCTTCTTTACAATTCGTTTGTTCATGAAGGTTTTCGATGCAAGAAAGGTGACTAATTCTCGCGACATGTTCGAAATGTTGTGCAAGCATCTACTGTACGCGACAAACAAGGGGAATGTGAGGTACGTATCTACAGTGAAATTTTTAATAGGTAACTAATATCAAATGAATAATTATAGGATGGATTACGACATGCATTGATATCCGATTTTTTGTATTTTTTTTTGTACATCTTACAAAATATATATATATAATATCTTACCAAATGGCGATCAAAATATCTTGTGGGACATACAGATGCTCATCCCACTTAAATATAAATATTGCGTAATTCTTGAAACAACATTGCGTTCAAATCAAAATTTGTCGTACCCAAGGGCGTCAATCCGAGTTTGAGCATGGGGAGGGGGGGGGGACACAATTTATTACATGTCACTCTCTCTCAAGCTATTCTGTTTCACGGCATGTACTTTCATTGGTGACCGGTTCATTTATTGCCTTTTTTATCTTTGATATTTCATTACATTTTTAGAGAAAGAAGACGATTCGTTGTACCGTTCTCGACTCTTAATCTTTGTCTGAATTCAGTTTCCCACCTCCCGCGCGAAGCGCGTAAGTTTTGACGTTTCATTAAATTATTAGAGAAAGAAGACGATTCATTGTACCGTTCTCGACTCTTAATCCTTGTTTGAATTCAGTCCCCCTTCCGCGCGAAGCGCGGAAGCTTTGACGTTTCATTAAATTATTTTTAAAAAGAAGACGATTCGTTGTACGTACGTTCTTGACTCTTAATCTTTGTTCGATTCAGTTTCCCCCTCACGCGCAAAGCGCGGAAGCTTTGACGTTTCATTAAATTATTTAGAAAAGAAGACGATTCGTTGTACCGTTCTTGACTCTTAATCCTTGTCTGAATTCAGTTTCCACCCTCTCGCGCGTAGCGCGAAAGCTTTGACGTTTCATTTAATTATTAGAGAAAGAAGACGATTCGTTGTACCGTTCTCGACTCTTAATCCTTGCCTGAATTCAGTTTCCACCTTCTCGCGCGTAGCGCGGAAGCCGTTTGACGTTTCATTAAATAATTAGTAGAGAACGAAGACGATTCGTTGTACCGTTTTCACTCTTAATCCCTGTTTCATGAAATTTTTAGAGAAAGAAGACGTTTCGTAGTACCGTTCTCGACTATTAATCCTTGTTTGAATAAAGTTTCCCCCCTCCCGCGCGAAGCGCGGAACCTGTGACGTTTCATTTGATTATCAGAGAAAGAAGACGATTCGTTGTCAACACAGAGAGAAAGAGGGAGAGAGAAAAAAAAAAATTTTTATCCCCAAATCGTGGGGGGGCATTTCACCACCTAAAAATTCGTAGGGGACGCGTCCCCCGTCCCCTGGGATTGACGCCCCTGGTCATACCCCTTCTACAAAGGGACCCGATTTTGGCCTCGTGAATCTATTTCACCCTCTATTTTGCCGATTTGTATTAACCAGTTTCTCACTCACAAGAAACATAATTTATACTTAAAACATAAATTACTATGTCCATTATTTTACAAGAACTTTATGGCCTAAAAATAACGGCCTAAAAGACAAACAACACAAAAAGCCGTAATTTGTTAACCCTTTTCTATCTTTTTAATTGCTGCAAGGTTGTCAAAGTGATATCTTTGCCGCTATACGTGGTAGAGCCGATAGATCGATAAGTAGGCCTGAAGATACAGTGCTGCAGCAAAATTGTGGTGTACTGCCCTCTGCCGACTGGTTCATGTAGAATGATAACAATAACTATATTAGTGACCTCTGCATTTTTCACAATACATAACGTAATGAAAATTCTTGTCATACCTTGTATGTACAACACGTAGGAGTGATATCGATGAACAATTCTCATTCTAAAACATGACTATCAGCGCACATTATTACAGAGACATAATAAATTCTTCGTTTGGGCGTCCATCTTCAATGGGGGAAATGAAAGTGAAAAAAGGAAAGGGCAAGTTACTTGGAAATAGTTCACAAATAATTCGTGGATCAAATCTCTTTCATTATATCTGCAGGCCAGCAATCACCGTGTTCCCGGCTCGTAATGGCGACAATCAGATGGATTTCCGGATTTGGAACTCACAGCTAATCGGATATGCGGGGTACCGGCAACCCGATGGATCAGTACTCGGGGATCCGAGCAATCTAACGTTTTCCGAGGTATACAAAGAAATTTTTTAATCAATATTTGTAAAAAAGAACAAAATGAATTGAGATGAAGGCGGAATCCAGAAGAAAATACAATCAAAAATGTAGATTCAATTTGACACCAGGGCTGGATGAAATTGAACTACAAGAATAGAATGCATGAATATATAGGGCTAGGCAGTGTTCCGGGGGGGGAACAGTCCCCCAGGGGCGGATCCAGCCGGCGGCAAGGAGGGCCTAAAGGGCCCACTTCGTGCGAAAATTTGAAAATCGTGCCGGTCGATTTTTCGCTCAGTGGGGCGGGGGTAGTGAGCAAAAAAAAATTTTGGCACCCGAAAATTTTCCCCTCCGGGTAGGGTAATTTTTTTCCACCACCCATCCCCTTGGGCGCCAGGGGTAGTGAGCACAAATTTTTTTTTTTGGCCCCCGAAAATTTTTTTTCCCTACGGGAAGGTTCATTATTTTTTCCACCGCCACCCCTTGGGCGCCAGGAGGGCCCAACTTCCTTTTTTTCAAAAAGGGTGTTTTTACCTGTTTTTTTCTAGGGAGGGCCCGGCCCCTGGATCCGCCACTGCCCCCCCCCCCACACACACACACACTTTTTCAAGCAATAGCAATAAGTGTCAATTTTTCATTCTCATAAGTGCCCTTTTTAATCTCTAGTAAGTGCCCCTTTTCAGGTACGAGAAGTGCCCCTTTTCACCTCTGATAATTGCCCTATTCAAATCTGAGAGGTGCCCCTTTTACTTTTACAAGTGCCCCTTTCCCTTTTAATAACTAGGCCTACCCCTTTTTAGCTCAGATAAGCGCACCTTTTATTTTCACATGTGCCCCTTTTCCTTTCTCATAAGTGCCCCTTTTCCTTATGATAAGTGCCCCCATTTAAAAAAAGAAAGAACCCCTGCCCCTTCTCATAAATGTCCCTTTTAATTCTCTCTTTAGTGCCCCTTTTCATCTCTGGTAAATGACCATTTTCAAATCTGAGAGATGCTCGTTTACTTTGACAAGTGCCCCTTCCCCTCCTGATAAATGTTTTTTTTTCATCTCTGATGAGTGTCCACTTTTCACCTCTAATAACTGCCCCTTTTATTTTGACACGTACCCCTTTTCCTTTCTAATAAGTACTCTTTTCCCTTCTTATAAGTGCCCACTTCCCCTTTCTCATAAAAGCCCCCTTTCACCTCCGATAAATGCCGCTATTAAAATCTGATCGGTGCCCCTTTTCTTTCAACAAATGCAAATATTCATTCATTATAAGTGCCCCTTTTTCATTCTCATACGTGCCCTTTTTCACCTCTGATAATTACCCTTTGTACTTTGACACGTGCTCCTTTTCTTTTTTAATAAGTTTCTTATCCCTTTCGATAAGTGTCCCCTTTTTCCTCTCATCGTTAAACGTGTCCCTAATTTAAAGCGACTTAATAGAGCAATTTCCCCCAAAGCTCGCTCGCATTCATAGATGATATAATTCTGGTACTTATCAAAGGCCTTTTCAGTCTTCCGTTATGAGAATTTGCTTATACCCCCATCAGGATTGGGTTTTTTTTCCTCTTTATAAGATGTAATTTTTTGCACTGCGACCTCACAAATCTTAAAAATTTACCTCGCTCGCTTCGCTCCCTCGCAAATGAATATTCAGACCATTACACCCAACTGCAAAGTATGATGCTTAAGCAATATCTTGTATAATGTATAAAGAGAAACAAATATTGAAATCATCCCTGATAATGTAATCACAATGTAGGGGTATATACCATTACCAACGTCTACAAAATTGTGTATTTTCGCCTTGAGATTTCCCTTTGTATACTAGGTACCCTTTTTTGTTGGTCCCCCCACTTTGGAAGTCGCTCCGCCGCCCCTGTTTCGAGGATTCTAAAAAATCACTGAAAACAACAATTCTCATGTACTACATCATCAACCTTTCCCAATTGCTTTTAGACAGCTCCTTCCACAATGAAATCTCATGACCAGAACTCACCCCTTTATCTTCATCATCAAAATTAATTGATGTAACAACATTTTCTAGCTGGTACACGTCCTCTTTTCACCTAACTTGTTTTCCTTTTCATACTATGTTCAGGTGTGCCGAACCCTTGGATGGCGGAGTGATCGAACTCGCTTTGACGTTCTTCCTCTCGTTCTCCAAGTCAACGGTAAAGATCCTGAGGTCTTCGAGATCCCGCCAGAGCTCGTTCAAGAAGTCGAACTCGCGCACCCAGAGTGAGTACTAGCAGTGGCGTAGCATGGGTCAAACCATGGAAGGGGCACCAGCATCATGGTGGAGGAAGGGGGCATCGCGGTCTTTTACGATTAGGGGGGAAGTTGTGCGGGAGGGGTCCCATCATCTTTTTGCGTCCTTTTACGCCTCTTCCTCATCATTCATCTCTGTATTTTCCTCTTTCTTTCTTCTCGCTTTTAGATTGCGAACTTTACGTGCCGCAGGTTCGTACCCCCTCTTAGGCGATATCGCTATGCCGCTAAACATACCGAAAACGCATCATTTCACCGCCCCGTGTATATGTACATTGTTCATGATCCAAAATTAGTTCTGGAAATAGTAGCGTGGGTCCGGCATTGGGAAGCGTGTTCCTTGTGTCATGGGGGCATCGATCTTTATTTGTATGTAAGGACTTAGTGCGAGAGAATGAGACCAACGGGTGAGGGGTGGCGTTAGAGGGCGTCATTTTATTTTCTTGTCACATCGTCGTCCCATCTCCCTATCTATACGACACTGGAAAGAAATTTTATGATTTGTCTCCATCGTCTAAGAGTGTAATAGGGGCATCATTGGAAGTTATCACTGATAAATTATTTTTGGCTTATAATAAGTTGTGACCAACTCAACTTTGACTGTGTTTCATATTGAAATGTGAGATATTCACAGATAATTTGCTCAATATTTTACAGGAATGTCACGCTATAGTTTGTTATTATATCAATGAAATCCGATTGAAGAAAAAAAAATTATGCAGTAAACTGGTTTGGGATGGCTTATACAAATAGTCCAAAATTTATCATTAGGATTTTGATCCTTATCCTTTACATGTATGTCTGTTGATCGTGTTTTATTTAGTTTTCTCTTCTCCTTTTCTTTCATTTTCGCTCTCATCGTCGACGCAGACTTCGATGGTTCATGGACCTGAAGTTGAAGTGGTACTCGATGCCTTCCTATGCAAACTTCCTCCTTGATGTAGGAGGCATCCAATTCCCGGCATGCCCTATCAATGAGTGGCATGTGGCATCTGACATCGCCAATAATGCGCTGTGTGCACCCAAGCGTTACAACATGCTCACGGTGAGTAGTACTCTCACATTCAAACAAGATTTTCTTTCTTTCTTTCTTTTTATTCTTCTTCAGCTTCTTCTCCTTTCATTCTTCTTTTTCTACTTCTTCTTCTTCTTTTTTTTCTTCTTCTTCCTCTTGTTCTTGTTCTTGTTCCTCTTTTTCTTCTTCCTCCTCTTCTTCTTGCTCTTCTCCTTCTTCTTCTCTTTCTTCATCTCTTCTCTTTTTACTTCTTCTTCATTTTCTTTTTTTCTTCTTCTTGTCCTTGTCCTTTTTCTTCTCTTTCTTCTTTATTTCATCTTCTTTCCTTTTTTGAATATTCTGCTTCAATAATCAATTTATAATTATTATGTTTGTCTGAAATAATATGGTGTCCTAGGTATGACATATCATAAAACAGATGTTATATCATTTCACTTGTGCAAGACTTATACAAATAAATTCAACTCACTGAAGTTTAATTCAATACAGTATTTCTACGTGTAAAATGGTGTAGATATGTTTTTTTTAACCATGTATATACGAATGCTCAAATCTAATTCTTATTGCAGATGATTGCTGAACGTTTGGGCTTGGATATATCGTGTACAGACTCACTATGGAAAGATAGGACACTGGTTGAAATGAACGTAGCAGTTCTTCACAGTTTCCAGGTATCTTGCGGACAAGCTTTGAAAATAGATCCATCTGATGATATCCAATGTATCTTTATTCAAACCTATGCATATAAAATATTCGATCAGCCTTTTCTGTAGCTTCCTTCCTTTCTACACAAAATATTAACCATGAATTAAAGCGGGTAAAAGTGATTTTTGGCGTGATTTCTTTCTCTTTCTCTATCTCTCTCTTCCTCTCTCTCTCTCTCTCTCTCACACACACACACACACACACTTTTTTTTTTCAATAGTTTTTTTTTATTAGAGATTTCATTCAAAATAAATCATTACATACAAATCAATGCAAATAATTCCATATAAATACAGATCTTCATTTCGTTTTCATAACATAAATAAATTATTCACAAAACAGTGAGCAAAGAAGGGGAATAATGGAATGAAATCACTAAAGTTTTCTAATAATAATAATAATAATCACATACTGAACAAAAACAACATAATACATATTTGTATACAATGCACCCTAAGCCCATCACCCCTCCACTCCTTCTACTACTTACCCCCCACCCCGTTAGCATTCACATTCACACTCACAAGCTCTCACCTCACAAAACATACACAGATTCACACGCTCACAACACTGGAACACCAGCCAATCATCCTCACTCACAAGACCACACAAAAGACACTTCAAAACACAACACTTATCCACTCAACACATAGAACAGTAGAACACTGTACAAATACGCCATTCGCACAACAGCATCCACCCATACATCTAACCCACATACCTAACATTCTAACTCCTAAGAATCCAACACACTTAAACCTTCCTTGATTAGATGTACATAAAAGAAAACTCTAATGCACATTGATCAGATGCACATAAAAAGAAAAACACACACACGCACACACACAAACGCACACGCACCCATCCACTCACACACGCGCACACACACGTCCACACACAAACTCTCTCTCTCTCTCTCTTTCTCTCTTTCCCTCCTTCCCTCCCCTTCATTCTCCCTCTCCTTTCAGCAGAGTTTAATCAAGTCAAATCAAATGTAACTTTAATCTCCCCAGCAATACGGCGTGACCATCATGGATCACCATACGTCTTCAGCGGAGTTCATGAAGTTCTTTGCCTCCGAGCACGAGATCAGACAGGGTTGTCCCACTGATTGGCGAGCCGTGGTCTCCCCGTTGACTGCCAGCTTGACCTCGCTCTTTCACCAAGAAACGCTCAACTATCAGCTGAAGCCAACATTCACCGTACAGGTATATAGTCCTCCGCGCCATTAGTGGAGGTGTCGTGGTTTAGTGTTCCATTTACTTCACTCTCAATCCAAGGGTTGAGGGTTCGAATCCCAGCCCGGCACTAATGTCCTTGGCAAGATATTCATCCATATTTCCTACTCTCGACCAAGGTGTTACAAGGGTACCCGGTAGGATGCGAAAGTCATTGTAGTTTGCTCAGCATTGTGTGCGTATGTAAACTGGCGCCTGACTAGAATGCTCCCCAAGGAGTGGGGAATGTGTAAACCTTGTGTGTTGGCAAGCTTGAATTCGATGACCGAGGTAATAATATATCTGTAAAGCGCTTAGAGACATCGGTGATGTATTAAGCGCTATAAAAACACTGAGCATTATCATTACTATTATTGGTCCTTTGTCCAGTTTATACCCATTAGGCTTATCGGTCAGTTGAAACCTACACTTACCTCAAACACTCATTCTAGTCCTAACACTATGACATAAGGCCAAATCTGATCCTAATAGGATGTACATGTATAAACATTTGAGAATAAAACAGTCCTTGAATTGATCCTACGTCTAACTGGTCCGATAATTTTAGTTATCACGTAGACTCCGATTATGTTACAACAAACCCGGTAAGCTATGCATGTTCCCCGACAAAAAACCTCTTTGGTATAATGTCCCAGGAAGACTATACCCTGGACATTATACTCCAAGGAAAACTATCCTAGTTTTTCACCGGTATGTCCTTTGAGGTTAGTTGTCTTAAAGCCCCCTAAAGTGTTGGGAGCCCCGAATTCGCCAAACATTTGATGGCAAAATGTCACTTAAATTGTATCATAATATGAAAGAAGATGTCATTAAAGACACACTTCTGCAAAGATTTCCCCCCAAAAATGTGTTTGAAGACAAATATTGATAAAATAACACATAATTTGGGTTTTCTGTTGTACGCAGAAAACCTATTATTTTTAATTCTTTCATCAATATTCGACTTCAAACACATTTGTTTTGAGATTCCTTGCACAAATTTATTTTAAATGACATTCTCTTTCACATTATGATACAATTTAAGTAAAATTTTGCCATCGAATTTTTGGGGCTCCCAACACTTTAGATGGGCTTTAAGGTACAATGGTGCGGAGGGGGGGGGGAATAATTTGCAATTTGTCACCAATTTGCCCCCCCCCCCACCCCCCACCCCTCTTCGAGTGATGACCATGATAAGTATCAATGTTCTTATACAGGATAACCCATGGGAGGTACCGGAATGGAAATCGAAGTTATCGTCGGGAAGACTTAGCACAGATAGACTCCGTTCGCCGGGAGCAGAGTAAGTAATGTTGCTGACCAATTTTAGGGCAGTTAAAGCTTGTTCAGATATGCCGCGGTAAACCGCCGCGGTAAACCGCCGCTGTTTTTGTTACATGTACATGTACATGAACGGCGATTGCGCGCAACAAAGGTTCTGCGCGTATTCACTGAGCTCTTTGTTACAAGATATAGAAATGCGAAGCGTATTACACTTTACGTCATCATAGAAGAAAAGAAAAAACGCCGCGGTTTATATCTGAAAGAGGCCTTATAGGTAGAACCTGGGCGATTTATGTACAATTTATAGTAAAAATTATCCATGATTGGGCAAAATTATCCAAATTGGGCATGAAATTTCCCCAAAGGTTGGTCGGACACATGATTACCCTCATGTTTGGCAATTTTGTTTTACACATGATTAATTTACAGTAATATAAAATACTACCGTTAAAAGAAGATATTCTCAAATTGCTTCCTTCTTTGTCTTAATTTATAAATCCACCTTCATCATACATCATTTAGTGTTTATATATTTAATAGGCCTACACAAAATTAAATCAGGAATAAAGTCAATTGTTAATAAATTTTGAAGGGCTCGATGGTGTTACATACAGCCGCAAATACCCTTTAGTAAATGCCACATTTTAATCAACTCCAGTTGCGAAACTAGAGGAGTAGGGGGCCGGCCCCTAACCCCCCCCCCCTCCCCCCACCGAAAAAAATATTGTAAAACCGTTAATTAACAACTCCATAGATGCCCCGTTTGTAAGGTTAAACGATTTACATTATAGAATAATGCGCGTATTTTACAAATGGTTTCTATATTAAAATGTCTGAACATTCAAGCGATTTTTTTTTTAAAAATCATTGTTATTATTATTTCGTTATTTTCCAGTCCGTCACGATTTTCATCACGCATTTTACGTCGTGCCCTTTCTGGTACTTTCAAGGCCACCGTACTCTACGCTAGCGAGTTCGGCAAATCCGAGTACTACGCGAAGAAAGTTTACGAAACATTCCGAAAGGCCTTCGACATTCGTCTACTGCGCATGGACGAATATGACGTCATGAACCTGGAACATGAGAATCTCGTGTTGGTTGTTACCAGCACGCTTGGAAACGGGGAACCGCCTAGCAACGGACAGGTTTGTCAATGTGCCTATTCAGGAGTGCAAATTGGCTCTACAATATTTAAACGGGGAATTTTAGTGGCAATTTGTCCAGTTTTCTAAATTGGTTGGCATACCAGTCAATGATTGTACTTTATGTTTATTTATTTTATGTTTACTTTATGTTAAGTGCATTATGAGTGACCAAAACTGGAACTGAATCTAAACACTCATATGTAATTTCGCTTTTCGTTGTAGATACCATAAAACTTCAACTTTTTTTTCACTCTATTACGGCGTCTAAACAACCGCAAAGAATCTTTTGTATTACTTTTTGTTTTTTTGAAGATGAAAAGTGCAGTTAATACGCATATTATCATCCGTGATTGATAAATAATATTTAATATTTGATTATATTCTTTCTTGCAGGATTTCTGTCGCTATCTGATGGAAATTTTGGATAATAACAACAACAGGTCACCTGTGCCTCAGTAAGTATTGATTCAAATCCATATAAATAATTCCTGATAAAGAAAAAAAGTCTAAAAATCTTCTAACACATTTATCAATTGATTTATTTTGATATCAAAAGAGTTATGTATTAAATGAGAGAAACTTATTTCTTCGTCGCAACAGAAATCGTATGCACCTTGAAGATGTAAAGCAGGACTGTGATAGTTGGTATATTTTGCCCCAAAGCATAGAAAATGTATGATATCGTCCGTTTGAAACACGACAAAGTCATTAAATAATAATCTCACATGAATGATAGTAACGACAATGATATAATGATATCTCGGATACGGCGCATATCATAATATGATTTTAAACACGGAAGTCCTCAAAAGGGGAGAAGGCACATTCCAGGATTTGTGCACGAAAGGTAGGCAACATGGGTTTCAAGAGGTGGACGCACGATCCGGTTGTGCCCCCCCCCAAACAAAATAATAATATTAATAATAATAATAATAATAATATTAATAATAATAATAATAATATTTATGATAATAATAATGATAATGATAAGGATAAGGATAATGATAATGAACTTAATGATAATAATCTAGCAATAATAATAATAATAATAATAATAATAATAATAATAAAAATAATAATGAAAATAATAATAATAATGATAATAATAAAAATAATAATAATAATAATACAAATGGGAATAATAAAAACCCGCCAGTAATAATCGTAACCGTCTTTGCTTAACTTCGTTCGTATAGGTCTCCGATTTCTCCACGATGTGAGAAATTTTGTGACGCGAACCCTCTGGCCGAAGTGTCGAACGATGGAGGGTTCAATCTACGAGGAGCTGGTATGCTGGGGAGCCTTAGGTAGGAAAAAGCAGATAAAAGTATAACATATTCTTAACTACTTTCCAAAAATAACCTAAGGCAATTTCAATAGCCTTGTCCGTCACTTTTTGAAAGGTGCGAACATTACAAAGCCTATGGGATATACAAAAGGGTATTGAAATTGCACCTCATTCGATTCAGTTAGGTCACTTATAGTGCACTTAACATAAATAAATCATATAAAAATAAATAGATTCGATTATACATGTAAGTACCATCACAATTATTGATTGGTATGCCAACCAATATCGAAAACTGGGCGAATTGCATTAAAATTTCGAAAGTAGTTGCGATCGTATTACTTTCTTTAAGTCTTTAGAATCCGTTTGAAAAATATAGGTAATTATTTCGCAATCATAAACAGGTTTGTAAAATGAAACAAAAAAGACATTCATACTTTGTTTAGGCCACGGTTTAGCTTTTAAAAGAATAAATTCGTTTGAAAGATATAAGTTTTCATTTCAATTCATGATCAACTATTTAAACTACATGTAATTTTTATTTCGATATCTATATCCATCCCTTTATCGAAATTTCATTCCATTTTGATAGACCAAAAAGTTTGAAATTTAATGCAACATGAAATTTGAAAAGGAATAAAACTGTTGAATTAAGCCCTGACAAATTATTATTATTGTTGTTGTTATTGCTAATATTAGTATTATTATTATTATTATTATTATTGCTATTGTTATTATTATTACCATCATCATCATTATTATTATTATTTATATTATTATTATTACTATTATTGTTATTATTATCATTATTATTATTATTTTATTATTATCTTTATTATTAATAATAATAGTACCAGTAGTAGTAGGTAGTAGTAGTTATAGTAGTAGTAGTCAGTAGTAGTAGTAGTAGTAGTAGTAGTAGTAGTAGTAGTCTAATTTTGTCTTCATAATCCAAGTATAATTGATAATATAATCATTAATATCACCGTTACTATCACTACCATCTTCTTGACTATTGTTATCGTTATTATGATTATTATCTCTACGTTCAGCTATGGAGTGTTTGGGTTAGGATCGAGTATCTACCCGTACTACTGTGCCTTTGCCCGTGGCGTGGACCGGATGTTAGACTCGCTCGGAGGAGATCGACTGGTCGATATGGGATGGGGTGATGAGATGGGCGGACTGGATGAAACCTTCGATGCTTGGCTCATAAAAACATTCATGGTAGGCGCACGAGTGATTGGTTACATTTGGTTATTGTGAAGGTTTGCCAATCCGAGTTCCGTTAATCCGGATGTTTGTTTTTCAGAAGGTTCTCAATTCCGAAGGTTCTTAATTAGAAAAGTTCATAATTCCGAAGATTCTTAATTCTGAAAGTTCATAATCCTAAGGTTCCTAATTCCGGAGATTCATAATTCCGAAAGTTCTTAATTCCAAAGGTTCGTAATTCAGATAAATAAACCCTATTTTATTTTCGGAATTACGAACCTACTACCTTCTGATAAAAGAACCTTCTGAAGAACAATAACCCACCTCCAGAATAATGAGAAATTTGGAGTAACGCATCCAAAAATAAATTAACAATCATGTGACAAGGAACATAAACAAACAATTAAAACAAATAATCAGGTTTGGTGGAGCTGTTTTGGCTACAAAATTCTTTGACACTTTTCTTTCTTTCGTCTCCATTGATTTCCTCAAATTTCTCATTTAGTTATATAAAATGGGGATTCTTGCACGGTGTAAGAATATCATTGGTATTTGAGTTATATAAAATGTCAATTATTTTATATATTTTTTTCTTCTTCTTTTCTTTTCCTTCCTCCCTGAAATGTATGAGATTGATAAAAGTATTACGAGAAATGTAATTTATTGCCATCTTTGTATTATTTTTCCTTCTGTTTATTGTAATTTTGACATTTGCGCTCTATTATCTATGATTTTGTTATCTCTTCTTAAAAAGAAATTGAGAATGATCCTACGTGTTTGGATTAATATCAATAAATGTGAATTTGAATTTGAATTTATTTACAGGCAGCGTGCGAGAAGTTCCACATCGGAGACAGCGCCTCCGGGATAACGCCCAACCCTGCCATGGCCGCCCCTGGCTCGGACTGGGCCGCATCTAAGTTTAGGATCTATGCCGCAGGAAGGGACGTCAAGTCCACCTCTCCTGTACCAGATCTATGTGATTCCCTGAGCCAGCTCCACGGGCGTAAGGTCTACCCTTGTAATATCATCTCGAGGAAGAGTCTTCTACCTCAAGAATCCAGGTGAGTGGAATATCCGAAGTAATTCTTAGGGTTAATTTGGATTATTGATACTCCTTCACAAAAGAAATTTGAAAAAGATACTCTTTATTCCTTCAAATCCATTTCATCGATATTCATGATTTCATGATTTCAAGATTATGAAGATTTCAAGATATGAAAGGAATCCAGGAAAGAGCCATGATGTTCCTAATGTTGTTTTGGGTTATTGTGCGTGTTTGAGTCTGGGTGTGTGTGTGTGTGTGTGTGTGTGTGTGTGTGTGTGCGCGTGTGTGCGTGTGTGTGTATGTGTATGAGAGAGAGATTGTGTGTTCTGCGTGTGATTATTCATGAACGAAACTGTAAAAATTCACTCTTACAGTTCCATTTTTAATGCCTGTTGACGAATTGTTATTACCAACGGTTGATAGAGCCAAGTTTCTTGGTGTTTATTTAGATAGTCTCTTGTCTTGAAAATACCATATTTAGCATAGTCAGTAAGTTTAACGTAAAGTACCTCTAATAATATAACATTCTTCGGACCGCTGAAGGGAGTTATATTTCCCAAGTGGTTATATTTTCCAGAAGCGCGCAGCGCTGAGGGAAAATATGGTCACGAGGGAAAACATAACTCCCTTCAGGTCCGAAGAATGTTATATACCCCCTGCCAGTCAATATCTGTTATATTAGATAGCCTTGCTTTGAACATTTAGGGGGGGGGGGGGTGGTCCACTTTTTGCCGAAATTTTTTTCCAATTTTTTTTTCGAGGACAAACAAAATTTGAGAAAAAAAAGTGAGAAAAAAAATTGAAAAAAAAATATTTCGAGATAATTCGAGAAAAAATTATATATAACAAAAAAAAAATTTATAAAAAAAAAGGATTTTGGGGGAAGAAAAAAAAATGTTGAAAAAATATTTTCAATGGAAAAAAAAAAATCGAAAAAAACAAAAATTCTTATTTTTTTAGCATTTTGGGGGAAAAAAAAATTTGGAAAAAATTGACCTCGGATATTGGTATAATGTGTATAGTTGGTGACATACAGTCCTCAAGAGGGCGACATGCATTGATTAAATATATATTCATTTCACCAGCTGGTTAATATAACACCGAAAAGTTACCGGCCAGGAAAATATAACAATTAGGATCCTCACAATTAATATCACGTGACAAGCTCTGGACCAATCACATCTCGGTATCTGTCTAAGCTATCTAATATACTAGATTGCATAATATCTCTTTCCCCAGAGCCAATTATATTTCAATTTAATGTGAACAAATAATATTCTTGTTGTTCCTTTCCTCTTCTTCAAGTCGTTCCACTATCTTGGTCCGCCTCAATACGAACGAAGAAAAGGGTATGGCGTACCAACCCGGTGATCACGTGGCTTTCTTTCCGTCCAATGAAAACGCTCTGGTAGCGCGCGTACTCAAACGACTCGACTACCAAAAGTCCCCGGATGCAATATTCAAGTTGGAAAAGCTGGAGCCACGGGAGACACAACTTGGTATGTTGAGTTATTGTAAGATAATGTTTAGGCCTACTTATCAAAATACACCCGAGTTTGTGAAGATAACAACGGTTGAAAAGGTCTTCGTTTCATTTAATAAGTCAGGATAAAACAACCGATCACCAACAGATGAGTGGGGGAGAGACACGGATGTAAAAAGTCGAAGAGAGAGTAATTAGAAAATGCACAAATAGGAGAAAATGAGATGGTAAAGATATTGAATTGTTTTAAATAGCCTACTAAATATAACACGATCGCAACTATTTTTGAAAAGCAACTCAAGGAAAATTTCAAAACCGTATTGTATATCCCGCAGAAATCATTACGTAACGCATCACTGTCATTTTCGCACATTTCAAAAGGTGTTTCAATAGGCTGTTGAAATTTCTATAGGTTGATTTTCAGAAAGTAGTTGCGATCGTGCTAATAATTACGAACCATTATTCATCGTAACATCATTTTATATTTCCATACAAATTCTTAGGTATGTTAAAGGTTTGGACGACAGTTTCCCGCCTACCAACTTGCTCATTGCGGACCGCTCTAGAGCGCTATCTGGACCTCACGACACCCCCGACCCCAGACTTCCTCCGTCTCTTAGCAACCAGGGCTACAGACCCGAGAGATAAGGAGAAGCTCAGCATCCTTGGAATGGTAAGTCAATTGCATTAGTTCAAATAGAATTAGAATGTAACTCGATTTTCTACCCTTAAAAGAATTATTCAAAATGGAATTAATCCATTATCGATCCTTGAATGTTTGAAATATAGTGTGTAATTTGATATTCTAATAGGCACAAAACTTAATTCATATCTCACTTCCGATTTGTGAATTTCATCTCAAAATTTGTGAATTGTCATCTAAAAAAACATGGACAGGAATTATTCGACAATATTCCTATCTGAGCACTAACTAAGTACGATTTTGACCAGTGTCGTAGCAACGAAAAAACATAAAGAACAAAATATAAGAAAGGGGAATGGACGACGCACAGTGTGCTCCAATACTCCCCTTCCCCTTCATTCGGCCCTGTTTTCTTGAATGAAAAGTAAGACCAGGCCCCCCCCCCCATAACACCAGTGTCCGGTACCTCAGAAGCTTGACCCAAGCCACCACTCTCATTTTGCTCATTTTGAATATTTCTGATAACTGATCGAGTTAATGAGACCAAGCTTAGAGCACTAAGAATAAGACCACTACAGCCGTGCCTGACCTAAAGGTGCAATCGGGAGGGGGCAATAATACATCTATGTTTAAAAAAAATTCTGTCACATTAGCCCCTAAACCATGCCTTACGCATCAAGAATATGGCAAGAAATGTATTAAAAAAAACAAACAATCACGGTTTTTCCCCCCACTTTGACACCAGGGATGTGACGAGTACGAAGAATGGAAGTGGGAGAACTGGCCGAACATGGCGGAGGTGCTGGAAGGGTATCCCTCTCTCAAGGTTCCCGCATCCCTGCTCCTAACCCAGCTTCCCCTCCTCCGGCCCAGATACTTCTCCATCAGCTCCAGTCCCAAGCAATACCCTAGCGAGATCCATGCTACTGTGGCCGTGGTCTCCTATCATCCTAATGGTTAGTGTTAGTCTGTGGTGGTGGTAGTAGTAGTAGTAGTAGTATAGTAGTAGTAGTAGTAGTAGTAGTAGTAGTAGTAGTAGTAGTATAGTAGTAGTAGTAGTAGTTGTAGTAGTAGTAGTAGTAGTAGTAGTAAATGTAGTAGTAGTAGTAGTAGTAGTAGTAGTAGTAGTAGTAGTAGTAGTAGTAGTAGTAGTAAATGTAGTAGTAGTAGTAGTAGTAGTAGTAGTAGTAGCAGTAGTAGTAGTAGTAGTAGTAGTAGTAGTAGCAGCAGTAGCAGCAGTAGTAGTAGTAGTAGTAGTACATGTAGTAGTAGTAGTAGTAGTAGTAGTAGCAGCAGCAGCAGTAGTAGTAGTAGTAGCAGTAGTAGTAGTAGTAGTAGTAGTAGTAGTAGTAGATATCTTCATCATCATTATCATCACCATCATCAAACTGATAATATATATAATAATAATATTAATCATAATGATAGTGATATCAATGACAAATATTAATAATAACAATACTAATAATGATAATGATGATAATAATAATAATAATTATGATAAGAATAATGATAATAATAATAAAGACGATGATGATAATAATAATAATATCAATAAATAATGATAAGAAGAAGAAGGGGGAGAAAAAGAAACCAGAACGTCAACGACGTAGCGCTCATCCGCATCTCGCAATAACAAATATCGTAAATTTTATGTGGTACACTTTTGAACTGGTCAAAAAATAAAAATTTGATGCCCTGGAAGGGACATAATTTCATTTTAGCCCGGCAGCCCAGAGCACTTTGATCAAACGAACGAGGTACCAATGTCTGAGTATTGGAACATTTAGGAAAAAACCCAGTATATCCAAAAGTGGATGTCTGCCGGGACCCCTCTGCTGCATGTGGCCCCTGGGGCCGGTTAAAAGGGGCCCAAAAATGCATTTGATCAAACGAACGAGGTACCACTTGAAACCAATGTCAACTTAATGCATGCATGCCACCTAGTACTGAATGGCCCATGCCAGACAAATTTTCTGCTGCAAAGGGCCCGCCAGACGCCCCTAAAGGGCCCCTAAAAATGCATTTGATCAAACGAACGAGGTACCACTTGAAACCAATGTCAACTTAATGCATGATTGCCACCAAGTACTGAATGGCCCATGCCAGACAAATTTTCTGCTGCTAAGGGCCCGCCAGACGCCCCCTAATATGGCCCAAATGCCAATTATCGTAGCATTGACCCAGATTAAATATGCAACGTACCACTCAAAACCAGTTTGGAATGCTTGGGTTAATCTTACAGACTATGGAAATCATCATGCCAGACAAATTTTCTGCTGCAAAGGAGCCGACAGACAAAATAAAAAAGGGGGCCCCAAATGGGCCATAATTATGATCAAGCATAGTTGGTACCACACAAAACTAATATCAAATGAAAAGGCACTTTCTACAGAGTAAAGAACTGCCAATTTTCTTCTGCATAGGTCCCACCTGACAGAAAGAAGAGGTGGCCAAATGTGGCCCTATATGGGCCTAATGAATTGGATATTGATGCAGATGATAGTTTAGTTTAGTTTAGTTTAGTTTATTTCTTTATTAAAAAATCACACCCGTCATCAGACGGCCGGCCTGAAAAGGCCTACGAGTGATACATACAAAATAACAGTCATAAACAATTTGACATGGTAACATAGTATAAATATAACATAATCACAAATACAGAAAAAGAATATTCATGTATTACAGTGTAATTAATAGTTGGTTGGCATGCACTAAAAACATACCAACAACAACAACAAAAGACAGGAAAGAAAGAAAAAAAATATTCATTTAAGTAGTACACAAATTCTTGGCGAGTTGTTAGGATTTGGTTTGTGAAACTGGCTATTAAACTGTTAAGTGAGTCGGCTGAAATTAGGTATAGAAATTGTTGGTATGTGGAAAGATCCGTAAACGTATGGTCATGTTCTATTATATCATTAAGAAGTTGTGATCTGATGTCATTATATGCAGAACAAATCATAAAACAGTGGAACTCATCTTCTGTGTTACTAGAATAACAAAGAACACAGTATCTTTCTTTATATGGGACATTTTGATAACGCCCAGTTTCAAGAGCTATAGGGGCACAACCCCATCTAAACAAAGCCAAAGCACGTCTGTTTGATCTATTTTGACATTCTATTACATATTTTGAGGTGCTCAAAGATTGTTTAAAATTTCGATAAGTTCTAAGTTTATTTTTTATGAGCTTTCTTCCTTTTATCGTCAAAGATTGAATTTCTCCATCTATTCTCGATAAATAATTTACATGACGATGACACAGTTTTTACAAAATTATCTGTACTGATAAGATTTGCTAAAGGTAGAATATGTATACATTGTAATTTTGAAAAAGCTCTTTGACTCTGAAACACCAGTTTTTTTTGTTTGCTAAAGACTTAGACCAAGAGAAGATTTTACTTAGGTAGCGGTCACTATTGAGTTTACTTAAGTTACTCCATAATCTAACAACCAATTGAATTTGGTGATAAAATGGTGGGTCCCAACCCATCTCATCTAATACTGCATTGTTAGGTGTATATTTCCCCACTCCTAAGTATATAGAAACGGCATGTTCTGAAAAAGACACTATTTATAACAGAATTATATGTGACATGACATTTGTAACGTTCCACAGTGTAAAGAAATGCCAATGCAATACAAATTTTCTTGTGCAAAAGGCAACTACATGTTTAAAAATAATGTACGTGGCCCCCGGGCCTAATGAATGCATTTAAATTTGATGCAGTTGAAATAGTTAAGGTATCACAAGAAACCAATCTATAACAATCAAGAATATCCTGAACAATTCAAATCCCTTCCCGCTGCATAGGCCAAAGGAATGATGAGATTAGTATACTAGTACGTGTATCAATTATTACTGAATATTTTATTGAGCAAAACAAAAATTACGCAAACTCAGACTATGAGGGAGATGCTAATCGACAGTTATATTGCATTCTCAAATCCATTTTTTTTTCCTTTTATCGGTAGTCGGTACTTTGTATCATGAGCAGTGTTTAACTTGGCAGTTACTTTATTTCGCTGGAATCACTGAAGAGGTATAAAATCAGTTTATGTATTACAAATACAAATATCTTACACATTGTGTTTATGTTAGCATTGTAAATCTACAAAGTCTAAAAGTTATCAAAATCTTGAGAAAGAACGCTTACATGTCAGTGTCATCTTAAGACATACATATAGTCTGACAAAAGAGATTTTTATTTTAAAGCTCGCAAAGCATGGACATGAATGTACTGCGCATCCTGCATGGTTCAAAGTAACGATGTATGAATGCGACAAACTTGCCTTATCAATTTATGGCACGACCTTATATTACTAGACTTTTTTGGAAGAAAAAAAAGAAGAAGAGATATCTTGACCTAGAAACCTAGACCATTTTATAAAATCAACAACAACAAAATTCAATAAAGGAGCATCCCTTGATGAAAAAAGAAATCACACTTCACATTTCCAATGAAATCCTGAAAGCAAAATGAATGTTCTGTGTTTAATCACTGTCAAGAGACATGAACTCTCAGTTCTTATACTTCGATGCAATACCTAACATTTGTTATGTTCAGAGTAATCAAATAGTGATCCTTTGTTACTACCTTTGTCAATTATCATTTCATTAAATTTTAAACTAGCAAGATGACTTTCTTGAAACGTAAAAGATTCCTTCATCTGGCATTCATATTTCTGAAAAAAATGGATTGAATTGAGTGTAATTGAATAAGTGTAATGATGGAAGTTCTAAAGACCAATATGGAGTAATATAGGCCAATTACTCATCTTATATTTTGTATCAAGGAATGGAGTCAAGATGATTGTCCGTGTTTTCAATAAGTATGCTTTATATGGAGAGAAAAAAAAGACGCAGGAAGTGAAATACAGAACATTCATCTTGCTTTCAGGATTTCATTGGAAATGTGAAGTGTGATTTCTTTTTTCATCAAGGGATGCTGTTGATTTTATAAAATGGTCTAGGTTTCTAGGTCAAGATATCTCTTGTTCTTTTTTTCTTCCAAAAAAGTCTAGTAAGGTCGTGCCATAAATTGATGAGGCAAGTTTGTCGCATTCATACATCGTTACTTTGAACCATGCAGGATGCGCAGTACATTCATGTCCATGCTTTGCGAGCTTTAAAATAATAATTGATACACGTACTAGTATACTAATCTCATCATTCCTTTGGCCTATGCAGCGGGAAGGGATTTGAATTGTTCAGGATATTCTTGATTGTTATAGATTGGTTTCTTGTGGTACCTTAACTATTTAAACTGCATCAAATTTAAATGCATTCATTAGGCCCGGGGCCACATACATTTTTTTTAAACAAGTAGTTGCCTTTTGCACAAGAAAATTTGTATTGCATTGGCATTTCTTTACACTGTGGAATGTTACAAATGTCATGTCACATATAATCTGCATCGATATCCAATTCACTAGGCCCATTTGGCCACCTCTTCTTTCTATCAGGTGTGACCTATGCAGAAGAAAATTGGCCGTTCTTTACTCTGTTAATAGTACCTTTTCATTTGATATTAGTTTTGTGTGGTACCAACTATGATTGATCATAATTATGGCCCATTTGGGGCCCCCTTTTTTATTTTGTCTGTCGGCCCCTTTGCAGCAGAAAATTTGTCTGGCATGATGATTTCCATAGTCTGTAAGATTAACCGAAGCATTCCAAACTGGTTTTGAGTGGTACGTTACATATTTGATCTGGGTCAATGCTACGATAATGGGCATTTGGGCCATATTAGGGGGCGTCTGGCGGGCCCTTAGCAGCAGAAAATTTGTCTGGCATGGGCCATTCAGTACTTGGTGGCAATCATGCACTAAGTTGACATTGGTTTCAAGTGGTCCCTCGTTCGTTTGATCTAATGCATTTTTAGGGGCCCTTTAGGGGCGTCTGGCGGGCCCTTTGCAGCAGAAAATTTGTCTGGCATGATGATTTCCCTAGTCTGTAAGATTAACCGAAGCATTCCAAACTGGTTTTGAGTGGTACGTTACATATTTGATCTGGGTCAATGCTACGATAATGGGCATTTGGGCCATATTAGGGGGCGTCTGGCGGGCCCTTAGCAGCAGAAAATTTGTCTGGCATGGGCCATTCAGTACTTGGTGGCAATCATGCAATAAGTTGACATTGGTTTCAAGTGGTCCCTCGTTCGTTTGATCAAATGCATTTTTAGGGGCCCTTTAGGGGCGTCTGGCGGGCCCTTTGCAGCAGAAAATTTGTCTGGCATGATGATTTCCCTAGTCTGTAAGATTAACCCAAGCATTCCAAACTGGTTTTGAGTGGTACCTTGCATATTTGATCTGGGTCAATGCTACGATAATGGACATTTGGGCCATATTAGGGGGCGTCTGGCGGGCCCTTAGCAGCAGAAAATTCGTCTGGCATGGGCCATTCAGTACTTGGTGGCAATCATGCATTAAGTTGACATTGGTTTCAAGTGGTACCTCGTTCGTTTGATCAAATGCATTTTTAGGGGCCCTTTAGGGGCGTCTGGCGGGCCCTTTGCATCAGAAAATTTGTCTGGCATGATGATTTCCCTAGTCTATAAGATTAACCAAAGCATTCCAAACTGGTTTTGAGTGGTACCTTGCATATTTGATCTGGGTCAATGCTACGATAATGGACATTTGGGCCATATTAGGGGGCGTCTGGCGGGCCCTTAGCAGCAGAAAATTTGTCTGGCATGGGCCATTCAGTACTTTGTGGCAATCATGCATTAAGTTGACATTGGTTTCAAGTGGTACCTCGTTCGTTTGATCAAATGCATTTTTAGGGGCCCTTTAGGGGCGTCTGGCGGGCCCTTTGCAGCAGAAAATTTGTCTGGCATGGGCCATTAAGTACTAGGTGGCATGCATGCATTAAGTTGACATTGGTTTCAAGTGGTACCTCGTTCGTTTGATCAAATGCATTTTTGGGCCCTTTAACCGGCCCCAGGGGCCACATGCAGCAGAGGGGTCCCGGCAGACATCCACTTTTGGATATACTGGGTTTTTTCCTAAATGTTCCAATACTCAGACATTGGTACCTCGTTCGTTTGATCAAAGTGCTCTGGGCTGCCGGGCTATTTATGTGTGTGTGATTGGGTTTTTCACAGACGTGTATCAATCAGATATGATTATTTACGTCTGGGGACCGACCTTTAACGTCACCATCCGAAAGATGTACAAGATTGAATAGAAACTAAAGGAAATGGAATGAAAATTGGTTGTAAAAGCAATTTTTGTTATTTTTGGAATAAATTTGCATAAATTACCACAATTAATTTATGGAGAACAATTTTAAAATTCTGTGTAGAAGTTTAGTGTACCAAAGTAAGCTCTACCAGATAAAGCAAACCAAATCAAAATCGGTCGAGATATGAAGGAGAAGAAGCATTTTAGGTGATTTCGAATAAATTTGCATAAATTAGCATAGATAATGAATTTCACGATTCTGTGTAGAAGTTTTAAATCCCCCTCCTAGCCCTATCATATGAAACAATCAAAATCAAAATCGGTTGAAGAATAACGAAGAAGAAGCATTTTGAATACTGTGGACGGACGGACGGACGGACGGACGCCGGACGCCACGCCATGGCATAAGCTCATTGGGCCCTTCGGGCCGGATGAGCTAAAAATGGAAGAGAAAGAAGAAGAGGGACAAAACAAGAATAGTTACATTTGTCTGGGGCTTTATACTGCATTTATAAGTCCTTTTATTTATATTGTTATTAATATTACCCCGGTCATTGCTAATCCGCACATGATTAGTGCTCACCCTCCGCTCCTTAGGGAGTATGCAGGCCAGGCGCCATTTTACAATGTCTGCAAACGCACACTTGCCAATCCATCCACACTGATCTTCGAGACCACTGCTCTATCGCTGGGCCATCGCGCGTAAGTGGCTAAGTTGGGCAAAGCGTTTGATAAAATATTCTTTCATTTCTATATTCATTTTTGGCAGGCGGTCGAGGCCCAGTCCACTACGGAGCATGCTCATCATGGCTTTATCGAGCGTGGAAGGATGACGTCATACCAGCGTTTGTGAGCTCGTAAGTAAAATTCAACAGCGTTCTTGTCTTTGAATATTTCAGAGCCAAATACTTTATAAGCAAGTCACAGAAGTCTGAAAGGTAAAGTCCTTACAATATTTACCAATGAAAGAAACTGGTCAGTCTCGATACATTTCGAACCATGTGCCCTCTCTTATGGGAAAGGGGCACAAATCATGAAGGGCAATCGCCAACGGCTCTTGATTTAAAAATACACAGCAACTGCAATTACTGTCTTTTTGTCCTTGAACAGAAGTATAGCAGTAAAATCAATCAACAGTGCGAGAAAAAATTAGGTTTCTTTGTGTTGCATTTTATTCTGATACTCGAAACCTTATAATGAAACATTTTTACTATCATTATCAACATCATTATCATCAACATTATCTCATCATTATCATCATTATCGTCATCATTATCATTATCCTTGTCTATCATAAACACTATCATATGGTTATTATTATCATGATCGTCATTATCATTATCATTATCATTACCTCCATTGCTCGAAATGGTTCTATAGCTCCCGTTTGACATTGTAAGAATTATTTTGGATCCATTTTTTCAGGGTCCCATACTTTCACCTCCCCGCGGACACATCTGTTCCAGTCATCATGGTGGGACCTGGATCCGGAGTCGCTCCCTTCCGCTCCTTCTGGCAGGACAGACAGACGGACCTCCGTCAGCTGGCTTCGTTCAACAGCGAGCTTGCCAGCAGCAGAAAGACCGAAGAAACAGACACGAGGGGCCGGCGTGGCGAAGGGGACGGTTCGGACACCTTCGGGGACATGACTCTGGTATACGGGTGCAGGAACGCCAAGGAAGATCTCTACAAAGGAGAGACATCAGTTGCCAAGGATGAGGGCGCCCTAACGGCTGTACTGACAGGGTATTCGAGGGAGCCTGGTAAACCCCGGGTACGTATACTATCCTGTCTTGGTTTATTTTGACAATGGCAAACAGGTTTGAGTTTAAATACGCTTATTTGGTTATATTGTTGTACAGAGATACATCAACGTAAACAGGAGCCAAAAATAAATAGACCACAGTGCAAATGTTTTCTCATGTTAGCAGGTAGCAAGATTTTTTTTAAATAGCTTCATTTTAACTTTGTCTTTCATTTTTTGCTATCTTATATATATATATATATATATATATATATAGATATATATATATATATATATGTTATATATCCTATATTTTTCTTCTTTGATATTGTTTTCTTTTAAGAACTATTTCCAACTAAATTTGGGGGGAAAGTGCAACATGTGATGCGTTTTAATAAATATGTTTAATAAATATGTCATACCTAGTCTTTTATCTCTTAATTCAACTATATTTCGTCTTGTACGGTGCTATAAACTTGAGGTAAATACCAAATATTTTCCTTCTTATTAATTTCAATGAATTCATTATGATTTATTGAACGATGTTTAGATTTATGATGTACTTTATCATAAAACATCTGTAGATGTGTTTCATGTTTGATTCCATGCAGAAGCTTTTTGAAGATGCGCAAATTTATACATCTAATTTGACTATTTCTTTATGTTTAATTTCTATCAGAAATACGTTCAAGACATTTTAAAAGACCACCCATGGTTAGTTTATAACGTCCTTTATCGTCGCCAAGGTCACATCTACGTCAGTGGTGACGTCAACATGGTGAGAGAGGTCAGCAGCACTATCGAGGGCATCATAGCTCAGTTTGGTCGCTTGGGGGCAGCAGAGGCAAAGGATTTCGTACGGAGAATGAAGGTATTTGCTGAGCATAGCTAGAAGAGGACAGATAGTTGCGACGTCATTAGAAGTCGCTCTTGTTCAGAGGTCGAATTAATTAAGCGCTAAACTAGTTCCCTTCAATGAATATTGCATGTTAGAGCAAACTTTTTGGAGCTCCATTAATTGACCTTTAAGCAGATAACGTATCGTAACTATTTATCCGAACAGCTCTGGTTCTAAGGCCACGGACGGATCCAGGATTTTAAGAATGGAGGGAGGTTGGGGATTTTTTCCCAATTATGTTTACATTAATTTTCTCCTAGAAACATACACTCGGGGTATTAAAAGTGGGGCTCGATCGTGCTGCTTATGACCCCCAAAAAAAAAACCCAATTTGCTGCTGGTTAACGAACGTCCTCATGTATTTTAGAGGTAATCAATATCTTTGGTAATAGTTAGATTGAATCATGGTCACTTTTATCCAGGGTATCTTCGTCAGTATTAATACTATTCTGCCTGCAGAGCCCTGCAATTAGTATTACCAGCTTTGTCTGGTACCCATTCAATACACCTGGGTCGAGAGGGGAAAATGTGGATAAAAATTCCTTGTCCAAGGAAGTTATAGCATCGAGCGAGTTTCGAATCTAGGACTTATTTAAAGGAGAGGATAAAGAACATTCACCAATTTACCACAGTTTACTTTGTAGTTTATATTCTATCTCTCAATTCTCGCTCACTTTATGACGCGGTAGAAACCGCGGCGTTTTTTATTTATTTTATTTTTTAAAAATATGATGACGTTCTAATGTAAAAGGTTTCACATTTCTGTATCTTAACCATAATTCTTAACACAAAGCTTAGTGAGTACACATAGGACCTCTGTTGCGCGCAGTTGCCATTCATTTACACGTTAAAAAGAAACTGCGGTAGTTTTTGCGGCGGTTTACTGCGTCATATCTGAAAGAGCATTTATTAGTTCTTCTTTTCTTTCTCATCTTCCCTTTTCCCCCTTTCTTACTTCTTATTTCTTACCCCCATCCCCCCTCTTTTTTAATGCTATTTTTAACGGTTTTTTTTTCTTCATTTTTTTTTGGCAGGATGAGGATCACTATCATGAGGAGATGTACGGTCTTACTTTACACGTGAGTGAGGTCATGGAGAAAATACGTGCGGGCAAGAAAGGAACGCAAGTACTAGTAATGAACGAAGAAAGGCTGAGACTTCAGCCTGTCATCGGGAGAAAAGGGGCTGCACTCGCAAAGGTTAGAATAGAAGAGAAAGTGGGAATTGTAATTATTTTTTTCTCATGTGTAAGGTTTCTTTTAAAAATACAATGAAATTATAACGACGCTTATTCGATTTTACATACAGCACTGGTAAAAATTGCCCTTTTGCATGTTTTATATATCTATACTTGACAAGCCGGGTCCAAAATTTCTCTGGCCTTGTGGAAGCCTTGGGCAGAAAATCTCTTTTCCTTTTGGGTCAGAACAGGGAGGTGGGAGTTACTCCCACCTCCCTGGTCAGAAGTTGCCGCCGGGAGGGCCGGTAGCACAATTTGGAACTATCTCGATTTAATGCATCCTCACCTCATCTCTCTCTCTCTCTCTCTCTTATACGCAGCAACAAGAGGCTCTCCGAAAGGGAACTCCCGCGTCACCCACATTGCCCCGACTGCGCAGGCGCGTGACAGCCACCATTCTCATGCGGTACAACAGCCTGATGGGAATGGATAAGAAGACAAAAGAGAAAGAAAAACCCCTGGCAGGAGTCAGACTAAGAAAGTAAGAAACCAAAACATCTTTAACAATGTAATTTATTATCTTTTCTTCATATCTCCCCCTCCCTCCCCCGGCTATTTCTCTTTCTCTCTGTCTGTCTTTCTGCCCCCACTCTCTCTCTCTCTCTCTCCTCCTTCTCATTTTCTCTCCTTTCCCACCGTCCCCCGTACTCTCTCTCTTTTCACCACCCCCTTCACATCTCCCCCTTCGTTTGACATTCATTTCAGTACGATGTTCGTAGTACGCATGCATCCATATCATTATGCCTGATGCTATTTAACTCTTTTCTTTCTTTTCTTTTGTGGGGAGGGATCAATCCTTAGGTAAAATGAAGCAACCAAAATCATCTAAATCTGAACTTTAATGCAAAATATCAACACTCAGCATTATCTGACATTTCACCTCGTTATTCTCATCCTTCTGGAATTATATTTCTAACCCAAGGCCTATATAATCAAAAGAACTTAACATGCTTCATTAAAAAAAAACTGACTACATGTATAAACAACTATTTTTTTACAATAGCTGCCAACATAATTATCAATGCTAACAATCCCAAAGTAATAAATACAGTATTCTCTGAATCTGCGACTGATTCTAAATAGAAAGATCATCAAGATCGTACTATTCTAAAACATATTTAATGACATCATTTTACCCCTTGCAGACCAACAGATGACATCGCGGCCCGAACGAGACGCTACGAAGACGGGCGGCGTTACAGTACGGGAAGCTCAAGCCGTGTCCCCAAAGCCTGACTATTTTGAAAAAGAATTTTCAACACTATGTAATGCTCACGAATATGATTTAATGATGTATAATAGTGTCATGATAAGGCATTGTAACGTTGCAAGTAAATGGCTCTTAATACATGTCATGTATCTTTTTCTATTTTCATTAATAACGGTTGAGTTTTATGCAAAATTGTTTATCATCTTAAAAGCTTGAGGCTCCTTCTTTTTACCAGTGATATTCCAAATGCAAAGGGGAGGGGTAATTAAACATTCCAGTCGGGTTCTCTAAACATCTAATTTCATATTTTCTATATCAAAAATCTAAAATGTGAATTGATATTGATGGTATATATGTACATTATGATCATGGATTCCATCCACATGTGATACATTTTTAAAATATATTTTTTGAATTGTTTGTTTGATATTACCGAAAGATAACAGATCGAACCCCACCCCCCACTTCTGGAGGATCCACCCCTCCCTTGTTTACCAATGTCTTCTACGCCCCTGACAGCACATTGTCGCTGATTCTGCAAAGGCAGCCTCATGGTATAAGAGCCTAAAGATTCTCAAACTCTATTATCTTTCCTGTTCTTCTTTTTCTTTATGTATCACGATCGATGGGGCGGGGGGAACATGCCCCCTTGTAGCTACGCCACTGACTTTATCAAATGACATGAAACTTATTATCAATACTGAAAAGCAGTACTACTGAAATATGATAATCTTCGGCAATCAGTGTATAATCATGATTTAGAAAATAACCATTACTCTCATACATTTATTCTGTTAAAAGTTTAGATTTGTTCAGTTTCATAATATAACAAACTGGCTCTCCGTGTTACCTCAAAATAACGTATAGTACTGAGTGGAGTTATCAGTTATTAAATCATCAAAGTAGTATCAAAAAAGATTAATTACAGATTTCCTCTTTTTAAATGGTGCAAATCTTTCGAAGGAAGCATAACAATCAGCTGCATGATCTACATGAAGGTCAAAGTTCCTGGCTAGAGCGCTTGTGAGTATTTTTTAATTATCCGTTGAAAAATGAAGCACTCTTGATTCGCTATCAATTATGGTATTGATGACATGCATGTGTCACCGCTGAAATGAAAAATGACTTTCACAACCCATATTGAAAATTCATCTCTTTTCTTCTTCTTCTTCTTCTTCTTCTTCTTCTTCTTCTTCTTCTTCTTCTTCTTCTCGTTCTTCCTCTTCTTCTGCTCCATCTCTCTCTTCTTCTCCTCTCTCTCTTTCATTCCCTCCCCTTCTTTCTTTCTTGTTTTATTCTCTCTCTTTCATTCATTCATGCATTTCATTCTCTTTTTTTTTCTTTCTCTTTCCCTATCTATTATGTCTTTCAAGATCTTTCCATTACTTTATTCTATCTTTCTTTCCCTCTCCATTGCATTTTTTTTTCATTCTCTCTGTTGCTTCACTCTCTTTATTTACCGTTTTTTATTTTATTTATTTCCAAGACTCTCTCATTTGAATATGACTGTGTTTTTTTTCTTCTTCTAAAAACAGATGAATCCAAATGATGACGCAAGATTTACTTATCCTGAGACAGAGATTTGTCATATTTGTAGATATTCCTTTCTTGTTTTAATGGTTTCATGGTTTGTTTTACCTGACTGCTAATACAGCATATGTATGCCTGTAAGTAAGCCACGGCTCTTAAGTCCTCTCCGTGGATTTGGTAATGAAGATCAATGCCTTATCAAAGGGCAATAGCGCATCGACTTGGTTTTGAACCCGGGACCTCCCGGTTACGAAACCACCGCTCTGTCACTGAGCCAGCGCGCATCACCTATGGTCGTTGTAGTGGACATTCAATAACGACAGCAAAATCAAAATGTCTTCCAAAATATGTGGTTTATTGTTATTTTTATCACGTTTTTTTCTGGCTGGCGTATTATGTTATTGTATTAACCTATTCTAATATACGCGATATTTATTTAAGTGGAGTATTGCATGGGATGTTTCTGAAAATTCCATGCATATGTCTGAAACCCAAGTTTTTTATATAGTTTCATGAAGAATAATACATGTAAATACGTTCTTTTTGAGGTGTTGAATTTTGATACTTTTGAATTAAAAGGAATATTTAATAAACTTTTCATTGATCTCTTATTCATTGATTTTCCTGAAGTTATACAGATTGCAACTCACAAAGAGCAGTTGTTGTATATTGTTGTTGTTGATGTTGTTGTTGCTGCTGCTGCTGTTGCTGCCGTTTTTATAGGGTAGCCTACTTGTCGTACCTTGGATATTTACCAAAAAAGTAGGATCGTGTCAAAAGGCATCACCAAAGACTTTATAGGGTCTTAAACCGAGGTTCGTCAGAGTCAGAGATGGGTATATAATTATATAAGCTATAATTATATACGTGTGAGTGACTCTGTGTGTGTGTGTGCGTGAGTGCGTGCGTGTGGGTGTAATTTGGATTTTAAAGACGTGTATCAATCAGATATGATTTATCAAATCTGGAGACCGACCTATTAAAAGACATCCCCATGTGAAAGACGTGATAATTAGCCTTGAACCGAGGTCCTTCAGAGTCATAGAGATGGGCATAGATGAGCCATAATTTACTAAAAATCATATTCGTGCGAGTGACTGTCTTTTGAGCGTGCGTGTATGTGGGTGTGGTTAATATGGGTAAAAGTATATCTGTAAAGCGCTTAGAGACGTCCGAGATGTATTAAACGCTATATAAAAGCTGAATATTATTATTATTAATTCGAATTTTAAAGACGTGTACCAATCAGACAAGTCTGGAGACCGACCTTCAAAAGGCATCACCATCCGAAAGAGGTTAACCGTACTACTACACCAACTCACATCCCCCTTCCAGAGGTAACATGTACGTTTCGGTTAAAGGTATTACAAAGTTTTGGTATGGGGTCATGAATTTGGTTCAAATTAACATATTGGAAGCATATACGATTTTACAATATTCAATGATCGTTATCGCGGTTGAAATCGAGTCTAAAGTGATGAAATTGTAAATAATAACCTCTTTATGTTGTATAGCGCCCTCTCAAGACTGATATTACTTTAGCTTTAAAACAATATTTCTTGACTACAATCGACCGATTTCCTATTCCCGTTTGGAAATTATATATCAGAACTGCATATTCTGAGATTTTCATGGTCATAGCTACCATGGAATGGCTCTAGGCGCTATTTGAAATATTTGAAATTTACCAGGAGCACCGGTAAATTTTGATTATTCAATTTGCTCGAAAGCAGAAGTGTTTTAGGGGCTAAATTTTTTAGTGCTTATAATACATCCACAGGGGTATCCAAATATATCAAAAATTAAAAAAAAAAGACTATCCATCCAATTTCAGAATTTCCCAAAACTTTGCATTACCTTTAATGCACTTTCTCTTAATTAGACCCCCCCCCCCCATACCCTCATTAGATTGACAGAGCGTAGAGAAACAGCGTAGAGAGGCTTTCTAGAATGACAAGAGAATAGGACAGCCTTTAATATAAACATACAATACAAAGGAAGAAGATGTACATTTAGAATTGAGAGAGAGAGAGAGAAAGAGAGAGAGAGAAAGAGAGGTGGGGGTAAAAGTTGTGACGAAAAAGCGAGAGGGGGAGGGAGGAAAGAGAGAGAGAGGAGAGAGAGAGACAAGGGGGAGGATGTGGAGAGGGGAAAGAGAGGGGGAGAAGGAGAGAGAGAGAGAAAGAAAGAAAATGATAGAGGGGGGATAGAAAGTGAGAGGGATGGTAGAGGGAGAGAGAGAGAGAGAGAGAGAGAGATGGGGTGGGAGCATTGATAGGTCCATGGCGGGAGGGAGAGAGGAGAGAGCCCATAAGAGAAAGAAGAGAGAAGATTCGGAGATGATAGCGGCGAAAAATGAGTGATAATTATTTAGCTGGTTAAAGGTATAACCTAAACAGATGGTGTTGCATTAGCATATTTTGTCCCAGTCAAGCTCTACAAAATACCCTAATCCAATCCAAGGCTCTTTATTAAGATAAGTATGATTGAAATTATAAAGAGATGACATATTCGGCTCTGTAAAGGATTAGGAATCCGCGGCTTCAAAGGAGAGATAAAGACTGCTTTCGATATAAATAGGGAGGTTCGGTGCAGAAGAAGCAGTCATTCTTTTCTTCGCTTCCCAGTCTACTCGTATCAATCAGGTAAGTTTGTTATATTTTTTAAATTATATTTTTCATACCATCTTTGAGCGCGGATCTCCAGTCAAATTGAAGTGATCCCTGATTCTGACTTTAAAAATATAACTTCCATTCCTGTTCATTTAGGCCTAGAGAGTAATCACAGAGTCTCGATTTTCATTTTTTTTTTTTTTTTTTTTTGCTCGTCGTTTTCCTGATTCTTTTCCTAAATATTGCCAAAATTCCTAAATTGATCACAGGACCAACCATGAAGGCCTTCTACGTGTTCATCGCCATCGCCGTCATCGTCGCCTCCGTTGCCGCCATGGAAGAAGAAGAGGAGGAGCTTTTCCAGATGTTCGAGAAGCGCTCCCTGGATACCGACGAAGCTGAAGAGATGCTCTACGGCAGCGAACCCATGGTCAAGCGGGGACGATTCAAATGTAAGTCTTATCACTGTCAATGGCTGTTACTTCCTTTTAGCAATGAGGCGAGGAATAAGGGTGACGTACATAAGTATGCGTAGGCTCATGCTGTTTTTGAAATAATAATGTTACAAAACAATTAAAATTACTAACTAAATTTGCAATCATTGCTTTTTTCCGCTTATCCTTCGTACCACTCTGTTTAACCAAGTTGGCACTTAACATTTCTCTAGTTTTAAAAGTGTCTCACTCAAGAGGCATTCCTTTTTCCGAAGGCTGATAATTCCGAAGGTTCGTAATTCCAAACATTTTGTTTCGTTATTCCGATGGTTCGTTTATCCGAAGTTTCATAATTCTGAAAATGGAATGGAGTTCGTTATTCTGAAGGTTCGTCATTCCGAAAAACGATACACGCCCATATGTCATTTTCGGAATTATCAACCTTCCGGATTAATGAACCTTCGGAGTAATAAACCTTCTCTAAAACTCAAATTTGATACTGAGATTGGGGGAATAAAATCTATTTACCTACCTTCACCGAGCGCTGGTTGTCATGAAATGGCAACATATTTTTCTACTGAGCGTATGCTTACTTATAATATCCAACAAAAGTGAATTCCCCCTACACAACAAATTCATTTTTTTTCTTCTTCATTTTAACTTTTTACAAAGTGGGATCAATATCACAAGCCTTAAAGTGAAGAAGAAAAAAAGACTTTCTTACTTATTCTTAAAAAAACAAGTGTAGGAAACTTAAGGATGTTAGTGAGGAAAAAAAAGAGTGGCAACAAGAGTGAATATACCCCTGTACTATATCACATTTGTAGAAAAAAATATCAGATCTGAGTAAATATTTTAGATGGCCATTATCATTATTATTGTCTCTAAGCTGTTGACCGACATGTCTGTGGTTGCATGCAGTTATGGCTTATCCAAACCTTGGCCTCTGGAAGGGCACAACTTTGTTCTATACACAATTATCAAGGCCAAAAACTGTTCGAGGGTCCAGGTTTGCGATATCGCCTAAAATAATCATAATAGTAATAATAATCATAATAATAATAGTTGGTTCTTTATATAGCGCTCATGTCTGTCGATTTTGACACTCCTGGGGGGTGTTTCACAAAGACTAAGATCGACTTTAAGTTGGACTTAAGTATAACAAGCCGTTCATGCCATTGGTTGCTATCCCAATTGGTCTCTAAATTATAATCTTTAGATAATATTTTTTCCTTCAATAATGAACTATCAAAAAATGTAAACTCTGTAGATTTGAGACCACGATTTGTACGTCCCTTGAAAGACAAATGCCAGTAAATGGTAAGAGCAAACAGTGGCATCAACGGCCTGTTATACTTAAGTCCAACTTAGTCTTTGTGAAACACCCCCCTGGTGCTCCCCGGCTTTAGCATGGCTGCCATTATGGCGATTTCCAGTTACCCATTTACCTTACCTGGGTAGAGTGTGGCAAATGTAGATAAAATGTTTTGCCAAAGGACATTAGTCCTGGGATTCACAGTCCGGTGACTTATCCACTAGACCACGATACCTCTACATAAACAACTCAGTGATATGAGAAGAAAAGTAATCTTTTGAGAATGTGACTTTATTTTGTGAATTTCCATTATTGACTTATACAATGAGATGCCAAGCATTAACCATGCTAGCCTGTAGCTGCAAGTATTTCTCTTGGTCGGAAATCAATCAGAAGGGGCAAATTGCCCCCCCTCCCTCCCCGCCGCCCCTCGTTTAGATACGAAAGTGATGCTAGCTCTTTTGCTTTGTTTTGTGTGTGTTCATGCAGTCTGTAACAACGCTCATGGAGACCAGTGCATCTGTGACAAGAAATTCAGGAACTCCAGCAGGAGACGTTACGTCAACTGTGTGCCCAAAAACAAGGGAACCCCCGTCTAAGCACACTCTTCATCACTGTATACCCAGCCACATCAAAGTCATGTAACCAGGTTTGTCAATAATTTTTGAATATTCATTTATTAGCACACTTATTTATGTATAAATGCTTACCGACAAAATGTCTTCCTGTTTTCTTGTATAAACACCCCCGCCCCCGCCCGTCCATTTGTATATCCAGCCTGAATCAAAGCCACGTTACCAGGTTTGTTGATAATTTTTGACGAGTCATCTATTAGCGCCCTCGTTTAATTTGTATGTATATATATGTCACTCGAGACATGCTTACCGAGAAATATCTTCATGTTTTACTAAATTTTATCTGCAAGAAAACCCATGTCTTAACACACCCTTCACCTTCCAGCCGAATCAAAGGGGTTTTACCAGTTTGTTGATAATCTCGACTATTCATTTGTAAACACATTCATTCAATTCAATGCATGCATAAAGGGATAGTTGAGTTTTGGTATAGAGGGCGCTACACTAAATAATTTGTTAATGAGATAATGAAAAACTGAGTGTCAAATTTGAAAGAGCATACAATTTAAACGACAAAATCATCTTTGTTTGATCAAAATCGGTTCAGAGACGGCTGAATTATCCATGAATATAACCATTTTTAATATTTGAAGGGCCCCACACATATTTGATAATTTTGAACCAGCCGTTAAAAAAACGAGATAGCGCCTTATACGTTTTATTCCAGCCAATGCCAATGTTGGCTTTTTTGTTGGCTTTTTTTTGTTGGTTATAATACGCACAACCAGCTGGCCCGTGTATTGTAATTATTATTATTGTTGTTATTATTCGAAATTAACGGTCCCTGTATTTTTTGGAAAGTGGAGCTGAATTGGTATGACCGGATTTAATCTAAATTTCACACATTTTGCGGTCTAAATTACCTACATAGCAATTTTAGGTCCTTAAAGGTACTATGTCCCATTTGCAGGTCAAACAAATGAAAATTAGGTTAAATTCCAACGGCATTTGAAAGACAATAAGAATATTTAGAACTTCAATCAAAACGAAAAGGTTTGAAAATGGCTTTTGTGGGAAAATAACGACCATTAGTTGTCAAATGATTGCAATCACTTAAGTAATAGTCTGATTTTCAGACCCTTGTACCAAATGGTCGTACGTTTAGTGCTGCACAAAGATTCAATCAGTTTAATTTTGGCCATTTCAAGTAGTGGGTTATTGATGCAGACAAATGCTCATGTACCTGTTACAGCTCATTTTATGTATGTAATTATTACCAAATAAAAAATGAGGTCAGTCAGTCAATCAATAGTGTTTGACAGGAAAGTCTAGAAAGTAAACGGGTTTCCTTGCATAATTTGAATACCAGGACACTGCTAAAGTTTAAATTTCACAGATAGGACAAACATGACATATTCATAATTCCTGCAAAGTTCTACAGAATTTGATGTTGGCTGCAAAAGGGACATAGTATCTTTAAAAGGGCACTATAAATCTCATAAATAAGAATAAGAGCAATAACGATGCACTTTGAAGGCATTTGCGGTCTTAAACAGGAACTCAACTGTCCCTTTAATTGCTTTACTCATTGCATGCGGTAAAGTCTTATAACTTAAAGGTTCATTTCATTTACTTTCTAACCAAAAAGAAACCCAGATCTAAAATAATACACACTTTAACACACCATTAGCCTGTGTGTTTCCAACCAAATCAAAGCCACTTTTAACCGGGTCTGTTGATAATTTTGACGAGTCATCTATTAGCACACTCATTTTATGTATACATATTTCCCTCTAGGCATAATTACCGAGAAATGTTTTCATGTTTTAATATAAATTTTATCTACAAGGAAACCCCAGACTAAACACCTTCTCCTCGTCCATCTTTATATCCAGCCCAATCGAAGCCATGTTATCAGTTGGTTAATAGTCTTAAATATTTATTTATTAGCAAACTCACTGTATGTATAAATAATTTACTCAATGTATGTTTTCCAATACGTCCTATATAGCTTAAAGGTTCATTTTATTTAAATTTTAACTATGGAACCCCCGTCTAAACTCCTTCCCTCGTCCATCTTTATATCCAGCCAAATCGAAGCCATATTATCAGTTGGTTGATAGTATTAAATATTTATTTATTAGCAAACTCACTTTATGTATAAATAATTTACCCAATGCATGCTTTCCAATACGTCCTATAGCTTAAAGGTTCATTTTATTTAAGTTTTAACCAAGGAACCCCCGTCTAAACACACTTTCCATTACGTCCCTTTGTATATGCAATCGAACAAAGCCATTTATAGTAAATTTGAATATTCAATTATAAAAACAAGTAGAATGTTAACCACGTCTATCAAAAGAACGATTTATATACATTTTATTGTAGATATCATTTGTTGATCTTCGTGTGGTTAAGATTGGAAATTGTAATTTAGTCAGTGTAATGGATGTAATATTACAAGATTATCTGAGCACCGATCCATTCTTAATATCCCCTTCTTTTCTCTCTCTCTCTCTCTCTTGAATACTTTACAGACGCTATACCAGTCACCTGACACCTGACCTACCTTATCACCACATCGAGCAGACCAGGGCCTCTCTCTTGGTTCTCAATCGACATTCTTCACACGAGATAATTCGTTGACGTCAGATTTTGGTCGAAAATTGTACATTAGTGCATAGTGATTTCAAATCATGTACCAATAAAACCATATTATACCTTCTCAATAATATATTGTTTAGTATCTGCGTTGTTTTTGTTGTCGATTTGTAACTAGCCTGTTATGATCTGGGCCCTGTAACATGAGGATTTACGATTAATCGTGTCTCCCAAAATTAATCCCATTCATTTCAATCGTTACTTTACTAAAAGAAGTACTTTATATTACAATTTTTGTTACAGATAGTTTCAAGCGTGCATGGTACGGCCTCATTCAGATAAGACGCGACGATTTGCCGTGCCATATCTGAACGAGACCATTAATGGCCGCAGCATAGGAGATACAACGTATGTTTACGGTTGATTGTAAGTCGATTTTTATGTTACAGGGCCAAGGTTTGATATTGAGAGCATGACGTGGTTTTGATGAAGGCTGTGATTTTAATCATAAGATGCTACAAATTCAAATAAAATCCACTCTGGCATTAAGATGGCTTCAACATAAACGTAATAAAAATGCGAGAAGTAGATCACGAAAGCTTGAGAAAGATCCGACAAAGGATTAGACTGTTAAACATAAAACAATGGTAATAAATTTAGTATTCCAGAAAGACCTGTTGATAATAATAATAGGCATTTCTATAACGCCGTCTATCTAGAAATTCTATTCCGAGGCGCATTTATTATTACCCCGGCTTTAGCCTAGCTGCCATTACAGCGCTCCAGCATTTCAATTTCAAGGAATTAATTCCTGCCAGGTACCCACTTACATCACCTGGGCTGAGTGTGGCAAATGTAGATCAATGTCTTGCCAAAGGACATTAGTACCGCGGCGGGACTCGAACCGCGGATCTTGTCATCGACAGTCCGGCGACGTATCCACTCGACCACGACACCTCTACACACAACGAACGTAAACAAGAAATCAAATTATAGACAAGGAAAATATAAATCTTTCAAAAAATTTCATGTTTTTACCCCTCCCCCTAGTAGATCGACCAAACATTGAGAAAGATCCGACAAAGGAGTTAACAGTTATATTTTTTTTCCATCAAATTTGATTCAACCTATTTAATAGGGATCTCGGTGACTTCTCAGATTTTTAAATTTATCGACAAAGGAAATTTTGTTTTAAATCCAAATGACAAAAAAGCCCCACTGCACTACTTATAGCTACTTGCGCCCTTTATATAGCAAACAATGCCTTATATCGGTGACCGTTGGTCCCGCATGGTCCCCTTTTTCTTATGTTAATTGAGAGCTGATTTGATGAGATAACCTCCTGTCAGTGACCATGCGGGGAGGTCTAATCCCTCCTGGCCAAACTAGTGCAGTGGGGCTTTAAACATCAAAAATTGATCTGCGGTTGGGATTGTTCACTAACGGAATGATTAACTTCAACCCTGGACAAAATACCTCACCCTAAATCTAACCCTAACCGGTTATCTTAGACGAGATAAATACCCGGAGCGATTGTCGCAGGAGAATATGTCGAGAGATCCTCATTGAGACGTGTGTTTGGAGCCAGAAGGGCGCTTACTCACATACTTTAATAACACAGAGTTAAGGCCCTTCTAGCTCCAAACACATTTAGGTTGAAGGTTAGCTAGAAATAATTGTCAGAGTTCACAGTCACCCACAATCACATCACTTTCTGGTTTGATTGATATCGACAAACCTGAAACTATTATTCCATGGAACCGTTTAATGTTTAATTTAACAAAGAAAAAATGCATCAGGGGATCGGAATCGAACTGAGAACGGGACAGTTAACTGAAACTCGATAACACCACTTTGGGACTTTGTGATACCATCCATGATGTTAACAGATTTTCCCGGGTGACCATAATCGACCCCCCAAAATATTTTGTCTACTTTTCAGTATCGTGACATCTTCATGGTATATTTTCTTAGTATTTCTTGTAATTATATGGGTTCATTGTGTCATGAGAGCTATCGATGTAACTGAATAGCACTCCTTTGGCCAAATTTCAATGTTTATTGGTTTCCATGGTTTCAATACAAAGATCCTCTACCTCCCAGTATGTCGTTTGCTAACTGTCTCATTTTCATTTGTTACAGTATCAAGTTGAAGTGCAGCTCTTTTAATCTTCATTATTTTATCTATTACATAATTATCATTCGAAAGCGTTAAACATAAAACAATGATAATAAATTCAGTATTCCAGGAAGCCCTATTGATACACACAACGAACGTAAACAAGAAATCAAATTATCGACAAGGAACATGTAAAAGTTTTTTAATAATCATGTTTTTACCGCTCCCCCGTGTAGATCGACGACAGTTGGGCAAATATCCGACAAAGCATTAGACAGTTATGTATATTTTTGTCTTCAAAATTTGATTCAACCTATTTAATAGGGGTTTTCTCTGACTATGCCTTTTTAATTTACAGACAAAGGTATTTTTTTCAAAGATCCAAATGACTATGAAAATTAAAAATAAGATTTTTCGAGAAGGCTAAAACAAATCACTGGGAGAATGAAATCTATTTATTACGAGAGAGTAACACCAACCCCCACCCCAAGAAGAAAAAAAAACCTATCACGACGCCTCCGTCAGGCTTTACGACGCATGCTCCATCCACGATTGCTATGCGGTTAGTATTGTTCACTAACGGAATTCCTACAGTAACTTCAACCCTGGACCAATTACATCATCCTAACCCTAACCCTGACTAGTTATCTTTGACAATATAACCCGGAGTAAATGTCGCTGTGGGATAATTATGTCGGAGAACCCTCTTTTCGTTTATCATGTTTATGTTGGGTTTCATACAGGGTTGATAGTTAGCTAAACAGCAAAAATTGCTCTGCGGTTGGTATTGTTCACTAGCGGAATTATTAACTTCAATCCTGGACAAAATACCTCGCCCTAACGGCCTAACCCTAACCATAACCTGTTATATTTGACGAGATAAATACCCGGAGCAATTGTCGCAGGAGAATATGTCGGAATAGAGACGTATGTTTGGAGCCATAAGGGCGCTTACACACATACTTTAATAACACAGAGTTTAATAAGGCCCTTCTAGCTCCAAACAAATTTAGGTTAAAGGTTAGCTAGAAATAATTGTCAGAGTAGCTTTTACCCCTCCCTCTCTCCCTCTCTCTCTCTCTTGCTCTCTTTATTTCTTTTTTTCTTTCTCTCACCCTCTCTCTTCTTCTCTCTCTCCCTCTCTCCCCTTCTCTCCCTCTCCCTTCTTCTTCTTCTCTCTCTCTCTCTCTCTCTCTCTCGTCTCTCCCCTTTCTCTCTCGTAAAGACTTTCCAAATACCAAACAGTTAGGCAAAAGACACTTTTGTAATGTAATCAAATTTAATGCACAAATGTTTGTTAAGTGCGATTATAACAATTTATTTTATTCACCTGTTGCAAATAATTTTATTTCAATAGTCAGAATGCGAAAATCATACATTACATGCTGTTAGGAAGGACAAGCCATAATGTTTGTCCTACCTAGCAACAATTAACAATGCAATTTGCATCCTGACTAATATATTCAATATTCAACATTTAGTGACAAATCGACAAACTAGGCCTAATTTCATCAGACACTTTTTTTTACTGTTGTGTGTATGGATTTAAGGTATACTAAAAGCATGACAAGAATTGAAAACTGTGCCAAACTATATGGAATCAATTAGTATTTATTAATATGAATTCAGATAGTACAGACAGCGCAAGTAATTTCGTAACCATCGATGTAGGGTCCACAATCCAAGCCCCCACCCTGCAGACACCGGACTTCAGTCATGTACAACAGCCCACCATTCTGATCCCCCCAGGTCCCCGCTTTAGGAACCATCTCTCGGTCCACACACACAAATTCCGATCTCTTGTGTGAGTTTTTCTCTGCCATAAGATAACCAGCATACTCTAAACGCCACTCTTGAGAAGGACATACGTTGCGGGCAGGAATCATAAGTTTGCCGGTGCGGCCAGAGGGCGCTCTGCAGACTGCACAGGTCGGAGTGTGGTCATGCATTGGTTGCATGCGTGGAGGACCAGTATTGACTTGGTATTCAGAGGAGTATAGTAGGGCTCGATCAGCGTGTAAGGAAGTTTCTACTTCGTCATAGATAGGCTCGACTGGCATGCAGAGATAATTTGAGCCGCTACCAGAATGAGAGTAGTGCGCACCTCCAATAGAACCTGAATAAATCACAAAGCAATGTATCACAAATAAAAAGGTACACCCACTTAAGTTCAAATTCTGCAGAATCAAAATTAAGCATGATGTAGGACCTATTACAACCACTGAAGGCAACTCCGGAGAACGTTCATGGAATAATTTTAAACCAGGTACCCATCTAAACCTTCGTGGAGAGTGGTAAATGTGGATTAATATCTTGGCAAAGGACATTAGCACGGGACTGGGACTCGAACCGCGAACGATATGATCTACTGTCTGATGACATAATCTACGACACCTCTACAGCCCATGACGGCATCTGAATTTATCACTTGGGTTAATCCTCATGGTTGGTAATGGCATCACATAGATCATTTGCCAAACAATTTGCCCAGGGGTGTCGTGGTATAGCGGTACGTCATCATAATGTTGATCACACTTAAAGGGAGTGTAGCATGGCAAATACTGGTTAACGCCATATACGTCTTCTTTTGGGCATCTGCACGTAAACGAATGGACTTGATTAACGGTAGTCAGCGACTTAATCTCTACTTGGTCAGCGCGCGCTAGCGTTCGCGAAACAGACCGAAGTTCTCCTCACGAATTACAGACAACTCGCCACAAGACAGCTCGCCACAAGACATCTCGCCACAATAGCCGGTACAACTCGCCACGGGCGAGTTGTCCAAGTGGGTTCAGACAGCTCGCCCCACTTTCCCCCATGATTTCTAGATCTAAAATCCCTCACCTTAGATGAAATTGTCATTTTATGTATTCATTATGCTTTTATAAACACAATCACGACAGGAAACATGGAAATTGTGAGTATTTTGAGGGCTGTTCTAAAGAATAAAGCCGATTTACCTTGCACCAAGAATATATTTTTGACAAACCGAAGGCGTACGTTCGCCGGATAACTTCTCGGTATTTAACTTCATTTTTCTGTCTCAGAAAACTTTTTAATGGTAGGAATATGCTGTATCTTTACATTGCAATGTATTACCTTTCCTCTACCCCAGCGGAATTATCGTTTGCCTCAAGTTTATTAGTAGACAGTTTGTATGTCTACTAATAAACTTGAGGCAGGCGAAAAGGTAAATCAGCTTTATTCTTTAGAACAGCCCTCAAAATACTCACAATTTCCATGTTTCCTGTCGTGACTGTGTTTATAAAAGCATAATGAATACGTAAAATTACAATTTCATCTAAGATGAGGGATTTTAGATCTAGAAATCATGAGGGGAAAAAAGTGGGGCGAGCTGTCTGAAAAAGCACCCCACCCTGGACAACTCGCCCGTGGCGAGATGTCCCGGCTATTGTGGCGAGATGTCTTGTGGCGAGCTGTCTTTGTGGCGAGTTGTCTGGACCCCCTCCTGACGCTTCGGTTTCGCGTATGTTGCACGCACGTGATTGCTGCGGTCGCGTCGTCCGTGGTCGTATTTTATACCCTATTGGCCCCGAGTAGGGCCACGGGAAAGACACATAGTTCCGTCCTGCTACACTCCCTTTGATGTACTTTGGCAAGACATTAATCCGATATTTGCGCAATATAATCGTAGCTATTATTAATACCTTAACATTAGTGAATGTTAATGATCTCTTTGTTATAGCATGACATTCAATTTAATAGTTTTTTTTAAATCTTGCATATAGAGTATAAATAAGGGTCAAACATTACAATAACTCAAAGAAACTTGAAATATATTTGTACATCCACGTAACCCCCACCCATTCTGATGCACTTTTTCAGCCAGTGAGGCTATTGAAGGCATGTGTTTCGTTTGTGGTGATGAAGAACTTTTTGTTGCACAACTTCATATTGATTATAGATTACATTAACATTGAAACAAGTTGGAAAGACTTTCGAAAAATGAACTCGCAGATATTTCATACCTATTGTGTGTCCCATCATGTTTGAATTACGTTATAGTGTTAGCACATTTCAATATGACAGACGGACAAGGCTATTGAAATCGCCTGTGTAAAGTCCTTGCGATCGTGTCAAAACCATGTTCATTTTTTTTTCCACCGTGTGATATTACCCATCCGTACCAACCTGAATAGATGAGTTCTGCATCTTCGGGACATACATCGTTACCCCAGCGAATATAGATGACACCAGGAAGACTTGTCACGTTACCTACTGGACGCACTAACGCATCACCGCGGGATTCAGTTGGGTTTGTTTCGTCGCTGGGTGAAGTGGGTGTTTCTTGAGCTAAAAATTTAAACATTCAATTCAGAAGTTTTATTGGAATCCCTGGAAAAATTAAAAAAATTATTCTAGAAGTTTGGAATCTTAGGTTATACTCGTGGTACTAGGGATATTATCAATTGTAGTAAATTTAATTAACCCTAAAACGCTGCAAATATTTTTTGGTGTAATTTGCCCGACTCATGTTCTCACCATCATATCAATGACTAATTGCATGTTTTTGTTTCCACTTTAATACATAGGTTTTTTTGGAAGCGGCGGCTGTTATTACGTAAGAATGTGAAGAAAAAAACCCAGAGTGACCTCCCAACTATGCGACTCCATATTGTATTTTTTAATTAAGGTTTCTGGTATCTCTTCAGTGTGTAATAAGCCAGAGAGGACACAGGAGGGACAACAACTGATGTGTTTTCCAATAACTCGAATTTTTATTTCGCTAGCCATTACATTCACCGTGTTATAGTATTACACGGTCACAACAATTATCCATGTTTTATACAACCTCTGCATGTCGTGCCATATCGTGTCAGATTGATGTCGATATCGGCCTACCTTGTGGAATCGTCGGTGCATCCCGTCCGTCTCTTCCGTCCCTTCCGGCAGTCCCCTGTGGGCCTGGAGGACCTCTTTGTCCAGGAACGCCAGCAGGACACAAGAAACATTGACCTACAGAAGATAAAGCATATCTATGTCATATATGAAGTTTGATGATGTGAGAGGCTTGAATACCCTGCATATATTATTTCAAGCAAAATAGCTCTGTCTAAAGGTTATTCTTAACGTGGATGATAATACCATTTATATATCTTTTTCTTGTAGTTGACGCATAGATTTGCAGTTAACAACATTGATATCTCATATTTGCGGATTTTTAGGGAACTACGCGGCCAACCCACATGGACTATGGCTCAGGAAGTTCGTTTTAGCATTCAGTGCTCTCTTATTTTTCTCGTTGCTTCTAGTTGACGCATCTGATAGCTTCAATGATGAATGATGTTTCTATATTGATGACGTACAGTTTACCTGTACTGTCCCGTCTAATGCAGTAGTTTTCGAATTAATTTTGGAAATACGATTTCAATATTGTTACATGCTGGCTTTTTAGACGCCTCAATGCATGCAAGGTGCCCAATGCCAATCGCAGACGATACATCATTTGCTGATGTATATAGGACTATATACGCGAGCGACTTGCGGGGTCTAGTTCTGTTTGATGTGCCTGGTGAGAGTATCATCATTCGTAGGGTAAATGCAATTTTATGAACACTTGATTTCCTGGCGCACGCACTCATTTTTTTCAACAGTTGGCCTTCGTGTGCGATGGGCATTAGATAAATTAATAAAGAAACGTCTGGGCCCCGTCTTACAAAGAGTTACGATTGATCCAAATCAATCGTAAGTCCTCCAATCAATCGCAAGTTTGCAGTCTCCTATCTTTTATGTACATAGTTGCGATTGATATCAACTCTTTGTAAGAGGGGGCCCTGGTCTCTTTTATCATAAGGCTTGTTATAAATAACAAGTTACAATAACCATTATAAGCTTTACTAAAATCATTGCATTTGATTGGCTGAGAGGAAATTTGTCATATAATCTAGCATCTAGCATCTGTTATTATACAAATGATGCATGCGCATGAGTTTATTAAACGATCTATCCGCACTCGAGTTGAGGCTGTGTGTGGCTATCGCATGAAGCCGTTAGGCTGAGTGCGATAGATGCACACAGCCTCAACGAGGGTGGATAGATCGTATAATGAACGAAAGAAAACATGCATCATTTGTTTTATAGTACGAAACTCCTAGATCCCTGTTATATGATGTAAAAAGAATTCATTCAAAATCATTTCGTGACAGTATACTAGTAGCTGACAAATAAGCTCGTCGTCCTGGTTACTGCATGGTTCTGAACAACAGAGCCCATGTGCGCGCAGCCCGCGTATGGACATGCATGAACCTCATACGCGTATGAGGTTCATGCATGTCCATATAGAGAGGATCCCTATGTGCATGCCTCATACGCGGGCTCCGCGCGCACACTAAAAAAGAAATCGTTGGATAGTACTGGAAACTATTGCACGCTTTTTCATGAAAAATGTGGGATAGTCTCAGTAAATGAATCACACGTGACCGCGCATGACCAATCATTTGATTAGGATCTTGGAGTGAGTTGTATCATAAGTTTTATGAAATAGGACCCTGGTGCTCTAACCAGAATACATAGGCCATGAGTATGGTCCGAATTGGTTCCGACTCAGGCTTGTCTGCTCGGCACCAGATGATGGGAATGATGTCGGTAGAGTCGATGGCGAGTCGAGTTCCCTTCGACGTCGTGTCCTTTCGGGTTCTCCCAGCTCAAGCTCGTTCTCGAGAGAGTCAGGAATGTGAATCTTCGCCATCATTGATGGATTCTTCGTGACGAGCTCCAGAGTTGAGAAGGAACGGGTGATCTCAGCAACGGATTCCTACATGATTTTGTAGTTGAAAAGTTAAGATACAAATTTAAAAAGTAAATCACTAATACGTGCCCTCGATATTATTTTCTGTGATTAAGGTAGTGGAATGAAGGTACTCTTCAAATCTGATATGAAATTATTTTCCGGTGAAACATGCCTTCCAACCCTACGACATGTGACCGGTAGACGTACAATGGACATTTTGGCCCAAAACACGTTTATCAATCTACTAATACTACTTGATTTTGAAAATTGTAATCATTTTATAAAAAGACGATGACTAAAAGGTGGCCTAAAAGTGAATTATAAAATTACACTGTTTTTGATAAAATAGTCCTTAAAATATGTTAAAAATTATATAGGATATAACATTCTTTTACAAATGAAGATAGAGAGTTGTCTCATACGGAATCATAACAGATATAACCATCCCGCAAACTAAGATTCTCACCCATTGAGTCGTGTAACGAAAATGAAAAATCCATTCCTTGATAAAAATTGATTTTCCTTTTCCACTTTGGTTTCTGAAATGTTCCACTTTGTAAGTGTTTATGAGGTTGACCATTGGTGTTCGAAAAAATGATTGGACTAACTCGACTGACTTAATTAGGCCCATAACATACAAAGCGTCGCGTACCAGAGGCTAATCGGACTGCGGTCAGCGACTGGCGTGGTCTTTAAGGCGCCATTAATGCACCTTAATGCAAAAATAACAGTAAAAACATCGTGTTGAATTCGCTATAATCATTGCCGTCACAGGGTTGCTTAGCTGGAGTTATTACGGAATCGAATGACGCGTCGTGTGCACAGGCATTGGCGATCAGGGTGTTATCTATACCAGGGGGGTGTTTCACAAAGATCCTAAGTCGAACTTAACTCTAAGTTGGACTTAACAATTATGGAGAGCCATCTGTAGCCTTAAAATAAAATATATTCAAAAGCGAAAATTCAAGTATTTTAGAGTTTTTATAAATTCCACATCAAGAACATGAAATCTCCTTGATAATAGAAAATATGAATGATTTGAATCTAAATTTTATGCCTTAAAAAAAAACATTTACAAAATATTTTCATAGATGCTAACGGCTTTCAATAATTGTTAAGTCCAACTTAGAGATAAGTTCAACTTAGGATCTTTGTGAAACACCCCAGAGCTTATCTATTTACAAAGAGTGACGACAACGGAGGTCGCTCCTGATTGGTCAGTTTCTTTATGGAACTTTGAATAGTTCCCTCAAATAAAGATTGCATGTGGGAGGGAACTTTTTGGAGCTCCACGATTATACCTATGACCGCTCTCGCGTAAGCGTATAATTATGCGCGTTTCATATCTGACCTAACTTTAGTGCGATTTTATACAAATTGGTCTTATGTTGAATCCAAAGGTGTATAGCCTACCTTGGGATACGTGTACATACCTGAAGGAACAATACTTGGTTTCTAATTTCAGAGATTTTATCCTCTTCTGTCTGGGTCAGTTTGCTTGAATCTAGAATGTTTTCAGGATCAAAAGCTAGATGCGAAAAGAGAGAGAGAGAGAGAGGTGGGCACGATGAGAAAAAGAGGAGAGATCCAGATAGTTAGGTAGAGACAGAGAGAGATCCAGATAGTTAAATAGAGGCAGAGAGAGAGGTGGACACGTTGAAAAAAAGAGGAGAGACACCCAAATAGTTAGGTAGAGGCAGAGAGAGAGAGAGGTGGACACGTTGAGAAAAAGAGGAGAGAGATCCAGATAGTAAGATACAGGCAGAGAGAGAGAGAGTGGGAATAAGAGAGAGAAGGAAAGATAGAAGAGAGAGAAAGATAGATGAGATGGGGGTTGACGCATAGAGATAGCGAGAGATAGAGAGAGTGGGATAGACGCAGAGAGAGGGAGAGGGAGGAGAGAAAAAGAGAGAATACAAACTATTTTTGCCAATAACATATTTACATTTTAGGGAGAAAGTAAATTAATTGTTAGTAACATTTTCTTCAAAATCTTGTTTACCTTGTACTTTGTACAATATTGTGGCCGCTACCTTCAATATCATGAATATAATATTTGTTCAATCGTATTCCTTATAAAAGATAAAGTAAGGAAAAAAGGTATCAACGAAAATTACAATAAATTAAGTAAGTATACATTAATATAAAATCGGAGTGAGTATCTTAAAGTGGGTGGGTCGTCAGTTTCCATGTGCAAAAGGTCATAATTCGCTGACGCCCAGACTTGGTGGAAATACCATTAGTGGGTGTACAAGTCTGCACACAGCAGCCAGACTCGTAGTCCACTCAACAATTACCCCCTCGTCTCTCGGAGAGTCTTCAGGTGGGCCAACTGTCATATATGGATTTTATGGGGTAAAGACAGAGCATCATAAATATCTAATAAAACCTGCCCAGAAACCTCACCTTCCTCTTGCGTCCCTTCCTTTGAAACAGCAACGGCTTGGGTGATTCCAACAAGACACAGACATGAAAATAGAACTAGAGTGATGACAAAGAACGACTTCATCTTGAAAAGTGAGTTGATAGAAGCTGAGAGAAGTGAAGTTCTATAGAAGACTTTCTGCAATCACTTTGATGAGAAGATGAGTGCGTGCTGACTTCGATTGTCTGAGGAATGGGTTGGCTTTCGTATTTATACCACTTAATCCCCTCCAGTTTTTTGCCAAATTGGTGCCAAGGAGGAGCGGCCCAAACTAGTTTGGCACAACCCCTCGTGAACTCAAGGAAACCTCTCGGGATAGCTCGGCATGACTCATGTTACTTTGCCGAGAGGTTAATAATAGTACTGAATGATAGAGAGTCAGAACGTGTGGGCTGCGTATTATGTGAGTTATTTTTTAAGTTGTCTCGAATTGTTTTCATTAAAAGCTGAGCTGAGCTATAGCGCAGAATAGGCTAGCTTGGCTTCCAGATTAATGGCAAAATGTTAAAGGGGCAAGGGTATAGGTATGGAGAAGTATATGTAGACAGTCACCCTTTCACGTGTAAAATTTAAACATGTGTCATAATGATTGTGATTACAACTCAAGATGACTTATGATTAATTTATATTTCTATTTTGTTTGGCCCCAGCTGTCTGAACAGGAGCACTTAATAGGCTAGACCACCTTGCTTCCTTCAATGCATTTTTAGTTATTAATAAATCTCAATAAAGTGAAAGATTTGTAGGAAGTTATCCAATCCAATCTGGGAATATGTAGACCGCCAATATCTAGTTGCCTAATCAACGGCACTGATGGATTAGACTGAACAACGACTGAATATTTCGTCCATGATTCCCCTGGGAAAGACTGGGTTTGTGGCTAGTTGTATATGGAACAGATGGGGGTTTTAAAGTACAGCAGGTCACAAGAGTCTAGTATCTCCTTGAAAGAGCAAAGGTATTGAGAAAGACTGTTCCATAACCTGGGTGCGGAAGCAGCGACAGATTTATCGCCAAGTAGAGAATTTTCAGAAAGATAAAGCACTGCCATTTTGAAACATTGAGGGCATGGTATCCATGTGTATGACATTACGAATGAAAGCACTTTCCCCAAAGTATACACAAATCTTAACCATTGCTGATGATGAAAAAATATATTTTCCCTTATAATAAAAATATACAACATGATGCTTCCATCATGATCATGATAATAATCAGTCAGAATTAGAGATTGATTTTCAAGATCTTCAAGCATACGTGAAGTTGTTGTTTAAAATAAATATCTGCCCAAGGCATGTATATTGCCCTTTTGAGAATCCCCACTCACCTTTAAAACGTTCCATCGTCAATCTTTCAACCCCAGCCCCAAGGGCCGTGCTTATAAATTCGCCATCGGTTTTTACACAAGGCCTGTGTATTTATCTATTTTTATCTATTAAATAATTATCATTCGAAAGTGTTAAACATATAACAATGGTAATAAATTATGTATTCCAGGAAGCCCTTGTGATAAACACAACGCACGTAAACAAGAAATTGAATTACAGACAAGGAACATGTAAACGTTCAAAATTGTTCATGTTTTTACCCCTCATGTTTATGTTGGGTTTCATATAGGGTTGATAGTGGAGCTATGGTCACAACTCAGAGCGGCGATCGACCGATATGTAGCCTGCTCGGTCGCCGCTGGAATTTAGGCATCGCCCCACGATTTTTGGAGAGGTCGAGCAGGCTGTAGATCCCCAGCGATGCCTGGGCGGTGACCTGTCGATTTTCCGTTGGTCGCCGGTCGATTTTATGTCAGTCGGCGATGACCGACTGATCTCCCAGCGGGGACCGGGCGGCGACCGCTCGTCAGCCTTTGACCTAGCGGCTTCGATTTTTGACCTAAATCGCTCGACGGCGAACGTTCGATTAGGTCGGCGACCGCTCGGGCACCGATCGTATTTCGGGCGGCGAGTGAAAAGTGAACAGGCGCCGCCCGAATTTTAACTCCGTGCTTAAACTTCAGCGGCGACCGAGCGATGCCCTAAAAACAACCGGTCCCCCGGCGGCCGCCGCTCGGGGCCCAGGCGAAATTTGCTAAAAACTCGCCGCCAGGCCGCCGAGCAGGCTACTTTTTGGGTTTGTGACCATAGCTTAAAGCTAAACAGCAAAGATTCCTCTGCAGTTGGTATTGTTAACTAACGGAATTCTTAACTTTAACCATGGACAAAAATCTCACCCCCAACCCTTACCCTAACCGATGATCTTTGACAAGATAATATACCCGGAGCAATTGTCGCAGGAGAATAATATGTCGAAAAAACCCTCTTTGAGTCGTGTGTTTGGAGCCAGAAGGGCGCTTACTCACATACTTCGATAACACAGAGTTCCAAAGAGCTCCAAACAAATTTAGGTTGAAGGTCAGCTAGAAATAATTTTCAGAGTTCACAGTCACCCATAATCCCTTCACTTTCTGATTTGATTGATATCGACAAACGTGAAACTATTATTCCATGGAACCGTTTAATGTTTAATTTTAAACAAAGAAAAAAAGCATCAGGGGAATGAACTGAGAATAGGACTGTTAACTGTAACTCGATAACACCCCGTTGGTACTATGTGAAACCATTCATGATGTTAATAGATTTTCCCGGGTGACCATAATCGACCCCCCAATTGTTTTGTCTAATTATCAGTATCGTGAAATCTTCTTGGTATATTTTCTTAGTGTTTCTTGTAAGTATATAGGTTCTGTCATGAGAGCTATCGATGTAAGTGAATAGCACTCCTTTGGTCAAATGTCAATGTTTATTGGTTTCCATGGTTTCAAGATCTTTAATCTCCCAGCATGCCGTTTGCTAACTGTCTCATTTTCATTTGTTACAGTATCACGATGAAGTGCAGCTCTTTTAATCTTTATTCTTTTATTTTTTACACAATTATCATTCGAAAGCGTTCAACATAAAACAATGGTAATAAATTCAGTATTCCAGAAAGCCCTGTTGATACACCCGACGAACATAAATAAGAAATCAAATTACAGACAAGGAACATGTAAAAGTTCAAAAACGTTCAAGCTTTTACCCTCCTTCTAGTAGATCGACGAAAGTTTGAGAAAGATTCGACAAAGGAATAAACAGATATATATATATAATTTTCTTCAAAATTTAATTCAACCTATTTAAAAGGGGTCTCAGTGACTTCTCAGATTTTTGATTTACCGACAAAGGTATATTTAAAGATCCAAATGAATAAAACAATAACAAGAAGATTTTTCGAGAAGGCTAAAATAAATCACTGGGAGAATGAAATCTATTAGGAGAGAGTTACATCCAAAAGAAAACCTCTTACGACGACCTCGTCAGGCTTTACGACTCATGCTCCAGCCACAATTGCTATGCTGTTGTTATTGTTTACTAACGGAATTCTTAACTTCAACCCTTGACCAATACCTCACTCTAACCCTAACCCTTACTGGTTATCTTTGACGATTAAAACCCGGAGCAATTTTCGCTGTGGGAAAATTATGTTGGAGAACCCTCTTTTCGTTTGTCATGTTTATGTTGGGTTTAATACAGGGTTGAGGTTGATAGTTAGCTTAACAGCAAGAATTGCTCTGCGGTTGGTATTGTTCACTTAAATAATTCTTAACTTCAAACCTGGACAAAATACCTCACCCTAACTCTAACCCTAACTGATTATCTTTGGCGAGATAAATACCCGTAGCAATTGTCGCAGGAGAATATGTCGAGAGATCCTCTTTGAGACGTGTGTTTGGAGCCAGAAGGGCGCTTACTCACATACTTTGCTAACACATAGTTAAAGCCTTTCTAACTCCAAACAAATTTAGGTTGAAGGTTTAATAGCTAGAAATAATTGTCAGAGTTCACAGTCACCCACAATCACATCACTTTCTGGTTTGATTGATATCGACAAAAGTGAAACTATTTTTCCATAGAACTGTTTAATGTTTAATTTAACAAAGAAAAATGCATCAGGGGAATCGAACTGAGAACGGGACAGTTAACTGAAACTCGATAACACTACTTTGGGACTCTGTGAAACCATCCATGATGTTGACAGATTTTCCCGGGTGACCATAATCGACCCCCAAAATACTTTTCAGTATCGTGACATCTTCATGGTTTATTTTCTTAGTATTTCTTGTAATTATATGGGTTCATTGTGTCATGAGAGCTATCGATGTAACTGAATAGCACTCCTTTGGCCAAATTTCAATGTTTATTGGTTTCCATGGTTTCAATACAAAGATCCTCTACCTCCCAGCATGTCGTTTGCTAACTGTCTCAAGTTGAAGTGCAGCTCTTATAATCTTCATTATTTTATCTATTACATAATTATCATTCGAAAGCGTTAAACATAAAACCATGATAATAAATTCAGTATTTCAGGAAGCCCTATTGATACACACAACGAACGTAAACATGAAATCAAATTATAGACAAGGAACATGTAACAGTTTTTTAAAAATCATGGTTTTTACCCCTCCCCCTTGTAGATCGACGACAGTTGGGCAAAGATCCGCCAAAGCATTAGACAGTTATATATATCTTTTTTCAAAATTTGATTCAACCTATTTAATTGGGGGTTTCTCTGACTTCTCAGATTTTTTAATTTACAGACAAAGGTATTTTTTTTGAAGATCCAAATGACCATGAAAATAAAAAATAAGATTTTTCGAGAAGGTTAAAACAAACTACTGGGAGAATGAAATATATTTATTACGAGAGAGCAACACCCCCCAAGAAAAGAACAAAAACCTATCATGACGCCACCGTCAGGCTTTACGACGCATTCACTAACGGAATTCCTACAGTAACTTCAAACCTGGACCAATTACATCATCCTAACCCTAACCCTAATTGGTTATCTTTGACGATATAACCCGGAGGAATTGTCGCTGTGAAATAATTATGTCGGAGAACCATCTTTTCGTTTATCATATTTATGTTGGGTTTCCTACAGGGTAGATAGTTAGCTAAACAGTAACAATTGCTCTGCGGTTGGTATCGTTCACTAACGGAACTTCAACCCTAGTCCAGCCTCTGTACCGTTTCCGTGTCGCGCGCCCAATCAGCTGATAAAATAACACACCCTCAACGTTGAAGGTAGACATAGCCATTCCTCTCATTCTGTACAAAGTTCGTGCCATGGACGAAATTATGGGCGGTCATTGGGGTCAATTTCAATAACCACAAAAACAGACAAAGATGCATTAAAAAAAACAAAGGTCAGAGCAAAATAGAGAAAGTACCCAGAAGAAACGACAAATCAACAAGCAAACAAACAAAGGTCAAAGCAAAATAGACAAAGCAACCGGAAGAAAGTACAATTTTACAAACAAACAAAGGACAAAGCAAAATAGACGAAGCGACTAGAAGAAAGGACACATTTTCAAACAAAGGATGAACTGAAACAGACATAACAGCGTCGTACGAACTGCTGACCCTCAAAGGACAACAGAGGGCGTTCTGGTTTACGGTGGGCAAATAAAGACATCAATGAATCCGGGCTAACTCGCCCCACGGGACATCTCGCCCCAGCCTCAAAGACTGGGGCGAGATGTCCCGACAAATTTAATCGATCGAGAGATACCAATGTGGATATGTTTGTGCTCATTGTGACTTAATAATGCCATTTTCAACCACAATCCGTAATGGAAATGTGTTAAATGATACTATTGAAGACAATCTATAACTTCTCTTTAGGTAAAATGACAAAAAAATGGCATTTCGGACAATTTACTCACAACTCGCAATTCGCGTTGCCGCACGTACATTAAATGTGCGTTGTATCGACTCGGACCACTGAAATTCGAGCAGTGTTCTTGTCAGTAAATCACTGCAAAAGTATTATTTTCATAATGTATGAAGGTCTATTTTTGATTCCAGGTATAAATTTCGTTATTGAGAAGTCGAATGTACTATATTTTAGACGAGATGGCTGATGTTTGTTCAATTGTTCACATTCTTACGTCCTGGCCGTAAATTAGCAGACTACTGTTGTGCACCGCGCAGCAGCTCATCGCTCAGCTCAGTGTCCAGCTAGCAGTACAGCGCCGCCGTCGGCCGGGTCGGCGGGGGAATTCACTGACTCGGCATCCGTACCCGCTGCACTGCACTGCCCAATAAATTGAAGGAATGGAATTTTTCTTTTTTCATAATCGGATAATCATATTTTCCTCTTAAAAGTTAAAGACTTAATAAATATCTAACGTCTTTATATGGAAAATCGCACAGTCTAACGAATGTGAAATTTGTCGTGAAAAGAAAATATTGAGCATTTTATATTTTGTTGCACGAAATTAAGAGTTTTCTGGAAAATTATCTCAAGAATTATATATTTCATCTTTAAAATAGAAATTGAAATTGATATGAAAATGTTATTGATTGGATACAAAATAAATAACAGAAAATTTACTTTGCTTAAACTTCATAAATTATGCTCAACTGGTAATATAGAAAGACTACATAAAGCGGAACTTTGGGGAGGTATCAACCAATCCAAAGAGGTTAATAAATAATTTTATTTCATCATTAAAATGAAGGAACAAAGAAAATATAAGATACTTCGAAAATGAATAATTTAAGAAGGTATTAGATATATTAAAATGAACATTTTAAGAAATTATGTTGATCTTGTATATAATTTCATTTCATTTTACTTGTTTTCTAAATAATATATATATTTTGAAATGGAACAATAAAGTCCCTCTGAAGAGTTAAAGAGGGAAAAAATATCTAACGTTAGGGCCTATATGGGCCTAGCCTAGTACTCTAAGCAGAGAAGTGAGCTGACGAATCGCCTCTTTTTTTTTTTTTTGGAGGGGGCTGCCTCTCAAAAAACTTCTATACGAAAAGAATTAAGGCGTTGGCTTCAAGTTTGTGTATAATTACGCAGCCCCAAACAAGCCCCACCCCCAAGGAAAAAAAAATATATATATATATGGAGATTCATATATATTTGGCTCAATACGAATCAATGGTATGCCTCAGCTTGACGATAATTCAACACTGGATGATAAGTCACAATGAGCACAAACATATCCACATTGGTATCTCTCGATCGATTAAATTTGTCGGGACATCTCGCCCCAGTCTTTGAGGCTGGGGCGAGATGTCCCGGGGGGCGAGTTAGCCCGACTCCACATCAATTACGAAGAAAGAGAAAGGATGATCTAAACAGACATAACAGCATCGTACGAACTGACCCTCAAAGAACAACAGAGGGAGTTCTTCGGCTCGCTAGTTCATCAGCGCAGTTATGCATTTTTTTTAATTAATGATTGTAAATCAATGATTATCAATCAAATTGCACAGACCATTTAAGCCCACTTAACAAATGCCATTTTCATATTTTTAGTGCCCAAATGATTAATCATTCTTGCCTCGTCTTCAATAATCTTTCATATTATAATTGTGCCCCCTCCCCGATGAAATTTCAATTTTGCCTTGTTCTTTTCAGTTTTGCACTCGACGCCACTGAATTTTTGTCATTAGCCCCCGACCACATAGCATCTAGGCACATGCAGCGAACGTCCGTGCATGGACATCCCATAGAAACGCGTGTTAATTATGTAACACACGCGGGTTCGGGAAACGGCCCCCTGATTAAAAAGCAACTAAGCAAGCCAGACTAGTGTAACTCCAACCCCCTGCATAAACTAAGTTCAATTGGCTATTTACACATTTAAGGATTAAAGAGAAAGACCAGTTCTGGTCATGCGATTGCATTGTGAAAGAAACGTTGTGGAATCGATCAGAATAGGTTGATCATCTAGCATATAAGTATATATTGGTATGTACTGCAAGGTTCTGGAATCATCAAAATGATAAGAAATTTGGCCCAGTCTTGGTAAAGTTATAAGCACTGTACACAGAAAGATGTATATGGGACTACGCGACCACGTGCGCGATATCTATTTGGTCCCAATAGATATAATAATTTACCAAATATATCAATTAGTAGGTGGTTTCCCGACTTTCCCGGCAAAATTTGTATCATCACGTATTAGTCAAAACATATTCTTTCACATGATTGGTAATGAGAGCTTCCATTTCATTTTTATTGAGAGAGGGGCGTTTCCAAAAGTGGTCTTTACCTTTAAGATTAGGTATACCAGGCCAGAAAGTAAGAGGACCATGAACCTGTCCTTGATAGCTAGTAGAAAGTCGTATGCCAATCATTCCTTTGTTTGATACTGATCAATGGTGTCGATTTGTATCCGTGGTTGGGGGGGGGGGATGATAGGTGCCAAAATATTTTCGGCAATGGATCATGCAAAGCAACCAAGAGGTAGAAGCGTGTGGCAGGCTGCACCCCCTCCCTTCCAAGTTATTAACTTTTTCAAGTCACCCTCAATAAAGATAACATTTCAAAGAATATAAGAGTGGTAATAAAATTAATAACATGCTAAATGTTAGTCCTGACTCTTGCCTGCAGTGTAGGCCTACCAGACTGATATCATCTATTTTTAAACGAAATTTAGACATTACCCCCAAAAAAATCCAATGGTGAGGGATATCAACTTGTGAAAGTATTATGTTACCAGTGGGCAAATGCATTTATAAGCAACCAGGAAAGGTTCATGTAGACAGAAAATTATTTATTTCCTGGTGATAGAAACATACATTTTATGAATATTGATGTCTCCAAACAACATTCATCGTGAAAAATCAATTCCAATATTCTGTGTAAACTAATAGTCCGTGGGCCAGTGGGGGCTACCGTGCACCCCCCCTATGATCCTACTTCTTGGGTGTCATTTTGTTCATTGGGATCCATTTCATCAGAAAAAAGATGTTCCCAAGAAAAAAACTCATTTAGACATTGTTTTTTTGCCCCTTACTTGAAAATATGCAAATATATCAGTTTTTCGTGTTTTGCACACTTTTTTAGGGTCTGCGAATTATGTGCCTACATTTTACCCTGTTTCTCAGCAGATATATATCTAATCTCCACCAAATTAATAAACAATCTTGGTAAATCATACAGCAATAGGTAGACAAAATCATTTTAATATATTTTATTGTTTTCAATTATTAATGACGTCATAAATTTGCATATAATTTGATATGCAAATTTCTGTCTCAAAACCTGTCAAAATCGCCTGAAAGTTGTATTTTGTCTGCTATTATCATGAAATAAGTTTTCTAAACCCCTAAATTGGTGTAAATTTATTCATTGATATGTTATCTGATGTTTCCCGCACAAATTTCAGTATCAGTCAACTCATATACCCCCGGCATAGACTTCCTGCCTACCTGCCTACAGTGTTTTCATGTGTTAATAATAAGAATAGTTCGTTCTTATATAGCGCATTTCAGGACCGCAAGCCCTCTCAAAGCGCTTTACAGATACATATATTATTACCCCGGTCATCGGATTCAGGCTGACCTGCACACAATGTACGCACATTCTCCACTCCCTGGGGAGCACTCCCCGGCGCGGCAGGACTGGAACCACGGACCTTGTGATCCACAGTCCGGTGACATATCCACTCGACCACAACACCTCTGTGTTACGCCTCTCTTGGGGTGTACGAGCTAAAGGACTTTGTAATTCTCTCTCTCAATTTATGGATTTACTTGAAATGTATACTACGTTGCGTTCAGCTGCATTATTATCAGAAAAACTTTAATTTATTTTTGATTTTCACATACTGTAAAATATAACAACGTAAAAGCACGTAAGACGATAATGACTAGGCTATGCATGTCTGAGAAAATTAGAACAATAAAAAAAGCGGAAGTAATGCTCAAAGTGAATGTACATACAAAATGAACGTACGAAAATGGAGGGCAAATGTAAAGTTCTACATTTAGGATATTATACAGTTATATATATAAAGTATTATGATTAGACATAATGTAAATGCATTCAATCAAAGCTCGTGTTTCAAAAAACAAAAGCTCACCAAGCGGTATTTAATTACTGTTGGGGGTAGCCTGTTAAAATCAAACTGAATCAAGTCAAATCAATTCAAGTTCTCCTGAAAATACACATCAAGGAAGAATCAAGGGAAGACCATAGTGGTTTCAATGTGTCTACACATCTGTTTCTTCTTGGGTTGGGTTGAGAGATGGAATCTCAGAACACAGTGCCTCTCTCCCATTGTGAGAAGTGAGCAGTTGGGCTTCTCCTTCTTTGATGAATATCATCTTTTTCCCAGAAAGCCTCTTAGCCATGTCGTGCTCACTCCAGACATCCAGAAGAAATTGAATAAGTTGTTTCTTATTCTCATCATTCATTAGGAACTGCTTCCATTCAGATGGTCTTTTGGTCTTGCCTCATTTTATCATCCTCTTCTCTGCACACCCACGCTGTGTCCGTTCACTTGACTTCACAAAGTCTGGCTTATATACATGTCTGTGCTGAAGATGACATCGCATTTGGACGACACTACATTGTGAATGTTGATGCAAATATCTTGGAAGTTTGCAGGTATCTCTTTTAGGTAGTAGAAAACAGCATTACCATCTTCCACTAGGAAGGTCTTGCCAGTGGGTGGAGGTTGCGAGTTCTCTACATCCTGCAGGAGATAGTGTAGGCCCTAAGATTTATCTGTCTTCATGATTTCCCGTAGATCAAGTTAGCTGCCAGAACGTTGTGCCTTTACCATCAGCTGGAAAGCAATGTCCCCTTGTTGCTTGTACTCTGCCACCGTTTTGAGCTTCAGGGTCTTGATGGGGTCAGAGAACGATGTCTTTTTCTCTAATCACTCTTTGATGAACATCTCTTGCTGGTCTTTCCCTGTGGTAATTGCATGCATGACATCTTTCTCAACTATAGCTGGAACGCGGGCACCGGAAGAGAGTACATACAACCCATTCTTGGCATCAACATCAAAAAGATCTTTACAGCATCTATGGCTTTCTTCACACATCCCTCACTTTTCCTTATCTGAGTTGGTTGTTGATCTCTGTGTTTATTTCCACGGTGAGCATCAAATGTCATATCTGCAAGGCTGAGAGTTGCCGTAAGTGTGCTCTTTCTGTTATGATGTTCGAGCCCACCTCTGATAAGCACTGTAGTTCTACATTATGCCAGAGACAGCAACACCACTACCACCCCCTACCGCGAGATTTGCTATGCTTCATGATTGTCTAGTTGCTCAATTGTCTTGTTGAAAGCACATCCGTTCCCTGGTATGAGTGACCTGGCAACACTTATTGCACATCTTTCGAGCAATGTCATGGCACCAGGATGTGAATCTTCAATGTTTGCCAAGAATACAGCAAGGTAGGTCAGATATCGGGAGTAATTGTGACCACCAAATGTGAAGAACGGGTGAGGCATAAGGAACAGGCAGTGCAAGTACAATGGAAAGTTGTTGTCGTTCACAGACCTAATCAATAAAAGAGCAATCCAAACGCATCAACATACGCGACATCCAAAATTGTGCCGTCTTCTCAAGAGATCCTCTTTGCACAGCTTTGAAGCTCTCATATGACTCTATGAAGACCTTCAGATCTGCATTATAGCCTCAAACTCACCAAGCTTCTCCTTTGTTGGTGATCGAATTAGCTCTTGGAACATATTCTTTGATTCCTCAGGTAGGCCAGGTATACCAGTAAGTGCATCATCATTTAAAGTCATTGATCGATAGGAACTCATCAAAAAAGGAGCCTTTCTAAGCACTCCACCATTGTCTAGTGACAATGTAGACTCCTGTCATAGTTCTTTCCTGTCATGACTCCTTTCATAGACCCAGAAGACATGAGACCAGCTTCCAAGAGGATATCTTCAAGTCCGAATCCTTCCATTTTCTTTCCAAGCATCTTGGAGTATGCACAAATCATATGTGTTTCTTGTATTTTTCTGGATGACTCCAAATGAGAGGATATGCCTTCATGCAGACGCCCAAGTCAAATGTTGTTATGACATAGTCTTGGCCAACCATGCGGCTTGCTTCTTCTGCAGCTCTCAGGCACTCTTGGATTGTATCAAATTCTGTTATGGGATAGTTGATTACAGGATAGTAATCTATGGTCCTCACATCTGAAGACACCTCCCCTGTTTCTGAGACAAATCCAACCCAACCTGGAAGCTCTTGAGCTGTCTCTCCACTACTTTTCCGGACAAGCATCCACCAAAATCATTTCTGGCACATTGCTTGAATGCATCATATCCAGCGTCATGTTTCCAATGCTGCACACGAAAATCTGGATTTGCTTTCCGGTTGACATCTTCTTCTTCTATTCTTCGTCATAATCTGCCTCCTTTACTCCTGAAGATTCTTGCAGATGAAAGGGGTGTGTGTGTAACAAAGGACGTGAAGTGCTGAGTATCTTATTTACATAAGGTGCAAGTAAAAATCTTCTAGTCTGGTTCTGGGTTTAGCCACTGCATTTCATCAGTAGTTGACGAAATGCTTCTACCGATGGAGCTCCAACCTTTACTACGTCTATTGGTAGAGAGTTCCGTGCACGCAAGGTCCTCGGGAAGAATGACTGTCTGTGTTGTTCAGTTCTGGACCTGGGGAGCTGATGCCCATCAGCGTGAACTGTCCTTGATGGTCTTGTCACAGGAGTGATGTGGTTTGTTGGGTCAAAATCCAGTCTCATTGTGGATTTTGTAGAAAAGGGCTAGTCTGGAGTGCTCTCTACCGGTCTGCAGAGAAGGCCATCCCAGTTGACTGATCATTTCTCCAACGCTTGAAGGACAAAGCAAGATGGGAGAGGACCTGAATTCATGTTGAAAAGCCAAAGAACGTTCTTTGGTACGTGCTACTGGTGGTAATGTGCTATTTGAAGATTCAAAAGGTCTCATTGTTAGAATTCTCCTTTTCAGAGAATGCAAAGTTTCGATGATACTCATCATGTCGTCCTTAAAATTTGCGTATTATAAGCCATTTCTTAGTTTATCCTTGAATGAAGGACTTGAGGGAAACATTCTGTCACTGTTGCAGTTACATAATTAGATGTGCTAGTGAAAAAATTTATCTATCTTTCTGACAAAATAGGAACATCAATATAAAAACGTAGTGCATTTAAGGTTTTGTTAAACCATTTGAATATCAGTCTTTGTTATTTTACCATTATTATAATTAGATTCATTCACTGATTGGTTTTGCTCATTGTGTCATGTCAGTTGAAAATTGAAATTCATGAAATTATACCCCGTCCACGTTTGTTCTTTAGTTTGTTTAAATAATGAACCTATGTTATAGTATACAGCATATGATGCGATTGATGACCAATTGTTGAATAAGTTGGCTTGGTCAGAGCCCCCCTCTTCAGACTGATACATGTTTATAGCTGAAGAAAAACAATATTGTATGGGGTAATAAACTGTATCGAATTTATAAACATAATAGGAGTAGAATTCATCCTACGGACAATGAAAGAAGATCACTGTCATTTTATATATCACTTTACTTCTCACAACAACAAAAGAAAGTTGTACAGAGTACTTCCCTTAATGATATCATAAAGGGAAAAGAAAGTACATTGCATTTCAAATAGTGTGAATATGTTATGTGTATTTTCAGGAGAACTTGAATTGATTTAATTTGATTTAGTTTGATTTAAACAGGCTATACCCCCAGCAGTAATTAAAATACCGCTTGTTGAGCTATTGTTTTTGTAAACAGGAACTTTGATTGAATGTACATTATATATAATATATAATGTAATAATCGTAATATTATATATATATATATATATATATATATATAACTGTATAATATCCAAAATGTAGAACGTTATCTTTGCCCTCCATGTTCGTACGTTCATTTTATGTGTACATTCACTTTAATCATTACTTCCGCCTTGTATCGTTCTAATTTTTCCAGACATGCATATCCTAGGCATTATTGTCTTACATGCTTTTACATTGTTATATTTTACAGTATGTGACAAATCAAAAATAAATAAATGTTTTTCTGATAGTTGTCATGCAGGAGAATGCAATGAACTATACATTTCAAGTAAATCCATACATTGAGAGAGACAATTACAAAGTCCTTAGCTTGTACACCCTAAGAGAGGCAAAGCACATGAAAACACTGTAGACAGGTACATGTAGGCCTATAAGTCTATGCCGGGGGGGGGGTATGAGTTGACTGATACTGAAATTTGTGCGGGAAACATCAGATAACATATCAATGAATAAATTTACACCAATTTAGGGGTTTAGAAAACTTATTTCATGATATTGGCAGACAAAATACAACTTTCAGGCGATTTTGACAGGTTTTGAGACAGAAATTTGCATATCAAATTATATGCAAATTTATGACGTCATTAATAATTGAAAACAATAAAATATATTAAAATAATTTTGTCTACCTATTGCTGTATGATTTACCAAGATTGTTTATTAATTTGGTGGAGATTAGATATATATCTGCTGAGAAACAGGGTAAAATGTAGGCACATAATTCGCAGACCCTAAAAAAGTGTGCAAAACACGAAAATTGATATATTTGCATATTTTCAATTAAGGGGCAAAAAAACAATGTCTAAATGAGTTTTTTTCTTGGGAACATCTTTTTTCTGATGAAATGGATCCCAATGAACAAAATGACACCCAAGAAGTAGGATCATAGGGGGGGTGCACGGTAGCCCCCACTGGCCCACGGACTATAAGGAGATCTAAAAAAAACATAGTTCTCATTAGTAAGTGAAAAACATATTGCTTTTGGTTGTTCATTTGACTCTCTTCCTTCTTTAATTAAACCAACTGAATCCTCTCTGCGGGAAACTCAATTCAATGAAACAGAATATCACAGATGCAAAATTTGGTACTCAAAATGACAGAAAATTTCCACTTGAGATCTCATACAAACTGTCTGTTTCTTAAAAACATAATATAAAACTTACGTTCCAACTACCAAACAACAAACTTCCTTTATCTCCTTATTCACCCAGATATACTTATCATACCAGATACGCTCTAAAATATAAGCATAATATTCCCCTAAGGCCCTGACCAGAGCACTATTTTTTTCAAAAACTATAACCAGTCTTAGGTGATTTATTATTGGAAGGGTGTTATAAACAAAACTTCAAACTTAATAACATTCTAACCTTCAAAAACACCTTAACTATCTTATACCTGTTACGTTTAAATACAATACATAAGGCCTACATCAGCTTTTCAATAAAACAAAAATAAGTTGTGACATAATAATCTTTCTCCAAAATATCGAACTGCATGGAGTATTCTGTTGTATTGCTTGTTTATGTACATACAAAGAGCTTATTTTCAAGAGGCACTAGATCCATGTGTGTAACTTAAGAAATAACTCTTTGTTTACCCGATTTTGTTCAGGTGTCTATGGAAAATTGTTATTAAAAGATGCATGTGTTCATAATTCTCTCGAAATTTAGGTTAATAATTTTGTTCAAGGTAAATAGAGGAAAATGTATATCATTATCTCCATTTGCTATCAAAAGATTTTGCTCCTTTTGAAAAATAGCTCTTCAAATGTTTTACATGTAGAGATATAAATAAACAAAGAAATGGATGAAATCAATAAAACAAAATAGATACTGAGTATGAATCAGGGAACAAACTGAAAGTTTCGTCTCCTACATGCTGCCATTTGGACAAAACCGTCTTTCTCTTCAATGATACAATATTTTATTACTTTACTTGCATTATGAAAAAAAAGACGCAGCATCAACCCCACAAAGTCAAAGCTTTAAAAATCACTTCAGATTGAACTGGCCAAAAGTCATGTGATATTCTTGCTCAGATGCTTTCCTTTACCTTTAAGAGTTCTTTATATTGAGGAATTGGTTGATAATTTTTTTCTTGGCAATAATGCCCAACTTAAAAGAGTTAAACAAATACACGATTGTAACTCCTAGCGCGTTTTCTTTCCCACTCTCTACTTCATTTTTGCACTTTTGCGCTTCGCGCTGACATTTAGCTCGTTGATTTTTAACGCTGCGGCTTTGCATTTGGCGCACTGCATTTCTATGATGCTGTTGATTGAATAAATTGAATAAATTCATCAATTCCTGATGAAGCCGTATGAGCGAGAATTCAATTTATTCTTGTTTCATATACGGTTGTCTCATTTACTTCGTTTTCTATTTATATATGTATGTATTATGAAAATGAGATAGCAAAATGTGTATATTGATGGTCATCTTGCGAGTAATAACCATTAACTACTCTCATCGGGCTCTCATCATTAATATTCCTCTTCATTTTTTTGTTTTTGTTGATGGTGAATTATTGGGGGGGGGATGATTGTACAGGCCATTCCCCCACCTGAAATATTGGGGGATATATTCCCCATCCCCGGGATCGACACCCATGATACTGATAAAAACTGTACATGCAGGCCGCATGGTCAGTTGGATGTCTATTTGCATACGGTATTTAAGCCAAAACGCCCTCTGTTGTCCTTTGAGGGTCAGTTCGTACGATGCTGTTATGTCTGTTTCAGTTCATCCTTTGTTTGTTTGTAAATTTGTCCTTTCTTCTCGTCGCTTTGTCTATTTTGCTTTGTCCTTTGTTTGTTTGCTTGTTAATTTGTCGTTTCTTCTGGGTAGGCCTACTTTGTCTATTTTGCTCTGACCTTTGTTTGTTTGAATGCATCTTTGCCTGTTGTTGTGGTTGTTGATATTGACTCCAATGGCCGCTCATAGGAAATTTGGTGATCGCGCGATCAGTGGAGAAAGCGCGCTGTGTGTGGGATTGATGCGTGTGATAGAAGAATAAAAACAAAGAACGGACTGAATCTGGACAACTTCAACCCTGGACCGAATACTTACCCTAACCATTACCCTAACTTGATATCTTTGACGAAATATAACACGGAGCAATTGTCGCTGTGGGAAAATTATGTCGGAGAACCTTCTTTTCGTTTATCATGTTTATGTTGGGTTTCATACAGGGTTGATAGTTAGCTAAACAGCAAAAATTGGCTTTGCGGTTAATTGGTGTTGATCAATAACGGAATTCTTAATTTTACAAAAATACCTTACCCGGCCTAACCCTAACCCTAACCGGTTATCTTTGGCGAGATAAATACCCGGAGCGATTGTCGCAGGAGAATATGTCGGAAAACCTCTTTGAGACGTGTGTTTGGAACCAGAAGGGCGCTTAGTCACATACTTTATTAACACAGATTTAAGGCCCTTCTAGCTCCAAACAAATTAAGGTTGAAGGTTAGCTTGAAATAATTATTAGAGTAGCTTTTACCCCTCCCCCTTCTCCTCTCTTTGTGTGTGTGTGTCTCTCTCTCTCTCTCTCTCACCCACCTTCTCTCTCTCTCTCTTTCTCTCTCTCTCTCTCTCTCTCATCCCCCTCTCTCTCTCTCATCCCCCTCTCTCTCTTTCATAGGATGAATCACCAGGAAGGAGAAGTGGACGACACCTCTATACACGTAATACAGAGAGAAGATCAAATTGGAACAAATAATAATCGTGTATTGAGGAAAATTGTAAAGCCCAAGTATTAAAAGAAAAAATGACTTAATCTTGCTGTAAATTGCATAGAGAAATTCAAATTAAATATGCACTGCACACATCGGATTCCACACCATACGGAATCAAAAGAGGGTCATTAATATATATATATATATATATATATATTATTTTGAGCTATTATAGGACATTTCAAGAGAAATCCTTTTCACGCGTTGCTGCAAATATGATCTTCTTCTATACATGGGAATAAAAGAAAACAGAAATATTACTACTGTTAATTATTTCTGTACCAGAACCCATAGACATAGTGAAAGCACTGTGATATAAATTGATAAAGGCTCTTGACTCTCACGCGAGAGGCCCCGGGTTCGACCCTTGCTCTGTGCTTATATTCCTGGACAAACCTTTTTGCCCACATTTTCCCTATCGCACCATGCAGGCGTAAATGCAATAAATGTGTAACGTCAAACAACATGATCGTAAAGATTTTTTTAAATATCACACTGCCAGTTAGGCAAAAGACAATTTCGTAATGTAATCAAATTTAATGCACAAATGTTTGTTAAAGTGCGATTGTTACAATTCATTTTATTCCTCTGTTCATTGTTGCAAATATTTTTATTTCAATAGTCAGAATACGAATATCATACATTACCATACATGTTCGGTAGGACGAGCCATACGGTTTGTCCTACCTAGCAACAATTAACAATGCAATTGCATCCTGACTAATGTTTTCAATATTCAACATTTAGAGACACATCGACAAACTAGGCCTAATTTCATCAGACACTTTTTCAACCGTTGTGTGTATGGAATTAAGGTGAATTAAAAGCATGACAAGAACTGAAAACTGTGCCAAACTATATGGAATCAACTATTATTTATTAATATGAATTCAGATAGTACAGACAGCGCAAGTAATTTCGAAACCATCAACGTAGGGTCCACAATCCAAGCCATCACCCACCACACACCGAACTTCTGTCATGTACAACAGCACACCATTCTGATTCCCCAGGGTTCCCGCTTTAGGAACCATCTCTCGGTCCACACACAGAAATTCCGATCTCTGGTGTGTGTTTTTTTCTGCCATAATATAACCAGCGTACTCTAAACGCCACTCTTGAGAAGGACATATGTTGCGGGCAGGAATCATAAGTTTGCCGGTGCGGCCAGAGGGCGCCCTGCAGACGGCACAGGTCGGAGTCTGGTCATGCATTGGTCGTATGCGTGAAGGACCAGTATCGACTTGGTATTCAGAGGAGAATAGTAGGGCTCTGTCATCATGTAAGGAAGTTTCTACTTCGTCATAGATAGGCTCTTCCGGCATGCAAAGATAATTTGAGCCGCTACCAGAATGAGAATAGGATGCCCCTCCAATAGAACCTGAATAAATCACAAAGCAATGTAACACAAACAAAGGTAAACCCACTTATAATAAGTTCACATTCATCAGAATCTAAATTAAGCGTGATGTGGGACCAATGACAACCACTGTAGACAACACCGGAGAATGTTCAAGGAATAATTTTCAAGCCAGGAACCCATTTAAACCTGCGTAGAGAGTGGCAAATGTGGATTAATATCCTGGCAAAGGACAGTAGTACGGGGTTGGGACTCGACCCTCGAATCATATGATCTACATGCCTGGTGACATAATCTACGACACCTCTACATCCCATGACGGCATCTGAATTTATCACTTGGGCTAATCATCATGGTTGGTAATGGCATTACATAGCTCATTTGCATAAAAATTTGCACAGGAGTGTCGTGGTCTAGCGATACGCCACCAGAATGTTGATCACATGGTTCGCGGTTCCAGTTCCGCACTGTGCTTTGGCAAGATTTTATCTACATTTGCCCCTTTCCACTCAGAAGTAGTAAGTGTGAATCTGGTAAATATTAATGCACTGAATGCCTTTAGTGTTTATTTAGGGCAGCCGGGCTAAAGCCGGGGTAATTATAGTACTTGTAGGCGCCTTGAGCATACCATAGGATTGATATTTGCGCAATATAATTGTAGCTAGTATTACTACCTTAACATTAGTGAATGTTAATGATCTCTTGGTTATAGCATGACATTTAGTATAATAGTTTTTTTTTTCTTTCATATACTGTATAAATAAGGGTCAACATTACAATAACTCAAAGAAACTTGGCATACGTTTGTGCATTCACTTAACCCCCACCCATTCTTGAGCACTTAAGTTTTAGCCAGTGAGGCTATTGAGGGCATGTGTTTCGTTTGTGGTGATGAAGAATCAGATTTATTATAGATTACACACTAACATTGAAACAAGTCTGCAAGGACTTTCGAGAAAAAAAATCGAGGATATTTCATATCATGGAGTTCCTATCATGTTTGAAATACGTTAAAGTGTTCGCACATTTCAATATTACAGACGGACAAGGCTATTGGATTTGCCTGTGGTAGATTTTCAGAAACTCCTTGCGATCATGTCAAAACCATGTTCCGATTTGTTTCCCCATGTGATATTACTCATCTGTACCAACCTGAATAGATGAGTTCTGCATCTTCGGGACATACATCGTTACCCCAGCGAATATAGATGACACCAGGAAGGCTTGTCATGTTACATACTGGACGCACTAAATCATCACCGGGGAATTCAGTTGGGTTTGTTTCGTCGCTGGGTGCGGTTGGTGTTTCCTCGGCTAAAATATTAAACATTTAGAAATTTTATACATCGGTGTCCATAGACAGAATGTATTTGATGACGGATATTATCAAATGTGGTTGATTTAATAAAGCCGAAAAAGCTACAGAAATATATTTTTCGTGTAATTTGCCCGGCTTATGTCCTCATCATTATTAATTATTGCACGTATGCTTGCGGCGGTTGTTATTACATAAGAATGTAAAAACAAAACACCCTCGAGTGACCTCCAACTCTCCGTCTCCATATTGTATTTTTTTAATATAGGCCTATAGTATCTCTTCATTGTGTAAGTTGCCAAAAACAACACAAGATTTACAATATTCCGAAGTGTTTTCCAATAAATTGAATTTTTATTTCGCTAGCCATGCATTCCCCGGCTTGTTTAATTACAATGTCCCAATTATGAATGTTCCACAACCGCTGCATGTCGAGCTATATCGTGTCAGATTAATGTTGTTCTAGTCTACCTTGTGGACTTGTTGGTGCATCCCGTCCGTCTCTGCCGTCCCTTCCGGGAACCCCCTGTGTGCCTGGAGGACCTCTTTGTCCAGGAACACCAGGAGGACACAAAAAACATTGACCTAAAGAAGAAACAGCATATTAATTTCATATCAAATTTAATGATGTGCGAGTCTTAAACACTTCTGCCTGCATAACATTGTATTCCAATCAAAATAGCTCTGTCTGAAAGTTATTCTCAACCTAGATGAGTATGGCTTACGTCATACGTTCCATTGATAATTTCTTATTTCTCCTAGTTGACGCATAGATCTCTTAGTTTCGAATATTGATATCTCCTATTTTCGGACTTTGAAGGGACTTACGTGTCCAACCAACATGACCTATGGCTCTAAAAGTTCATTTTGGCATTTAGGGCTCTCTCGTTTTTTCTCTTTTCTTCTAGTCAACGCATCTGTTAGCTTTCATGATGTTTCTACTTTCATGGCGTACAGTTTACCAGTACTGCCCTGTCTAATGCAGTGGTTCTGATGTGAAATCTGGAGATTTTGAGGTCGATTTCCTGAATGTTACATGCTGGCTCTTTAGGCGCCTCAAGGCCTGCGATGTGTCTTTTTTTACGTGCCTGGTGAGAGTATCATCATTCGTAAGGTTAATGCAACATGAACATTTGATTTCCTGGCGCACGAACTAATTTCCTTAATAGGTGAGCATTCGTATGCGATGGGCATTAGAGAAATCAAGAAACTTCTGGTCTCCGTTTCATCATTTTATCAATAACTTGTTACAACAAATATTATAAGCTATACTGAAATATTTGCATTCGTCATAGAATCTTAGCATATGTTATTGATAAAAATAAATTTAAGAAACTGGGACCTGGTGTTCATACCAGAATACATAGGCCATGAGTATGGTCCGAATGGGTTCTGACCCAGGCTTGTCTGCTCGGCACCAGATGATGGGAGCGTTATCGGGAGAGCCGATGGTGAGTCGAGTTCCCTTCGATGCCGTGTCTTTTCAGGTTCTCCCAGCTCAAACTCGGTCTCGAGAGAGCCAGGAATGTGAATCTTCGCCATCATTGATGGATTCTTCGCGACGAGCTCGAGAGTTGAGAAGGAACGGGTGATCTCAGCAACGGATTCCTACATGATTTTTTTTTGTTAAAAAATTAAGAAACAAATTTTAAAAAGAAAATCACTAATACGTACCCTCGATATTATTTTCTGTGATTTAGACAGTGTAAGGTACTCTTCAAATCTGATATGGAATTGTTTTCTAAAGAAACATGCCTTCCAACCCTAGGACATGTTGCCGATAGACTATAATAGGCCTTTTGGTCCAAAACACGTACACAATGGTCCAACTTCGAATAGAATTGGTAGATTTAAAGATTTTAATCATTCATAAAAAGATAAACTAAAAGGAAGTCTGAAAGCGAATTATAAAATTAAACTGTTTTCAGTATAAAATCCGTTAGAAATGAAATTAATGTGTGGAAGAATAAACAGAGAAAGATATTTCTATAGAAGTTGGCGTCGTATGCCTGGTGTTGGATAACTGACAGCCCTCTCGAATCATGTGTAATGAAATTATCCGAGAGAAAAAATGATAAAGGATAAAACGCTCTTTTACAAAACAAAAGAGAGAGTTGTCCCACATGAAATCACAATGATTAACGTTAACCATCAATCCAGGCAATTCAGATTCTCACTCGTTGAGTCGTGAAATGAAAATGAAAAATTAATTCCTTGATGATATTGATTTTCTTTTTTCCATTTTGGTTTCCGAAATGTGACACGTTTTAAGTGTTTTAAAGGTTGACGCTTGGTGTTCGGTACATTAGTGGACTAACTCGACTCACTACACTACATACAATGCGCCACGTACACGATGCAGTCGTACTGCGCGCGGCGACTGCCTTGGTCTTTTAGGCGCCATTTGAGATGGCGTTAAAATTAACAGTTAACACATCGTGTTGAATTCGCTATAATCATTGCCTTCACAGGACTGCTTAGCTGGTGTAATTACGCAGTCGAATGACGCCTCGTGTGCAACGGGCATTAGCGATCGGAGTGTTATCTATCCCAGAGCTTATCTATTTACAAAGAGTGACGACAGAAAAACATCAAAAAGGCTTTACAATAAGAATCATTGGCATTTGGGGGGGGGGGGCAATGCATGGCACCCATGTTAAAAATCTTGCAAATCAACAAAAGGAGAAAAAAATGTAAATTTTGGCTCAAAATTTGAAAGAATGTCCAAAATCATGATTTTTTATATATTTTTGTAAAAAATCTGTTTAATGTACCTTTTTATTTTAAATATAACACACATATGTATGACGCAATGAAACATAAAAGAGCGATTTATTCAGAATTTGGGGTTTTAAAAACTATATTTCAAAGTTGTTTACAGACCATTAATCTATTCATTGAAACACCTTTTCTTTATTAAAGAAGTAATATATGTTTTGACGCCATACACAGAAAAGAAATGATCAGAAAATGTGATGGATATGTTTTTTGTTATCCCAAATGAAATGGTGTCTTTTTACTGCGCATTTTGAGTGGAAAACATACTGTACATACTGCATGTGGCAATTCCCACATATTAGCAGTATTAGTCCATGGGCCAAAAACTGAAAACCACCCACCCCCTGAGACACAATCTTAAATGAAATTGTGTCTGTTAGTTAGTACCATTCCCTATCAGAATGTTCTAATTGGCCCTAAAGTTTGTGGTGGATATTACCACTGGGGCAATAGTTTTACAATGGTAACGGATCAAGAACATTATAATTTAGAAAATGTCATCTATTTGCTAATTTGAGTCAAAACACACTGTCCCCAATATATATTTAATTATTCTTATTTTTCTAAAAGACACCCCAAAAAAGAGGGGAAAACTAATCTTTAAAAAAATGTTAAGAACAGTTTGCAGAATTTTAAGTGACGAGTTTCTGTCTTCTATATCTATTGTCTGGCCGGTTCGTTGAAGATCTAACAAACTGCTACCGTAGTGCCGTAGACGAGTACATCCAGAGAGGTGCACGGGCGGGAGGACTGTTGATATTTTCACTACTTCTACATTCAGAGCAGTTGCTTCCCCTACTGACAACACGCTTTGCCAGCGCGTCAGTATATGGCAAAAAAACCCTCATGACAATTATGGAGAGAAAACTTAAAGGAGGCCGTAAAGCCCATGGCCATAACGGGCGCAACACTCAGAGTTGCAAATTGACCAGTAATGGCAACCAAGGATGGGAAAGAGAAGAAGAGGAAGGCAGAAGAGAAGATGGAGAGATGACCTAACATCATACATGGAACGGCCACTTGGACTAGGACAGCTAGAGACAGAAGAGAATGGAAATGTTATGAGGAAGGCTTTGTCCAACGTCTGGATGAACTATAGCCTGATATATAGATAGATAGTGATGGCCGTAAACGCTGGGCCGTTAACAGAAAATATATCAAGAAATATTGGAATTTTTGAAAATACTATAATTTTCAACAGCATGAAACAAATAGTATAATTGAAGCATCTAACAACTTTAGCCGTCCGTTTGATTATATTGAAAAATTGTAGTCATTTTAATAACATGTTAATGCCGTTGCCATGGAAACCGAATGTTAAAACAAGTTATCTTTCAACCCCCCCCCCCCTCCAAAAAAAAAGGAAACCTAACTAATCAATAAAAAAAACAAGCAGTCTCCTCCGCCAGTGATTAGGCACAGATCCGCATAGAAGATTTATTTCACAACTTTACGTGGATAGAGCATAAATTGATTTATAATCAGCATATTAATGATTGATGATTCAAGTACACATTTAATAGTTTTAATACATTTAATATATTGTATATCGTTATATATGAGGCTACAATAAATCATTAATAAGCTTTAATAGTAATATTAATAATTTAAGAAAAATGAATTTGAGTGGTCTGATTTGTAGAATAAATCGAGGTTTAGACCAACCCAGTAGTTTTCAAGTTTTAGCAAGATGTTTTCTTACACAGATATGGCAGAAACAAGTCTCTCTTTAGCGTATGCAGTGAAACAAGAGCATAGAGAGCTTTTTCTTTCATCAGGGAAATAATACTTTTCCTTTGGCGGCTTACTCCAGCTTGCCAGGGAGTTAATTTTGAGTTTAAAGGAAACCTAGAGCAAGGGATTACTGCTTTCACTATTTTTCCTGTCACTTTATTGCAGAGTTATGAATATTCATGTATTAAGAGCAAAACTAACATCTAATTCCAAATGATTCAAACAATCATTTCATGTATCTATTTTTCATTGTGGGTTTGGGAGATTTTTTTAACTACCAAATCTCCCATTGAGTTTTTACATGTGTTATGCCTCGATCAAAGCGGCAGAACACATAATTCGTCTCCGTGACGAATTCAATGTCTAGTATTATTATTCTTACTTCATTTTAATAGAGAGGGTCGAATAATCATCTGAATATGATTTATTTGCTTAAAAAAACCTTGATCATTCCGATGTCATTGATGAACATACCTCGGCCACTACAACGAAAACGCCCTTTCAAAAGATCAGAGAGTAACACCATGATCAAATACAAATTGTTTAAATATATTTACTTTGCAATATTAAGCCATGTTGTTAATCATGCTGTAAAATTTTACATTGCTATATCCGCGGGGCAAATTTGAAATCGAGGAGATAATGATTGGACAATTTCCATTAACTATATCTCTTCAATATAGCCCACACGGTCACGTATAGTACCCCCACCTCCGCAACCCGGTGACTTAAGCTCACGCACGCCAGCTATTCCCCACTCCTGGCGATGGATAGTCAACCTGTTCGAAACGTCGAACCACTCGTACCACCCATCCTCTCCAACCGGCGCTATAGTTCTCCTTAGAACTATAAGCTAAGAAAGATAACCAACAGTCTTTTTCAAGACTACACCAACAGTCCTTTTCAGGACTACACACACTCAAGAAAGAAAGATTACCGAGAGTCCTTTCAGGACTCCCCAATCCTCCCTCTCTCTAACATGGTGCAACCGCAAGCCTACTGTATAACTATATATCGTATATCATCCCATAAGCAAATCTAAACTAACTCATTAAATTTGATGGGATTCCCTTTGGAGAGAAAAATTTGTCATTTCAGACAACTAAAACGGGGATCTCAAGTACAAGGGTTCTAATAAAAACATTGCAATCATGATATCTATGGGCGGGCAGTGGCGTAGGACTATTAACGTTTAAAGTGGGTGGGGGCACTGCATGGTCTTACTAACTATAGGTGGACGAAAAGCGGAGGGCTAACAATTAATCGTAGATCTCCTTATCTGCTTATCATTGCAATGACGACCTTCGTCATTGCCTTGTTTTCGTTCACATTCTGCCCCATTAATATACTTATCCTTATCGTCCGGAAATCCCATTCGTTTTGCACGTAGTGCTTGTTATTCCTAGTTAGGTACTTTTCTCAAGTCCTTTTCCTTTCAAATTTCGTAGGCGTAATCTCTGATATCTCATCAAGGTCACTCACTTTTTCGATTTTCGGAATCACTCATGCATAACCATCCAGGCGCCATTTTGTCCGTTTCTGGTCCATTTTAAGGCCTTTCTTCATTCCTTCCTATCTCCACTATCCTAGATCCTACAAACTTCTAACAAATTCCTTTAGATAGTCTAAGAGATGTTCTTTCACCTGCGACATATAACTTGACCTTCAAAATGCCATCTTCATAGTCAAAATTCAAATCTGAAACCGACTCCGTCAACAATCTCTCAAATTCTTGAAAAATAGACCCCTACAAATCTAAAAATTGCAATACCTTTCTTTAACCAATTCCGTTCCGTCTCATCTTCTCGCAGTATCTTTATTTTATAATTGCACATAGCCATGCCAAATGTTACGCTCCAATGGCTATGCAAAACATAAATAGCGCCCTCTAAAGTTCTGGGAATTGGCTTTCTTTCTGTGGCCGTATCTCCATCATGGCTTGGCAGACCCGTACCCTTTTTTGGATTTAGATACTTGAACATATGCCCTTTCCAGCCATACGCAAAATTATATACCCTAACACTGACCGACTTTGCGAAAATGCCCTCCAAATTCGCCATTTTCAAGAAAATTGAGAAATAACTTCAACTTGCTCTAAATTGGCGATCTTTATACCTACATCAATGAAACTTGGCAGACATATGTATCCATATACGTGACAACTGTCTGCAAAGTTTGGTAAAATTCGAACTTGTCAGCGCAAAGTTATCGCCAAAAATGATGAATTTACTATGCATTACGTAATAGCGCGTTTAATGCGTGCAATACATTGCGCGAAGATAACAATTGTGTCAAACTGACCGCAATAAAGTGCCCTTACGAATGATACCAAGTATAGTATATGTTCACACAAAAAATTGTGAATAAATCGCATTTAAACAAAGGTCACTACACGAATTCCGCCGAGTTTCCGCCCGAATCTAACACGTATCGGCTATGACGTCATTTTTTCAGACTGCTTTTCGCTCCTTAAACGTCCTTTTTTTTCCTTAAAAATTTGCAGTGACATGCCGAGTTGCAATACGCAGGGCACCTCGTAGCCGGATTTTGAAATTGGTCAATGGGGCCATTTTAGACGCCATTTTGTCCTATAAATCTATTTTACATCACATGTTTCGATAGGATTATCATAGAAAAAAAGAGAGTTGCATGTTAACAATAACAACCATGAAATCCTCTTTCTAATGATACCAAATACGGCCCATAAAGAGACATAAAGAGAGAGAGAAAAAACAATTTAACTCCGGTCATAATACAGATTCTGTACGTTTTCCGCCCATGCACCAAATCCCATTGGTTTTTACACGCAGTGCTTGCGAGCCCTTTTTAGGTTCTTTCCCCTATCCCATTCGTACAAATTGCTCTGGATACTTTACGCTTCATTTCGCTTTGCTTTGCTCTACCTAATCCTAAACTTTAGCCCACCACCCCCCACCTCACTTTGAAAAACGTTCATACATATACGAGTGGTAGTGATAAGGATTTTGTTCTGCACCCCCCTCCCCAAAAAAATAATAAATAAAAAAAATGTGTTTGCTCATTACGCCACTGCTCCCTCGTCCCTCACAATTCGACCCCACCGGTCAAGAAAAAAAAATCGCCGCCCCTACATGGAATCCCTCCGATCACGAAGTCGGGGGGCCGGGGAAATGCTCTTTCGTTTGACACGTACAAACACGGTGTCATTGCACGCACATCGTCGTGACACGATTGCATTTTTAGTTTTCATTTATTTCAGTTTCACTTTCCTTTCCACTTCTCCCTCGTTCACATCTGATCTCTCACTCTCTCTCTCTCTCTCTCTCTCTCTTTCTCTCTCATCGCATTCCATATTTATTTAAATTGATCATTCAATGGAGGGGGAGGGCTGGCTAACGTTACTCCATGTGTGCCAACCGGGCACTAATAATATTAGGTAGGCTATTGGTTCTCGTGACGGAAATTGCAATTATTTCGTTCTGTGTTTTTTGTCAGTTCATGACAATTATAACCTTGAATTTTAAAATGCTGAGTGGATCATAATTACACATTTTAAAGGAATAGAGAAAGACAACTGCAATATGTAAGCCCAATTCCTAGTTTTAAATGAAAGAACACTAAGACGTATTTGATACTGAAACATTCTTAGGACCACGGGTTCTCTGGCATTTTCGATGTCACGAGGTTGAAAAAAAGAAAATGAGTCATACATTTGTCAAGGCTAAAATTTATGGTTGATACGGTAGGACTATAATGTGTTATTAAGATCTCATGCAATAATCGGGAAAAAAGAACACGTAACACTTTATCTCCCTCAACTAGAATAAATATTATTTTGTTTAATTAGCCTATCATCATGGAACGTGATCTTCAGTGAGTTCTTTCGCATCCAATTTTAATGAGTTTGAAAATCTACCCTTACCACGAAGTATGTACTTTGCATGTATATACCTCGATCATAGAGAAAATAATCACTAATATCGCTGAAATTATTCTTCTTCCCCTTTCTCTTCTCCTTCCACTTCTTCTTCTTCTGCCTCTTCTTCTTCTTCCTGGTAGTAGTAGCAGCAGTATCATAGTTATTATTCATATTATTATTGTTACTGTTATTACCACTTTTTCTCTCTCACCGTATTCCATATTTATTTCAATTGATCATTCAATGGAGGGGGCTGGCTAACGTTACCCCATGTGTGCCAACCGGACACTAATGATATGAGGTAGGCTATTGGTTCTCCTGATGGAAATTGCAATTATGTCGTTCTGGGTTTTGTTGTTTTTCAGTTCATGACAATTATAACCTTGAATTATAAAATGCTTGATGGATCGTAATTTAACATTTTAAAGTTAAAGAGGAAGACAACTGCAATATGTCAGCACAATTCCCAGTTTTAAATGACACAACACTAAGACGTATTTGAAACTGAAACATCCTTAGGGCCACGGATTCTCTGGCATTTACGATGTCAAGAGGTTGAAAAAATGAAAATGAGCCATAAATTTGTCAAGGCTATAATTTATGGATGATATGGTAGGACTAACATCTGTTATTAAGATAAGAATCTCATGCAATAATCGGAAAGAACAATGACACTAATAAACGCTAACAAAACGCACGTAACACTTTATCTCCCTCAACTAGAATGAATATTAATTTGTTTAATTAGCCTATCATCATGGAACGTTATCTCCAGTGAGTTCTTTCGTATCCAATTTATATGCCATTAAAAATCCCATAAAGTGCGACGGGAATAAATGCTTGGAGGCCGTCCCCTGCAAGTTAACAACCGTGTTTATATCCTATATTCCGTCTTAGTACAATTACCCCTGGACAATCACCCCGGAAAACTACCTCCCCCAATAACAATAAACCTCCGGAAAATTATCGGACGGATATGTAGTTGATCCAAAACTTGTACGATGGCCATCTGTTAGCTCACCAGTTTCTAGTGATACGTTATTTGCTATAATTGTGATTTTCTTTGAACAGGCACTTTAAACCCATTTAACTCCTCCAAAATAAAGCAGCGCGGCTCATTCATTGTAAACCAACATTTGTCCATGTCTCCCCTCTCTTGTATTTCTTGCTTATGCGCTTTGTGTCTAATAAAAAGGAGCTTTATAATAAATGTTGAGTTATTAATTGCTCTGCCGCGAAGCGTAGCAGAGCACCGTCTTTTTTACCCCTTTATTTCCGTATAGATTTTGTTCGCTTCATATCTCATGAATATGTCAATGAAATTTTGAATGAATTGGAGATGCGATTTCATGTATCACGTTAGCTGTTAGATTGCTTTGACGTCAACATAGTGTCACTTAAAGGAAAACAATTGAATTTGATTCGATTAGGTAACGACGATGTATTACTTTTCTTATTCGTGTAACGTATGCTTTGAAAACCCGTAGCATCACATGGGATCCACATGGCAGAAAAACGATCACCAGTACCGGGTTTATAATTAAAAGAAAACTGAATTTGAACACTAGGCCATACTCTCTCTCTCTCTCTCTTTCTCTTTCTTCCTTTCCCGCCTTTTTCCTCTCTTACTTCCTTCTTACCACTAAGTATGTAATGTGCATGTATATCCCTCGATCATAGAGGGAAAAAAAAATCACTTATATCGCTGAAATTGATCTCTTTTCTCCTTTTTCTTCTTCTTCTTCCCCTTCATTTTCGTCCTCTTCTTTTGCTCCCTGATAGTAGTAGCAGCAGTATCATTCTTATTATTAATAATATCATGGTTTCCGTTGTAACCAATTTTATTATTGTAATTATTATAATCTTTATTGTTATTTTAATTGTTATTCCTATCATTATTGTTATTATAATTATTATCATCATAATTAATATCATTATACATGTACTAATATTATTATCAGGATCAGCAGCATAATCATTACTGTCAGTAGTATAGTAGTACATGAAGGCCTAGTTGTAGTGGTATCATTCTTATCCTTATTATCATAATTATCTTTTGCGATACATGTGCCTAGGATTCATTGCTATATTACGTGCAAGATGATTGTCAAATTTCTCAATTCGTTGCTGAAATTTTATTAAGAGAAGAAAGGAAACATTAAAATATAGATTTGGAAACAATATCAAAATAAAGTAAAATATAGATTTTGAAATAAAGTAAAACATAGATTTTAAAATAAAGTAAAATAAAGATTTTAAAATAAAGTAAAAAAATAAAGAAGAGTAAAATAAAGTAGAATATGATATATAACAATAGAATATAAAGTAGAATATAAAATGGATCAAGGTAGAATGGTTGATTAAACAATTTCTATATTTCAAATAAAAGTCTAGCAATACACGAATTTGCATAGTGCACTATTACAGCAATCAAAACCAGGTCAATAGACCTATTGGGGTTCAAGCCAGGTTTATGCAATGCATAGTAAAATACAAAAACCAAGAGACTCTACAAACATGCAATAATGAATCATGGCAACTTTAGGAGAAAAATATATCATCATTAACAACTCATAAATTAAGTATGTAATATAATTTGTGAGAAGCCGGGGTAAAGTATAGATCAAATAATTTATCGGTGATAGTATAGTTAATGCTGTTTTACTTTGTTGAGTGTGTGATTTTTTGCCATGTTCTTATTCTTCTATTCTATATAGGTGTTGCACTCTTTCCAATGTTGATCCTTCCTACCAAATAAAATAACGAAAGATGCCAGAAGAGTATGCTTACTCATTTCATTAATCATCAGCCTAGATCCGACGCCTTATTCACACCAAAGTCTTGAGTTTACATATATCTACATGACCTCTTACCCCGATTTCGATTGCTTAAAAGAAGACGGAATGTTCTGTATCTTTCAAGCCTCCTCCAATTTGTCATACCGTTCCAACTTTCAACATGTATTGTGTGCGTCATGCACATTTCTTTCAAATTAAACAGTAACTTCCTTACAAGTTTCGTCATATATTAGAAGAAAAGTAAAATAAGTATGAAATAGAATCTTCGACGCCAGATTTATTTTTACATAATCAATGACTTTGAAGAATCCTGGAAAATAAATCACACTTTTATTTTTCATTACTGTAAGTAATATCCAACTTCCACGTGTATATGAAACAGGGTTTTTACATCAAACTCATAATAAAAAGTATATCACTTGAAAGGTCTTCCTCAGATAATACAAAGTATTATCACCCTTTTCGGCCAATTTTTTAAATATTTTACATTCATTCAATTTACATTCATTCGTTCAAATTTTGAGCCAAAAATGACATTTACTTCTGCGCGTGGCATCTACCCCTATATGTTATTCCTTAGTATTTTTTAAAGATTTTTAGCATGGATTCCATGCATAACTTTAAAAAATGACGTCCAAATAAAAAAAATTAAAAAAATGAAATATCACGTCTTAGAGATTGCATGTTGGAGGGAACTATTTGGAGCTCGACGAGGATTGAACCTTCACATCTATAAAATTGCACTGGAGTTAGGCTATCAATAAAAAGTGTCAATTTTCTATAACAAATGTGCTCTCAGCCAACCAAGTGCAACAATTTCACTAGCTTATAACAGTTATTGCAACTTGTTATTGATAACAAGTTTTATGAAACAGGGCCCTGGCCTAACTTCAGTGCGATTTTATACAAATTGGCCTTAAATGGAAGGCAAAATTGTATACTTTTAAATATGTGTACATACCTGAAGGAACAATACTTGTTTTCTAATTTCAGAGATTTTATCCTCTTCTGTCTGGGTCAGTTTGCCTGAATCTAGAATGTTTTCAGGGTCAAAAGCTACATGCGTGAAGAAAGAGAGAGAGAGAGAGATAGACGAACGCGTCGAGATAAAAGGGGCCCAGATGATGCGATGGAGGCAGAGAGAGGGGGAGTTTGGGTAAGAGACAGAAGGGAAGGTAGAGGAAAGGAATAACAGAGAGAAAGATAGAGGAGGTGGGGTAAGAGAGAAATAGAAGGAGGGGATGGGCACATAGAGATATAGACAGTGGGATAAAAACAAAAAGTGAGAGAGATAGAGTGAGAGAAAGAATAAACACCATTTTTTGGTTATAACTTATTAACATTTTAGGGAAAAAGTAATCAATTTTTTGTAACGTTTTGATCAAAATCTTGTTTAACATGGATATGTTCTTAATACAATGTTGTGGCCGTTACCGTGAATATCATACATGTATTAGCCCTATTTGTTCAACCGTATTCCTTATAAAAGATTAAAGAAGGAAAAAAAGTATCAACGCAAACTACAATAAATTACGTTTACATTAACGTAGAAACAGAGTGAGTGACTTAAAGGTACTTTATCCCATTTGCAGGCCAAAAAAATGAAAAGGTTAAATTCCAACGGCATTTGAATGATAATACTAATTTAGAACTTCCCTTAAAAAGGGGGGCTTGAAAATGTCTTTAAGTGGGAAAATAACGACTATTAGTTGTCGAATCGACTTTAAGGCTATAGAGCCAGTGTAATAGTCTGATTTTCAGACCATTGTACCGAATGGTCGTACGTTTTGTGCTGCGCAAAGATTCAATCAGTTTAATTTTGGCCATTACAAGAAGTGGGTTATTGATGTAGACAAATGCTCATGTACCCTTTACAGCTCATTTTATGTATGTTATTACCAAAGAAGAAAAGGCCAGTCAGTCACTCAATAGTGTCTGACAGTGAAGTCTAGCAAGTAAACAGGTTTCCTTGCATAATTTGAATATTAGGACACTGCTAACGTTTTAATTTCAGAGATAGGACATACATGACGTATTCATAAATTCCTGCAAAGTTCTACAGAATTTGATGTTGGCTGCAAAAGGTACATAGTATCTTTAAAGGGAGTGTAGCGTGGCAAATACTGGTTAACGCCATCTAGGTCTTCTTTTGGACAACTGCACGTAAACGAATGGACTTGATTAACGGTAGTCAGCGACTTAATCTCTACATGGTCAGCGGGCGCTAGCGTCGCGAAACAGACCGAAGTTCTACTCACGCTTCGGTTTCGCGTATGTTGTACGCACGTGAATGCTGCGGTCGCGTCGTCCGTAGTCGTATTATACCCGATTGGCCCCGAATCAGGCGACGGGAAAGACACATTGTCTAGTCATGCTACACTCCCTTTAATGTCCACTATATGTCAATTATTATATCAATTATACATATCAGCTGACTAGAATATATATATTTAAAAAGTCTAAATTTCTGCTCGGTTTTCGAAAAAATTCACAAAAATACTAAAGATAATGATGCTCCATACACGAAATATTGTTTTTACAAATTTCCGCCCTTAGGGTTTTGTCAAGTAATGATTTCATTTGACTTTAAAGATTGTAATTGTTATGCATCACAATATTTGCATCCTATCCACCTCGTATCTTTCTCTTTCCTATCCTATACATTATTTAAAAATGTATTATACTTGCACATTCTGTCCCTGGTTTAAACTAGAAACTTGCGATTGGCCAATCGCAACCTATACCTTTGGTTTAAATCATACACCAGACTATGCTCTTGCGGATCAAAGTTATCAATCAAATACATTTTATAATTTTTTGCCAAAATGTTGGTTGCGAAATAAAACATCTTTAACACTCTACTCAAAATACCTTAATGATGTTGTAAGAGGACATCTACTATACCCCATTTCGGCACTTGTGTACGAGACATCAATGGTCGAAATTTACAGTGATAAGTAGCATAATGATATATAAATAAAACCTGCCCAGAAACCTCACCTTCGTCTTGCGTACCTTCCTTTGAAACAGCAACGGCTTGGGTGACTTCAACAAGACACAGACATGAAAATAGAACTAGAGTGATGACAAAGAACGACTTCATCTTGAAAAGTGTGTTGATAATAGCCGAGAGATTTTTCTTGATTTACTTCGAAAGTAAAGGTTTTATAAGAGAATTTCTGCAGTCACTTTGATGGGAAGATGAATGCGTAGTGATTTCGACTGCCCAAAGAGTGGGTTGGCTTCGGTATTTATAGCACTTAAGCCCCTCCCACTCTTTTCCAAATTTGGTGACAAGGAGGGGCCCGAGCTAGTTCGGCACAACCTTTTGTGTATTAAGCCTAGTGATTTGTGTATCATGCCGATTTCTTTGATTTTTATTCAAAGTATCTAGGACCGTTTTCATTAATATGTATTAAGTTTAGCTGAGCTAAGGCGCAGAATAGGCTAGCTTCACATCCAAACTATATGGCAAAATGTGAAAGGGGCAAGGTTATTTCTTTTGTAAAAGTAAATGTAGACCGTCACCCTTTCAGAGGCGACCCTTAAACATGTTTGTGATGATAGCTCAAGGTGACTTATGTATAATTTATATTTCTATTTTCTTTGACTCCAGCTGTCTAAACAAGAGCACTTAATGGAAGATATTACCTTGCTACCTTCACTGCATATTAAGTTATTATTCAAATAAATCTCAATAGAGTGAAAGATTTGTAGGAAGTTATCCAATCCAACCTGGGATTTTGTAGAGCGCCAATATCTAGTTGCCTAGGCACTGATGGATGAGACTGAATATGTCATCCATGATTCACCTGAGAAGGATAGGGGTTGTGGCTGGTTGTATATGGAATAGACGTCGGATTTGAAAGAATAGCAGGTCAAAAGACCCTATTCTTTCCTTGAAAGAGCGAAGGTTGTGAGGAAGACTGTTCCACAGCCAGGATGCAGAAGCAGCGAAAGATCTATCGCCAATCAGAGAATGATATCCATGTATGGCATAACGAATGAAAGCACATTCCCAAAACTATAGACGAATCTCAACCATCGCTGCTGATGACAAATTAGATTTGCCCCTATAATCAAAATCTACAACATAATGCTTTTATCATGATCATGATTAATCAGTCAGAAGTACAGATTGATTTTCAAGATATTCAGGCATACGTGAAGTTGTTGTTTAAAATAAATATCTGCCCAAGGCATGTATATTGCCTTTTTGAGAATCCCCACTCACCGTCCCCTTTAAAACGTTCCATCGTCAATCTTTCAACCTCCAGGGGCCATCGGTTTTTAAACAAGGCCTGTCTCTTTATCTATTTTTATCTATTACATAATTATCGTTCGAAAGCGTTGAACTTATAACAATGGTAATAAATTATGTATTCCAGGGAGCCCTTTTGATAAACACACCGAACGTAAACAAGAAATCAAATTATAGACAAGGAACATGTAAAAAATCAAAAATGTTCATGTTTCTACCCCTCTCCTTAGTAGATCGACGAAAGTTTGAGAATGATCTGACAAAGGACTAGACAGTTATATATTTTTTTTCTTCAAAATTTGATTGATCCTATTGAATAGAGGTTTCAGTGACTTCTCAGATGTTTAAATTTATCGACAAAGCTTTTTTTCTCTCGAAGATCCAAATGACTAAAACGATAATAATACGTTTTGTCGAGAAGGCTAAAATAAAGCACTGGGAGAATGAAATCTATTAGAAAAGAGTTACACCCCAAAAAAAAAAAAACCTTTCACGACGCCCCCGTCAGGCTTTACGACCCACGTTCCAGTCACGATTGCTTTACGGTTGGTATTGCTCACTGACGGAATTCTCAATTTCAACCCTGGACCAAATTTTATACCTCACCCTAACCCTAACCCTAACTGGTTATCTTTGACGAAATAAAACCTGAAGCAATTGTCGCTGTGGAATAATAATGTTGGAGAACCATCTTTTCGTTTATCATGTTTATGTTGGGTTTCATACAGGGTTGATAGTTAGCTAAACAGCAACAATTGCTCTGCGGTTGGCATTGTTAACTGACGGAATTCTTAACTTCAGCCCTGGACCAAATACCTCACTCTAACCCGAACCCTAACTGGATATCTTTGACGAGATAAAACCCGGAGAAATTGTCGCGGGAATATATGTAAGAAAACCCTCTTTGAGACGTGTGCTTGGAGCCAGAAGGGCGCTTACTCACATACTTTAATAACACACAGTTAAGGCCCTTCTAGCCCCAAACAAATTTAGATTGAAGGTTAGCAAGAATTAATTGTCAGACTTCACAGTCACCCATAATCACATCCCCTTCTGATTTGATTGCTATCGACAAAGTACGTGATACTATTATGAACCATTTAATGTTCAATTTAACAAAGATAAACAAAACATCAGGGGGATCAATTGAGAACGGGATAACACCCCGTTGGTACTATGAAACTATTCATGATGATAACAGATTTTCCCGGGTGACCATAATTACCCTCAAAAAATGTTTTGTCTACTTATCAGTATCGTCAAATCTTCCCGGTATATTTTCATAGTATTTCTTGTAATTATATAGGTTCTGTCATGAGAACTATCGATGTAAATGAATAGCACTCCTTTGGTCAAATGTCAATGTTTACAGGTTTCCATGGTTTCGAAACAAAGATCCTTGATATCCCAGCATGTCACTCGTTCGCTTACTGTCTCATTTTCATTTCTTACAGTATCAAGTTGAAGTGCAGCTCTTTTAATGTTTATTCTTTATCTATTACATAATTATCATTCGAAAGCGTTAACATAAAACTATGGTAATAAATTCAGTATTCCAGAAAGCCCTGTTGACACACACACCGATCGTAAACAAGAAATCGAATTATAGACAAGGAACATGTAAAAGTTCAAATATGTTTATGCTTTCACCCTCACCCTAGACGAAAGTTTGAGAAAGATCTGACAAAGGATTAGACAGCTATATATTTTTTTCTTCAAAATTTGATTCATTCTACTGAATAGGGGTTTCAGTGACTTCTCAGATTTTTAAACTTACCGACAAAGCTTTTTTTTTTTCGAAGATCCAAATGACTAAAAAAAATTACAATACAATTTTTCGAGAAGGCTAAAATAAATCACTGGGAGAGAGAGAAATATTAGGCAAAAGTAAAACCCCACCTTCCAAAAATAAAAAAACTCTCACGACGCCCCACCCTCCCCCGTCAGCGAATTTTAGTATTTCTTGTAATTATATAGGTTCTGTCATGAGAGCTATCGTTGTAACTGAATAGCACTCCTTTGGTCAAATGTCAATGTGTATTGGTTTCTATGGTTTTAAAAACAAAGATCCTTGATATCCCAGCATGTCGTTCGCTTACTGCCTCATTTTCAATTGTTACAGTATCAAGTTGAAGTGCATGTCTTTTCATCACAATTCTTTTATCTATTACATAATTATGATTCGAAAGCGCTAAAAATAAAACAATGGTAATAAATTCAGTATTCCAGGAAGCCCTGTAATTGACACACACGAACGTAAACAAGAAATGAAGTTTGAGAAAGATCCGACAAAGGATTAGACAGTTAGATATTTTTTTCTTCAAAATTTGATTGATCCTATTGAAGGGGGTCTCAGTGACTTCTCAGATTTTTAAATTTACCGACAAAGGTATTTTTTCAAAGATTCAAATGATTAAAACAATAACAAGACGATTTTTTGAGAAGGCTGAAATAAAAGCACTGGGAGAATAAGAACTATTAGGAAAGAGTTACACGCCCCCTCCCTTTTACCCCTCCCCTTCGCCTTCCTCTTCCCTCCCGTCCCCCTATTCCTCTCTCTTTCTCTCTCTCTCTATTTTCTCTCTCTCTCTCTCTCTTCTCTCTCTCTCTCGCTCTCTTTTTCTCTCTTTTTCTTTCTCTCACTTTCTCTCTCTTCTTCTCTCTCTCACTCTCTCTCCCGTCTTTCTCTCTGTCTCTCTTCTTTTCTCTCTCTTTCCTCTCTCTCTCTCCCTTGCTCTCTTTCTCTTTTTTTCTTTCTCTCACTCTCTCTCTCTTCTTCTCCCTCTCTCCCTCCCCTTCTCTCTCTGATTCTCTCTCTCTCTCCCTCTCTCTCTCTATCTCTCTCTCTCTCTCTCTCATATAATGATTCCCTAGGAAGGAGAAGTGGACGACACCTCTATACACGTAATGCAGGGAGAATGGACAAGGACAAGAGAGGAAACGGTACATGAGAACAAATTGAAACAAATAATACTCGTGTATTGTGGGAAAATTGTAATGCCTAAATATTAAAAGAAAATTGACTTAATCTTGCTGTTAATCGCAGAGAGAAATTTATTTTGATAAGCACTGCACACATCGGATTCCACAACATACGGAGTCAAAAGAGGGTCATTAATATATATATATATATTCGAGCTATAATAGGGCATTTCAAGAGAAATCCGTTTCACGTGTTGCTGCAAATGTGATCGTCTTCTATAAATGTGAATAAAAGACATATTGCTACTTGTTATTATTTCTGTACCAGAACCCATAGACATGGTGAAAGCACTGTGATATAAATTGGTGAAGGCTCTTGACTCTCATGCGAGAGGCCCCAGGTTCGATACTTGCTATGTGCTTATATTCCTGGACAAACCGTTTTGCCCACATATTCCCCATTGAACCATGCAGGCCTAAATGCACTTAATGTGTAACGTCAAACTACATGATCGTAAAGACTTTGCAAATACCAAACAGTTAGGCAAAAGACAATAAAATTTCGTAATGTAATCAAATTTTGTTAAGTGCCATTGTTACAATTTATTTTATTCACCTATTGCAAATAATTTGTTTCAATAGTCAGAATGACATGATACATTACATGTTGTCCGACAGGACAAGCCATAAGGTTTGTCCTACCTAGCAATAATTAACAATGCAATTTGCATCCTGACTAATGTATTCAATATTCAACATTTAGAGACACATCGACAAACTAGGCCTAATTTCATTAGACACTTTTTCACTGCTGTGTGTATGGAATTAAGGTGTAGTAAAAGCATGACAAGAAATAAAACTGTGCCAAACTATATGAATTCAACTTGATCAAATTGATTGTCACCTTTCATGGAAAGAACATATTCAGACAATAAACAAATGCATACGAAAGAAAGTAGGCATTCTGTTTAAACTGAGACATTTTGTTCCTAAGAATATACTTGTGTTATTATATAAGGCTTTTATACAGCCTCACCTCTCTTATGGAGTAGAAGTATGGGGGAGCACTTACAAAAGTAATCTAAATTGTATATATTTAAGTCAAAAATGGCAATGAGAGCAATTACATTCAGTCCACTTAGAACAGACTCCAAACCCCTTTTTCAAAGTCTAGAAATATTAAATATTTTTCAACTTCATGAACTTCTTGTTTCAACATTTATGTATGATTTGGTAAAAAGTGTTTTACCACACTCTTTAGTCGATTATTGTCAGATGATAGAGCACAGATATGCAACTAGGAGAAAAAAAAGTGGCTTACTCTATCAACCAAAATGTAAGACAACGCAAGGGCAATTTTAGAACAAAGCTGTGGAATGATCTCCCAGATGAAATTAGATTAAAAACATCGAGGTTATCTTTTCGGAGACTCTCCACCTACCTTCTATGTAAATGACGTGGGCTCAGTTCCCCCCTCTTCTTTTTTCCTTTTTATTTAACTTGTCTTCCTTTTATATATGTATACACTTGCTTGTTAACGATTATAGCTGCCTTAAGCTTTTACAGGATTTGTGCATGTACGCACATCTGTATGATATTATTTTTATTAATACATCCTTTTCATTTTTATGAACACATTGATGACTTTATTTGTTCAAAGATTTGTTATCTTTCATTATAATGCTTAAACACTTAAACTTTGTGTTGTTGTTTTTTTTCTTTTCTTTTTTCTTTTTTTCATTTTTAGAAATGTGAAAAAGTTACATGATACTGTATTATTTTGTTGTATATAATATGTAAATACAAAACAAACAAGTTTTACATTTATATGTATAAACAAATTTATAAAAAAAAAACCTTGCCAAAGAATGGAACTAGGCTCGACTAGCACTTGTGCTAACTTCTAGTTCCTATTAACAACTTCACCTAAATATAGTAATACACATATTTACGTACATATCTTTTGTACATTTAATAGTATGCAGAGCTATGTCTAAATATCGTTTTAAAACCATTACTGTTCAATCAACATTACTCTTATGTTATGTATACATGTATCAGTATTATTCTTTGCATTGTACGATTGTTCATATTTACTGTCATTATTGTGATGTGTTGTTCAATTCAAATTCAATTCAATTCAAATTCAATTCAATAGTATTTATCAATATGAATTCAGATAGTACAGACAGCACAAGTAATTTCGTAACCATCGATGTAGGGTCCACAATCCAAACCCTCACCCTCCAGACACCGGAATTCTGTCATGTACAACAGCACACCATTCTGATTCCCCAGGGTTCCCGCTTTAGGAACCATCTCTCTGTCCACACAAACAAATTCCGATCTATTGTGTGTGTATTTCTCTGCCATGAGATAACCAGCGTACTCTAAACGCCACTCTTGAGAAGGACATACGTTGCGGGCAGGAATCATAAGTTTGCCGATGCGGCCAGAGGGCGCCCTGCAGACGGCACAGGTCGGAGTCTGGTCATGCATTGGTTGCATGCGTGAAGGACCCGTATTGACTTGGTATTCAGAGGTGTAAAGTAGGGCTCGGGAATCATGTAGGGAAGTTTCTACTTCGCCAAAGATAGGCTCATCCGGCATGCAGAGATAATTTGAGCCGCTACCAGTATGGCCGTAGTATGCACCTCCAATAGTACCTGAATAAATTACAAAGCAATGTAACACAAACAAAGGTAAACCCACTTAATTTCTAATTCATCAGATTCTATTCTAAATTAAAGGTAAAGACCAGTTTTGGAAACGCCCATCTCTCAAAATATGAAATGAAAGCTCTCATTACCAATCATGTGAAAGAATATGTTTTGACTAATACGTGATAATACAAATTTTGCCGGGAAACCGCCTACTAATTGATATATTTGGTAAATTATTATATCTATTGGGACCAAATAGATATCGCGCACGTGGTCGCGTAGTCCCATATACATCTTACTGTGTACAGTGCTTGTAACTTTACCAAGACTGGGCCAAATTTCTTATCATTTTGATGATTCCAGAACCTTGCAGTACACACCAATACTTATATGCTAGATGATCAACCTTTTCTGATCGATTCCACAACGTTTCTTTCACAATGCAATCGCATTACCAGAACTGGTCTTTATCTTTAAGGATGATGTAGGACCAATGAAAAACACTGAAGGCAACTCTGGAGAACGTTCAAAGAATAATTTCCTCCCAGGTACCCATCTAAACCTGGGTGGAGAGTGGCAAATGTAGATTAATATCTTGGTAAAGGAGATTAGTACGGGGCTGGGACTCGAACCTCGAACCACATGATCTACTACCTGATAACATAATCTACGACACCTGTACAGTCCATGACGGCATCTGAATTTTGCACTTAGGCTAATCCTCATGGTTGGTAATGGAATTACATAATTATATAGGTCATTAATGTTACCAAACAATCTGCAAAGCGGGTACGTCACCAGAATGTGGATCGCATGGTTCGCGGTTCGAGTCCAGCCATTAATATGCTTTGGCAATACATTAATCTACATTTGTCACTCTCTACCCAGTTGTAGTAAACGGGTTTCTGATAGGAATTAATTCTTTAAAAAATCCTTAAATGCTTTAAGAGACTAAGGGCAGCGAATAAAGAGTACTCCTGGAAAATTATATTACCTGTAGGCGCCTTGAGCATCCCATAGGATTTATATTTGCGCAAATGGATTGTATATATTATTATCTTGGCTATTATAGCTATTGTAGCTATTGCTCTCTTAACAATAGTGATTGTTAATGATCTCCTTGTTATTGCATGACATTCCTTTTAATATCAATTTTTTTTAAATCTTGCATATAATGTATAAAGAAGGGTTAGACATCACAATAACTCAAAGAATTTTGCGTATTTTGTGCATTCACTTTAATAATCCCCACCCATTCTTGTGCACTAACGTTTCCGCCAGTGAGGCTATTGAAGGCATGTGTTTCGTTTGTCGCGATGAAGACATTTTTGTTGCACAAAATGAGATAGACTATAGGTTACATTAACAATTAAACAAGATTATAAAGACTTTCGAAAAATGAACTCAAGGATATTTAAAGACCCTCTGCACTAGTTTGGCCTGGAGGGATTAGAGGAATTAGCATGGTCACTAACAGGTAGTTATCTCATCAACTCAGCTCTCAATTAACAAAAGAAAAACAGGATCATGGTGGACCAAGAGGCATCGCTTAGGCATTGTTTTCTATATAGAGGGAGCAAGTAGCTACAAGTTGTACAGTGGAGCTTTAATACCCTATTGTGTATCCCATCATGTTTGAAATACGTTTAAGTGTTCGCACGTTTCAATATGACAAGGCTATTGAAATCGCCTGTCAGAAATTCCTTGCGATCTTGTCAAAAAAAATCTAATTTTTTACCTCATGGGTTATTACCCATCTGTACCAACCTGAATAGATGAGTTCTGCATCTTCGGGACATACATCGTTACCCCAGCGAGTATAGATGACACCAGGAGGACTTGTCATGACTATAATTTTAAACATTCAGAAGTTTGATAAGAATCCATATAGACAAAAATTAACTGTATTCCAGACGTTTGGTATCCATATTCGTGGTATAAGGAATGCCGTCATATTAAAAGTGGTACATTTAATCGAGTTTATACAAACGGGATTCAGTTGTTTTTGCTTGGTCGTTGTGTAAAGTGGGTGTTTCCTTAGCTAAAATGTTTAACATTTAGACATTTTATATATCTAAATTCATAGACAGAATCGATTGGATAACGGATATTATCAAATGTGGTAACTGGTTAATCTAATAAAGCCTAAAAAGCTACAAACATATTTTTTGTGTAATTTTCCGGGTTTATGTTCTCACCGTTATCAATGACTAATTGCACGTATGCTATTTTTAAGCGGCGTCTGTTATAACATAAGAATGTGAAAACAAAACACCCTTAAGTGACCTCCACCTATTCGTCTTTATATTGTATTTTTTGATATAGGCCTATAGTATCTCTTCAGTGTAAATTGCTAAAGACATCATAAGAGTTACGATATCCGAAGTGTTTCCCAATAACTTGAATTTTTATTTCGCTAGCCATGCATTCTCCGGCTTGAATAATTACAATTTCACAATAAATTATGAATGTTCTACTAAATCCGCATGTCGTGCTATATCGTGTCAGATTGATGTCGTTATAGGCCTACCTTGTGGACTTGTCGGTGCATCCCGTCCGTCTCTGCCGTCCCTTCCGGCAACCCCTTGTGGGCCTTGAGGACCTCTTTGTCCAGAAACACCAGCAGGACACAATAAACATTGACCTAAAGAAGAAACAGCATATTTTTTCATATCAAGTTTAATGATCTGCGAGGCTTAACCACTTCTGCCTGCATAACATTATATTCCAAGCAAAATAGCTTTGTCTAAAGGTTATTCTCAAAGTGGATGATAATGGCCTACGTCATATACGCTCCATTGATAATTTCTTATGTCTTCTAGTTGACCCATAGATCTTTAGTTTCGAATATCTCCTATTTTCGGACTTTGAAGAGACTTACGTGGCCAACCAACGTGACCTATGGCCCTGGAAGTTCGTTTTGGTTTTGTTTTGCATTCAGGGCTGTCTATTTTTCCCTTGTCTTCTAGTTAACGCATCTGTTAGCTTCAATGATATTTCTAATTTCATGACATACTGGTGTTTACCAGTACTGCCCTGTCTAATGCAGTGGTTTCCAATTTGATTTTGTACATTTTGAGGTCGATTTCCTGATTGTTACATGCTGGCTGGCGCCTCAAGGCATCAAAGGTGTCCAATGCCCATTGCAGACGATACATTATTTTCAGATGTATCTTGGACTATATACTCAAGCGACTTGTGGGGACTAGTTCTTTTTGACGTGCCTGGCGAGAGTATCATCATTCGAAAGGTTAATGCAACATGAACATTTGATTTCCTGGCACACGACCTAATTCTCTTCATAGGTGAGCCTTCGTGTGCGATGGGCATTAGAGAATCAAAAAAAAAAACTTCTGGTCTCTGTTTCATAAGACTTGTTATCAATAACTAGTTACACTAACTATTATAAGCTATACTGAAATCATTGCATTTGATTGGCTGGGAGGAAATTTGTCATGCAATCTTAGCAGTTGTTATTGATTTTAAAACAATTGAGAAACGGGGACCTGGTGTTCATACCAGAACACATAGGCCATGAGTATGGTCCGAATGGTTTCTGACCCAGGCTTTGCTGCTCGGTACCAGATGATGGGAGCGATGTCGGGAGAGCCGATGGCGAGTCGAGGTCCCTTCGACGTCGTGTCTTTTCAGGTTCTCCCAGCTCAATTTCGGTCTCGAGAGAGTCAGGAATGTGAATCTTCGCCACCATTGATGGATTCTTCGCGACGAGCTCGAGAGTTGAGAATGAACGGGTGATCTCAGCAACGGATTCCTACATGATTTTGTAGATGAAAAGTTAAGATACAAATGTTAAACAGAAAATCACTATACCATACCCTCGATCTCATTTTCTGTCATTAAGACAGTGTAATGAAGGTACTCTTCGAATCTGATATGGAATTGTTTTCTGGTGAAACATGTCTTCCAACCCTACGAGAAGTTGCCGGTAGACCATAGGCATTTTTGCTGAAAACGCGTTAACCAATGGTCCGCCTTTGAGTAGTATTAGTATAGATTTTCAAGATTATAATCATTTATAAAAAGATGAGCTAAAAGGTGTGAGTGAAAAAATATGATAAAGGATAAAACGTGCTTTTACAAAACAAAAGAGAGAGTTGTTCCACATGAAACCATAATGATTGGCGTTAACCATCCATCCAGGCAAATAAGATTCTCACTCGTTGAGTCGTGAAACGAAAATGAGGAATTCATTCCTTGATGATATTGATTTTCCTTTTTTCCATTTTGATTTCTGAAATGTGACACGTTTTAAGAGTTTAAAAGGTTGACGCTTGGCGTTCGGTACATTGTTGGACTAACCCGACTCACTTATGCCCATAACATACAATGCGTCGCGTACACGACGCAGTCGGACTGCGCGCAACGACTTGCGTGGTCTTTTAGGCGCCATTTGAGGTGGCGTGAACTTAATGCAAAATCAACAGTTAATGCCTAGGTCACATTTGCCGCGGCGGCCGTGCGGTCTAAAATATCTGCGGCCAATAGCAATTATAGGGCCGCCGCAGTATTCCCACGGTCACATACGGTAGCGGTCACATATGTTATGCCTGGATTACATTTGCCCCGGGCGCCGTACGATAAATTAGTCTACGATTTTTCGTGCGATTTTAGGGGCATCGTAGGAGGCTACGGGCTACGATGTTTGTGTTTACATTATATACGAGCATCGTGCCATTTCTTGTATTGGCCCTCGGGGGCAGGCCGGGGCAAATCCGTACGGAGGCTGATCGGAGATTGTACGGAAATCGTACAATTTCAATGCAGTAGCCGTGCAGTCTCCGCAGCCTCCGCACGGAAATCGTACGGAGCCCGTGCATCTTTCGTGCAAAGATTGCGCGGAGAAGGCGCGGTGACCGTGCAGCCGCCGTGCCGTTTTTAAGCGTTCTTTTGCCTCCATGTTCACCGAAAAATCGTGTGATTGCTGCACGATCAGCGCGAGTCCTCCGCGCGATGCCCGTGCGGGGATTGTGCAATGAGACCTTCGACATGTCTACGGACTACGGGCTTACGATTTTTCAAATTTGTATAACTTTCTGCGAAACAAAATCGTAGAGGCCGCGGAGCCCCGCGGAGCCCGTGAATCCGTACGAAAATCTCACGGCCGCCTCCTGCCTCCGTACGGAGGCCGCACGGAAAAGGGGACACGGGCAGGATACGGGCTCCGTAGACTAATCGCAGGCCAAATGTAATCCAGGCATTATGCCTAGGTCACATTTGCCGCGGCGTCCGTGCGGTCTAAAATATCTACGGCCAATAGCAAGTATAGGGCCGCCGCAGCATTCCCATGGTCACATACGGTAGCGGTCACATTATGTTAGGGTAGCCGCACGGCGTATTTTGAATTTGTGGAAACAGAAAATTTGCGGCTGTCGTAAGGCCTTTGATGTGATGACGCACGGTCGCCTAAGGGCGTCCCTGCAGCGGCCGTAGGATTTTGACAAATACTAAGGCAGACGCAAGGTAGCCGCAAGGTGCCCGCAATGCGGCCGAAGGGGGATCATACAGCGACCGTGCGGCCAGACTGATGCTCCCGCTTCACCCCTGGAGTATATAAAACGCAAGGCCACCGTACGCCTGACGTACGGTCGCCGTGGAACCGCTCTACGGCATGGCTACGGCGCAAAGTGGGCCAGAGAGGAGCCAAAGTGCGCCAAAACTAATTTTGGGTGATTTATTTTTTTCTTCTTTTTTTTCTTGCCCAGTTGAAAGATAATACATTGAAGAATACCTCAGTAAAATATTTAATTCTGGTATGCACAATAAGGGTATAAATTTACTCCTTCAAACAGCAAAAGTGACTTATTTTTATAAATCTTTCAATTTAACATGTAGTTTTTAAGCTATTGATATGAAATTGCTCTCACATATTCCTGATAGCTCGTTTCACTGCATGAATGGGTTAAAAATGGATAGAAACACAATCTTCATAATATATTATAGGATAATTCACTGAAAAATGGACTAATTATCCATGTTTTTTATAAATCCAGAGGAAATGTTTAGATTTTCAGGGATTTCCACTTTAATTTTATTACCAACTTTTTTTCTGATGTCTAAGCTTTAAGTTGATACCATATTTGGCTGCCCTCATTAGCATGTTTCTATGTTATAGCCGATTTTCCTTGCCACATTGCCCCGAATAATGTGTTTATTTTGGTCCACGGTGTCAGAACAAGTGTCACGCGCCTCCACGCGCCGTAATTTATGACCGCGAATCCTTCATGAATCAGCCGCGGACTAAAATAAACACATTTTTCGGGGCCATGTTGCAAGGAAAATCAGGTCTAACATAATAAACCGCAAAAAGCCGCAGCCAAATCTGGTATCAACTGAAAGCTTAGACATCAGAGAAGATGTTGGTAATAAGATTAAAGCGAAAAAATATAAACAGGATCTGCCGTGCATTTATTTTTGGAACGCTTATTTTGATTTACCTAATGAGTTTAACTGGAAGACGGTGCTTCATTATAAATTTTACTTCATAAATGACAACAGAATTAAGCAGTTTAATTTTAAATTTATTCATAGAATATTACCCAGTAAAGACAATTTATGTAAATGGAGGATTAAAAATAATAATCTATGTGATATCTGTAAGATCCCAGATACAACTAACCACCTTCTCCTGACTTGTAAGAAGGTTTCGCTTTTTTGGAAGATTGTATCCAAATTAATTGATACTTTGTTTAATTTAAGAATTTTTTTAACGAAATTTTTTTTTTAATAGGTTATGATATAGAGAAAAGAGAAATGAATCTTGTCAATCTTATTTTAAACTTTGCTCAGTTTATTATCTATAGAAACTATATTAGAGAATGTTTTGGAAGTGAAAAGCACAGGACACATGCTGTATATTTGATAAAAGAATTAAAGGTAGAAATTCGCACCATCTCGATATGAAATGTAATCAAAATAAATTCGATACAAACGAAGTAAAACAAATATTTTCAATATTTTAGTAGGTGCTTATGTCACATTAGTTTCATGTTTTTGTACTATATATTATACATGTGTGTTACAATTGCATGAAATCTGTATATAAACATTGTAAATAACTTTTATCTTATGATATGAACAAAGAAAGTCCTTCGAAAGAGGATAAATAGAAGAAAAAAATATTATCATCACATTTTTTTCTTCTTCTATATCAGATTGGCCCATCCTAGATTTCACTGTAAGGCAAGTAAATCCACAGTAAATTACATCCTCAACCGTCACATCCACCACAAACATTATGACAAAAGGAGCATATTCTGGTAGCTGAGGGCACTGGATAATAATTATGTATCATTTTGAAATTACTATTCTGCTTGTTTTGTTTTGATTAGTTACTGAATGCTTAAACTATTTGTTTCATGTTGTTGAAAATTATAGTATTTTCTAAACTTCCAATATTTCTTGATTTGTTTTCAGGTAACGGCCCAGCGTTTACGTCCATCACTACTTCATGTCAAAGAGACAGATTATCATACCCGACGGTCCTAGAAAACAGAAAATCATCACTTAAAATTATGCAAACTTTTGTTTAACAGGTCTTTTTAAAATTAATTTACGATTATCTGTTGTTTTGTTGCTTATAAAAAAAATTAAAAAAAATATTGAGGACATACTTACAATGTGTTTAAACTCAAATTAGTAAATAAATGACATTTTCTAAATGTATAATGTTCTTGATCCGTTACCCTGGTAATAGCCCCATTGGTCACATCCACCACAAACGTTAGGGTTAATGAGAACATTCTGATAGGGAAGGGTCCTAACTAACAGACAAAATTTCATTTGAGATTGTGCCTCAGGGGGTAGGTGCCTTACTTAGCCGAGTTGTATTGGCGAGTTATGGCGAGTTGTGGCAGTTGCCTCAAAGAGGCACTCGCAATAACTCGGCTCTTCTTGCGACAACTCGGTATGGCGTAACTCGTTACAATTCTCCACGACTCTCCTCGAAGTCGCGAGCAGTTCCAAAATTGTGAACATGTTCAAAATTTTCACTGACTTGTTGTTACTCGAGGTGAACTTGCTTACACTCGTAACACAATAGCATTACTCGTAACACAATAGCATTACTCGTAACAAGCTCGCGCTGCACTCTTCATAACTCGTAGCAAACTAAGATTTGTGAGGTTGCAGTGCGAAAAATTACATCTTATGAAGAGGAAAAAACCAATCCTGATGGGGTTAAAAGCACATTCTCATAAACGGAAGACTAAAAGACCTTTCAACGATAAGTAACATATTTATATCATTTTTAAATGCGAGCGAGCTTTGGGGTAACTGCTTTTAGTTGCTTTAAATTAGGGGCACGTTTAATGATGAGAGGAAAAGGGGACACTTATCGAAAGGGATAAGACATTTATTAGAAAAGAAAAGGAGAACGTGTCAAAGTAATGGGGCACTTCTTACACTTACAAAAAGAGGCACTCACCAGAGATGAAAAAGGCACTTATGAGAATTGAAAATGGGCATTTTTCGACGGAAATGGGGCACCCATCAGATATTAATAAGGGCATTTAGGAGGTAAAAAGGGTCATTTATGAAAAGAGGATAGGTCCCTTATTAGAAAGAAAAAGGGGCACGTATCGTAGTTAAAAGAGAAATTAGGTGAAAAGGGCACTTATCGCACCTGAAAAGCGGCACTGAGCAGATATGAAAAGGGGGAATTTATAATAAAGGAAAATGTGCATTAGTTGAAAGAAAAGGGGCACCGATCAGATTTTAATAGGGGCATTTATCGGAGGTGAAAGGGGGCTTTTAGGAAAAGGGGGTAGTGGCTCTTTACTAAAAAGAAAAAGAGGCACATGTTAAAATAAATGGGGCGCTTATTAGAGATGAAAGGGGTAATTATGAGAAGGGGAAGGGGCACTTATAAGAAGGAAAAATAGCATTTAATAGAAAGGAAAAGGGGCGGGTGTCAAAATAAGAGGGTCAATTATTAGACGTAAAAAGGGGCACTTATTAGAAAGGAAAAGGAGCACATGTGAAAATAAAAGATGCGCTTATCTGAGTTGAAAAGGGGTAGTTATTAAAAGGGGAAGAAGCACTTCTTACAAAGGAAAAGGGGCACTTGTCAAAGTAAAAGGGGCACCTCTCAGATTTGAATAGGGCAATTATCAGAGGTGAAGGGGGCACTTATCAAAAGTGAGAATGGGCACATCTCGTGCCTGAAAAGGGGCACTTACTAGAGATTATAATAAAAAGGCGCTCATTAGAATGGAAAATGGACACTTACTGCAAAGGAAAATGGGAACTTTCGAAGGAAAAGGGACACGTGGCAAAATATGAGGGGCACTTATCAGAGGTGAAAAGTGGAAGGGGCACTTTATAAAGTAATAGGGGCACATGTCAAAGTAAAAGGGGCACTTTTCCGATGTTAAAAGGGGCACTTTTTACAAAGTTAAAGGGGCACTTTTCCTATGTAAAAAGGGACACTTTTAAAACGGGGCTCCCACTTAGCCGAGTTGGAGGCTCGAGTTGTGGCGAGCTGGCGCGAGCTTGAACTCGCGTAAACTCGCCTGAACTCGCTTGAAATTTACAAATGTTTATGATATTTGCATGAGTGATCTACGACGCAACATCGAGTTTCCTACGATGGATGTACAAGTCAACCGAACGCATTACGAGTCACGCGAGCTCGGTATGAGTTGCAATGACCTGTTTACGACTTGTACCGATCTACCAACGAGTTATCAAGATCTTCTAACGAGTGATAAGAGTTTTCTATGAGTCATATGCGATCAATGCATCATTTTGGCCAGAGACGGCCTAGCGACTTCCAAAGTGGGAGGGGGCAACAAGAAAAAAAGGGCACTTTCTGGAGAGAAAAAGGGCAAATCTCAAAAAGAGAAATTTCAAAGCGAAAATATACAATGTTTTAGACATTGGTATACACCCCAACATTGTGATTACATTATCAGGGATGATTTAAATATTTGTTTCACTTTGTACATCTTTGTAAAATCTTATAAAGAGGAAAAACCCCAATCCTGATGGGATTATATGCACATTCTCATAACGGAAGACTGAAAATACCTTTGATAAGTAACATTAGTATATCATCTTTAAATGCGAGCGAGCGTAGCGAGCGAGCTTTAGGGCGAGGTGCTCTAGTACCCCTTTCAAACTGGCCTGATTTTCATCGGATGCATCCGGACGCATCCGATGAAACGGCCACTATGAATGGTACAGAGGAGAAAAAGCCGATAGAATAGCCGATGAAAAGAAGAGAAATAGGAGATTAAATGCTCCTGCTCAAGATCGAAGAAATTCCTTTTCTATCGGTGTGACTCACTGTGAATACGTTCGGGAGAAAACATCGATTAAAACACCGATGAAAATGGTCAAAGGTCGCAGTGTACGCGCGTTTTTTCGGAACCAGCTGTGTTTGTTGACATTGTTTTGAACATACTGCATGCTAGCTAGATGGGTGCGTGCTTAAATTCATTCGTTTTATTTGTATTTTACATTAATGATAAGCTTTGTAAAAAAAAAAATCCAAATTAATGTACATCGTTACGATAATATATTTATTGAAAATATTATATTCATTACACCAAATGGTTAACAAAACAATATTTAAAACTGATTACTAACAAATAAAATGAAAGTACAATGGATTTTAGTTTATCGCAGACGTTGTTTCGTGAAGCAGCTAACAAGCGATTGCGCAATAATTCTTCACTTCCGGCCAGGGCTCGCCACAGCGCGTGAATTTCACCGGCAGTATGAAAAGGATAGCAGGGAAAGCGGCGGTTTCACCTTTGTTTACATAAGGAAAATTCAATCGGTATTTTCATCGGTGTGACTCCGATAGAAGCACTATGAAAGGGGTATTAGTCGCTTGAAATTAGGGGTGCGTTTAATGATGAGAGGAAAAGGGGCACGTATCATTGTTAAAAGGGAAATTATCAGAGGTGAAGAGGGAACGTATCGCACCCGAAAAGGGGTACTTATGGGAATGAAACATAAGTAAAATAAGAAAATAAGAAAAATAAACTTAAGCATTTATAAATCCATGATAGACGGAGTGACCGGCATTTTGACTCTAAGTCGACCATTCCCAACCCCCCTTCTACTTCAGTATTATGACAGATGTTTCGTTTAACCTTTTCTTTTTTAGAATTCCATAAAAATGTGTAAGCCAGTTTATTTATACGTTTAATTATCTTAGAAGGGATCGGAACTGCCGTGGCAGTATGTACTATCTGAGACATAACTAAATGTTTAATCACAACAACTTTTCCGTATAATGTAAGTTTTCTCATTTTCCATAAATCCAAGGTATTCTTTTTGTTCTCTACTTTACTTTCCCAGTTTAAATTTTGAACGTCAAAAGAATGTTTACCTACATATATACCAAAACATTTTATAGGGTCTTCGGTAAAATATAAATCTTCAACTTCATCGTCATTTATATTAAGTTTCATAAAATTTGATTTGGTCCGGTTAATTTTTGGTCCCGCATGTTCTCCAAACATTTCTACTTCTTTCATTATTTCTTTAGCAAATTGAACATAATGAGTAATAATCGTCGTATCGTCTGCATACTGAACGATACGTATATCTTTAAAATCAGATTTGTCTTCATTGAAGTATGGGACTTGAATTCCCTCTATTTTGGCGTTTTGTTTAATTTTAATAGCTAAAACCTCTGCAATGATTATAAATAAAAGGGGAGAAAGTGGGCAACCTTGCCTAACGCCTCTTTCTATTGCGAATTTCTCGGATATCCAGCCAAAATTTAAAACACGACCATGAGCACCATTATATAAAGTTTGAATCCATCTTAAAACGAATCTTTAAATTTAAGTTCCCGCAACAAGGACAATAAAAAATCATGACTAATAGTATCGAACGCTTTTTTGAAATTCAAGAACATCATAACAACTGGTTTGTTTGCAAAAAGGCAATAATCAATGGTATCTTGAATAAGTCTGGTACATTCAGATGCAGAGCGGTTAAAAAAAAAAAAACAGCCTGATCCTGTGATACAAGTTTGTAGATTACTTTCTGTAATCTAATTGAAAGAATACGAGCTGCAAGTTTATAATCAATGTTTAACAGCGAAATAGGTCGCCAATTATCTAAAACATTTTTGTTACCTTTCTTATATAATAAAGTAAGAATAGCTTGACTTTGTGTGCAAGACAACTGTTTGTTGTCGTAACCCTCATTCAGACTGCCAATTACCATTTGTTTGATATCCCCCCAGAAGCATTTATAAAATTCAACACTGAGTCCATCGCTTCCAGGTGATTTGTTCATCTTCATTGACTTCAATGCTTCCCAGCATTCATTCTCTGTAATTTTTCCCTCACATAAATTTGCATCTTCTTCATTCAAAACATTTAAGTGGATATCAGATATGTATTCTGTAAACCCAGCCCCGGTATTATTTTCCTTTATAGAGTTTACAATAAAATTCTCGTATACCTGTCAAAAATGTCTGTTCATCTTTGATAATTTTCCCATTAGTCTCAAGACAATCTATTTATTTCTTTTTCCCTTTGGCCTTTTCAAGCCGAAGAAAATATTTTGTTGACTTTTCACCAAATTCAAGCCACCTTGCCCGAGATCTCACAAATGCACCTTTGCACTGATATTCATACCACTTGTCTATCTTTTGTCTCAAACACTTCATTTTATCTATATCATGTGCACATAAACCCTCATCTATTTTCTTACACAAGTTATCATATTCACTTTCCATATTATGCCTAGGTCACATTTGCCGCCGCGGCCGTGCGGTCTCAAATATCTACGGCCAGTAGCAATTATAGGGCCGCCGCAGCATTCCCAAGGTCACATACGGTAGCGGTCACATATGTTAGGGTAGCCGCACGGCGTATTTTGAAATTGTGGATAGAGAAAACCAGCGGCTGCCGTACGGCCTTGAAGTGATGACGCACGGCCGCCCTAGGGCGTCCCTGCGGCGGCCGTAGGTTTTTGACAAATACCAAGGCTCCCGCAAGGCCACCGTATACGGTCGCGGTAGGGCCGCCTTAAGGCTGACCTAGGACGCCCGTGGAATTCCTGTGGCCAATTTGTTTGGGGTCCGCAAAAGTCAGTTATAATTCATAAAACCCTAGAGCAGCCGCAAGGCCACCGTACGCCCGACGTATGGTCGCCGTGGAACCGCTCTACGGCATGGCTACGGCGTGTCTAATCGCTACGGCGAACTTAGAAATGAAAAGAGTTATAACTCCGCGTTATAATCCCACGGCGAGCCGTGCGGCCTGTAAAGATAGGGATACGCCCTAGGGTGACCCTGAGGCCACCGCAGATTATCTGCGGCCGCCGCAAGAATCTCTCGATTTCGGGGGCGTACGGCCGCCGTATCCTAGCCGTAGAGCAAATGTGACCTAGGCATTAGCAATATATTTCTTTTTTCTTTTATTAACATCAATTGTATATTTTATAATAAATTCTTTAATTTTAATTTTACACATTTCCCACCTGAGCTGTTTATCAAAATGAATAAATTCAGTATTAACCTTACGAATAATGCGTGCAACATTTTCTTTAAACACTTCATCTTTCAGGATAGAATTATTCAGTTTCCAACAACAATTTCCCCTACTTTGTGCTAATATTTTAAGTTTCATGGATACCCCGTTATGATCACACTTCAACACTGGTTTTATGTCGATTGAATAAATATATGAAAATGCTCTTTCGAGATGAGCCAATAATCTAGTCTTGAATAGATGTTTAATGACAGCTGCCTCCACGTAAACTGTTTCCTCTCTGGGAACATTTTCCTCCACACATCTACTAAGTTATTATTTTTCCGAAATTTAACAAAATTCTGTTTTGGTAAGTATGCATATGAGACTCCACTTGTGTCTAGTTTCTTGTTTTGTACACAATTCCAGTCTCCACCTGCGATCATAACGTCATTTTGTTTTCTAATCTTTTCACCCATATACATAAAGATGAATAGAAATGTTCCTTCAGTGTATTTTTCGCTGGGGCATACACATTCAAACACAAATACATTTGATCTTGATACGAAAATCTTAATGCAATAGACCTACCATCACCTTTGAAATATGTGTCGAAGACTTTCCCTGACTAAAATTGCTACACCTTTGGAATGGTTTGTACCATGATCAAACAAGCAAAGTCCTTTCCATTCTTTAGATACAATATTTTCTATGTTTCTATGTGATGATAATAATAGTACTCTGTATTCATAGCGGTTGATACATCTGCGCTAATTCATTAGTCGCTATTATTGCCCCAGACTCTTGCTTTGCAAAATAAGCAGAAAGAGTATGAGAATGTTGATCACATGACTGTGAAAAATTGATCTACCCAGGGTATAGCCACATCATTATCAATATCTTTCTTCCTGTGGGCCCTGCAATTGATTTTACGCCATCGTTGTCAGGTACACCTGGGTGAAGAGGGAAAATGTGGGCAAAACACCTTGCCCGAGTATGTAAGCAGTAGCACTGAGCAAAGAACGAACCTTTAGTGTGAGAGTCAAGAGCCCCCACCAATATACCACTGTGCTCTGTAATGTTATTTGGATATTCAGAAGCTGCTGAGAAATATTCAAATTGTTTTCAACCTAATGTTATCAACATTCTCTTCAACTTTGATAATGAAGAGAAGTTTTCCTAACTTGTGTTCGGAGGATTTAGCAGAAAAGGAGAGAGAAGTGAATATTCTCACTATTAACGACCATGTTGATTCAGGTTTTCCCAACCACTTTTGAAATCAATTTCATACTTTTTTCATTCTATTTCGTCCTGAAGCTTTTTAATTTTGCGCATTTCAAAGTCAAATTAGTCTTTGGTTATTCTTTTTTAACTTCGTCTATCGATTTCATCATTTCGATTTCGTCAAAGTCAAGTCAAGTTCGGCTTCCATGATTACATTTATGTCTCACTCATTTTATTTCCAATGTTTCCGAATGTTTTCAAGACACTATCATTTTTGTCGAACATAGTTTTATCTAGCTTGATGTCCCAAAAGCAATCTATTCCTTATTAGTGAATTTTAGCAACAATTATTCTCTATTGCTGCTCGTTAATACAGCCACGACATTGTGTAGCAATTTACTCGTTTGGGACTTATGATAGTTCATTTTAGAGTTGATTCCACTGTTCGCAGGATTTAGCAGAGAGAGATGGAAGATCTTATAAACGACGAGGTCTTCTTATTCATATTTGTTCATCGTCTCTACAATGCTATTTAAATTTTAAAAAAGAAAATGTCAGGCTTCCTGAAAGAAGTTTTAATTGCTGTAAAAGAAACTGTCGGCTTGCACCAAGTAGATAAAGACCGCGTGCTCGATCTTGTAATTAGGCTTCATGGGGAAAGAAAGTGATCCTTACAGGAACTTTTCGATAAATAACATAGGCTTGTCAATAAAGCTTTAAAATGATTTATATTAACATAGATAATAGAGACCGTACAGGCTGCTGCACTTGAAATATATGATTACAGATGCTACATTTCATTTCATTGAATAAATATTATATCTTGAGTATTTAGATTGATATGCTATGGAAAAGGATATCAATTGTTTGGATGATTTATCAGAGAGGAAAAGAAGTAACCATTCTCACGGTTAACGGCGATGTATTATTATACTTATTTTGTCATCGTCTCCAAATACTAGTTGAATGAATTTTTTTTTTTAATGTAAGGCTTCCTGGGAGAAGTTTCAATTGCTGTAAAAGAAAATTCGGCCTGCACCTAGAATATTAAGATCGCGTGCTCGATCTTGTAATTAGGCTTCCTGGGGAAAGAGGGGCATCTGTTCAGGAACCATAATAGTTCGTGTTACAGGTGATTCCACTCGGTTCATGTCATTGTTTTTTAATTGAATTGACAAGGTTTATTGATGATAATTCAAAGTCACAGCTCAAAGCTGATACATCCTGTATGCACAATTAAAAATGCAATATTTGAAATACATACAAATAGTATGATATAAAGTAGGTAAATATAAAATTAAGACATTCAGTAGAGAAATGGATATAAAAGGAGAAGAAAGCAGGAGAAGAGAAAGAAGAGGAAAATAAATGGGGGAAAATGATAGAAAGAATGAAGGAGATATGGTTGATAGTAAAAGAAGAGTTTACAATCGATAAGTTTAAAAGACCAGTTGTAAAATTCATCATACAAATAAATAAAAACAAGTATAGAAAATCACTATTAAAAACCGATTTTGGCTAGTGTAACAGATTTAGATGACTTTTTGATAAATAAAAGGCATGCCGGTAAAGCTTTAACATGAGTTTAATCTTCATAGTAAATAGGGACGGGCTGCTGCACTTATAATTGATTATGACTACAGACGCTACATTTCATTTCATTGAATTAATTTTATATCTTTAGTATTTATATTGACATTCTATTGAAAAGCACATCAATTGTTCGGATGATTTATCAGGGAGAGATAGGAGTGAACATTCTTACGATTAACGACGAGGTATTATTATTCTTATTTGTTCATCGTCTCTACAGTGCTATTTATATTTTTAAAAGAAAATGTTAGGCTTCTTGTAAGAAGTTTTAATTGCAGTAAAATAAATTTTCGGCTAGCACCCAGTAGATAAAGACCGCGTGCTCGATCTTGTAATTAGGCTTCATGGGGAAAGAAAGTGATCCTTACAGGAACTGTTCGATAAATAACATAGGCTTGTCAATAAAGCTTTAAAATTATTTATATTAACATAATAAATGGGGACAGGCTGACGTACTTAAAAAATATATGATTACAGATGCTACATTTCATTTCATTGAATAAATATTATATCTTGAGTATTTAGATTGATATGCTTTGGAAACGGATATCAATTGTTTGGATGATTTATCAGAGAGGGATAGAAGTGACCATTCTCACGGTTCACGACGATGTATTATTATACTTATTATGTCATCGTCTCTACAATACTATTTTAATATATTTTGTAATTTTTTTTAATTGAAGGCTTCCTGTAAAGAAGTTTCAGTTGCTGTAAAAGAAACTTTCGGCTTGCACCCAGAAGATTAAGATCGCGTGCTCGGTCTTTTAATTATGCTTCCTGGGGAAAGAGGGGCATCCGTTCAGGAATCATAATAGTTCGTGTTACAGGTGATTCCACTCGATTCATTCCATTGTTTTTTTTTTAATTGAATTGACAAGGTTTATTGATGATAATTCAAAGTCAAAGCTCAAAGCTGATACATCCTGTATGCACAATTAAAAATGCAATATTTGAAATACATACAAATAGTATGATATAAAGTAGGTAAATATGAAATTAAGACATTCAGTGGAGAAATCGATATAAAAGCAATACAAAATAAGAAGAAAAAAAAGAAATGAAGGAACCATGGTTGATAGTAAAAGAGGAGTTTGCAATCGATATGTTTAAAAGACCGGTTCAAAATTCATCAGACAAGTTATTAAAAAAAAAGTTTTAAAATCACTAATGAAAACCGTACTGGCCAGTGTAACATATTTATATAACGTATTGAGAAATAAAATAGGCATGTCAAGAAAGATTAAAAATGATTTATATTTGCATAGTAAATAGAGACAGGCTGCTACACTTATAATTTATGATTACAGACGCTACATTTCATTTCAGTGAACTAATTTAATAACTTTACTATTCATATTGATATGCTATTGAAAAGCATATGAATTGTTCGGATTATTTATTAGAGTGGGATAGAAGTGAATATTCTCACGGTTAATGACGATGTCTTGTTATACTTATCAGTTCATCGTCTCTATTATTTTTTTTTAATGTTAGGCTTCCTGGGAGAAGTTTCAATTGCCGTTAAAACAAAATTGGCTTGCACTCAGTAGATTAAGATCGCCTGCTCGGTTTTGTAATCGAAAACAAGTCAGAATAAAATCTTATAACCAGCGGGATCTACTGGGTATAAGCCAACAATTGCTTTACAAGAATGGACAACATTTTGGTTGTATTTTATGTATAGCAGATATTATTGTTAATATTTGTTCAATGTCTGCCATGATTTCTGTAGCATCACATGACATCCACATGGTAGAAAAGTAATCATCTAACTGGGTTTATAATATTTAAAAACATTAATTTGAACCCGAGCCTTTCTCTCTCTCTCTCTCTTTGCATTCCTTTCGTTCCCTTCCCTCTCTTATTTCCTTCTTACCACGGAGTATGTAATGTGCATGTATCTTTATTTTCCGTATTATCATAATTATCTTTTGCAATACATGTGCCCTGGATTTATGAAAGTCTAGCAATAAACGAATTTTCACAGTGCACTATAACAGTAATCATAACCAGGTCCATGACCTATTCGGGTTCAAGGAAGGTTTTTGCAATGCATTGTAGAACACAAAAAACCAAGAGACAATACAAATATTCAATAATGAATTTAAATTATGGCTACTTTGGAGAAAATATATCACCATTAGCAACTCATAAATTAAGTATGTAAAATGATTTGTCAGAAGCCGGGGTAAAGCATTGATCAAATAATTTATCGCGGGTGGGTAATATGTTGATTAACTTTGGTGAGTGTGTCATTTATTTTCATGTTTTTTTTCTTCTGATCTATATAGGTTGATGTTGATCCTTCACAAATAGGGCGTACAACTCAGAGACTGGCAGATCGAGTAAAACAGCATGTTCCTTCCTTCATTCGGAACCGCCAGACCGGCGCGCGTTCACAACCGCCGCGCTCATGCAAACAGGGAAACTTCCGTACGGCAGACAACGTCAACTCTGCCATCGCTCTGCACTTGCTGAACAAGTTTGCGCTGAACAATACTGTTCATCTTGGCTTAAAGTTCTCAGCCGAGCGAGAAACTTTACTCATCTGCGCATGCTCGAAGCCACTTAAATTCAGTTGACCGACCCTCTTCTATGCAGACAGAAAGAGTTTGTTCGAACGCTCGTATTATTTTAGCGATTATCCCGTAATAACCGGCTGGTAATTAGCCTAATTTACCGTTACCTTAGACAGCCATCAGAGCTCGTTATATTTTGCGCCTTGTTCCTTTTAGTTTCCGTTTATATTGTTCGATTTCGGCTTTCTGTTCATTCTTGCGTTTTACTCTGATGAGTGCAAGACGAAAAGCTTCAGTATGGCTCTTTTCAACGCGATTTTCCGATATATATATATATCACTTGAGATGGCTCATATTCTGCTTGTTTCATATTTTGTGTTGATAAGTTACATTTCTATTTTGGCTCACAGATGTCAACTTCTTTGATATTCAGTTTCCATGGCAACGGCAATTTTCTACATGACTGTGGCTTTAAATGACTCATTTCTTTTATCATAATGAAAAGATCAGCTGAAATTGTTAGATGATTACCATTTGTTTCAAGTTCTTGAAAAACAATCATAGTGTTTTCTCAAATTCAAATATTTCTTGATTTGTTACCATGGTAACGGCCTAGCGATCACGTCCATCGCCTGCTTTATGGCAAACAGACATACTATGATAGCTGAGGGCCCTAACAAACATCAAATCATCATTTACAATTATGCAAACATGTATTTAACAATATCTTTGTTAGTTTCTTGTATTTAAGGTGTTTTCTTACTGAGTCCATAGCAATAGCAGTTTTCAAACATGACTGAAACCTGTAATAACTGGTAGTTGTAATCAAGTGAGATGCTCTAAGTACACATAATGAAATGCGAAAAATGTATACTTTTAAATATGTGTACATACCTGAAGGAACAATACTTGTTTTCTAATTTCAGAGATTTTATCCTCTTCTGTCTTCTTGGTTATAAGTTATTAACATTTTAGGGAGAAATCAAGTTTTTATAACATTTTGATCAAAATTTTGTATAATGTTGTGGCCGTTACCTTCGATATCATAAATGTATTAGCTGTAAATGCAACAGTATCAACGCAAACTAAATTACGTTTACATTTATGTAGAAACAGAGTGAGTATCTTAATATCAACTATATCAATTATACGTCTCAGCTGACTAGAAAAAATTCGAAAAAATTCATTAAAAAATACAAAAGATAATGATGCTCCGTACACGAAAATATTGTTTTACAAATTTTTGCCCTAAGGGCTATGTCAAGTAATCATTTCATTTGAATTTTTAAAAAATGTATTGTTATGCATCAAAATATTCGCATCCTATCTTTCTCAATCCTATCCTATACATTATTAAAAAATCGCAACTAATTTATTTGGTTTATATCATACACCTAACAATGCTCTTGCATCAAGGTTATCGACTAAACAAATTATATTATTTTCTTGTCAAATTGTTGGTTGCGATATAAAACCCCTTTAATACTCTACTGAAAATACATTAATGATGTTATAGGAGGACATCTACCCCATTTCGGCACTTGTGTACAAGGCATCAATGGTAAAAATTTACAGTGATAAGTAGCATAATGATATAAATGAAACCTGCAAGAAACCATACCTTCATCTTGCGTACCTTCCTTTGAAACAGCAACGGCTTGGGTGACTCCAACGAGACACAGACATGAAAATAGAACTAGAGTGATGACAAAGAACGACTTCATCTTGATAAGTATGTTGATAGTAGCCGACAAATTTTGCAATCACTTTGATGAGAAGATGAATGGGTAGTGATTTCGACTGTCCAAGGAGCGGGTTGGCTTCGATATTTATACCACTTAAGCCCCTCCCACTCTTTGCCAAATTTGGTGACAAGGAGGGGCCCGAGCTAATTCGGCACAACCTTTTGTGTATTAAGCAGGGATTGTGTGTATTATGCCGATTTCTTTGATTTTTTATTCAAAGTCTCTAGAACCGTTTTCATTAATATGTAGTAAGTTTAGCTGAGCTAAGGCGCAGAATAGGCTAGCTTGAAATCCAAACTATTTGGCAAAATGTGAAAGGGGCAAGGTTATTTCTTATGTAGAAGTACATGAAGACTGTCACCCTTTCACATGCGAGCCTTAAACATGTTTGTGACGATAGCTGAAGGTGACTTATGTTTAATTTATATTTCTATTTGGTTTGACTCCACCTGTCCAAACAGGAGCACTTAATGGAAGAGATTACCTTGCTACCATCACTGCATATTTAGTTATTATTCAAATAAATCTCAATAGAGTGAAAGATTTGTAGGAAGTTATCCAATCCAACCTGGGAATTTGTAGAGCGCCAATATCTAGTTGCCTAATTAAAGGCACCGATGGATGAGACTGAATATGTCGTCCATGATTCACCTGGGAAAGACATGGGGTTGTGGCTGGTTGTATATGGAATAGACGTGGGTTTTGAAAGAATAGCAGGTCAAAAGACCCTATTTTTTCTTCCTTGAAGTGTATAGAGGAAGACTGTTCCACAGCCTGGCTGCAGAAGCAGCGAAAGATCTATCGCCAATCAGAGAATGATATCCATGTATGGCATAACGAATGAAAGCACTTTCCCAAAACTATAGACGAATCTCAACCATCGCTGCTGATGACAAATTAGATTTGCCCCTATAATCAAAATCTACAACATAATGCTTTTATCATGATCATGATTAATCAGTCAGAAGTACAGATTGATTTTCAAGATATTCAGGCATACGTGAAGTTGTTGTTTAAAATAAATATCTGCCCAAGGCATGTATATTGCCTTTTTGAGAATCCCCACTCACCTTCCCCTTTAAAACGTTCCATCGTCAATCTTTCAACCTCCAGGGGCCGTGCCTAATTCGCCATCGGTTTTTAAACAAGGCCTGTCTCTATTTCTATCCATTACATAATTATCGTTCGAAAGCGTTGAACTTATAACAATGGTAATAAATTATGTATTCCAGGGAGCCCTTTTGATAAACACACCGAACGTAAACAAGAAATCAGATTATAGACAAGGAACATGTAAAAAATCAAAAATGTTCATGTTTCTACCCCTCTCCTTAGTAGATCGACGAAAGTTTGAGAATGATCTGACAAAGGACTAGACAGTTATATATATATATATTTTCAAAATTTGATTGATCCTATTGAATAAAGGTTTCAGTGACTTCTCAGATGTTTAAATTTATCGACAAAGCTTTTTTTTCTCTCGAAGATCCAAATGACTAAAACGATAACAATACGTTTTGTCGAGAAGGCTAAAATAAAGCACTGGGAGAATGAGATCTATTAGAAAAGAGTTACACCCCAAAAAAAAAAAAACCTTTCACGACGCCCCCGTCAGGCTTTACGACCCACGTTCCAGTCACGATTGCTTTACGGTTGGTATTGCTCACTGACGGAATTCTCAATTTCAACCCTGGACCAAATTTTATACCTCACCCTAACCCTAACCCTAACTGGTTATCTTTGACGAAATAAAACCTGAAGCAATTGTCGCTGTGGAATAATAATGTTGGAGAACCATCTTTTCGTTTATCATGTTTATGTTGGGTTTCATACAGGGTTGATAGTTAGCTAAACAGCAACAATTGCTCTGCGGTTGGCATTGTTCACTGACGGAATTCTAAACTGCAGCCCTGGACCAAATACCTCACTCTAACCCGAACCCTCACTGGATATCTTTGACGAGATAAAACCCGGAGAAATTGTCGCGGGAATATATGTCAGAAAACCCTCTTTGAGACGTGTGCTTGGAGCCAGAAGGGCGCTTACTCACATACACTGTTAGAACAAGTATTAAGATTTTTAATCAAGTTGGTTAAAATTTTAATCAACCACAGATTACTATATGAATCACTCAATTGTGGGTTAAACATTAACCAACGGCCTGTTGATTAAAATTTAAACTGTGGTTGATTAAAATTTTTAATCGTTTATTGGTTAAATGTATTTGCTCAATGTTGGTTAAAGTGGTGTTGATTAAACTTTAACCATTTGTTGATTAAAAGTTTAACCATTTGTTGGTTATTTATGCTTTGTTCGGGGCTGATTCACACGATGTTGGTTAAACTTACGTGGGTCGTTGGTTAAAATTGTAACCATTGTAGGTTAATTCTGTTTTGATTCACACGATGTTGGTTAAATTTGTTGGTTACAGTTATAACCACTGTTGGTTAAACGTACGGAGGTTCGGAGGTCTTATCCCCGTGTTTGCAGGTAAGAAATTATTTAAATATTATTATCATCAATTCTAAGATTGTAAGGAAGAAGTGAAATGAGGTTCTTGATCAAATTAAAAACGTTTTGTGTCCCGTAGACTGTAGCTCAACCAGTAAGTGTAACGGATGACCTACCCAAATTGCATGCATATTAAAGACGTTTCACTTTATGATGACTATCTTATTTTGTATCCAATTGTTTTAAACAATTAGATACAATTAGAGAAAAAATAAGATATATAAAGAGAAACGTCTTTATTCATGCATGCAATTTGGGTAGGTGATCCGTTACACTTCTCCTTCTTTGGGTCTGCCTCCTTCACAGTTGAAGACTCTTGCAGACTGATGAGTGTGTGTGTGTGTGTGTGTGTGTGTGCTTACGAGAGCCAGGTGCATGGTGCGATGCTCACATATGGTGCAAGTAAAAAGTTACCCACTGGTTGAGCTACGTACAGCCTACGGGACACAAACCGTGTTTAATTTGAGCAAGAACCTTATTTCACTTCTTCCTTACAATCTTAGAATTGATGATGATAATATTAAAATAATTTCTTACCTGAAAACACGGGGATAAGACCGTCCAAACCCCCATTCCCTCAGCGTCTTCGCGACACCCTCCATTGTGTTTTTGATTTTGTTGCACGCGTATACGTATATTGCATGTGTATTAACATTGTGTCGAGCGATCGCAAGGTTAAGGGCTAGCTACGCGCTTCGAGCGTTCCGTTGGGTCACGTGACCAGTACTTTAATTAACTTTGATTAAACTTTAACCGGGAGGGGGCAATCATTACTGTGGGAATTTTGTTTTTAATCCATGCCGGGTTACAATAGCACTCCTTTGGTCAAATGTCAATGTTTACTGGTTTCCATGGTTTCGAAACAAAGATCCTTGATATCCCAGCATGTCACTCGTTCGCTTACTGTCTCATTTTCATTTCTTATAGTATCAAGTTGAAGTGCAGCTCTTTTAATGTTTATTCTTTTATCTATTACATAATTATCATTCGAAAGCGTTAACATAAAACTATGGTAATAAATTCAGTATTCCAGAAAGCCCTGTTGACACACACACCGATCGTAAACAAGAAATCGAATTATAGACGAGGAACATGTAAAAGTTCAAATATGTTTATGCTTTCACCCTCCCCCTAGTAGGATTAGACAGTTATATATTTTTTTTTCTTCAAAATTTGATTCATTCTATTGAATAGGGATTTCAGTGACCAAATGACCAAAAAAAATAATAATACAATTTTTCGAGAAGGCTAAAATAAATCACTGGGAGAGAGAGAAATATAAGGCAAGAGTAAACCCCACCTTCCAAAAAAAAAAAAGAACCTCTCACGACGACCCCCACCCTCCCACCCCCGTCTGCCTTTATGACCCACACTTCAGCCACGATTTCTCTGCGGTTTGTATTGTTCACTAACGGAATCCTTAACTTCAACCCTGGACAAAATACCTCACCCTAACCCTAACCCTGACTAGTTATCTTTGACGAGATAAATACCCGGAGCAATTGTCGCGGGAATATATGTCAGAAAACCCTCTTTGAGACGTGTGTTTGGAGCCAGAAGGGCGCTTACTCACATACTTTAATATTACAGACTTAAGGCCCTTCTAGCTCCAAACATATTTAGGTTGAAGGTTAACTAGAAATAATTGTCAGAGTAGCTTTTACCCCTCCCCCTTCGCCTTCCCCTTCCACTCCCCTCCCCTCCCCTTCCCCTATTCCTCTCTCTCTCTCTCTCTCTATTTTCTCTCTCTATCTCTCTCTCTCTCTTCTCTCTCTCTCGGTCTCCTTTTCTCTCTTTTTCTTTCTCTCACTCTCTCTCTCTTCTTCTCTCTCTCACTCTCTCTCCCGTCTCTCTCTCTCTGTCTCTCTTCTTTTCTCTCTCTTTTCTCTCTCTCTCTCTCCCTTGCTCTCTTTCTCTCTTTTTTCTTTCTCTCACTCTCTCCCTCTCTCTTCTTCTCCCTCTCACTCTCCTCCCTCTCTCCCTCCCCCTTCTCTCTCTCTCTCTCTCCTCTTCTTTCTTTCTCTCTTCTCCCCCTCTCTCTCTCCCTCCTCCTTCTCTCTCTCTTATTCTCTCTCTCCCCCTCTCTCTCTCTCTCTCTATCTCTCTCTCTCTCATATAATGATTCCCTAGGAAGGAGAAGTGGACGACACCTCTATACACGTAATGCAGGGAGAATGGACATGGACAAGAGAGGAAACGGTACATGAGAACAAATTGAAACAAATAATACTCGTGTATTGTGGGGAAATTGTAATGCCCAAATAATAAAAGAAAATTGACTTAATCTTGCTGTTAATCGCATAGAGAAATTTATTTTGATAAGCACTGCACACATCGGATTCCACAACATACGGAGTGAAGAGAGGGTCATTAAAAAATATTTATATATATATATATATATATATTCGAGCTATAATAGGGCATTTCAAGAGAAATCCGTTTCACGTGTTGCTGCAAATGTGATCGTCTTCTATAAATGTGAATAAAAGAAACCAGACATATTGCTACTTGTTATTATTTCTGTACCAGAACCCATAGACATGGTGAAAGCACTGTGATATAAATTGGTGTAGGCTCTTGACTCTCATGCGAGAGGCCCCAGGTTCGATCCTTGCTATGTGCTTATATTCCTGGACAGACCGTTTTGCCCACATTTTCCCCATTGAACCATGCAGGCCTAAATGCACTTAATGTGTAACGTCAAACTACATGATCGTAAAGACTTTCCAAATACCTGTACCAAACAGTTAGGCAAAAGACAATAAAATTTCGTAATGTAATCAAATTTAATGCGCAAATCTTTGTTAAGTGCCATTGTTACAATTTATTTTATTCACCTATTGCAAATAATTTGTTTCAATAGTCAGAATGACATGATACATTTCATGTTGTTCGACAGGACAAGCTATAAGGTTTGTCCTACCTAGCAATAATTAACAATGCAATTTGCATCCTGACTAATGTATTCAATATTCAACATTTAGAGACACATCGACAAACTAGGCCTAATTTCATCAGACACTTTTTCACTGCTGTGTGTATGGAATTAAGGTGTACTAAAAGCATGACAAGAAATAAAGCTGTGCCAAACTATATGGAATCAACTAATATTTATCAATACGAATTCAGATAGTACAGACAGCGCAAGTAATTTCGTAACCATCGACGTAGGGTCCACAATCCAAACCCCCACCCACCAGACACCGGACTTCTGTCATGTACAACAGCGCACCATCCTGATTTCCCAGGGTACCCACTTTAGGAACCATCTCTCGGTCCACACACACAAATTCCGATCTCTTGTGTGTGTATCTTTCTGCCATAAGATAGCCAGCGTACTCTAAACGCCACTCTTGAGAAGGACATACGTTGCGGGCAGGAATCATAAGTTTGCCGGTGCGGCCAGAGGGCGCCCTGCAGACTGCACAGGTCGGAGTCTGGTCATGCATTGGTTGCATGCGTGAAGGACCAGTATTGACTTGGTATTCAGAGGAGTATAGTAGGGCTCGGCCAGCACTCAAGGAAGTTTCTACTTCGTCATAGATAGGCTCGTCCGGCATGCAGAGATGATTTGAGCCGCTACCAGTCTGAGTGTAGTGCGCACCTCCAATAGAACCTGAATAAATCACAAAGCAATGTATCACAAATAAAAAGGTACACCCACTTAAGTTCAAATTCTGCAGAATCAAAATTAAGCATGATGTAGGACCTATAACAACCACTGAAGGCAACTCCGGAGAACGTTCATGGAATAATTTTAAACCAGGTACCCATCTAAACCTTCGTTGAGAGTGGTAAATGTGGATTAATATCTTGGCAAAGGACATTAGCACGGGGCTGGGACTCGAACCGCGAACGATATGATCTTCTACCTGGTGACATAATCTACGACACCTCTACAGCCCATGACGGCATCTGAATTTATCACTTGGGCTAATCCTCATGGTTGGTAATGGCATTACATAGATCATTTGCCAAACAATTTGCCCAGGGGTGTCGTGGTATAGCGGTACGTCATCTTAATGTTCATCACACTTAAAGGGAGTGTAGCAGGGCAAATACTGGTTACGCCATGTACGTCTTCTTTTGGGCATCTGCACGTAAACGAATGGACTTGATTAACGGTAGTCAGCGACTTAATCTCTACTTGGTCAGCGCGCGCTAGCGTTCGCGAAACAGACCGAAGTTCTCCTCACGCTTCGGTTTCGCGTATGTTGCACGCACGTGATTGCTGCGGTCGCGTCGTCCGTGGTCGTACCCGATTGGCCCCGAGTAGGGCCACGGGAAAGACACATAGTCCCGTCCTGCTACACTCCCTTTAATGTACTTTGGCAAGACATTAATCCGATATTTGCGCAATATAATCGTCGCTATTATTAATACCTCAACATTAGTGAATGTTAATGATCTCTTTGTTATAGCATGACATTCAATTTAATAGTTTTTTTTTCTAATCTTGCATATAGAGTATAAATAAGGGTCAAACATTACAATAACTTAAAGAAACTTGAAATATATTTGTACATCCACTTACCCCCACCCATTCTGATGCACTTTTTCAGCCAGTGAGGCTATTGAAGGCATGTGTTTCGTTTGTGGTGATGAAGAACTTTTTGTTGCACAACTTCATATTGATTATAGATTACAGTAACATTGAAACAAGTTGGAAAGACTTTCGAAACATGAACTCGCAGATATTTCATACCCTATTGTGTGTCCCATCATGTTTGAAATACGTTATAGTGTTCGCACATTTCAACATGACAGACGGACAAGGCTTTTGAAATTGCCTGTGGTTGATTTTCAGAAAGTCCTTGCGATCGTGTCAAAACCATGTTCATTTTTTTCCACCGAGTGATATTACCCATCCGTACCAACCTGAATAGATGAGTTCTGCATCTTCGGGACATACATCGTTACCCCAGCGAATATAGATGACACCAGGAAGACTTGTCACGTTACCTACTGGACGCACCACCGCATCACCGCGGGATTCAGTTGGGTTTGTTTCGTCGCTGGGTGAAGTGGGTGTTTCTTGAGCTAAAATTTCAAACATTCAATTCAGAAGTTTCATTGGAAGCCATAGACAACATTAATTTTTAATTCTAGAAGTTTGTAATTTTAGGTTATACTCGTGGTATGAGGAATATTATCAATTGTAGTAAATTTAATTAACCCTAAAACGCTGCAAACATTTTTTTGTATAATTTGCCCGACCCATGTTCTCACCATCATGTCAATGACTAATTGCATTTTATTGTTTTTACTTTAATACGTAGACATTTTTGTAAGTAAAACAACCACGAGTGACCTACCTACTATGCGACTCCATATTGTATTTTCTAATAAAGGTTTATGGTATCTCTTCATTACAACACAGGAGGTACAACATCCGATGTGTTTTCCTATAACTTGAATTTCTATTTCGCTAGCCATACATTCTCCGTTTTATATTATTACAAGGTCACAATTATTACCCATGTTCTATACAACCTCTGCATTTCGTGCCATATCGTGTCAGATTGATGTTGTTAAAGCCTACCTTGTGGACTTGTCGGTGCATCCCGACCGTCTCTGCCGTCCCTTCCGGCAGTCCCATGTGGGCCTGGAGGACCTCTTTGTCCAGGAACACCAGCAGGACACAAGAAACATTGACCTAAAGAAGAAACAGCAGATTTTTTGTTTTAAATGAAGTCTAATGATCTGCGAGGCTTGAGTAATATGTCTGCATAATTACATTTCAAGCAAATTAGCTCTGTCTGAAAGTTATTCTCAAAGTGGATGATAATGGTCTACGTCTTTACGTCCGATTTATATATATTCTCCTCCTGGTTGACGCATACTTTTTGTAGTTTCGAGCATTGATATCTCCTATTGCGGACTTTGAGAGGACTACGTGGACAACCAACATAACCTATGGCTCTGGAATTTAGTCTTCATAAAACTTGCTATGAATAACAATTTACAATAACTATTATAAATTTCTGGATGAATTGCATTTGATTGGCTGAGAGGAAATTTGTCCTAGAATCGTAGAATCTGTTATTGATTACAAGTTTTTATGAAATAGGACCCTGGTGCTCTTACCAGAATACATAGGCCATGAGTATGGTCCGAATGGGTTCCGACCCAGGCTTGTCTGCTCGGCACCAGATGATGGGAACGATGTCGGGAGAGTCGATGGCGAGTCGAGTTCCCTTCGACGTCGTGTCTTTTCGGGTTCTCCCAGCTCGTTCTCGAGAGAGTCAGGAATGTGAATCTTCGCCATCATTGATGGATTCTTCGCGACGAGCTCGAGAGTTGAGAAGGAACGGGTGATCTCAGCAACGGATTCCTACATGATTTTGTAGTTGAAAAGTTAAGATACACAATTTTTAAAAGAAAATCACTAATACGTACCCTCGATATTATTTCCTGTGATTAAGGTAGTGGAATGAAGGTACTCTTCAAATCTGATATGAATTTGTTTTCCCGGTGACCTTCCCACCCTACGACATGTGGCCGGTAGACGTACCATGGACATTTTGGCCCAAAACACGTTTATCAATCTACTAATACTACTCGACAGCCTTCGAGTAGTATTAGTAGATTTTGAAGATTTTAATCAGTTTATAAAAAGACGATAACTAAAAGGTGGTCTTAAAGTAAACTATAAAATTACTCTGTTTTGTATAAAATAGTCCTTGAAATATGTTAAAAATGATATAGGATAAAAAAGTTGTCCCACATGAAATCATAATTGATAACATTATAACTATCATGCAAACTAAGATTCTCACCCATTGAGTCGTGAAACGAAAATGAGAATTCGATTCCTTGATAAAATGGAGTTTCCTTTTTCATTTTGGTTTCTGAAATATGCCACTTTGTAAGAGTTTAAAAGGTTGACCCTTGTTGTTCGAGAAATTATTGGACCCTCTCGTCTGACTTAGGCCCTTAACATACAAGGCGCGAGTACCAGACGCTGTCGGACTGCGGCCAGCGTCTGGCGTGGTCTTTAAGGCGCCATTAATGCAACTTAATGCAAAAATAACAGTAAAACATCCTGTTGAATTCGCTATAATCATTGCCTTCACAGGGTTGCTTAGCTGGGGTAATTACGGAATCGAATACCGCCTCTTAGGCAACGGGCATTGGCGATCAGGGTGTTATCTATCCCAGAGCTTAACTATTTACAAAGAGTGACGACAACGGAGGTCGCTCCTGATTGGTCAGTTACTCCATGGAACTTTGAATAGTTTCCTCAAATAGAGATTGCATGTGGGAGGGAACTTTTTGGAGCTCAACGATTAAACCTTTGACCCCGCTCGCTTATGCGTATATGCGATTTTCATATCTGACATAACTTTAGTGCGATTTTATACAAATTGGTCATATGCGGAATGCACAGGTGTATACTTTTGAATACGTGTACATACCTGAAGGAACAATACTTGTTTTCTAATTTCAGAGATTTTATCCTCTTCTGTCTGGGTCAGTTCGCCTGAATCTAGAATGTTTTCATGGTCAAAAGCTAGATGCGAGAAGAGAGAGAGAGAGAGATGGGCACATTGAGAAAAAGAGGAGAGACACCCAGATAGTTAGGTAGAGGCAGAGAGAGAGAGAGAGAGAGAGATATATATATATATATATATATATATATATAGGACACAAGGTAGATAAATAAAAACACGGAGCATCTGCGTTCCATACGCCTGAAGACAGCCGGACTACCTGTAGCTCACCACTTCAACATCGGAGATCATAATGCTGATGACCTTCAAGTATGTGTGCTGAAATCTTGCCGAGATGAGAAAGAAAGGAAGCTGATGGAGGAGAGGATAATCTTCAAACTTGGCACTCTCCACCCGGACGGGATGAACGCCACTTTCAGATCTTTCCCTAACTCACACTGAACTTTGTTGAACTTTAATATCTTTATTACGTCATAATGCTTTTTCAATTGCTTATTTTTCTTTCTGTGCGCCTCTTCTTTTCCTTTTCTTTTGCTTTCCGCGTATCTCCTGGAGATACGCTCTTCTAACGCCCTTTATTTCTAATTTTCTCCTATTTTCTCACGTCACAATGGTCCAACTTTTGAGCTTTGTGACGTTTCTCTCTCTTTTTCTCTTCTTTCGCGTACTCACACGCGCCTTTGCATCTTGACTACCAAGCGTCGCCTATATATTTTGAATTTGTATTTTGTTGTTCATGCTTGAATCACTTCGATAAAGGGCTATGCCCGAAACGTCAGTGGAATATTCACTTCTCCGGTGTTTTTATTTATCTACCTTGTGTCCTATTCATTTTATGCACCGACGCAGAACCATTTATTTTTACATTATATATATATATATATATATATATATATAGAGGTGGAGACGTTGATAAAAAGAGCAGAGACATCCAGATATTAAGGTAGAGGCAGAGAGAGAGAGGGGGTGGACACGTTGAGAAAAAGAGGAGAGAGATCCAGATAGGTAGGTAGAGGCACAGAGAGAGAGAGGTGGACAAGTTGAGAAAAAGAGGAATGAGATCCAGATAGTAAGATACAGGCAGAGAGAGCGAGAGAGAGAAGGAAAGAAAGAAGAGGGAGAAAGATGGAGGAGATGGGGTTGACGCAAAGAGATAGCGAGAGATAGAGACAGTTGGATAGACGCAGAGAGAGGGAGAGGGGGGGGGGGAGAAAAAAGAAAGAATACAAACTATTTTTGGTAATAAAATATTTACATTTTAGGGAGAAAGTAAATAATATGTTGTAACATTTTGATCCAGATCTTGTTTACCTTGTGCCTGGTACAATATTGTGGCCACTACCTTCAATATCATAAATATAATATTTGTTCAACCATATTCCTTATTAAAGATAAAATAAGGAAGAAAAAGTATTAACGAAATTTACAATAAATTACGTAAGTTTACATTAATATAAAATCGGAGTGAGTATATATTTAAGTGGGTGGGTCGTCAGTTTCCATGTGCAGCAGGTCATAATTTGCTGACACCCAGACTTGGTGGAAATACCATTATGGTCGTACAATTCTGCACACAGCATACTCGTAGTCCACTCAACAATCACCCCCTCGTCTCTTGGAGAGTCTTCGGATGGGCCACATGTCAGATAAGGACTTTACCATGAAATTATGGGGAAAAGACAGAGCATCATAAAGCTTGTTGGTCAAAACTGAAGGATTCTCCCGGTAATTGCAAAACCTGTTATTGGGTAAACACTGTCTTGAACGGTGTCAAATTCCTCATGAGATTCCACTTTTATGTGTCCATCATACCAGCTATATCAATTATACATATCAGCTAACTAGAATATATATTATTTAGAAACGTATTATACTTGCACATCCTGTCCCTGTCCCTGTCTTAAACTAGAAACTTGCGATTAGCCAATCGCAACCAATACCTTCGGTTTATATCATACACCAGACAATGCTCTTGCGGATCAAAGTTATCGATTAAATCAATTTTGTTATTTCTTGCCAAGAGGACGTTGGTTGGGTAATACAATTCCCCTAACACTACTAAAATATACCTCAATGATGTTGTTATTTAGGAGGATATCTACCCCATCTCGGCACTTTTGTACAAGACATCAAAGGTGAAATTTTTACAGTGATGAGTAGCATAATGATATGAATGAACCTGCTCAGAAACATCACCTTCATCTTGCGTACCTTCCTTTGAAACAGCAACGGCTTGGGTGACTCCAACAAGACACAGACATGAAAATAGAACGAGAGTGATGACAAAGAACGGCTTCATCTTGAAAAGTGTGTTGATAGTAGCCGAGAGATTCTCTTTTACTTTACTTCGAGAGTGAAGGTTTCATAGGAGAATTTCTGCAATCACTTCGATAAGAAAATGAATGCGTGGTGATTTTGACTGCGCACGGAACGGGTAGGCTTCAGTATTTATACCACTTAAGCCCCTCCCACTCTTTGCCAAATTTGGTGCCAAGGAGGAGCCCGAGCTAGTATGGCACAACCCTTCGTGAACTCAAGGAAACCTTCCGGTATAGCTCGGCATCACTCGTGTTACCTTGCCGAAAGGCTACTAATATTAACAATAATAATAATAATAATAATAATAATAATAATAATAATAATAATAATAATAATAATAATAATAATAACAATAATATTACTAATAGCAATAATAATAATAATAATAATAGTATTCATAATAATAATAATAATAATACTGAATGCAGAGCCATGTCTCTGCTGAATGCTAGAGAGTCCGAAAAGAGATAACATGTCTCTGGTCAGAACGAGATAGCGAGTCCTTTGTATTGAGCCGAGTTTTATTCTTCAAAGTTCTCTAGAACCATTTTCATTTATTAGCTGAGGCTAGCTTGGCTTCGAAATTTATGGCAAAATGTGAAAGGGGCAAGGGTATAGGTATCGAGAGGCACATGTAGACAGTCACCCTTTTACGTGCAAACTTTAAATATGTGTCATAATGTTTGTGATAACAACACAAGGTGACTTATGATTAATTTCTTCTTTCTTTGTGGCTCCGGCTGTCTAAACACGAGCATTTAAAAGCATAGACCACATTGCTACCTTCGCTGAATTTTTAGTTATTATTATGAATCTCAATGGTGTGAAAGATTTGTCAGGAAGTTTTCCAATCCAATCTGGGAATTTGTAGAGCGCCAATATCTAGTTGCCTAATCAAAGGCACTGATGGATTAGACTAAAAAAACGACTGAATATTTCGTCCATGATTCACCTGAGCTTCTGTTTGAATACAAAATTATGTGATTGTGAGGGAGAGACATACTGAAAGATAAATATAGACATTGAATTCGTCACGGAGACGAATTAGGTGATCTGCCGCTTTGATCGAGAAATAACACATGTAGAAACTCAATGGGAGATTTGGCCTTTAAAAAAAATCCCACCCTCTATTCATATTACACGCATATAAATAAATACAGTCCCCAATGGCGCGCGCACGGACATAGGTGTGACCAGAAGTTTACCCATGACGTCAAGTACATGCACTGACCAAATATCATTCATAAATGACTATCCATGACGGAAATACATGTATAACACAAACTTGATGGGGAAAAGCACGTAGAAGTAGAAACCATAATGGCAGATTTTGCAGCTAGTCTTTGCCTTAAATCGGGATTTTGACCACGATCCCCGAAACGAATCAAATTCAATTGTTTTCCTTTAAGAGCCCCCTGAAGCTCTTGGGTTTTCACGGGATTTCATACCTTAAAGGTACTATGTCTCATTTGCGGGCAAAAAATATGAAAAGGTTAAATTCTTCCAGCATTTGAAAGACAATACTAATTTAGAACTTCCCTCAAAACGAAATGGCTTGAAAATGGCTTTCAGTGGGAAAATAACGACCATTAGTTGTCAAATCGACTTAATAAGTGATTGCGCTTAAGTAAATTGAAATGGCAGTCAGTAGAGGAAAGAATAAAATATCATAAATGCATCTTGAATTTTAAATCATCAACGACCTATCACCGCCATATCTATATCCAATTATTATTAAAAGACCAGTATTATATTCTACTCGTTATGCTCTAAACAGTCCAGTATTTATTCCAAAATGTAAAACAGATTTTAAAACGAAAACATTAGCAGTCTCAGGGGATAAATTATATAATAAATTACCCTGTAATATTCAAAACTGTAAGTCTTTGCAAAAATTTCGAAAGTATGTTCAAACTTTTCAATTTCTCTTGTAAACACCTTTTTAATAGAGAAAGAATATACATATGTATATATATATATCTTGGATGGTGCAGGAAAGACACAATCAAATGTGCATAGGGAAATAAATATCATCATTTGGTGTTTCCTTCACAATAATATTTTGAAAATAAAATTGTGATGTTTAGATAATGAAATATGTGCTTGAGCATTTTATTTTACTCTGACCATGTTCGTCATCTTCAAATGTAGGGCTTTATCTTCTTTACAAGGAAAAAAACTATGTGTATGTACTAAAAACAAGGTTTAGCTGGAGGATTTTGCATCAGTTATCGCTTAGACTAGTTTTAAATGTTTAATATTACAATCGATATGTTACAACACTAGATAAATGGGATTTTTAAATTTTCCTTCATGTGTAAAATGAAATACTATAGAAGGAAATAGCGGTAGAATTTCAATAAATTATCGCTCAGATTAGTTTGAAAATGTTACAATATTATAATCGACATACAAAAGAACCAAGAAATGGGATAGGTTTATTATTTCCCAAAGTGTCATATTTTCCAGAGCACAGTCATTAACAGTAGGGATGTTATATTCGTAAAACGTAAACATCGAAGAATTACACAACCAGGAAATGGGATATATTATTTCCTCTTTGTAACATTAAAGGTCATGTACTGTTTTGGTAAGCCCTGAAAACTTGAACATCAAATTTATTTGATTTAGATTATGGGTAGGAAGATAGTAATGCTAAGCTAGCTGCTGTGAATTTGTTTTTGTGCTCAAGTGACGTAGTAAACAAATGAAAGGTAGAAAATAATTTACATACCATCCTGGGATGTAAATTCTAACAACGGCTACCTGTACTGCACACGTGTAAAACCTATGTATGCATGGGCTACAGTCTAAACAAATGCTGGAATCTGGCGTTCCTTGCAGAGATTCACACTACAGCTCACCTGAAATCATGAAAAGAATACCGAATGATCTCGTACATTTATCGTTTGATAAAATGCTAACAACGTGGGACTATATATTGAACATGTTTCTTTCCAATTTCCTAGTTGCTACCAAAGCCGTACATGAGCTTTAAACAAGGAAGAACCGTTCCCCGTTTGTTGTGTCTTTCGATCTTTCAGACCAACCACGGCGGGCATTCCTGGGAAGCGGACATCCTAACCACAAACATAAAGAAATCATCATTAAGATCGATTTAAATTTGAAAAAAATTGAATAAACCGAGAGGAAATAGATGAGTGATATAACACCATATCATTGAGGGGAAACAGATTATCTCTATGTTATAGCGGACATTCAACTTCCTCATACAGAAGAAAAAATACCACGCAGGGTTACCCCCTACCCTCCCATTTCAAACTGGTAATGTACATAGGCGTAGTATTATGTAACGAATATAATCCATACCATTTACAACTGACAAAAAAATCGTGATAAATAATCACTGCACGTTGTGATGTCCCATTCCTCTGTATGTCATAATGATTTTGTCAATTCTTTTGTTTTAAAGAATTAAAGAATTCATTGGGGTCTCTGTAAATATACATCACAAGGCGTTTATCAAGATTATTGCAAAGAGTTGACCTACCCAGACAACTATCATAGGACAAGTACCCTAAGACGACTACCCCATGCAGACAACTTACCCGACACAAGTACCCAAGGATAATTACCCTGGTACCTATACAAAAATGCTCCCTATACAACTACACTTGGAACACCTATAACATGGGCAACTACACCGGAAGAATACCTTCGGACAATTATCCCCAGGAAACTACCCCGTAGATAATCTATCTAGAAGGTGATTGTCCTAGTGGTAGCTTTGTAGTTGTCCGGGGGTAGTATTTCGGGGTGGTATGACATAGAAAAGTTGTTCAAGAATCATGAGGGGAAAAAAGTCATGGATATTCGTTTCGTCATATCCAATCTATTTCATGTGGCCATAATGTGAAGACTTGTAAAAGACCGTCTTCGATCTGTTCTGTAAATTTACAAATAACATGAGAATGAACATTTGCTTGCATGGAATTACGCAATTATAGTGTAAATATTAATCTCCCCAGTCCCTACCCTGTCATGTGTTAATAATGTCTTTTAATCGTTTCCATTATGGATCTTTCAAGGCCTAAAGCATAAAGCTTAACTTTAAACCTGGGTTTTAAGTTCAGACTAGACTTAAACCCGGGTTTAACTAAACATGGCTTTCAGAAACTGAAATGATACTTAGACCTGAAGTCTGGCTTAGTTAAACCTGAGTTTAACTAAACCTGACTTCAGAATACGGGCCTATGTGTTTATGATATCAGTATACAATGGTGTTGTAACTTATAACACTAATTTGCATGTCATTGACATTTTAATCGATTGTTCAGCGCACATAAACATTTCAAATATATAATGTATATATATATATATATATATATATATAAATGATATTTTATTATACAAACTTTATTGGGGGGAATTATATAAATTCGACCTACTACTGTGTTTTTTTCGCTGGAATTTGGAGATAATTAAATATGGTAAATAGGTGCGTATATAATAGAATCTCAATTGGTGGCACATTAAATAAGCATTTAAATTTTCGGTTCTAGGACAATTACCCTCTGGGCAATCACCCCGGCCAATTACCAGCGGGACAATTACCCCGTAAAATTACCCTTCGAAGACGACCCCCTCCCCGAGGTCAATAACCCCGGAAAATTACCCTAGGACAATTACCCCCCTCCCAAAACAATTAACCCCCGACAAAAAAATCTGCTTTTATTCAATGCACACTATTATCAGGGTGGACTTACCCTTTAATGAACAGGGGGTAATTTTCGGGGGGGGTGTATTTGTCCTCGGGGTTGGTTGTCCTTGGTTTTCCTTAGGGTGTATTTGTCCTAGGGGGTCATTTTAAGGGGGTAATTGTCCAGCAGGGGTAGTCGTCCACGGGGAATTTTCCGGGGTAATTTTCCGGGGTAATTGTCCTCAGGGGTTGTCCTTGGGGGTAATTTTCCGGGGTATTGTTCTTTCGGGTAGTTTTCCGGCGGTAATCTTCCGGGGTGATTGTCCAGGGGGTAACTGTCCTGATACGAATTGAGAACACAACAGTAGCCCTGTATGTCGCGTCTGACTTCGAGAGCTCCTCTTGCAACCAAGAGTAATGCATTTTAGGGCTTGATGAAACAGGTTCTAGGACAATTAACCCCTGAACAATCACCCCTGGCCAATCACAAGCGGGAAAATTACCCCTCCTCCCCCGAGGACAACCATCCCCGAACAAAAAAATTGCTCTTATCAAAACCAACTTATTATCAGGGTAGACTTCTCCTTTAATGAACAATGGGGATCTAGGGTAGACTTCCCCTTTAATCAACAAGGGGGTATTTGTCCTAGGGGGTAATTTTCAGGGGGTAATTGTCCTCGGGGTTGGTTGTCCTTGGGGGATAATTTTCTGGGGGGTAATTTTCTGGGGGTAATTTTCGAGGGGGTTATTTTCATGGGAGTAATTTTCCGGGAGGTGATTGTCTAGGGGGTTATTGTCCTGATACGACTTTATATGTGTTGCCCTATATCTCAATACAATAATTGAGGTGTGGTAAAATAATAGCATTAGGTAATGACCATTACTCTGCTGTGTATAAAATATCTGAGTTTGAATAAAACACCTATACTTCTTGAAAGCTTAGAAGATATATTAGCAATATGTGATACTTCCAGTCAAGTGACTCATGAATAACAGTATTTTCAATTCTTATCGGATCGGTGTTTGATGGTTTTTTCATTTAGAATGGAGTAATACATACTCTGTTTTGTTAAAGGTAAATAATAGCTTGTTATATCTGAACCAGTCGTTTAACATGTGTAATTAGGTAATCTTTTCCCCCTATTCTTTCTTTATGGATTTTGTTTGCTTCATATCTCATGAATGAAACATTTTCATGACATGTGCAATATGCATGATTATTGATCGTAACGAAGATATTTTGTTGATTACTGATGCGTGACATCACCTAGGCGCCATTTTGTTAATTTCTATTATTGACCTATTTTCAGTCATACATACATTGTAATTTCTGAATGATATTTGTTATGCATAAACTTGACATCAAGGGTAAACTTTTGGTTACATCCATGTTCGTGCACGCGTCATGGCGGACGCGTACGCGTGCGTCAAACTTTACAGTTGTATAGTATTTCGGGGTGGTAAGACATTGAAAAGTTGTTCAAGAATCATGAGGGAAAAAAGTCGTGGATATTCGTTTCGTCATAATCAATCTATTTCATGCGTTCCATTCCATATTGTAAAGACTTGTAAAGGACTGTCTTCGATCTGTTCTGTAAATTAACAAATAATTGAATGACGCAATTGTAGTATAAATATTAATCTTCCCAGTCCCTACCCTCTCATGTGTAAATAATGTCTTTTAATCTTTTGCATTATAAAACTTTCAAGGCCTATCCAGGAGTCATTTTGTAACAAAATGAATTCGGTAAAAATCATTTTGTAACAAAATGAATTCGGTAAAAGTCATTTTGTCAAAAACAAATCGGATTCGGTACAAATCATTTTGTAACAAAATTAATTCGGTACAAATCATTTTGTAACAAAATTAATTCGGTACAAAATTTGTAACAAAATTAATTCGGTACAAATCATTTAGTAACAAAATGAATTCGGTAAAAATCATTTTGTAACAAAAGTTTTTAACAAAATACAATTTTGTTACAAAATAATTGTTTTTAGTTCATTTTGTAATAAAATAAATTGTTTGACATAATTTTGTTACAAAAGACAATTTTGAGTGAATTGTGTGACAAAATGAGGTGATTTTATACCGAAAAACTAGGGTAACACTTGGCGCCCCATACCTGAAGGAACAATACTTGGTTTCTAATTTCAGAGATTTTATCCTCTTCTGTCTGTGTCAGTTTTCATGAATCTAGAATGTTTTCAGGGTCAAAAGTTATATGCGAGAAGAGAGAGAGAGAGAGAGGTGGACACGTTGAGAAAAAGAGGAGGGAGATCCAGATACATAGATGGAGAACAGGAGTAAGAGAGAGAATGAAATATAGAGGAGAGGAATAACAGAGAGAAAGATAGAGGAGATATGGGTAAGAGAGAAAGAGAGAAAGACGGAGGGGTGGATGCAATTAGAGACAGTGGGATAGGAGCAGAGAGACAGGGGAGAGAAAAAATAAAATAAAAACTATTTTTGGTAATTTCATATTTACAATTTAGGGAGTAATAATATTAATTTGTAATAATATTTTGATCCAAATCTTGTTTACCTTGTTCTTGGTACAATTTTGTTAGTGTCACAATTAATATCATATAGGTAATATTTGTTGAACCGTATTCCTCATAAAAGATAAAACAAGGAAGAAAAAGTATCAACGAAAATTAGAATAAATTACGTAAGTTTACATTTATGTAGAATCAGAGTGAGTATCTTAAAGTGGGTGGGTCGTCAGTTTTCATGTGCAGAAGGTCATAATTCGCTGACACCCAGACCTGGTGGAAATACCGTTAATGGGTGTACAAGTCTGCACACAGCAAACTCGTAGTCAACTCAACAAGTACCCCCTCGTCTCTAAGTCTTCGGGTGGTGCAAATGTCAGATAAGGACTTTACCATATGGGGAAAATACAGATCATCATAAAGCTTGTTGGTCTAAACTGAAGGCTAATCCCGGTGATTGACAACACCTGTTATTAGGTAAACGCCCGAGTGGTTTTTCAAATTCCTTATGAGACTCCGCTTTTATGGGTCTTTCATACCAACTTTATTAATAATACATATCAGCTGACTAGAATATATATTATTTAAAAACTTATTATACTTGCACATCCTGTCCCTGGCTTAAACTAGAAACTTGCGATGCAACAATTGCTTTTGGTTTAAATCATACACCAGACAATGCTCTTGTGGATCAAAGTTATTGATTAAATCAATTGTATTATTTCTTGCCAAGATGACGTTGGTTGGGAAATAACCCCCCACTTACTACTCAAAATATACCTTAATGATGTTGTTATTTAGGAAGTTATCTACCCCATTTCGGCACTTTTTCGTGTACGAGACATCAAAGGCATGTATATTGCCTTTTCGAGAATCCCCACTACCCCTCCCCTTCCAACCCTATGGGCCGTGCTTAATTCGCCATCAGTTTTTACACAAGGCCTGTGTGGTTCGCACTTTAATAGGGGGAAATATCATGTATTGCTTTGATTCCAAGAATGCAGGAAGAAATAGATATCCCCGTCACGTCCCTGTCTGGCAAACAACTGAGCGTGGTCGAGTGACATTTACAGATTGTGCCAAGAAAATATTTACATGGGAAGATATTGAAGAAGAAAAAAAGCAATTTAAGGTTGGTCTAAATGAGGAGGGTGCCCGAGACAAGAAAAACCCCTCGTAAGAGGGAAAATGCTTACTTTAATGCATGATGATGATGATGATGATGATGATAAATTTGGGGGAAAAGTAATATAAGTTAGCTTTATCAGCTTTTGACAGAGTAATATTTTGTCCCATATTATTGGTAACAGAGTTTAAAAATGAACCTAAACAGGTCTTTTACTTTGACCCGACAGGGACTGTTTTCATTTAACCAATAACTGAGAGGCACATAATTATTGTTTTAGATGATCTGGTCATAATTTATTGCAAGGGGAATTCGATCCTGATGTTTCACCGAATTGTAGCTGATTCAAGGCACAGCGTTGTGGATTCGATAACCATGAGATTAGAAAACAGAAGTCACAGAATTGACACAGGGAGAAAGAAAGAGAGAGGGAGAGAAGTAGGAAAAAAATGATGTAATGCGCTATATATTAATTGTACCATGTTATTATTAATTCTAGTAGAAGCAGCGTGAAAATGAAAGAGAGAGAACAAGAAAGAAAGAAAGAGAACGAAATATTCAATGGACGAGAAAGAAAGGACTCCTAGAAAAGTATATCATTCTATACTGACTACAATGAAAATGATTATGTTATTTTCGTGCAAAGTTTATAGTTTGGTTTGGTTTGGTTTTCCTTATAAAAAACATATATACAAACGTAATTTGTATATACATAAAAAATAATGATAATTATTTTAAAATAATACGGATGGATCGTTCTATTCAGAGCCAATAAATCTAATGGATCTGTTCTTCCTAGCGGACTAGTAATGTCTTCTAACATGAATAAGGAGGAATTCCACGCTTCTTACCAAGCTCCGAGTAATTGAACGTAATGCTACGTTTATGTTCCCGGCGGCCACGGCAGCCTCGTTTGTCGAAACGTAGTGCGCCGGGGGATTTGGGCAATTTTTTCTCTGTGTTCAAGTTTTGTTAGGTCTTGCCAAGTTTTCTCACGGTCTATCGCGGTTTTCGTGACGGGCCGTGGGAATGAAAGGGGATGCTGTCCCGGAGGCTCCAAGGCACACTACGATACGGCCTGCGGTCTACCACGGATGCTAGAACGTTCCCTACCGGCCCGTCACGTTCTGATGGGGTCCCTCACGCTTCTCACGTTCTGATCACGGTCTGACACGTTTTTCACGTTCTGCTAAGGCTTTCTACGGATGAAACGTGGACGCCGGGCAGCTTTGAAGCACGTTTGTGCCCACAGTATAAAAAAGGCCTCCCAAGCAATAGCAATCATTGTATCCTGAGACCACCCCGTCGTGTCAGATCGTAGTAGAACGCAACGCGCCTTAGCGCGCCGGGCCTGTAAACCGTCCCACTACGGACCGCCTGCAAGTTTTGTTACGGCCTATTACGTAATGTCACGTTTTGTTGCGTTCACCCCGTTTTACTACGGCCTAATAGGTTTCTCATCCGCACCGTGACTGCCGTGGCAATTTTTTTTTGACAGTTTAAAAATCTGGCCCGGCATCCACGGCAATAACGGCCTGTCACGTTTGCCCATTCCGTCCCCCCGCGTTGTCTCACGTCCATCCCGTTTTGTCCACGGTGGCCTGAAACTTGATTGCCTTGGCCGCCGGGAATATAGTGTACACGTAGCATAAAGCGTAGTCCAGAATCTGGCCGGTTCTTTATATTCCCTACAATTGATTAAAGCCGCCGAAGATGGCGTTATCAACGAACTCATACGCTCACCAGCCCTATGGCCTAGCCTTTCGCCTGGCGTCCTAATTTAAGGATCACGCCATCTTCGGCTGGCATCAAGTAAGTAGGGGAAGGTCGCATTGCGTTGGTGTGGTGGAGAACTGGTGATCAAAATTAAATCGGCCAGATTCTGGACTACGTAAAACGGAGACGTTGAAGATCTTACAACTGTGACAAACACGTAGTTTTGAAATGGAGAGGGTAAGGCTGTCTGACCAACATTTTCCCGAAAGTTTCCTCAAATTATCTCACAAGCCAAAAATCAACAAACTACAGCAAACCCCCAAAAAAAAAAAGAAAGGTACTAAGACTCAAGACTAAAATTCTGATAAAAACTTTGCAAAACGACGTGGGCTGTGATGACATGATCCAAAACTAAGTGATCTTTGGATTATTATGCAATTTAAACCGCACACACTCTATTCTCAGAATAAACTATCAAATATCAATACACCAACACTATAGATGAGGGAAATAAAGTAATGTGACCTGAGATTGCTTTTTAGAAATTATATGTCTTGGATGAACGTTCTGTGATGTTCATATAAGGCAAGATAAAGACAAACCGATAAGCAAAAGGCATGGTACCAATAAAAGGAGGCACTCGTCAGTATGCTCGTGTTCCAACGCTTAGTTTATTAGGCCGACAGCCTACGAGACCAGCATGCAGTGAGGGTCTAATGGGTTGTCAGTCTAGCGAACCCTCTAGAGCACCCACGAGACCAATAAAGGGAGGCAATAAAGGGAGGCATTCGTCATTATGCTCGTTTCCGAAGGTTCGTTTATCATGCAGATAGCTTACGAGACCAGCAATGAGTCTAATGGTCTAAAGGGCTGTCGGTCTCGTGGACTGTAGCCCGGTCTCTAACTCGGGAGACACTCGTTTCTCCGAAGGTTCATCATTCCGAAGATTCGCAATGCCAAACATGATTTTATCATACCAGATGGTTCATACTTTTGAACATGACATTGTTGAGTCGTTCCAAAGGTTCGTTTAACCGAAGGTTCATAATACGGAGAGTTAAATAGTGTTTATTTTCCATGGACATATCCATATCTGAATAGGGCTCGGGACATTATAGGAGAAAGGGAGAGAGAAAGAGGGGGAAATAAAGAGAGCGTGAGTGAAGGGGAGACAAGGGGAGAGAATAAAGATTTAGAAGAGATAGAAAAGAGACAAAGAGAGAGAGAGAAATCGAGATATTTTAGATGAATAGATGTTGTCCAATTTCTCACTGATCGACCAATTCCAAACACACAATTCTACTTCGTATGCAGTTTAAGTTTTCTTGATTTTTTCCCCTGATCTGAAATGTGTTCTAATCTGCCATGGCATTCAAAAAGCGTGCACTTGTTAATCAAACCGTTGGGTATTTGTATTAGCCTTGTCCATCACCATTTTAAATGTGCAAACACTGCAATGTCATGAAATTACGTAATCTGATTTTGATTTCTGAAGGCAATACAAAACGGTAGGACTACTGAGATTGCCCTCCAATCAATTTTTGTTTAAGTCATTGCATTTTTGTTGTGCATAGATAATGAAATGGTTACTGGTTGCCTTATTTTAAGGTGTGTCTGACTTTGTTGTTATAATGTTCGATTTCTATAGTTAAAAGAGGCCAGTGAGCTCTGTATTAATTAACAATCTAGATCATTCCCAAGTTGTAACTCAGTCTGTAGAATAGTAAACAAGTAATGAGAATTTAAAGATGACTCATTCCTATTTATTTGAACAATACCACGCATGGATGGAAAGACTTGATATGAATTTTTAAAATCTCCATAAGCAGATAAGATTGATCTAAAAGCAAGTTCCCGTCAAACCTGTTTTCTCACAATCGTTTTTTAACATGACAACATTAAGCACACCTTAAGACCCTTGAAATTATGTACAGAATGTCTGTTTAATTCCGTTCGATTAAAGAAAATTCTTATATATTGACATAACCATTGAACAATCAATGGACTTCATATCACAATTCTGTGAGAATGAATACAAATTTGTGTTAAAAAATTCAGAGTAGCAAAAGAATCATTGTTTCCAGAAGGAAAAGAAAATCTATCATGAAATTCAATATACAAAGTCTTGTACATTAACAGAATTTAGAGAACAATCGACAAACTAGGCCTAATTTTATCAGACACTTTATCACTGTAGTGTGTATGAAACTAAGGTTTACACTTTATCACTGGTAAGTGTATGAAACTAAAGTTTACATTTCATCACTGGACAGTATGTGTCTGAAAGTTAAATGTTCTAAAAGCATGACATGAACTTATGACACAGTTGTCGATTCTTGTGTCAAACTATACTGAATGAAATAGTATTTATTAGTAGGAAATCAGAAAGTACAGACAGCGCAAGTAATTTCGTAGCCATCGATGTAGGGTCCACAATCCAAGCCTCCACCCACCAGACACCGGACTTATGTCAGGTGCAACAGCCCACCTTCCTGATTCCCCTGGGTACCCGCTTTAGGAACCATCTCTCGGTCCACACACACAAATTCCGATCTCTTGAAGTCGTATTTTTCTGCCATAATATAACCAGCGTACTCTAAACGCCACTCTTGAGAAGGACATACGTTGCGGGCAGGAATCATAAGTTTGCTGGTGCGGCCAGAGGGCGCCCTGCAGACTGCACAGGTCGGAGTCTGGTCATTCATTGGTTGCATGCGTGCAGGACCAGTAATGACTTGGTATTCAGTGGAGAATAGTAGGGCTCGGTAACCATGTAAGGAAGTTTCTACTTCGTCATAGATAGGCTCTTCCGGCATGCAGAGATAATTTGAGCCGCTACCAGCATGGGTGAAGTGTGCACCTGCAATAGTACCTGAATAAATCACAAAGGAATGTAACGCAAAAATAGGTAAACCCACTTAAGTTCAAATTCAACGGAATCTAAATTAAGAATGATGTTGGACCAATGACAACCACTGAAGGCAACTAAGGAGAACGTTCAAGGAATAATTTCCTTGCAGGTACGAATTTAAACCTGGGTGGAGAGTGGCAAATGTAGATAAATATATTGGCAAAGGACATTAGTAGAGGGCTGGGACTCAAACCTCGAACCATATGATCTACTGCCTGATGACATAATCTACGACACCTCTACAGCCCATGATGGCATCTCAATTTTCCACTTGGGCTAATCCTTATGGTTGGTAATGGCATTACATAGCTCATTTGCGAAATAATTTGCAAAAGGATGTCGTGGTCTACCGGTACGTCACCGGAATGTTGATCACACGGTTCGCGGTTTGAGTTCCGCACTTAATGTGCTTTGGCAAGAATTTATCTACATATACCACTCTCCACCTAGAAGTAGTAAGTGTGGATCTGGTAAATATTAATTACTTGAATTCTTTAGGGCAGGTGGGCTAAAGCCAGGGTAATTATAGTACTTGTATAGTACTTTCCTTTGTAAATCGGCTCTAAAGGTCTTTTTTCGCCAGACAATGTGACGACGCTACAGCTGTTGAAATAAATTGGAAAACCTGTCAATTTGAAACAAGTTCGACAGAATTTATCCAAACTATCTAGTGTATCTTCGTTTGTCATCTACTACTCAAAGAATGCCAATAAATGGGAAACCAAAATTCCTCTTCGCATTTCAAGTACGTAAGGTGTTAGTAATCACACACAAAAAAACACACACCTTGTAACCTTGTCTAATATTTTCTTTCATTTGCTCGCCTCTTTTCATTGCCTTGCACTGACAGAATCTTCTTTGTATTAAACATTAATCCAAATGACACTCTTATAATACTCATTATGTATGCTTCTTATTTATTAAATTGATATATCAAAGGAATTTTCAATATTTAGCTCCTTTTATTTCATCTATAGCTAGGAATATCCATAACTCCTCAGTCCTCACTATGTTGTGAAATTAGTTTATTTTTTATATAAAATTATATGTACTTTTAATGCCCTGCATTTCCCGGTAAAATGGAAATGTCCTGGGCTATTGTATATTCTCCTTTGTTGTGCAAGTTTTAACAATAAAGTGATTTTTAAAAAAACTTAACATTAGTGAATGGGAAATATCTCTTTGTTATAGCATGAAACTTAGTTCAATATTTTTTAATCTTGCATAATTATACTGTATAAATAAGGGTAAAACATTACAACTTGGCATACGTTTGCGCATTAACTTAACCCCACCCATTCTTGTACACTTAAGTTTCAGCCTGTGAGGCTATTAAAAAAACATGTGTTTTGTTTGTCGCGATGTAGACTTTTTGTTGCACAAAATAAGATTGATTATAGGTTACATTAAAAATATATAAGATTGCAAATACTTTTGAAAAAGAGAATATTTCATACCCTATTGTGTATCCCATCTTGTTTGAAATACGATAAATAGGTTCCTCCATTTTTCACAAATTATGATGATTATTTTTTACACTTCTTTTATAATGATGCAATGTATGTTATGTTCACTAAAGTAGTATGTGCATCATTTAAAAATTGCAACATTATTATTGTACCGATTTTGGTAATACACTGTTTTGTTGGGTTTATGTTTTATTATATATGTATAGGCCTATGTAATATGAGAAAGTGGAAATAAATTTGAACCTTGAACCTTGAACCTTGAAAGTGTTTGCACATTTCAATATGAGAGACGGACAAGGCTATTGAAATTGCTTGTGGTCGATTTTCAGAAAGTCCTTGCGATCGTGTCAAAACCATGTACAGAGTTTTTCCACCATGTGATAATACCCATCTGTACCAACCTGAATAGATGAGTTCTGCATCTTCGGGACATGCATCGTTACCCCAGCGAGTATAGATGACACCGTGGGATTCAGTTGGGTTTGTTTCGTCGCTGGGTGAAGTGGGTGTTACCTCAGCTAAAATGTTAAACATTAGAAATGTTATACATCGGAGTCAATAGACATAAATTATTTGATAACGGATATTATCAAATGTGGTTAATTTAATAAAGCCGCAAAAGCAACAAATATATTTTTGGGGTAATTTGCCCGGCTTATGTTCTCACCATTATCAATGACTAATTACACGTATGCTTTTTTTTAAAGCGGCGGCTGTTATCACATAAGAATGTGTAAAACAAAACACCCTCTAGTGACCTCCAACTATCCGTATCCATATTTTTTTTTAATTTTTAATATAAGCCTATAGCATCTCTTCATTGTGTAAATTGCCAAAGACGACACATGAGTTACAATATCCGAAGTGTTTTCCAATAACTTGAATTTTTATTTCGCTGGCCATGCATTCTCCGTCTTGAACATTACAATGTCACAATTATGAAAGTTTTACAACCTCTGCATGTCGTGCTATATCGTGTCAGATTGATGTCGTTATAGGCCTACCTTGTGGACTTGTCGGTGCATCTCGTCCGTCTCTGCCGTCCCTTCCGGCAACCCCCTGTGGGCCTGAAGGACCTCTTTGTCCAGGAACACCAGGAGGACACGAGAAACATTCACCTAAAGAAGAAACAGCATATTTTTGTTTAAATATAAAGTTCAATGATCTGCGAGGCTTAAACTCTTCTGCCTGCATAACATTATATTTCAATCAAAATAGCTCTGTCTGAAGGTTATAGGCCTACGTCATTACGTTCCATTAAAAATTTCTTATTTCTTCTCGTTTACGCATAAACTTTTAGTTTCGAATATTGATATTTCTTATATTCGGACTTTGAAGGGACTTACGTGACCAGCCATCATGACTTATGGCTCTGAAAATTCGTTTAGGCATTTAGGGCTCTCTTGTTTTTTCAGGTTAATTGGTACCAACAGGCACTAAACATAGACATCATGCTGAGGCCTTCATCCTGCAGGGAATCGACATTGTGTGTGTGTGTGTTTTTTTTTTTCCCTAGTCAACGCATCTGTTAGCTTCAATGATGTCTCTACTTTCTACGATTTTGGAAAATTGTGAGGTCAATTTCCTGATTGTTACACGCTGGCTTTTTGGGCGCCTTAAGGCCTGCAAGGTGTCCTTTTTTCTTGACGTGCCTGGTGAGAGTATCATCATTCGAAAGGTAAATGCAACAGGCAGGCGCGGATCCACGGGGGGGGGCCCGACGGACCCGGCCCCAAAAAAAAGGAAAAAAAGAAGAAAAAAAGGAGAAAGGGGAGAAAGGAGAAAAAATAGTGCATTAACCCCCGCTCAGGCGCGGATCTACGGGGATTTGAGGGTTTGAAATCCCCTGGGCCGCCCCCCAAAAAAAAAAAAAAAAAACGCACACTGGAGAGAAACCTTTCAAGTGCAAAAATTGTGAGAAGATATTCAACTCATCTGGTAACTTAACCAAAAACATGATAACTGGATATAACTGTTTATTTAGCTGTTACTTGATTTAAAAAGACGAAATCATGGACTGCTTTCTATGATCTCCATTGTGTTAGTAGATGTCAGGAAAACATCACTGACGGGGTTCAAAATAGCCCCCCCAAAAAAGCGCCTCGCCGCTACGCGGCTCGTGGACAATGCTCCGCATCGTCATTGGGTCAAACTGTTTAAACTTTACTTGATTTAATTAAAAAGACGTTATCATGCACTGCTTTTTATGGTCACCATTGTGTTAGTAGATGCCAGGAAAACATGACTGACGGGGTTCAAAATAGCCCCCCAAAAAAAAAAAAAAAAAAATCGCCTCGCCGCTACGCGGCTCGTGGACGATGCTCCGCATCGTCATTGGGTCAAACTGTTTAAACTTTACTTGATTTAATTAAAAGACGTTATCATGCACTGCTTTTTATGGTCACCATTGTGTTAGTAGATGCCAGGAAAACATCACTGACGGGGTTCAAAATAGCCCCCAAAAAAAAATCGCCTCGCCGCTACGCGGCTCGTGGACGATGCTCTGCATCGTCATTGGGTCAAACTGTTTAAACTTTATTTGATTTTATTAAAAAGACGTTATCATGCACTGCTTTTTATGGTCACCATTGTGTTAGTAGATGCCAGGAAAACATCACTGACGGGGTTCAAAATAGCCCCCAAAAATCGCCTCGCCGCTACGCGGCTCGTGGACGATGCTCCGCATCGTCATTGGGTCAAACTGTTTAAACTTTACTTGATTTAATTAAAAAGACGTTATCATGCACGGTTTTTATGGTCACCATTGTGTTAGTAGATGCCAGGAAAACATCACTGACGGGGTTCAAAATAGCCCCCAAAATCGCCTCGCCGCTACGCGGCTCGTGGACAATGCTCCGCATCGTCATTGGGTCAAACTGTTTAAACTGTTACTTGATTTAATTAAAAAGACGTTATCATGCACTGCTTTTTATGGTCTCCATTGTGTTAGTAGATGCCAGGAAAACATCATTTACCGGGGTTCAAAATAGCACCAAAAAGAAAGTTACGAACTGGGCCCCCTCCTGCCGCCGGCTGGATCCGCCCCTGGCAACAGGAACATTTGATTTCCTATCGCACGAACTAATTTTCTTCATAGGTGAGCCTTCGTGTACGATGGGCATTAGAGAAATCACGAAACTTCTCGTCTCTGTTACATTAGACGTTTTATCAATAACTATATTTTGAGCTATACTAAATTCATTGCATTAGATTGCCCGATAGGAGATTTGTCAAATTTTGAGAAACTGGGACCTTGGGTTCATACCAGAATACATAGGCCATGAGTATCATCATTCGAAAGGTAAATGCAACAGGCAGGCGCGGATGCACGGGGCCCGACGGACCCGGCCCCAAAAAGGAAAAAGAAGAAAAAAAGGAGAAAGGGGAGAAAGGAGAAAAAATAGTGCATTAACCCCTCCCCGCTCAGGCGCGGATCTACGGGGTTTGAGGGTTTGAAATCCCCCAGGCCCCCCCCCAAAAAAAAAAAAAAAAAACGCACACTGGAGAGAAACCTTTCAAGTGCAAAAATTGTGAGAAGATATTCAACTCATCTGGTAACTTAACCAAAAACATGATAACTGGATATAACTGTTTATTTAGCTGTTACTTGATTTAAAAAGACGTAATCATGGACTGCTTTCTATGATCTCCATTGTGTTAGTAGATGTCAGGAAAACATCACTGACGGGGGTTCAAAATAGCCCCCCCAAAAAAGCGCCTCGCCGCTACGCGGCTCGTGGACAATGCTCCGCATCGTCATTGGCTCAAACTGTTTAAACTTTACTTGATTTAATTAAAAAGACGTTATCATGCACTGCTTTTTATGGTCACCATTGTGTTAGTAGATGCCAGGAAAACATGACTGACGGGGTTCAAAAGCCCCCAATAAAAATCGCCTCGCCGCTACGCGGCTCGTGGACGATGCTCCGCATCGTCATTGGGTCAAACTGTTTAAACTTTACTTGATTTAATTAAAAGACGTTATCATACACTGCTTTTTATGGTCACCATTGTGTTAGTAGATGCCAGGAAAACATCACTGACGGGGTTCAAAATAGCCCCCAAAATCGCCTCGCCGCTACGCGGCTCGTGGACGATGCTCTGCATCGTCATTGGGTCAAACTGTTTAAACTTTATTTGATTTTATTAAAAAGACGTTATCATGCACTGCTTTTTATGGTCACCATTGTGTTAGTAGATGCCAGGAAAACATCACTGACGGGGTTCAAAATAGCCCCCAAAATCGCCTCGCCGCTACGCGGCTCGTGGACAATGCTCCGCATCGTCATTGGGTCAAACTGTTTAAACTGTTACTTGATTTAATTAAAAAGACGTTATCATGCACGGTTTTTTATGGTCACCATTGTGTTAGTAGTTTCCAGGAAAACATCACTGACGGGGGTTCAAAATAGCCCCCCAAAAAATCGCCTCGCCGCTACGCGGCTCGTGGGACCTTGGGTTCATACCAGAATACATAGGCCATGAGTATGGTCCGAATGGGTTCTGACCCATGCTTGGCTGCTCGGCACCAGATGATGGGAACGATGTCGGGAGAGTCGATGGCGAGTCGAGTTCCCTTCGACGTCGTGTCTTTTCAGGTTCTCCCAGCTTAAACTCGGTCTCGGGAGAGTCAAGAATGTGAATCTTCGCCATCATTGATGAATTCTTCGCGACAAGCTCGAGAGTTGAGAAGGAACGGGTGATCTCAGCAACGGATTCCTACATGATTTTGAAGTTAAAAAGTTAAGAAACTAATTTTGAAAAGAAAATCACTAATACGTACCTGCGACATTATTTTCTGTGATTAAGGCAGTGTTATGAAGGTACTCTTCAAATCTGAATTGTTTTCTGGTGAAATATGCTTCCCAACCCTTTGACAAGTTCCCGGTAGACTAAATAGTATAGGCATTTTATCCCAAATACGTTAATAATGGTCCACCTTAGAGTAGTATAAGTAGATTTAGAAGATTTTTAATCATTCATAAAAAGATGAAGTGGAATGTGGTCTGAAAGCGAATTATAAAAATTAAACTAATTTCAGTATAGATTAATCTCCTAAATCCGTTAGAAATGAAATTAATGTGCGGAAGATTAACATGAAAGATATTTGTATACAAGTTAGCGTCGTATGCCTGGAGTCGATTAACTGACAACTCTCGAATCATGTGTTATTAAATTATACGAGAGAAAACATGGATATAGGATCAAACGTTCTTTTACAAAACAAAAGAGAGAGTTGACGCACATGAAATCATAATGATTAACCTTAACCATCGATCCAGGCAACTAAGATTCTCACTCATTGGGTCGTGAAATGAAAATGAGAAAATAATTCCTTGATGATATTGATTTTCCTTTTCCTTTTTGGTTTCTGAAATGTGACACGTTTTAATCGTTTAAAAGGTTGACGCTTGGTGTTCGGTGCATTAGTGGACTAACTCGACTCACTTATGCCCATAACGTACAATACGTCGCGCACACGACGGAGTCGGACTGCCTGCAGCGACTGCCGTGGTCGTTTAGGCGCCATTTGAGGTGGCGTAAACTTAATGCAAATTAGCAGTTAAAACATTGTGTTGAATTCACTATAATCATTGCTTTCACATGACTTCTTAGCTGGGGGCAATCGAATGACGCCTCGTGTGCAACGGGCATTGGCGATCGCGGTGTTATCTATCCCAGGGCGTATCTATTTACAAAGAGTCACGACAACGGAAGTCGCTCCTGATTGGTCAGTTACTTGTCAGGTGATTCTAAAAGTTCCATCGCATAGAAGTAGTAGTAGTAGTAGTAGTAGTAGTAGTAGTACATGTAGTAGTAGTAGTAGTAGTAGTAGTAGTGGTAAGTAGCAGTAGTAGACCAGCAAAACATAAAAAAATGCTTTAGAAAAGTATTCCCTGGCATTGGCGGGGTGGATGAAGGGGGGGGGGGCAATGCATGGAAATTCATTGAAAACAGTATATCTTTTCAAAATGAACCAATTTTTGTTCACTTTTCCTCAAAATTTCATCAAACTGATTCCTTGATTTATCTTCGTTTACAAGCTAAATGAGAATAAATTTATCCTCATTTAGCTGTTAAAGGAAGATAAATTTATCCTCATTTAGCTGTTAAATGAAGATAAATTTATCCCCATTAAGCTGTTAAACGAAGATAAATTTATCCTCATTGAACTGTGTTAACGAAGATAAATTTATCCTCATTTAGCTGTTAAACGAAGATAAATTTATCCTCATTTACCTGTTAAACGAAGATAAATTTATCCTCATTTAGCTGTTAAACGAAGATAAATTTATCCTCATTTAGCTGTTAAACGAAAATAAATTTATCCTCATTAAGCTGTTAAACGAAGATAAATTTATCCTCATTGAACTGTGTTAACGAAGATAAATTTATCCTCATTTAGCTGTTAAACGAAGATAAATTTATCCTCATTGAACTGTGTTAACGAAGATAAATTTATCCTCATTTAGCTGTTAAACGAAGATAAATTTATCCTCATTTAGCTGTTAAACGAAGATAAATTTATCCTCATTAAACTGTGTTTATGAAGAAAAATTTATCCTCATTTAGCTGTTAAACGAAGATAAATTTATCCTCATTGAACTGTGTTAACGAAGATAAATTTATCCTCATTTAGCTGTTAAACAAAGATAAATTTATCCTCATTTAGCTGTTAAATGAAGATAAATTTATCCTCATTAAGCTGTAATAGTAATAGATTTGTACACAGTCTTATTTATTTGTATTCAGTGGCACATATTAAATTGTATAGTACATTTGCATATCTCGTTTTCATTTGTTTCAATTATTTGTTTAGAGTGACCAACATTCCTTTATTTTCAAATGATAATTGAGTGAAGAGATTATAGAGCGTGTGTAGAACAGAGATCGATAAGTCAGATATGTGGGTGGTAGTGTGCGGAGATGTGAAAGAAAAATCAAGGAATCAGTTTGATGAAATTTTGAGGAAAAGTGAACAAAAATTGGTTCATTTTGAAAACTGTTTGAAACACTTTTTCTGTATTTTCTGTTTTTAACAAGTAATATATGTTGTTTCGCCACACACGAAAAAGAAATGATCAGATAATATGATGGATAAGTCTTTTTGTTATCCCAAATGAAATGGTGTCTTTTTACAAGACGCGTATTTTGAGTGTAAAACACACTGTACATTCTGTATATGGCAGTTCCCACAAATTAGCAGTATTAGCCAATGGGCAAAAAAACTGAAAAGCGCCCACCCCCAGAAACACAATCTTAAAGGGACTGAGTATCATGGATCTCAAAGTAAATGTGATGATAATAATAATACTCAGTATTAATAGCGGTTGATACATCTGCGCTAATTTATCAGTCGCTATTATTGCTCCAGACTCTTACTTTGCAAAACAAGCAGAAAGAGTACGATAATTTTGATCACATGACTGTGAAATTTTGATCTACCCAGGGTATAGCCACAATACATCCCTTCCTGCGGACCCTGCAATTGATATTACGCCATCGTTGCCAGTTACACCTGGGAGTAGAGGGAATATGTTGGCGAAACACCTTGCCCGAGGATGTAGGCAGTTAAACACGGAGCAATGAACGAGCCTTTTGTATGAGAGTCAAGAGTCCTCATCAATAAACCACTGTGCTCTATAACGTTCTTTGGATATTCGGAAGCTGATAAATTACTATTTGACATTGTTTTCAACCTAATATTATCAACATTCTCTTCAACCTTCATAATCAAGAGAAATCTTTAGAAAGTGCTCCCAACTTGTGTCCGGAGGGTTAAGCAGAGAGGAAGAAAGAAGTGAATATTATCACTATTAATGACCATGTATATTTAGGTTTTCCCGTCCACTTTTTAAATCAATTTTATACTTTTTTCATTAAATTTCGTCAAGTAAATTCAAAGTAAATTTAGTCTTCGGTCATTCATCTTTAGCTTTGTCAATCGAATTCATCATTTCACATCCATTTTCGTTCAAATGGCAAATCGAGTTCGTCATCCTCGGCTTCCATGATCACATTTATGTCTTATTCATTTTATTTTCAATGTTTCCAAATGCTTTATTTTTGTTGATCATAGTTTTATCTAGCTTTATGTGCCAAAAGCAATATATAGATTATTGCTGGATTTAAGCAACAATTATTCTCCATTGCTGCTCTTTAAATACAGCCATGACATGGAGTAGCAATTTACTCGTTTGGGACTCATGATAATTCGTTTTAGAGATCTGATTCCACTGTTCGCAGGATTAAGCAGAGAGAGATAAAAGTGAACATTCTCACGATTAACGACAATGTATTATAATTCGTATTTGTTCAACGTCTTTAAAATTCTATTTGAATCATTTTTTGATTGTTTTAACGTTAGGCTTCCTAGGAAAAGTTTCAATTGTTGTAAAGAACATTTCGGCTTGCAACAAGTAGACTTAAAGATAGCGTGCTAGATCTTGTAATTAGGCTCCCTGGGCAAAGAAGGTGATCCTTTCAGGAATCATAATAGGTCTTTTTACAAGTGATTCCACTCGGTTTATTCCATTGTTCGATTGATTTAGCAGAATGGTATAGAAGTGAACATTCTCAAGGTATACGATGATGTATTACATTATTTTACTTATTTGTTCATCGTCTCTACAATGCTATTTGAATAATTCTTCTTTTTAGGTGATCTGCCGCGTAGCGCGGCAGAGCATCTATTGATATCGTCCGAATCTCTCTTTTTTGTTCTTCTTTTCCCTTCTTTCTGTATGGATTTTGTTCCCTTCTTATCATTCTGGCAGGAATTAATTCCTTGAAATGCTAGAGTGCTGCAATGGCAGCTAGGCTAAAGCCGGGGTAATAATTGAATAGTGCGCCTCGGAATAGAATTTCTAGATAGACGGCGCTATGTAAATGCCTATTATTATTATTATTCTCATGAATGACATGGTTAATGACAATGAAATTTACATGACATGTGCCATATGCATACTTATTGATGCTAACGAAGAGATTTTATTTATTACTGATGCGTGACGTCATCTGGCGCCATTTTGTTAATTTCTATTATTGACCATAATGCCGTCATACATTGTTATTTCTGAATGAGTTTTGATATGCATAAACTTGAAGTCATGGGTAAACTTTTGGTCACACCCGTATCCATGCGCTCATCATGGCGTTTTTGCGTGTGTAGTCTGTACTGAATGTATTAATTCAATTTGTTCTCTAGTATGGTGTTGCTGATACGATTCTAAGCAATTTGAAATAATTTTTAGCCATTATTGACCTTAATTTAGCTCATAGACGTTCGTTAAACCTCAAAATTGACGCACACGCATAAAATTGTCAAAAGTAATAAAAAAGTGCCTATTTCGAAACTGCTATAACTCTTCAGAATGGCTAGTTAGCACCAATTTTTCTTTCACGTATCACGTTTGCTGCTAGCATGCTTTGACGTCAACATAGTGCCATTGAATTTGATTTGATTTCGTAATACTTTCCGTTGTTGTTTTGAATATATCTCGTCCATCCTTACTCTGATGTCTCCCATATTTTATTATGTTGTAGCTGAGCCTTTACTCTACAAATGCACTACGATTCTTTTTTTTAACAGAAGACAGAATCGTGGTCAATATTCCGATTTAAGATGAAAACTACAAAATCTGCCATTATGTTTTATTATATCTCCCATTGAGCTTGTATTATCATGTATTTCCGTCATGGATAGTCATTTATGAATAATATGAAATGGTAGTATGTGTGAATACCCATTTCACATCGAAAGGTTTGAACAAGCCTTTAGACACTTGCATAGACTTACCTTTGGAAAGTGTAAACACAGTATCTAAGCTGTTTGTAAATGTGAACAGGACCTCTGTTCTACGAGAAAGACTGTGTGGCACCTCGAGCACTGATAGTAGTAGCTGTCTGACGCGAAGCGACAATGACCGCCTTCACTTTCACTTTACAGCTGTTCTCCATACAGCTCGCTGGCCTGCAGCAGTTGTCCAAGTCTTGATTTCGATTTGCCTTCGCTTAAGGTTCCGCTTGACCGTGTCCTTGTAGCGAAGCCGTGGTCGACCAATCCCTCTTTCGCCAGCGGGTAGTTGCGAGAATAGTATTTGCTTCGGTAACCTCTCAGAGGGCATCCTGATGACATGGCCTGTCCATCGTAGGTTTTTCCTGATGAGCAGGTCCTCCATATAAGGCAGGTTTGCTCGCTCTAGAATCTCTTTGTTGGTCACCTTGTCCATCCATGTAATTCTCATGATTGCTCGAAGGTGTCTCATCATGAAAACGTGAAGTTTCTTTACTTGACTTTTGTAAAGAGTCAAGCTTTCCGCACCGTACAAGAGAGTGGATAGGACGATAGCCCTGTATATTTTGCACTTAACTCTTGTTGAGACATGATGGTTGTTCCATAGCCTGATTCGCAGTCTACCAAAGGCACTGCTGGGTCTTTGACATTCTTTTCACCAGCTCAGAGTCGATGCGTCCGTCTTTGGATATAGAGCTGCCGAGATAAGTGAAGCCATCTACCTGGTTTAGAGCTGTCCCATCCACAAGGATCTCCTCCTCCTCTTGATGGTCTGTCCCTGGTTGGAATAGTACTTCAGTCTTTTTGATGTTTATTTGTAGACCGAACTTCTTTGATGCTGATGAAAATACAACTATAATATGTTGCATCTGCTCTGGTGTATGAGCAACAAGAGCACTGTCATCTGCAAAGAGGAGTTCCCTCACGAGAATCTGTGTAGACTTCGTCTTAGCTTTGAAGTGTGCGACATTGAAGAGGTCGGCGTCTTGACGTGATTGTATGTATACACCCTCCTCAAAGTCCGCAAAGGCCTCCTCCAGCATCGCCGAGAGGAAGATGGAGAACAGCGTAGGGGCCAACACACATCCTTGTTTTACACCGTTACTTACAGGAAGCTATCGGATGTTTCGCCTGCTTCCTTGACTTTAGCCATCATACCCGTGTGTAGTGACTCTATCATTCCGGTGAACTTCTCAGGGCATCCATACTTTCGGAGTAGTTGCCATAGACCTGTCCTACCTACAGTGTCAAATGCTTTGGTGAAATCCACAAAAACCACATAGAGCGATTGGTTGTGCTCGATACACTTCTCCTGTAATTGTCTGAGGCAGAAGATCATGTCTACTGTGCTCCGGTTGTTTCGGAATCCGCATTGAGTCTCTGGCAATATATCCGGTGTAATGTGGGCATTCAATTTGTTAAGAAGGATCCGGGCAAAACTTTCCCTGCTATCGACAATAGCGATATTCCTCTGTAGTTTCCACACTGAGTTATATCTCCTTTTTTGAAGATGGTGACAATATTAGCATCCTTCCATTCCTGAGGTACAGAGCCTTCTGCCCATGCTTGTTGTATCAGCATTAGTAAACTGTTGATTAGCGTGGCTCCTCCGTGCTTCCATATCTCGCTTGGTATCCCATCCACTCCAGGGGCCTTGCCATCAGCCAAGGAGGCAATTGCCAGGTTTAGCTCTTTTCGTGTTGGAATATCATCGAGTGCAGTAACTACAGCTGTTTGTAAATGTGAACAGGAACTCTGTTCTACGAGAAAGACTGTGTGGCACCTCGAGCACTTATAAGCTACAATTAAAGGGATTGGGTATCTTTGTCTCAGATTCTAGCTCATGCTGCAATCATAATTATGAACCTTTAGATCAGTTATAGGAATCCCATGACTTTTTATAGCCGATCGCCTGTCTGATTATCAAGATATTCATGATTGGAAATCGAAATTAAAATTATAACACTACAGTCTATTGGGGAAAATGAATATGGTAAAACCGGTCACTCAAAGGTGTTTACTTTTTTGAGGCACTTCATGCTCATTTTGAAGCGCACTTTTTTTAGGGCTTCAATATTATACCATATCACAGACACTGATAACACGTAGGGCCATGCATCTCAGATTTGTAAAACTGGAAAGCATGCAAGTCTTGTATCTCATGGGCCAGGCAAGGGATAGTAGTATAATTAGACACAGACCCATATAGAAGATGTATTTCACTATTTTACATAATTATACAGAGCATAAATTGATTTCTAATCAGCAGGTTAATCATTGACGATTTAAGTAATACTAATATATGGTATATCTTTATCTATGACGCTACAATAGATCATTTAGATGAGTAATATTAGTTATTTAAGAAAAGGGAATTTGAGTTGTGTGATTTGTAGAATAATAGAGGTTTAGACCAACCCAGCAGTTTACAAGTTTTAGCACGATGTTTTATGCAGTGGAACAAGAGCACGGAGAGCATTTTCTATCATCAGGGAAATAATACTTTTCCTTTGCTATCTTACTCCAGCTAAGGAGTTATTTTGGAGTTTCAAGGGAACATAGAATCTTCCTGTCACTTTATTGCACAGTTATGAATATTCATGTATTAAAATAAAACTAACATTTGATTCCAGATGATCAAACAATCACTTCATGTATCTATGCAGTAGTTGATGAACATACCTTAACCTCTACAACGAAAACATCCTTTCTTAAGTTCAGAGAGTAACACCGTGAACAAATACATATTGTTTAAATATATATTTGCATTGCTATATCCGCGGGGCAAAGTTAAAATCGAAGAGATAATGATTTGACAATATCCTATAACTATATATCATATATCATCCCAAAAGCAAATATAAACTAACCCCTCAAAATTGATGGGACCCTTTGGAGAGATAATTTGTCATTAAAGACAACTTAAACAGTGCTCTCAAGTACAGGGGTTCTAATGAAGCATTTCAATCATGATAACTATGAGCGGGCAGTGGCGTAGCACTATTACCGTTAAAGGGGGGCACTGGTCCTACTAACAATAGGTGGACGAAATGCGGAGAGCTTACAGGGGATCGCAGATCTCCTTATCTGCTTATAATTTTTTTTTTCAGTTTCCCTTTCCTTCCAAATTCTCCCTCGGTAAACATCTCATCTCTCACTCTCACTCTCACTCTCTCTTTCTCTTTCTCATCACATTCCATATTCATTTCAATTGATCATTCGATTGAGCGGATGACTAGCGTGACCCTTTGTATGCCAACCGGACACTAATGATATTAAGTAGGTTATTGGTTCTCGTGACGGAACTTGGAATTCATTCTTTCTGTATTTTTTTCTTTCAATTCATGACATTAATAACCTTGAATTTTAAAATGCTGAGTGGATCATAATTTCACATTTTAAAGGAAAAGAGGAAGACAACTGCAATATGTAAGCCCAATTCCCAGTTTTATATGATACAACACTAAGACGTATTTGAAACTGAAACATCCTTAGGACCCCGGATTCTCTGGCATTTTCGATGTCACGAGGTTGAAAAAAAGAAAATGAGTCAAATATTTGTCAAAGCTTTAATATACGGTTGATATGGTAGGACTATAATCTTTTATTAAGATAAGAATCTCATGCATTAATCGGAAAGAACAATGACACTAATAAACGCTAACAAAACACACGTAACACTTTATCTCCCTCAACTAAAATTGATATTAATTTGTTTAATCAGTCTATCATCATGGAACGTGATCTTCAGTGAGTTCTTTTGCATCCCATTTTATTGAGATTAAAAATCACATAAAGTGCGAGGGGGATAAATTCTTGGACCCCGTCACCAGTATGTTAACGCCCCTTTATATATCCTATATTCACGGACGGTATATAGAAAACACACACACCAAAAAAAAAATCACATGACCCTTTAAGCCTTTAGTCGGTTTTGAGTCGGGTTGGCGATGTGGCTGAGTTATAATAAATTGCTAATAAAGTTGCAACAAATTTATAGTTATTTTATGCAAATTAAATGCATATCTTTATCGTTTAGATATCTTAAACCCATTCAACTTCTCCAAAATAAAGCAGCGCGGCTCATTCATTGTAAACCAAAATTTGTCCATGTCTCCCCTCTGTATTTCTTGCTTATGCGCTTTGTGTCTAATGAAAAGGAGCTTTATAATAAATGTTGAGTTATTAAGTGATCTGCCGTGTAGCGTAGCAGAGCACAACCCTTTCCCCCCCCCCCCTTTTTTTATTTATGGATTTCGTTCGCTTCATATCATGAACGACATGGTATATGCCAATGAAATTTGCATTAAATGTGACATATGCATGATTATTAATCTTAACGAAGAGATTCATTTTTATTACTGATGCGTGACGCCATCTAGGCGCCATTTTGTGAATTTCTATTATAAACCATATGTCCATCATACGTTGTCATTTCTGAATGATATTTGATATGCATAAACTTGACGTCATGTGTAAAGTTTTGATCACAACAATGTCCGTGCGCGCATCATGGCGGACGCATACGCGTGCGTCAAATTTTAAAATTGGTCCAAATGCTTTTTGGACCAATTTACTACACGTTTCAGACCTTCTTGTACATTTCAAAAAATTGCGCGCGAGGACGCATGCGAGCGCGATTTGCGTGTGTCGTCCGTACTTAATGTATTAATTGAATTTCTTCACTTGTATTGTGTTGCCGATAACATTCTTAGCAATTTGAAATCACTTTTAGCCATTATTGACCAAAATTTAGCTCATAGACGTTCGCTAAACCTCAAAACATATGAAAAAATGCCGAAAGTGGTAAAACAAAAGTCCCTATATTGAATCGGCTATAACTCTTCAGAATGGCTGGTTACCTCCAATTTTTCTTACATGTTCTGATAGGGTATGAATTGGAGATGCAATTTCATGTATCACTTTTGCTGTTGGATTACTCTTTATGGGACTCGTGATAATTTGTTTTAGAGTTGATTCCACTTAGTTTATTCCATTTTCGCAGGATTAAGCAGAAAGAGATAGAAATGATAATTTTCATGATTAACGACGATGTATTATTATTCTTTTTTGTTTATGTATGCTTTGATTTCTGTAGCATCACATGGCATCCACATGGCAGAAAAATAATCATCAGTACTGGGTTTATAATTTAAAGAAAACTGAATTTGAACCCTGGGACATAGACTCTCTCTCTCTCTCTCTCTCTTTCTTCCTTCTCAACACAGAGTATGTAATGTGCACGTATATACCTCGATCATAAAGAAAATAATCACTAATATCGCTGAAATTATTCTCCTTCCCCTTTTTTATTCTTCTTCCCCTTCTTCTTCTTCCTCTTCTTCTTCCTGGTAGTATTATTATTATTATTGTTACTGTTGTTTCCACTTTATTATTGTAATTATCATAATTGTTATTTGTATCATTATCATTATTATAATCATTATTATCATTATACTATATTATTATTATCAGTTCACAATCTGCGCAGTCTTCCAGATGTTCAGTTGGATGTTGGTGGCACACTCATTAGCCCTTCAAAAACAATAAGAAACCTTGGCGTTGTATTTGATTCTTGCATGTCGATGTCTCACCATATTTCTCACATCTGTAGTATGGTTACGTTTTATTTAAGGAATATTGCTAGAATCAGAAGGTTTATTGACCAATCTGCTTGTCATAATGCTGTGCGTTCTTTAGTTCTATCCCGTATTGATTATTGTAATGGGCTTCTCTCTACCATTCCCTCGACTAAATTGGATCGTGTGCAACGGCTACAAAATTGGGCAGCCCAATTGATATTTCAGGTTTCTAGGGACCATCCATCTCAACCACTCTTGAGATCATTACACTGGCTTCCTTTGAAACAAAGAATAATTTTTAAATTACTCCTGTTTGTATTCAAAATACTCAATAATCAAGCTCCACAATATTTAGATACATGTTTGAATTTATATACACCTGCCAGGGCGTTGAGGTCAGCCAGTGATCCTCTCCGTCTCACATATTCAGTTACCCGCACATTAGCCGGGGATAGGACTTTTACTGTTTCTGCTTCAAAATACTGGAATGATTTACCACTTAGAATTAGACAGTCTCCATCAGTTATTACCTTCAGAAAGGCTTTAAAAACACATCTTTTTTGCAGTTTGTAGCTATAAGTTTTTCTTATTATATGTATTTATGTAATTTTCATATTCATTCAATGTAAGCGCTTTGGGCCTTATGGGAAAAGCGCGGTATAAGTAATAATAAAAATAATAATTATCAGCATCAGCAGCATAATCATCATTGTCAGTAGTATAGTAGTACATGAAGGCCTAGTAGTAGTGGTAACATTCTTACCCTTAATTATTATCATAATTATCTTTCGCAATACATGTACCTAAGATTTATTGCTATATTACATCCAATATGACTGTCAGAATTCTCAATTCGTTGCTGAAATTTTTTCAAGAGACAAAAAGGAAACATTCGGAAAAAGATTTTAAAATTAAGGAAAAAAAGGGGTTTTTAAATAAAGTAAAATATAGATTTTATAATAAAGTAAAATAGAATATAAAGTAGAATATATAATGGATCATTTTAATGGTAGAATGGTTAATAAAACCATTTCTATATTTCAAATGAAAGTCTAGCAATAAACGAATTTGCACAGTGCGCTATTACAGCAATATATTCTGGTCTATTGACCTATTCGGGTTCAAGGCAGGTTTGTGCAATGCATCGTATAATACAAAAACCAAGAGACTATACAAAGATGCCATAATGAATATAAAAAATTGTAACTTTAGGAGAAAATATATCACCCTTAACAACTTATACATTAAGTATGTAAAATAAGTTGTGGAAACCGGGGTCATTCTCCCCGAAAATGCCGTCCAAAGTAAACAAATATAAAAAAATAAGAAGAAATAAAATCACGTTTTGGTTGGTCTACTATAGAGATTGCATGTGGGAGGAAACTAGTTGGAGCTCCACAAAGATTGAACCTTCACATCTAAAAAATTGCACTGAAGTTAGGTCAGGGCCCTGTTTCATAAAACTTGCTATCAGTAAAAAGTGTCACTTTTCTAAAAACAAATGTGCTCTCAGCCAATCAAATGCAACAATTTCAGTAGCTTGTAACAGTTATTGCAACTTGTTATCGATAACAAGTTTAATGAAACAGGGCCCTGGGGGTGTTTCATCAAGCCTTAAAATTGATCTTGTTTGTTGTTTGTTTTTTATTTCTGCGTTTTCAAAAAAATACATAATCATATACATAAATTAACAATATTTGGCGATGACAAATCTTTGTTGATTATTCATTTGTTTAAATCACCAAAGTGAAAACCAGGCATAATCAATACCAGAGGCGGCACTCGGGGGGATCAATGGCCCATTTTTTCAAGTATATACTTAAGTGAACGTCCCGTTTTCTCCTGAAAAGTGCCCCTTTTACACAGATGAATATCCCTTTTTATTTGTGCACTTATGCAATTTGTTCTTTTTCACTTCTTTTCAAAGTACCTCTTGTTATTTCAGATAATTGCTACATTTTAAAAAAAAATAATAATAATAATAATATTCCGCTTTTATATAGCGCCCAATACATCGATCCAACGATGTGCCTAAGCGCTTTACAGATATATTATTACCCCGGTCATCGGATTCAGGCTTACCCGCACACAATGTATGCACATTTTCCACTCCCTGGGGAGCATGCCAGCCAGTCGCCATTTTACAAGCGCACACTTGCTTATCCAACCGCATGAACTTTCGCATCCTACCGGGTACCCATTTAACACCTGGGTGGAGAGTAGCAAGTGCAGGTAAATATCTTGCCAAAGGATATTAGTGCCGTGTCGGGATTCGAACCCTCGACCTTCGCCTCTCCAGTCAAGCGCCTTAAACCACTCGACCACGACACTCCTAGAAGATGTGCCCTCTGTTCTATACTTTTCTATTCATATCTGCCCTACAAATATGTGCTTCTATTCCATTCATATACTCTCTCTCATTAACAAACAATCAAACTCCATTATAAAAAAATAAAAAATATACACCGACTTATAACAAAAAAGCATTGGTAGGGTGAATATTCACCGTCAAACAAACACACCGTACATCATTGAATCACATTATTGCCCTTAACATCATTTCATAATTACCACCATGTGCTAGCGTAAAATCTCATCCATTCACTCTTTGCCCCCCCCCCTTATCTTGTTAAATGACAAACAATACATGGCTCACATGCAAAATAAAATTTACACAGATTACAAAGCTTTTAATGTAAAAACATTATGCTCTAGTGTTAATGAATGAAATCGACATTTTTTAAATGATGACGATAGTAAGTTCATTCAAGGAATACAAATGATACAAATGAAATTACTGCTATTAAAGTGACAGCCAGTCGGTAAAACTACTGCAGCTGATATTTGCCACTGTCTAGCCAAGGTACCTTAAGTTTTTGGAGATTAAAAGAGTCATATTTGAGGATTACTGTTATTCATATGGTTGTTAATCTAAAGGTGATAAATATTGTCAATTATCAATCTTTTCTATAAACTTTGGCAACATAATTCAGACTTAATATATTTCCTACAGGACAAATCTGTTGTCAATGCAATTACAATGTTCTGTTGTTTTTTTTGTATTTGTTATTTTGTAATTGCTACAATTATAGCACATTATGCATCAACAGGTAATCATCGACTCATGATCATGCCAGCAGCGCCTTTAGAAAGAGGTCCAAATAGGCTAATCAAATTGGTTCACTGCTGCCCAGATGAATTGCCACTTTGAAATTTCCACTTTGATATTTTAAGATTTATTAACATGAATAGAATTATCTATGTAATGTGGATTTGGAAACAATAACCTCCATTACAGAATCATAGCTTTTTAGATCAGCAACAACACTTAACATGATAATTCTCAAAAGTGCAGGCCTAAATTGCAAAGCTAACTTAGTATGGATTATAATATTCGGTTCTTGTATAGCGCATGTCTTGTAAACGTCTCTATGCGCTTCCAAATTTGGAAATTATTACCCCGGCATTAGCCCATTTACCTCACCTGGGTCGAGTGTGCCAAATGTAGATTAATGTCTTGCCAAAGGACATTAGTGCCGCGGCGGGACTCGAACCGCGGACCTTGTGATTCACAGTCCGGTGACATATCCACTCGACAACGATCAGACTTTGGTTTTTATCCTCCAACTGTAACTAGTTATTTTTCTTTCTTCTGCAGTATTGTAAATTACCATTTAAAAGAGGGAAATCTTGGAAGTATCACTGAAAATGTTACTTCCTCTAGAATATTATATGATAAAAACTTAACAAACCAATAATCTCACAATCGATGGCAAAATGTAAGTACCTTGACTGGAGCAATTTTATTGGCGTCAGAGGATTTAATTTGAATTTTTTTTTTTTCCTCAAGTGTTAATTGAAAAAGAAAGCAACCAGTCCATGATACCGAGATATGTTGATCATTGTGGTCCCTCTTGGTGCTGTGAAAATAAGCTTGTATCTGTAGGCTGGCTGATGTTCCATATGAAGCATAATGTTGCAGGTAATTCTGGCTCTGCGGTCTAGAATTGGAATTTAAAGTTATGTAACAAAAATAAATACTAGTGTAACAAATTTTGTATTTTTGATTATGTCAATGACTTTGATTTCTAAATAAATAAAGTAAAAGAATCGAAACTGTTCTATAATAATATTGAGACAAAAGCAGTTTTAGATGATTTATAATTCATTTGTTTGCTTTGGAGAAAAAATCCTTTCATAATAATTTGTGTATGTTTTATACAACAGAATTGGTAAGATGGATATTAGACTTCTTACAATGATTATGAACACTGTCCTTATGTCTTTTCTTTGTTAATGATTGCTGTAGGGGCATGGAAAAAATGACAGGCACAGAATATACTCATAAAAATCAAGTATGTTAACCGATAGTACCTTTCTTATCAACTTGAAGAGATAGACAATAACTTAAGGATGAAAGTCCAGATAACATGAATTAGCAGTACGTATAGATCCACAGCTCATTTTTTTTGCAACCTTAGATTTATAACGGAGATATATATATATATATATGTCATGAAGAGAGCAAATATATTCTCACATGAATAGTGTCACTGTATATAATGTGTTCTATAGAACATAAGTACATTTTCATCAGTGATTCTAATTGTAATTTAAATGTATTTGTTTCCACACATTGTTACCAACAACATTGAAGGTTTTAGACATTGGCAAGATGGACTATTGAGTCTGATCTTGATCTTGGATATTCTGCTCTTGAACCAAACACCGGTTGTAAACAGAATTAACGAATATTCCCTTCTGGTGATTAAGGAGGGAAAGAGATATATTAACTGGCATATAACAAACAGAGCAGCTTACACCATTCATATGCTTATTAAGGTTTGTTCAATCACATCTGTATACATGAATTGCTGCCCTATTCTTTGTACAACATTTATCACAGTCTGGCATATCTAGTAATTTATTTATGATTTAGACCTGTCGTGGTTAACTTCCCCTTACATGGAATTATCAGTTTGTGATTGCACCTCAACCCTTTAATCATATATGAAAATCAAGATTGCACACAAATTAGTAATTTATTAATAATTATGTAGGTCCACAAGGAAAACGAACAACCTTACCTTTGTTAAGTTTGTTTAAATACTGGTGTTCAAATTTTGCTGAGAAGATCACGTCACATGGCCGCTTAGCACCGTAGTTTCTAGCTGTAGGCTACACCTAGACATTGCGCTACATTACATTACGCAGATCCAAACCCTTTCCTCGGGGCCGAGGTAGGATAGGAACTAAGTCCAAGACGGTGGAGACATGGTGGGAGAGAACTCCTGGACTAAAGATCCATTTGGTTGTTAGGCCTACGACTCGAGGTCCACTCCATCTCCGAGTCTGTCAAAAGAAAAATGAAATTAAGAAAACATTATAATATAGAGCTCGATACACATCTAGAATCTAGAATCTAACTTGTTACTGTTATGTGTAGACTTTACCTCACTAAAATAGTGAATACAGTAGTCTAGATCTAGGTCCAGATCTAGGACTTGTAGAGACTAGGGCTACATTAGACCGAAAATGTCTCTTTCGTTCGTTAGCCTCTTATTTGGGTAGGGTCGGCTCCTCTCTTTGGAGACAGAAGCCGACCATAGGGTCTGCTCTGCAAACTTTGGTGGCACGATCGGGCCACCAAACTTTGGACTAAAAATGTAATTTTAGCGGATTCATATCCGATGCATTTATTCTTGAAAATTAGGCCTAGGCTAATATACATCGGTTCCAATTACCAGATTGACTGTATGATGCGTTTAAGGGTCTTTTTCACTTTTTTTTTTTTTTACCCAATTCGCGAGAAAATATTTAGCGGCGATTCAGCCAGCCGGTAAATAAGCGGGGGTAAGGAGCACTTTTTTCCTTTTTTTGCCCAATTCGTGAGAAAATTCCCCTTTTGGGGGGGACCAGGGGGGCGGGCCCGTCGGGCCTCCCCCTTGGATTTGCGCCTGCCATTAAACGCATCATTATGAAGCACCCCCATAGTATGGGTATTTCTTTAATAAAAATGGCATTTGTCAACCTTCTCCGGTCAGTGGAGCCAGACGTAGTCTCAGCGGAACAACCGTCGAGATCAGCTGAGACTGAAGCTTTCGGTCTACATCTACCCCCTCATGTAATGAAGATGTAGACTTTTAAAAATTCTACATCTAGGCCTAGATCTAAATCAAGACCTAACTTGGGTCAATAATAAGTAGATCTAGAAATAATCTAAGCCTACTTTTCTAAATCGACAACTAGTTACGCACTCGCAATACCTCACCTTCACCATGTTCATGGCCACCCTAACCCTAACCCTAACCCTCACCCTCACCCTAACGTACCCTAACCCTAACCCTAACTATTCTCTTAATTTCCAGGCTATTTTTCTACTTTGGGCAGAATCCGGAGAATTACCGAGTACTTTCTTCTTCCAAAATAATAAAGTTTTTATCAACAGAATAAATATTGTTAAAGAAATGTGAAATTTACTTACTTTTCCAGCACCCCTCTTGCAATGCCAGTAGTTTTCGTGGTTGATTGACCCGAAATTGACTAGTCTTGAATACAGAGCCCTTGATTACAGAAAAATTATCAAAATAAATTTTAGCTTAAAATTGGTTTGATGAAACAGCTCACAAGTAGGCCTATAAATTTTAAGCTGAAACTGATTCGGCCTAAAAAATTGATTTTCAAAATCAAAATCAATTTTAGTTGATGAAACATCCCCCTATTCTAACTTCAGTGCGATTTTAAACGAATTGGTCTTGAATGAAATGCAAAGATGTATATTTTTCAATACGTGTACATACCTGAAGGAAAATTACTTGTTTTCTAATTTCAGAGATTTTATCCTCTTCTGTCTGGGTCGCTTTGCCTGAATCAAGAATGTTTTCAGGGTCAAAAGCTAGTAGAGGAAAGGAATAAGAGAAAGAAAGATAGAGGAGGTGGGGTATTTAAGAGGGAGGGGTGGGTGAATAGAGTGGGAAATATAGACAGTTGAATAGAAGTAGAAAATGAGGGAGAGAGAGGGAGAAAGGATAAACACCAAGTTTGGAGTGATAAATTATATACATTTTAGGGAGAAAGTGATCAATTTTTATAACATTTTGATCAAAATCTTTTTTAACTTGGACATGTTCTTGGTACAATGTTGTGGCCTTTCATTTCAATATCATAAATGTATTAGCCCTATTTTTTCAACCGTATTCCTCATATGGTTTAAAACAAGGAAGAAAAGGTATCAACGCAAATAAGAATCAATTTCGTAAGTTTACATTTACGTAGACACAGAGTATCTTAATATCAACTATAATTATCAATAATAGGCCTATATATCAGCTAAATGGAAAATATGTATTAGAAAGGTTAGATTCTGCTCGGTGTTCGAAAAAAGACACACAAATACAAGAGATAATGATGCTCCTTACACTAAATATTGTTTTACTAATTTTCGCCCTTAGGGATTTGTCAAAGTAATGGTTTCATTTGACTTTGAAAAATGTTATTATTATACTTTTAAAATATTCGCATCCTATCCACCTCCTATCTTTCTCTATCCCAATCCTATACATTATTTAAAAATGTATTATACTTGCACATCCCGTCCCTGGCTTGAACTAGAAACTCGCGATTGGCCAGTCGCAACCAATACCTTTGGTTTAAATCATACACCAGACAATGCTCTTGTGGATCGAAGTTATCGATTAAATACATTTTATTATTTCTTGCCGAAATGTTGGTTGCAAAATAAGACCCCTCTTTAATACACTTTACTCAAAATACCTTAATGATGTTGTAGGGGAATATCTACCCCATTGGCGCACTTGTGTACAAGAAATCAATGGTAGAAATTTACAATGATAAGTAGCATAATGATATATAAATAAAACCTGCACAGAAACCTCACCTTCATCTTGCGTACCTTCTTGTGAAACAGCAACGGCTTGGGTGACTCCAACAAGACACAGACATGAAAAAAGAACTAGAGTGATGAAAAAGAACGACTTCATCTTGAAAAATGTGTTGATAGTAGCCGAGAGATTTGTCGTCATTTAGTTCGAAAGTAAAGGTTTTATAATAGAATTTCTGCAATCACTTTGATGAGAAGATAAATGCGTGGTGATTTCGAATGTCCAAGGAGCGGGTTGGCTTCGGTATTTATACCACTTAAGCCCCTCCCACTCTTTGCCAAATTTGGTGACAAGGAGAAGCCCGATCTAGTTCGGCACTACCATTTGTGTATTAACCAGATTTTGTGTGTATTATGCCTATTTTTTTTTTTTTTAAATTCAAAGTCTCTAGAACCGTTTACATTAATATGTATTATGCTGAGCTGAGCAATAGCACACAATAGGCTAGCTTGACATCCAAATTAAAATGTAAAAGGGGCAAGGTTATTTCTTATGTAGAAGTACATGCAGACAGTCACCCTTTCACATGCGATCCTTAAACATGTTTGTGATGATAGCTCAAGGGGACTTATGACTAATTTCTATTTCTATTTTGTTTGACTTCAGCTTTCCAAACAGGACCACTTAATAGGATAGACCACCTTGCTACCTTCAATGCCTTTTTTAGTTATTAAAAATTCTCAATGGAGTGAAAGATTTGTCAGGAAGTTATCCAATCCAATCTGGGAATTTGTAGATCGCCAATATCTAGCTGCCTACTCAAAGGTACTGGTGGAGGAGACTGAAACAGACATAAAAATAGAACTAGAGTGATGGCAAAGAACGTCTTCATCTTGACAAATGTGTTGATGGAAGCTAAGAGAATTGATTAAAAAATGACTTCGAAAGTGAAGCTCTATAGGAGACTTTCTGCAATTACTTTGATGAGAAGATGAATGCGTGGTGATTTCGACTGTCCAAGGAACGGGTTGGATTCGGTATTTATACCACTTAAGCCCCTCCCACTCTTTGCCAAATTTGGTGACAGGGAGGGGCCCGAGCTAGTTCGACACAACCCTTCGTGAACTTAAGGAAACCTCTCGGGATAGCTCGGCATCACTCGTGTAACCTCGCTGAGAGGCTATTAATGATAATAATAATAACAATAATAATAATAATAATAATAATAATAATAATAATAATTATAATAATAATAATGATAATGATAATGATAATAATAATAATAATAATAATACTAGAAATGCAATCGTGTCAGAACGATATGCGTGCAATGACGCCATGTTTTTACGTGTCAAACGAAAGAGCATCTGTCGGACTAGTTATGCAGAGTATGAAATAGCATTTCATGTCATGCTTGACCGATTTTAAAAATCCGGCTTCGAGATGCTCTGCATTTGGCCACTTGGAATGTGCCTGTAAAATTTTAAGAAAAATAAAGATCGTTCTGGGGGCCAAAAGCGTGAACCCGATTTGCCCCATAGACAATGCGTGTAATGCATGGGCGGAAAACGTACAGGATCTGTATTATGACCGGACTTAAATTTTTTTTTTTTTCTCTCTCTTTATGTCTCTTTATGTCTCTTTATGGGCCGTATTTGGTATCATTGGAAAGAGGATTTCATGGTTGTTATTGTAAACCACTCTCTTTTTTTCTATGATAATCCTATCGAAACGTGTAATGTAAAATAGATTTATAGGACAAAATGGCGTCTTAAATGGCCCCCTTGACCAATTTCAAAAATCCGGCCACAACGTGCCCTGCGTATTGCAACTCGGCATGTCAATGCAGATTTTCAAGGAAAAAAAAGGACGTTTAAAGGGCGAAAAGCAGTCTGAAAAAATGACGTCATAGCCGATACGTGTTAGATTCGGGCGGAAACTCGGCGGAATTCGTGTAGTGACCTTTGTTTAAATGCGATTTATTCACAATTTTCTGTGTGAACATATACTATACTTGGTATCATTCGAAAGGGCATTTTATTGCGGTCAGTTTGACACCATTGTTATCTTCGCGCAATGTATTGCACGCATTAAACGCGCTATTACGTAATGCATAGTAAATTCATCATTTTTGGCGATAACTTTGCGCTGACAAGTTCGAATTTTACCAAACTTGGCAGACAGTTGTCACGTATATGGATACATATGTCTGCTAAGTTTCATTGATGTAGATATAAAGATCGCCAATTTAGAGCAAGTTGAAGTTATTTCTCAATTTTCTTGAAAATGGCGAATTTGGAGGGCATTTTTCGCAAAGTCGGTTAGTGTTAGGGTATATAATTTTGTGTATGGCTGGAAAGGGCATATGTTCAAGTATCTAAATCCAAAAAAGGGTACGGGTCTGCCAAGCCATGATGGAGATACGGCCACAGAAAGAAAGCCAATTCCCAGAACTTTAGAGGGCGCTATTTATGTTTTGCAAAGCCAATGGAGCGTGAATTTTGGCATGGCTATGTGCAATTATGAGATAAAGATAATATGAGATTTAAAAACAAAACGGAATTTATATGAGAAAGTTATTGCAATTTTTAGATTTGTAGGGGTCTATTTTTCAAGAATTTGAGAGATTGTTGACGGAGACGGTTTCAGATTTGAATTTTGACTATGAAGATGGCATTTTGAAGGTCAAGTTATATGTCGCAGATGAAAAAACATCTCTTAGACTATCTAAAGGAATTTGTTAGAAGTTTGTAGGGTCTAGGATAGTGGAGATAGGAAGGAATGAAGAAAGGCCTTAAAATGGACCAGAAACGGACAAAATGGCGCCTGGATGGTTATGCATGAGTGATTTCGAAAATCGAAAAAGTAGGTGACCTTGAGGAGATATCAGAGATTACGCCTACGAAATTTGAAAGGAAAAGGACATGAGGAAGGCACCTAACTAGGAATAACAAGCACTACGTGCAAAACGAATGGGATTTCCGGACGATAAGGAAAACAAGAATATTAATGGGGCAGAATGTGAACGCAAACAAGGCAATGACGAAGGTCGTCATTGCAAATAATAATAATAATAATAATAATAATAACACTGCATGCAGAGACATGTCTCCGCTGAATGCTAGAGAGTCAGAAAAGAGAAAACATGTCTCTGGTCAGAACGAGAAAACGAGTCCTTTGTTTTTTTTTTCGAAGTTTCTAGAACCGTTTTCGTTTTACATAAGCTGAGCTGAGCTATAGCGCAGAATAGGCTAGCTTTGCCTCCAAATTAATGGCAAAAATGTGAAAGGGCCAAGGGTATGGGCATGGAGAAGTATTTGTAGACAGCCACCCTTTTACGAGCAAACTTTAAACATATGTAATAATGTTTGTGATGACAGCTAATTACCCGTCGGGGTAGTTTTCCGGAGGGGTAATTGTCCTTGGGGGGGGGGGGGTAATTGTCCCGCTGGTAATTTGCCTGGGTGTGATTGTCCAGGGGGTTAATGTCCTAGAACCGTCGGGGAGTTATCCAATCCATTCTGGGAATGTGTAGACCGCTAATATCTAGCTCCCAACTCAAAGGCACTGGCGGATGAGATTGAAAAACAACTGAACATGTCGTCCATGATTCACCTGGGAAAGACTGGGGTTTTGGCTAGTTGTATATGGAATAGATGTGGGTTTTGAAAGTATAGGAGGTTTAACAAGAGCCTAGTATCTCCTTGAAAGAGCAAAGGTATTGAGGAAGACTGTTCCACAACCTGTGTGCAGAAGCAGCGAAAGATCTATCGCCAAGCAGAGAATTTTCAGAAAGATAAAACACTTACATTTTGAAGACATAACGAATGAAAGTACTTTCCCCAAACTACAGAAAAAATATTAACCATTGCTGCTGATGAAAACATAGATTTGTATATTGCCTTTTTGAGAATCCCAAGTCCCCCTCCCCTTTAGAACGTTCCATCGTCAATCTTCCGACCCCCAAGGGCCTTACTTAATTTGCCATCAGTTTTTACACTAGGCCTGTGTGGTTCGCATTTTATTAGGGGGAAATATTATGTATCGCTCTGATTCCACGAATGCAAGAAGAAATATAAATCCCCGTCACGTCCCTGTCCAGAAAACAGTACCAACAGATCGTGATCGAGTTACCTTTACAAATTGTGCCAGGAAGATTTGTACATGGGAAGATATGATATGATGATGATGATGATGGTGATGATCGAATCAATGAATGCTTTGAGGGTAAAGACTAAGCTGACTTTATCAGCTTTTGATAGAGTAATTTTTTGTCCCATATTATTGGTAACAGAGTGTAAAAAAGAAAATAAAACATATCTTTCACTTGGCGACAGGAATTGCTTTCAATTAGATAATCTGGTGATTACAAGGGGGAATTCCTGGTGTTTCACCAAATATTGTAGCTGCTTCGAGGTACAGCGGTGCGGATTTGACAACCATGAGATTAGAAAACAGAAGTCACCGAAATGACAGAGAGAGAGACAGAAAGAGACAAAGAACGAATGAGAGAGAGAGAGAGAGAACGAAATGACTCCTACAAAATTATATCATTCTTTACTTACTACACTCACAATGATAATGTTGTTTTGGTGCAAACTCGCATTTTGTTTGGTATAGTTTGGTATGGTTTTCCGTATTAAAAAAAACATTTATTTACAATGCATACGTATTTTTTATAAACGTGAAAAATAATTATTATTATTATTTAAAAATAATACAGATGGATCGCTCTATTCAGAGCCAATAATCAAATGGATCTGTTCTTCTTAGCGGTCTAGTAATGTCTTGTAACATGAGTAAGGAGGGAATTCCCCGCTTCTTACCAAATTCGAGTAATTTAAAGGCCAGGTTCATTGATTTTGAAATCGACTGAATTTGGTATCATTGTAATCAGAACATTACACTGAGTAAAACTATCACATTTGTGTAACTTGTAAATTCGTGCGAAAATTATAAAAGTTGATTAAACTTGACGAAATATCACCCCACTCGAGACCCCGAAAACATCGTAAGTCAGGTGATTTTTGAGTGACGTAGCACAATGAACAATTAATACAATGGGCCGCTCAGCTGATCGGTGCGCGATGCAGTTTGCGTGCAATTCACATGTATTGCATTGACTCTTGAGGACCGTACCCATTCTTACCCAACGTTGTTTACCTTCATCAAAGTCACCCTGAAAATATCGATATGGACGAAAACATACTTGATTTGAGTTTTGAGGAGATAGAAGAAGGAAGTACCTCGGACAACGACAACGACAATGGAGATTTGGGAGATCTAGACCTAAAGAAGATCTGGAAGATTTTGCCGAAGTCGATGGACAAGCACAAGCTGTCGGGGCAGCCGCAGTCGCTGCGTATCTACATGAGCCCGCATATCACAGCCAGGCCAGCCGGCCCGGCGCTTGATCGAGCTAGCTGTGAATCGCGAACCGGACTGATCTAAGTCTTCTCTCGACTTCCACTTTCCCCATTTATCTATCAAAAATCTAAACTAATCGGCCTAATCAGACATTTTCGTAATGAATATTTGGACAATTATATGTAAACTTGTCGCATATTTTGCCCCAGAAGAGTCGTTAGTTCAGCATGCAAAATGTCTTAGGCACTCCCAGATCCGACACATACACGCTGAGCTGCCCTCAGAATATGTGATTATTTTCCCGATTTTTATGGTCAAATGTGACGGTAAATAACATAAAAATCGAATACACATTTGTAGAAAGTATTATTTATTCAGTGTATCTCATTCAAAGTGCCTAAAATAAAGGAAATATCACAACTGGCGGTAAATATACAAACAACGTTAACCCATATCTAAAAATTGCAATGGGTATCCAACATTGTCCCGAATGTGTGATTGCAGGTTGTTCATAATGTGACGTCATTTTATCGCATGTAAATAACGCCGTCATTTCACTTTGTGAGTGGGTTTTGGAAAGGGTATCAAAATTGCAATTAATTTATTCCTCACAATAGTGAGGGCTTTAAAAGTACTTTAGTCATTTTGTTAATGTTCTCAGCAATCTGTAGAGGTGTGATTTGCCTTTTTTCCAAATTTCAATGAACCTGGCCTTTAACGTAAAGCGTAGTCCAGAATCTGGCCGGTTCTTTATTCCCTACAAAAGCCGGCGAAGATGGCGTTATCAACGAACACATACGCTCACCAGCCCTATGGCCTAGCCTTTCGCCGGGCGTCCTAATTTTAGGATCACGCTATCTTCGGCTGGCAGCAAGTAAGTAGGGGAAGATCGCATTGCGTTGGTGTGGTGGAGAACTGGAGATCAACATTAAATCGGCCAGATTCTGGACTACGTAAAGCCCCCATCACACCAAACAAGTTCGCACTACGTTCTGGAACCGTCCTAGAAAATCGTAAAACGGTTTGTGGTCGGGGTAGAATGTGTAAATAATGTCTATAATACGATACTTTTTCGTTTATAAACAGTCCTCAAAACGTCCATCTCGTCTGTACTCCGTCCACAGTCAGTTCATATCAAGTTCAGATCGGCTAAATTTGCCTTTTCAAAGCAGTCCAAGCCTGTCCGTAGTCTGTTTAAACCCGTTCTTAACTAGTTCTACCTCGTTCCCAATACGTCCAAACTCATTCTAACTAGTTCGCAACTTGTTCTATTAAACTAGTTTGTTACCCGACCACCCCGTTCAGAGACAGTTCAACTCGTCCCCATCTCGTTCTTAGTGCGTTCGAACGCGCTCCTAGAGCGTGTGCAATCCCGTCCTGGCCCGAGGGCTATAAAATCCCAGCGCATTCTTGCCATTCCTCATTCCGTTCAACTTCAATGCTTCAAACTGTGCAGATCAAGACATTCAAGTGAAGCCCCCATCACACCAATCTAGTTCTCACTACAATCTGGAAAATGTTGCCAAACGGGCTCAAAATGTATGCAAACGGAGTAAACGTAGTAGCAACTGTTTACGATCTGTTTAAGAACTTCATTGACGGGCTCGGACTGGTTTGGACGCGAAGGGTGCTCTAGAATTTTGAGCCTATTAAAAAATGTTCCCGTCCTCCAATTAGACGGAGTGACAACGTACTTAAAACCGCGATGGACGTACTACGAACGGAATTGCCGTACTATGACCAGAATTTCCGTACTTCGATCATACTAGACGTGGTCGAGCATAATTAGCAGTAGTGTAATTGAATGTCTTGATCTGCATAGCTTGAAGCGTTGAACGGGAATGAGTTATGGCAAGAACGCGCTGGGTTTTTATAGCCCTCGAGCCAGGACGGGATTTCGAACGCACTAAGAACAAGATGAGGACGAGTTGAACTGTCTCTGAACGGTACGGTCGGGTTACAAAATAGTTAGAACAAGTTGCGAACTAGTTAGAATGGTTTAGACGTATTGTGAACGAGGTAAAACTAGTTAAGAACGGGTTTAAACTGACTACGGACGGGCTTGGACAGCTTGGAAATGGCAAATTCACCAGATCTAAACTTGATATGAACTGACTGTGGACGGGGTACAGACGGGATGGACGTATTGACAACTGTTTATGAGCGAACTAGGATCGTATTATAGACAGTATTTACACATTCTAACCCGACCACAACCCGTCTTACGATTTTCTAGGATGGTACCAGAACGTAGTTAGAACTAGTTTGGTGTGATGGGGGCTTTACTACTGCTAATTGATATGCTCGACCACGTCACGTTGTAATACGTTCCTAGTAGGATCGAAGTACGGCAATTCCGTTCATAGAACGGTAATCAGTCCGTTCGTAGTACGTCATCTCGTTTTAAGTACGTTGACACTCTGTCTAACTGCAGGACGGGGAAAATTTTGAATGGGCTCAAAGTTCTAGAGCACGCTCCTGTCCTAGCCAGTCCGAGCCCGTCCATGCTACTACGTTCAACTCCGTTCACACACAGTTTGAGCCCGTTTGGCAACATTTTTCAGAACGTAGTGAGAACTAGTTTGGTGTGATGGGGGCTTAAAGCTGGGGAAATTGAAGATCTTACAACTGTGACAAACACGTATTTTTGAAATGGAGAGGGGTGAGGGTTTCTTTTTTTCTTTCGAAAACCAACAGTTTCCCGAAAATTTCCCTAACATTATCTAACAAGCCAAAAATTCGACAAACTACAACAAGAACCCTCCCCCTCCTAAACTAAAAGGTACCAAGACTCAATACTAAAATTCTTATAAAAACTTTGCGAAACGACGTGAGCTGTGATAACATGGTCTAACACCAAGGGATCTTTATATTATTATGCAATTTCAAACGCCCACATTCTATTCTCAGAATAAACTATCGCATACCAATACACCAAAACTATAGAGGAGGGAAATGAAATATTGTGACCTGAGATTGCTTATTTGAAAATATATGTCTTGGATGAATGTTCTGTAATGTTCACATAAGGCAAAATAATGGTACAAGACAAACCGATAAGTAAAAGGCATAGTACAATAGAAGGAGGCACTCGTCATTATGCTCGTTTTCCAAAGGTTCGTTTATTAGGCCGATAGCCTACGAGACCAGCACTGAGGGTCTAAAGGGCTGTCGGTCTATCAAACCCTCTAGACTAGAGGACCTACGAGGCCTTAACTGTCGGTCTCGTGGGCTGTAGCTCGGTCTGTAACAATGCACTAAAAAAAAAGTGTTCGCACATTTCAATATGAAAGACGGACAAGGCTATTGAAATTGCATGTGGTTGATTCTCAGAAAGACTTGCGATCTTGTCAAAAACATTTTCAGAGTGTTTCCACCATGTGATATTGCCCATCTGTACCAACCTGAATAGATGAATTCTGCATCTGCAGGACATACATCGTTACCCCAGCGAATATAGATGACACCAGCAGGACTTGTCTTGTTACATACTGGACGCACTAGATCATCACCGGGCAATTCGGTTGGGTTTGTTTCGTCGCCGGATAAAGTGGGTGTTTCCTCACCTAAAATGTCAAACATTTAGAAATTCTATACATCGGAGTCCATAGACAGAATTTATTTGATAAAGGATATTATCAAATGTGGTTAATTTAGTAAAGCCGATAAAGCTACAAAATATTTTGTGTGAAATTTGCCCGGCTTATGTTCTCACCATTATCAATGACTAATTGCACGTATGCTTTTTTAAGCGGCGGCTGTTATTACATAAGAATGTGTAAACAAAGCACCCTCGAGTGACTTCCAATTATCCGTCTCCATATTGTAGTTTGTAATATAGGCCTATAGGCCGTTTCTCTGAAGGTTTATCATTCCGCTGATTCGCACTGAAAAAAAATCAATCTACCATACCGGATGGTTCACACTTTTGAGCATGACATTGTTGCGACATTCCAAAGGTTCGTTTAATTTCGAGAGTTAAATAGGGTTCATTTTCCATGGACACGTCCATATCTAAATAGGGGTCGAGACATTATAGGAGGAAGGGAGAGAAAAAAAAGGGGATACAAATAAAGAGGGTGTGTGTGACGGAGAGACAGACTGAAAAATAATTATTGACAATACCACATAGACAACAGAGAGAAAGAGAGGGAGAAAATCAAGATGTAGAAGAGATAGAAGAGAGAAAGCGAGAGAGAGAGAAATAGAGATATTTTAGATGAATAGATGTTGTCCGATTTCTCACTGACCGACCAATGCCAAACACACAATTTTACTTCTATTGCAGTTTAAGTTTTCTTGGTCCCCCCTATCTGAAATGTGTTCTCAGCCTCCAATGCACTAAAAAAAGCGTACAATTGTTAATCAAACCGTTAGGCATTTTCATTAGCTTTGTCCATCACCATTGGAAATGTTCGAACACTGCAATGTCATGAAATTACGATATCTGAATCTGATTTCTGAAGGCAATACATAAGGGTAGGACTACTGAGATTGCCCTCGAATCTATTTCTTGAAAGTCTTTGCGATTTTGTTATGCATAGACAATAAACGGGGTTCCTAATTGCTTTACTTTAAGCTGCGTTTGATTTTTTTTTTAGGTATAGGCCTATTAATCAATTTTTATAATTAAAAGGGGCCAGTGAGCTCTGTTAAATTAACCATCAAGATCATTCCCAAGTTGTAACTCTGTTAAATAATAAACAAGTAATCAGGATTTAAAGATTTCTCATTCCTATTTATTTGAGCATGATCACGCAAAAATGGAAAGACCTGATATGAATTGAATAAGAAACATAGTTTTTTTTTAAATCTCCATAAGCAGATAAGATTGATCTAAAGCAAGTTCCCGTCAAACCTATTTTCTCACAATCGTTTTTAGCATTAAAGACAACATTAAGCACACCTCAACACCTTTGAAATTATATAGACAAGGTCTTTCTAATTATGAAAATTCTTATATATTGACATAATCATTAAACGAGGGTTTTCATATCACACTTCTGTGAGAATGAATACAAATTTGTGTCAGAACAATTCAGAGTAGCAAAAGAACTTTTCTTTCCTGAATGAAAATAAAATCTATCATGAAATTCAATATACATTAACAACATTTAGAGAACAATCGACAAACCAGGCCTAATTTTATTAGACACTTTATCACTGTTGTGTGTAGGAAACTAAGGTTTACACTTTATATCTTGTATGTGTCTGGAACTAACGTGTTCATTTTACCACTGTATTGTGTATGAAACTAAGGTTTACAATTTATCACTGGTATGTGTATAAAACTAAGGTTTACACTTTATCACTTGTGTGTGTATGACACTAAGGTGTACATTTTATCACTGTTGTGTGTATGAAACTAAGATGTTCTAAAAGGATGAAAAGAACTGACAAGTGTGTCAAATTATATACGAAATGAACTAGTATTTATTTAATAGTGGGACTTCAGATAGTACAGACAGCGCAAGTAATTTCGTAACCATCGACGTAGGGTCCACAATCCAAGCCCCCACCCACCAGACACCGGACTTCTGTCATGTACAACAGCACACCATCCTGATTCCCCTGGGTACCCGCTTTAGGAACCATCTCTCGGTCCACACACACAAATTCTGATCTCTTGTGTGTGTGTCTTTCTGCCATAATATACCCAGCGTACTCTAAACGCCACTCTTTAGAAGGACAAACGTTCCGGGCAGGAATCATAAGTTTGCTGGTGCGGCCGGAAGGCGCCCTGCAGACTGCACAGGTCGGAGTCTGGTCATGCATTGGTTTTATGCGCGGTGAAGGACCATAATAGGTTTGGTATTCAGAGGAGAATAGTAGGGCTCGGTCAGGACTCAAGGAAGTTTCTACTTCGTCATAGATAGGCTCGTCCGGCATGCATAGATGATTTGAGCCGCCACCATTATTGGTGTAGTGTGCACCTCCAATAGAACCTGAATAAATCACAAAGCAATGTAACACAAACAAAGGTAAACCCACTTAAGTTCTAATTCATCAGAATCTAAATTGAGAATGATTTAGGACCAATGACAACCACTGTAGGCAACTCCGTCGAACCGTGAACCATGTGATCTGCTGTCTGATGACATAATCTACGACACCTCTACAGCCCCTAACGGCATATGAATGTTGCACTTGGGCTAATCTTGAGCATCCCAAAGGATTGATATTTGCGCAATATAATTGTAGCTATTATAACTTTCTTAACATTAGTGAATGTCAATGATCTCTTTGTTATAGCATAACATTTAGTTTAATTTTTTTTTATCTTGCATATACGGTATAAATAAGGGTAACATCACACTAACTCAAAGAAACTTGGCAAAAAAATTACATTCACTTAACCCCCACCCATTCTTGTGTACTTAAGTTTCAGCTAGTGAGGCTGTTGAAGGCATGTGTTTCGTTTGTGGTGATGAAGATTTTTTTTTGCACAATATTAGATTGATTATAGATTGCACTAACATTGAAACAAGTTGGCAAAGACTTTCGAAAATGAACTCGAGGATATTTCATACCCTGATGTGTGTATCCTATCATGTTTGAAATATGTTAAAGTGTTCGCACATTTCAATATAAAAGACGGACAAGGCTATTTAAATTGCGTGTGGTTGATTCTCAGAAATTCCTTGCGATCGTGTAAAAAACATGTTCATAGTTTTTCCACCAAGTGATATTGCCCATCTGTACCAACCTGAATAGATGAGTTCTGCATCTGCAGGACATACATCGTTACCCCAGCGAATATAGATGACACCAGCAGGATTCGTCTTATTACATACTGGACGCACTAGATCATCACCGGGCAATTCAGTTGGGTTTGTTTCGTCGCTGGGTAAAGTGGGTGTTTCCTCACCTAAAATGTTATACAGTTAGACATTTTATACATCGGAGTCCATAAACAGAATTTATTTGTTAACGGATATTATCAAATGTGGTTAATTTACTAAAGCAGATAAAGCTACAAATATATTTGTTGTGTAATTTGCCTGGCTTATGTTCACACCATTATCAATGACTATTAAATTGCACGTATGCTTTAAGCGGCGGCTGTTATTACATAAGAATGTGAAAACAAAACACCCTCGAGTGACTTCCAACTATCCGTCTCCATATTGTATTTTGTAATATAGGCCTATAGTATCTCTTCATTGTGTAAAATGTCAAAGACGCCACAGCAATTACAATATCCGAAGTTTTTTTTTCCAATAACTTGAATTTTATTTCAATAGCCATGCATTCTCCGGCTTGAATAATCACAATATCACAATAATAAATGTTCTACAACCTCTGCATGTCGTGCCATATCATGTCAGATTGATGTCTTTATAGGCCTACCTTGTGGACTTGTCGGTGCATCCCGTCCGTCTCTGCCGTCCCTTCCGGCAACCCCTTGTGGGCCTGAAGGACCTCTTTGTCCAGGAACACCAGGAGGACAAAGGAAACATTCACCTAAAGAAGAAACAGCATATTTATGTCATATCAAGTTTAATGATCTGCGAGGCTTAAACACTTCTGCCTGCAACATTATATTTCAAGCAAAATAGCTCTATCTGAAGGTTATTCTCAACCTGGATGATAATGGCCTACGTCATTACGTTCCATTGATAATTTATTATTTCTTTTAGTTCACGCATAGATCTTTTAATTTCGAATATTGATCAATATTTCCTATTTTCGGACTTTGAAGGGAGTTATGTGGCCAATTATCATGACCTATGGCTCTGAAAGTTCGTTTTAATATTTAGGGTTCTCTTGTTTTCTCTTTTCTTCTAGTCAACGCGTCTGTTAGCTATAATGATGTTTCTACTTTCATGGCGTACAGTTTACCAGTACTGCCCTGTCTAAATGCAGTGGTTTCCGATTTGATTTGGGAAATTGTGAGGTCGATTTCCTGATTGTTACATGCTGGCTTTTAAGGCGTCTCAAGGCCTGCAAGGTGTCCTTTTTTCATGACGTGCCTGGTGAGAGGATCATCATTTGAAAGTTAAATACAACATGAACATTTGATTTCCTGGGTCACGAACTAATTTTCTTCCTAGATCAGCCTTCGTGTGCAATGCGCATTACAGAAATCAAGAAACTTCTGGTCTCTGTTTCATGAGACTTGTTATCAATAACTAGTTACAATAACTATTTTAAGCTATTAATCTTAGCATATGTTATTGACAAGGAATTTCGAGAAACTGGGACCTGGTGTTCATACCAGAGTACATAGGCCATGAGTATGGTCCGAATGGGTTCTGACCCATGCTTGGCTGCTCGGCACCAGATGATGGGAACGATGTCGGGAGAGCCGATGGCGAGTCGATTTCCCTTCGACGTCGTGTCTTTTCAAGTTCTCCCAGCTCAAACTGGGTCTCGAGAGAGTCAGGAATGTGAATTTTCGCCATCACCGATGGATTATTCACGACAAGCTCGAGAGTTGAGAAGGAACGGATGATCTCAGCAACGGATTCCTACATGATTTTGTAGTTAAACAGTTAAGATACAAATTTTAAAAAGAAAATCATTAATACGTACCCTCGATATTATTTTCTGTGATTAAGGCAGTGTATGGAAGGTACTCTTCAAATCTGATATGGAACTGTTTTCTGGTGAAACATGCCTTCTAACCCTATGACAAGTCGCCGGTAGAAATGGTCCTCCTTCGTGTACTATACTGGTAGATTGTGAAGATTTTAATCATTCGTAAAAAAAAGAACTAAAAGGTGGTTTGAAAGCGAACTATAAATTAAACTGTTCTCAGTATAAAATAATCTCTAAAATCCGTTATAAATGAGATTAATGTGTGGAAGAATAAACAGAGAAATATATTTGTATAGAAGTTGGCGTCGTTTGCCTGGTGTTGAATAACTGACAACTCTCGAATCATGTGTAATGAAATGATATACGAGAAAAAAAAAATGATAAAGGATAAAACGTTCTTTTACAAAACAAAAGACAAAGTTTTCCCACATGAAATCATAATGATTAACGTAAACCATCCATCCAGGCAACTAAAATTCTAACTCGTTGAGACGTGAAACGAAAATGAGAAATTCATTCCTTGAAGATATTGATTTTCCTTTTCCATTTTGGTATCTGAAATGTGACACGTTTAAAGTGTTTAAAAGGTTGACGCTTGGTGTACGGTACATTAGTGGATCTCGACTCACTTATGCCCATAACATACAATGCCTCGCGTAAACCACGCAGTCGGACTGCGCACAGCGACTGACGTGGTCCTTCATTATCAATGCCTCGGTCACACCTTTGCGTATTTGGCTTGCGTATTGCTGCGTATTGCCCGAACGCAGATCTATAGGCTGTCATACCCAATAAAGCGCAATGAAACGTGCTCACTACGTACTCAATACGCAGACTAGCGTATAGGCCTGCGTTGGCCGTTCGCTAGTTTAAAATTTTTCTAAACTATCGCAAGCAAACGCAAGGTCAAATCGCCTACAAGCGGATACGAGTGGCAACCAGTGAATACGAGCAATAGCGAGTGACAGCGAGTAGCTTAGCACAGGTATGCGCAATCATACGCACCTCATTTTTTGGAGCGCGTTCACTGCCTATAGCTGCGTTTTCTGCACGATTTACCTCGTTTTAGCTCGTTGTCGTTCGCACGATTGCGCGTATTGTCGCGCTGTTGCTCGCAGCACCGCTCGCAGCACCAAGAACCGTTGTGATTGCCGCTCGCTACGCTGCGAGTCTAGCTCGTACGCCGTTCGCTTTAGCTCGCAGTCGCTGTTTGCCGATCGCTTTAGCTCGCTATCATTGCGATTAGTTGCCTAGCACCGACCACCGTCGCTAACAAGTGCGAGAGGACACTTCGTCGATGCAGCTCCAGCAGCAGTTACCCTTGCTCATGATCATCATTCGCCTCTTCTTCTTCTAACTGAACCAAATGCTGCAGGGCCATTGTTGTCATCAGATTTATTTTTCTCGTAGATGTAGACTCGTCAGAAGCTATAAGATGCTTATGCACAGTCCCGCAAAATGACTAGTATTTATTCACCGCCGCAGCCCGAGCGAGTTTGTACGCTGTAGAGCGAGCTGGCACGCAGCGTTACGGACAACAGACGAGCTAAAGCGAGCGAACACACAGTGAGACGCAACGAGACCAACTGGTGCGAGAGGCTAGCAAGCAGCAAACGAGCAAAACGAGTGTGCAACGGGCATTGGCGATACGGGTGTTATCTATCTATTTACAAACAGTGGCGAAAGCGGAGGTCGCTTCTGATTGGTCAGTTATTTCATGGAGCTTCGAATAGTTCCCTCTTATAGTAGTAGACCGGCAAAACATCAACAAAGGCTTTAGAATAAGATTCCACGGCATTTGGGGGGGGGGGGCAATGCATGGCATCTATGTTTAAAAAATCTTGCAAAAATACAAGAGAATAAAATATCATTTTGGGCTTAACATTTTTAAGAATGTCCAAAATCATGAATTTTTTTAAAAAATATTTTTGACCGAATATGTATTATCTGAGTAAGACCTTTCAACTAATATAATTTTCAATATTTTTTTTTTTTTTTTTAATTTCCGTTCTAAAAAGCATATACAAAAATAGTATCAAGAAGTAACGACTTGATAGCTCGTCATCACCAACATTGACATAATGCTGCTCTTCTTTCACGACGTCCAGTTACATTACATAAAATATTTCTTGACAATTCAACATCAAAAATGAAATCATATTAAATATATTGCAATAAACACACAACAACAACTAGCTAACTTCCTAAGCTAAGCCCCTCTGCACTAGTTTGGCCAGGAGGGATTAGACTACCCTGCAGGTCACTGACAGGTGGTTATCTCATCAACTCAGCTCTCAATTAACATAAGAAAAAGATGATCATGTGGGACTAACGGGCACCGCTTAGGCATTGTTTTCTATATAGAGGGAGGAAGTAGCTATAAGTAGTGCAGCGGGGCTTTAAAGGTACTATGTCCCATTTGCAGGCCAAAAAATGAAAAGGTTACATCCCAATGGCATTTGAAAGATAATACTGATTTAGAACTTCCTTCAAAACGAAAGGGCTGGAAAATGTCTTTTTGTGGGAAAATAACCACGATTAGTTGTCGAATCGACATAAAGTGATTGCAATCACTTATGTAAATATTTTGATTTTCAGACCCTTGTACCGAATGGTCGTATGTGTTTTGCTGCGCAAAGATTAAATCAGTTTAATTTGGCCATTACAAGAAGTGGGTTATTGATGTAGACAAATGCTGCATGTACATGTTACAGCTCATTTTATGTATTTTATTACCAAAGAAGAAAGAAGTCAGTCAGTCACTCAATAGTGTCTGACAGTGAAGTCTAGAAAGTAAACGGGTTTCCTTGCATAATTTGAATAGTAGGACATTGCTAACGTTTAAATTTCACAGATAGGACATACATGACATATTCATGATTCCTGCAATGTTCTACAGAATGCGATGTTGGCTGCAAAAGGGACATATTATCTTTAAAGGGAAGAAATCAATACATAAAAATAAAAATAATATGTGAAGTATCTTAACTATGATGTGCAAACTTTATGAATTATGTTTCCACGCTAATGATAGAATAAGTGGAATATTTTGTATTTCACAAATTAATAGTATTATCTAATATCTCTGGATCTGGTGAATTGTTCTGTTTGTTAAATACATTTGTTGCAACGCTACCAAAATGAGAGTTAAACCTGTTTGCTTCATCACTGCAATCATTTTCTGGACAAGGTATAACTGAACATGAATCATCAGACATTACCTATTTGAGGACTTTCCATGATTTACTTCTATCACAACTTGTCAATATTTCGGAATAGTATTTTCTCTTGGCTTTTCTTGATTCCAATGTTACTTTGTTCTTTAAACGCCTAAACTCTTTCCACAGTTAATCGTCGTTCTTATTTTGTCCTTTCTTAGATTTGGCCTTTTCATGCATTAATTGAAATATATCATTTAATGACTTTTTCATTTCTAATGCTATTAAGATTACAAAGGACCTGCGGAGGAATACGTCTCAACTGAGAGTAGACGAGGACAAAGGCATTGGTCCAAATCATTCGTAATTTAATTTAAATTTGATTACTAAGGATGTTGTATTGAAACAGATTGATAATCTGAGTATAGATAAAGCAACTGGTGAAGATCACATCAGCTGTAAACTTTTAAAGATGACGAAGAATGTTATCGCAGAGTCTCTTTGTGATATCATTAACAAATCCCTGTCTACAGGAGTTGTTCCACGTGAATGGAAAAAGGCTCGGGTAGTACCAATATTTAAATCTGGAGATATTTCTTCTTTGAATAATTAACGCCCCATTTCAATATTACCCATCGTGAGTAAAATTATAGAAAGGGCCGTCCATCAACTTACAACTCAGTGAATTCTTGGACGAGAATCATTAATTACACCCTAATCAGTCTGGTTTTAGACCTATACATTCAACAGCTACTGCCCTTGCAAAACTTGTAAATCAATGGTCGTTGAATATTGATAACAAAGACATTTCTCGATCTTCGGAAGGCTTTTGATACTGTGGACCATGAGCTACGTTTACATAAATTAGCTTGTATAGGTTGTAGTAATAGGACTATTTATTGGTTCAAATCATATTTAGGTGATTCAAAGGAGCCAAGTCGCATCCATCAACCATCAAATTAGGCGTGCCACAAGATTCAATTCTTGGTCCCCTTTTATTTTCAATTCATGTTAACAGTCTACCTGAATGTACTCCTGAAGGTATCATAGATATGTACGATGACCGTACGACACTTTCCGTCAGTGCAAATGATGCAACTGTTTTGGAAGAAAAATTAACTGCTGCATTAAACAGAGTCATGGCATGGATTAAGGAAAATCGTCTCGTTCTTAACACTGACAAAACTTGTGTCATGATAATAGGCTCTCGTGCTAATCTCGGGAAAATTGAATCTTTCACCATTTCATTAAATGGCAATTTGGTAAAAAGAGTTCAATACACCAAATGCTTAGGAGGTTTGATAGATGAAGAGTTGAAATGGTCTAAACAAATCGAAAACGTAAGTAAACTTACACAGAAAAACATTGGCTTAATAACGAGAGCAAAGAATGTTTTGCCTAAACAATCCTTAAAGTTACTTTATAACAGTCTAGTGTTACCACGATTTGATTACTGCTTTTTTCAGTTTTAGTTTCTTTTATTTCACATGAACAATAAAAACAATACATTAACAAAACATAGCATATTTACAAAATTGATATTCGTGAGCAATAAAGACATCTACACAGCGTAAGTTGTATTGCATTTAAACTAAATATTTTCGAAGTTGCATGTGAAAAAAGGAACTTAATAAAAAGCATATAGCTTGTAGAATTTAAGTTCCTCAGAAAATTTTTGACACAGTGTCATTCATAATAAGGTAGAAGTATGATAATTAAAAAAAGCAAAGTATACAGACAAAACAGTAAAATGATATGGATGATGGATGTAAGAAAAAGAGAAATAGGAAGGGAAGGTAAAGAATGGGGGTCAGAAGATGATTTGAGAAGAGAGAAAAGGAAGTTTTAGAATAGAATGTTCAAGGTCGGGAGTCACAGTCGGGAAAAAAATTGTATAGTTGTGCAATATTACACGTACGAATTCAATAATAACAATTTAATATGTTTTTTGAAGCTGCCACAGTTGTTAAGTCGTTTGAGATTTAGATCAATGTTGCTCCAGTAGTTTGGTCCTGTGTATGAAATTGTTTTTTGGGCGAAAACTGTCCTGGTTAGAGGAAGATGACAGTTAGCACGCGTTGCATGTCTTGTTTGGTATGTGTGTATAGCGTCATTTTTTGTAAAGAGTTCAATTATGGCTGATGGGAGTTCTTGGCGAGACAACTGAAACATGAATATGCCGAGATTTGAAAGATATAAATCTTTGACTTTTAAAAGTTTGTCTTTCGAAAATAAAGGGTCAGTATGTGAGCAATAGTTAGCATTATTTATCACTCTGAGTACACGTTTCTGTAAAAGAAGTATTCTATTAATATATGTGGTGTTTGAATTACCCCAAGCAAGAATTCCATAATGTAAATACGGCAGTATTAGGGTTGAGTAAAGAGATAATAATATTTTGTGAGGGAATTGAAGTCTAAATTTGTTTATTACACCAATATTTCGTGAAACAAGTCGGCAGAGTACATCGATGTGTGTTTTCCATGATAGTTTGTTGTCAAAGTATATTCCAAGAAATTTTGTAGATTGAACACAGTCAAGGGCTGCTCCATTTATGAATACTCCACCCGGAAGTGAGTCAATAATATTGCTAAACAACATGTAATTGGTTTTGTTAATATTCAAGGAGAGTTTGTTTGCCTGGACCCATTCATAAATTAAAGTAAGTTCATAGTTAATAGTATTTAGTTAAAGTTGTGGGTCACGATGAGATAAAAATATGTTAGTGTCATCTGCAAATGATAAGGTGGTAGATGAGTCTTTAAGATCATTTATATATAAAATAAAGAGCAGCGGGCCGAGTAATGACCCTTGTGGTACACCACATGTAATATGTTTGACAGTTGATTCGCAATTATTGACTGAGACAAATTGGGTCCTGTCTTGCAAGTAATTCCTAAACCACTCCAAGGCCCTTCCTCTCACACCATAGTGCGACAATTTATATAATAAAATGTCGTGATCTATAGTGTCGAAGGCCTTGGAGAAGTCCAGGAAGATTCCAATGGTGTGTGAATAATCATCGATTGCTTGAGCGACTTATTTATAAATATGAGCATTGCGTGAGTTGTTGTATGTTTTTTGAGAAACCCGAATTGAGAGTCAGAAAGTAAGTCACATTCTGTTAAAAACTTAATAGTGCGCGTATAAATAATTTTTTCTAAGATTTTTGAAAATGTTGTTAATAGGGATATTGGTCTGTAATTTCCGCAGTCACGTTTATCTCCTTTTTTGTATATGGGTATAACCTTTGCTTTCTTAATATGTGAGGAATGACACCATTTATAAGCGATAAGTTAAAAATGTGAGTTAATGGGATTACAATTTCTAAGATTACATGTTTCAAAATACTGTTCGTGATTCCATCATAGCCAGGGCTCTTTTTAGGTGGTAGATTGTTTACTATGTCAATTATCTCTGTTTCATGCACTGGGATGAAAAATATGGATTTTGGATTTGGATTTTGAAGAAAAGAGTAGAAGTTTTTCCTCGAGGGTGGAATAGCTCCAGCAAGAGTTGGACCAACTCCTACAAAATAATCATTCAGATATTCGGCAATTTGAACTGGGTCTTGAGTTGTATTATCTTGCGCGCGAAGTTCCTGTATTTTTGTTTTCGCAGGGTTCTTGTTCAGTGCAAAGTTTATTATTTTCCATGTAGTTTTAAGATCCTTTTAATGAGTTTCAAACTGATTACAAAAATATTCCTTTTTTGCAGAACGCAAAATACTAGTCAATCTATTTTTATAATTTTTGTATTTTTGCTCGCTGGAAATTGATTTACATTTTTTGTATTTATAGAATAATCGTTTTTTTCTGTTGATGCAACGTAGCAGCGAGTTTGTTATCCAAGGTTGACGAGGAGTTTTTTTGTAATTATTATTTTCTGACTGACGTTGTAATGGTATATCTGTGTTAAATTGTGAAATTAAAGTGAGAAGAAATCTTTCAAATGATTCATTTGTGTTTTCACAGTTGGTAACATGCGACCAGTCTTTAATACTTAAATTTTGTTTAAATTTGTTCATATTATCCTCTGTAAGTTTGCGACGTTCCATCGCCAATTTCTGAGATTTGTCCTTGCCCTTGGGGAAAGGTTTGAACGAGAATATTGGGAAGTGGTCGCTGATGTCGGTCAAAATTATACCCATAGAAGCGTGTGTTTGATGATTTGAAAATATGTTGTCTATGAGTGTTGCTGAAGAATTCGTGATGCGTGTAGGTTTGTTAATTAAAGGAATGAGTGAGTGTGTAAACATAGTGTCTAAGAAATCCTGACAGAAAAAATCTTCTACTTTAAGGAGGTTTATATTGAAGTCACCCATTATTATGCAAGATTTGTTTCTTATATATTCTGATGATAGTAATATTCTGAGACAGGATATAAAGTCATTCTGCGGAGAATTTGGTGGACGGTAAATTGATCCAACGATCACACATTTGCCTTCTATCGTAATTTCAATAAATATACTTTCAATTGAGTTTGACATGAGATTCAGTTGTGATATAGAAGTGTAGTTAATATTTGAAGAGACATATAACGTAACACCACCTCCGATTTTGTCCTTTCGATTATTTGAAATGAAGTTATAGCCTGGCAAGTTATAAATTGGGTGAGGTTCATCGCGAAGCCATGTTTCACTTAGGCCAATTATAGATAGGGGTGAAGATATATTTTCAACTAAGTACTTAAATTGGTCTAGGTCTTTACTTAAGCTTCGGATGTTTAGGTGAAAGCAGGAGAGTGCTTCTTGTTGTTTTGGAATAATATCTTCAGTAAATTGATTTATTGTGTAATATTTGCTAGTTTGTGGTGCTGTAGTAGTATCATTGGGGTCAATGTGGTATAAATATTCAGGAGTTTGTTCGCATAAACGACTTGTAGCATTTAGTTCATATTGGTCCGCACGCGTGTGCTCTATTGTATTAGAGTTATCGTCGCGCTGTGGATGTATAGTAGATTGGGCGGAGATAAAATCGTCACCCCGTAAGGAATGAAATGGAAAGGTTTTTGATGTGGCCATATTTTAAATAAGAAATATATAGAACATAGTTAAAACAATTCTGTTCAGGACTCCGACTTCCCTTACCGAGAAAAGAACATTCAAGATGAAAATGGAAATATGAGGTTGAGAAAAAGATGGATTGAGGGTGGAAGGTGAATGGGAAATATATACAACATAACGAACAACATATGACAATTGCATGTCTATCATAATTATTATAAAATGAGTTTGTTTTGCTCTGTTGTATGGTTGAACAGATTTTGAATACCATACAACTAAGCTGCAAAAAATTCAAAAGAGGGCCGCAAGAATAATATTGAACAAGACATATGACACACCGTCGGGTGATTTGTTCACAAGTCTTAAATGGATGGCACTTGACAAACGGTTTGAGTTAAGTCGCGTTATGATGATATATAAATGCGTTTATAACTTAGCACCTTCTTACCTTCAGGTAGGCTTAATCAATCATAATGATGTACATGAGCATCATACAAGACAAATAGATAGTGGATGTTTACGTGTGCCTAGATTTCACACTGATTGTTATAAGTGTAGCCCAATTGTTTCTCCTATATTTGAATGGAATAAGCTAGATAATTCGATGAGAACGGCTTCTTCTGTCAATTCATGTAAGAGATTGTTTAAACAAAGTTGTAATTTGTGAAAAGCTCAGCCGAACATACACTACGTGCATATTCTGTAATATCAACATGATTTATTCAAATAATTGCAACTTAATCAATTTTTTCCTATTGGCATTACGGTTGAACTAGGTTACTGATATATGATCATTTTGAAAACGAGTATTCGTTTGTGCCACGTCTATTATTGCTGTGTTATATCTTGCTAAAGGCCGGTTCACATAGTAGCGGCAAAGACCCCGCGAAAAGCGACGGACGTGAAAATCACAACATTTTGGCGGTAAAGCGACGGCAAAAGGGGAAACCAAGATTCGGTGAAGGGTGGGAACGACCTTCAGCTACGGCTGGGTTGCGGCGACGATGACGTGACTCAGCGGCCGACATCAAAACTACGGCTGGGTTGCGGCGACGATGACGTGACTCAGCGGCCGACATCAAAGCCTCTGTGTGTGCGGGTCACTGATGTTACAAAACGTGAAAAATCGCATTAAAAGTATAAAATCGTGGACCATCGTTGCAAAATCGTTACCCATCGCGGACCACCGCTGAAATGCCGAAGGTACTCGCAAACGAACCGCCATCAACAGTCATCAACCGTCACCCTCCGGCCAAAATTCGCTTTCCATCGTCGCACCAAGGTCGTTACAATTTCGTTACTTGCCGCGCAATGTGTCGTCAGGGTTCGAGATGACAACGACTACCAACGAAATTATGACGACCTCAAAAAGACTAAAGAGGGAATCGCACGGCATGGAAACGTCAAGGAAATGAGGGTTGCGGTCTCAAACGAAATCTGAACGGAATCACAACGAATTTTTTTGCCGCCACAAAATTTTCAACCGTCTGCGGTCGCTAGCGGATTCGTCAGCGACAATTGAAGGCAACACACGATGATTGGCGGGAAATTCAATATTGCAATTCGCAGCTTAACGTAGCTTGCGGTACCCCCTATTCGTTATAGTGTGAGCCGGCCTTAAATGAACTATGGAATTTTATTTTAACTGTTCTGTATAAACGTTATGCTTTTTGATGTAAATATGTTCATAGTTATTCAGGGCCCCATGGAAGACCACTACTTTTGGTGAATGGCTACCCTGACAAAAGATTAGAAATAAATAAATAAATGAATTCAACCACGGTGAATGCCTTTTTCGTACCCTGCGTGTCTTTGAGCGGCTTATGTTTATCCACCATCCCGAACAAATTAAGAACGACAATACCTCCAGTTGGGAGGTGGAGTTACGTTCAACAATCTCATAATCAAGGCTTTCGTGAAAATATATTGCATGTTTCGGTCTTTTCGAACAATAGAATAATGTGGTACGTTGATTTCGTTATCTCTAATATTACTGTCCAGTCGTGTTTCATTCAAAGCAAGTACATCAATATCATTTCATGATAGTGCAGCGTGGTCTTAAACACACCCAATAAGGCACAGTATAGAAACAGGTCTTTTCTCTTCTAAGTCCCAGGCTAAGTCCCAGGGAGTTGTTTAATATTCATATATGCAAATGAAATGACAATGTCTCCAAACAAATAACCAATCATTCAAACAAGTTTCATAAAGGAAAGTACTCATAATGCATAGTTATAAAATTAAATGAACAAGCTCCTCATGAATATTGTTTTGGTCCTTAGCCAATCCCTAGAGACTATGATTGGACAAAGGACTCACAGAGTGGTACTAAAGAAAGGAATGTACAGATAAACTGTTTGAAGCAAGATAGTGAATTTATAATGAGGTTTGATGAGGTGAATATGCCTACAGATGGCAAGGGAATGTATGATGGCAAGAAAAGTATCACTATAATAGAGACAATTATACAGTAATAAATTACGGTAAAAACAAAATGTAATAGAAACATTACTTATTACAAGCGAATCAACTATAAATGAACGATCTAATGCACCAATATTCATTTAATGAAGTATTCAACATCTCCTTTCAAGCAAATAATGATTTATCAACAACGTGGAATATGATAAACACAAGTTGTCATGAATATAGAAATATCTACCATGGGTACTTTAATGTAATATGCCCATCTAGCTCAGTTGGTAGAGCAGTGGTCTCATAATCCGGTGACCCGGGTTCCGAAACCAAGTCGATGCGCTAGTACCCTTTGGTAAGGCATTAATCCTCACTACCAGGTCCCTCGGAGAGGACCTAAAGCCGTCGTCCGTCTGGTTGCTTACTTACAAGCATTTATGCTTTCTTAGCAGTCAGGTAAAACCAGGTAAACTAAACGTCTTACGCAGGGCTTCCACTTAGCCGAGTTGGAGCCTCGAGTTGTGGCGAGCTGGCGCCTGGCGCGAGCTTGAACTCGCTTGAAATTTACTTATTTTTATGATATTTGCATGAGTGATCTACGACGCAACATCGAGTTTCCTACGATGGATGTACGAGTGTATCGAGCGCGATACGAGTCACGCGAGCTCGGTATGAGTGGCGATGACCTGTGTACGACTTGTACCAATCTACCAACGAGTTATCAAGATCTTCTAACGAGTGATAAGAGTTTTCAACGAGTCATATGCGATCAAGGGGCGGGAAATGCATAATTTTGGAGCTCTCCAAAATAAAGATCGATGCCACTCTGCTTTCATATGAAACTAGCCGTAAGTCCCCGTACTCGATTTAAAATCGCGTTAATCTCGTGGGCAACTCGGCATGACAGCTCGATCGTCGTGCTCGTATTCCACTCTTGGAAACTCGAATAGCACTCGGTATACTTATGTATAATTAAGTATAATTCAAGGAGTTGGCGAGTTGCTACGAGTTATGAAGAGTGCAGCGCGAGCTTGTTACGAGTAATTCGAGTATATTACGAGTGTAAGCGAGTTCACCTCGATTTACAACGAATCAGTGAAAATTTTGAACATGTTTAAAATGTTGGAACTGCTCGCGACTTCGAGGAGAGTCGTGGAATGTTTTAAAGAGTTACGCCGAGCCATACCGAGTTGTCGCGAGTTATCCCGAGTTACAAAAAAGAGCTTTTCGCGAGTTATTGCGAGTGTCTCTTTGAGGCAACTCACCACAACTCGCCATAACTCGCTAATACAACTCGGCTAAGTGGGAGCCCTGCTTAAACGTCGTAACACCTGTTTTCATATCAACACATTTGGAATAAGTTAGTTACCAATTGAGTGTAAGGAGTAAGAAAGTTAGTTAAACCTTTAAGCATTGATTTTGTCAATCAAGGATCGATAAGAACATCACCATACAAAACATAATGCATCTCCTAAACTGAAGGCAACAGTGAACCGAATAATAAAGGGGTCGATTAAATTATGACAATGACTATGGTCCGGATAAGGCAGGGCACATTCCAGATACAGTGGGCTACTTAATTCGCACTGATCATCCCATTCACCCAACTGCTGAAGGAAATCACAACTTTTCAATGTCTACCTTGGATTTGATGGTCACGCGGAGATCATCCCTGGTCAGTACGCGTATTCGGCCATCTTGGGTCCAAATTCCCTTAAACTTAGCTTTGTGTTTCGATTTGACCTCCCAAAAACAGGTCCCCTCTCTTCTTTGTCAAGTTCTCCTGTAGATATATCTGCTGATCCTCTATGTGCCTCCATATTTTCCTTGATTGATATATGTTATTCCGAACATTGTAGTTTGTGAATCGCACTATCACGCCCCTGGTTTTTCCTTTCTTGTCACTCAGTCTGTGCGATCTATCAAGGTCGCCTTTCGTCATCTTTATGTTCAGTTTCTCCTCAACAACGTTATGAATAAGTACATAAGTGTTTTCACCGTCTCTCTCTGTCAGACCATGGACGACTAAACAGTTTCTTTGGGAATACTGTTCAGCTTCTTCTTGTTTTTCCTTTAAGTTGTCGATTTCTTTCTGTAGGGCACTGATTTTGTCGTCTCTTTCCGACAGCTCAAACTCAAAGTTCTCCTTGATGTTTTCCGCTACTTTCTGTGTTATGACAGATGTGAGCTCGTCAATCAAAGTCTGCTTTACCATTTGCACAAGGGTGTCGATGAGTTCGTCATTGACCTCGAGCGCATTCTGCACTTACTCACGAATGTTATTTGCGAGAGCTTCAGTTTGTAGTGTAGTCTTTTTTGGCACGTTGATTTACTTCCCAGATCAACGCATTAGAATCGCGGCTTGAAACATTAGGTTCGCAAAAGGTGATATGAAGCAATCAGACTGCATATGAGACACACATGATATAATCTAAAATGTAGATGATGACATATGTTAACATCCAGTAGAGTACATACAAACATATTCCAGTCACTGTTACGCTTCAATGTAGCGTTGATGCGGAGCGTATTATACACGTCGTTCGAGTTTGAAGTAATAAACCTGTTTAATATATCTTTTAATTTGGGATATTACACACATATGTATGGCGCAATGAAACATAACACAGCGATTTATTCAGAATATGGGGTTATAACAAACTATATTTTGATTTTTTTCTACACACCATCAATCTATTCATTGAAATGCTTTTTCTTTTTTAAAGAAATAATATATGTTGTTACGCCACGCACAGAAAAAAATGATCAGATAATGTGATGGATAAGACATTTTTTGTTATCTGAAATGAAGTGATATCTTTTTACAGGTTAAGCATTTTGAGTGGAAAACAAACTTTACATACTGTATATGGCAGTTCCCACGTATTAGCAGTATTAGTCCATGGGCCAAAAACTGAAAACTGCTGGGGCTCTACAGCCCGCTCGACTTCTCCAATTTCTTTAAAATCAGCCAGTGGCCGGTGGGTCATCAGTCGGTCACTGCCGGGACGCCGCGGGGAGAAGCTCCCCGATTTCGCCCAGTTTTGACCTAAAATCGACCTGCGACCGACGGGAAATCGACAGGGCACCGCCCAGGCATCGCTGGTGCTCTACAGCCTGCTCGACTTCTCCAATTTCTTTAAAATCAGCCGGTAGCCGGTGGGAGACCTCCGGGGAATCGGTGGGCCATCAGTCGGTCACTGCCGGGACGCCACTCGGAGAAGCTCCCCGATTTCGCCCAGTTTTGACCTAAAATCGACCGGCGACCGACGGAAAATCGACAGGGCACCGCCCAGCCATCGCTGGGGCTCTACAGCCTGCTCAACTTCTCCGAAAATCGTTGGGCGATGCCTAAATTCCAGCGGCGACCGAGCAGGCTACAAATCGGTCGGTCGCCGCTCTGAGTTGTGACCATAGCTTTAGTAATATTAGTTATTTAAGAAAAAAGAATTTGAGTGGTCTGATTTGTAGAATAATTGAGGTTTAGACCAACCCAGCAGTTTACAAGTTTTAGTAAGATGTTTTCTTTTACAGATATGGCGGAAACAAGTTTCTTTTTAGCTTTAATGCAGTGGAACAAGAGCACAGACAGCATTTTCTTTCATCAGGGAATAATACTTTTCCTTTGATGGCTAATTACTCCAGCTAGAGAGTTATTTTGGAGTTAAAAGGGAATCTAAGCTTCCTGTCACAGTTTATTTCACAGTAATAAATATTCAATTATTAAAATTAGAACTAACATCTAATTCCAGATGATTTAAACAATCATTTCATGGATCTAATTTTCATTGTGGGTTTAATAGGGGGATTTGTTTAAAGTCCAAATCTCCTATTGAATTTTTACATGTGTTATGTCTCGATCAAAGCGGCAGATCACCTAATTCGTCTCCGCGACGAATTCAATGTCTAATATTATTATTCTTACTTCATTTTGATTGAGAGGGTCGAATAATCAATTAAATATGCATTAATCGGAAAGAACAATGACACTAATATACGCTAAATAAACACACGTAATACAATTATCTCCCTCAACTAGAATAAATATGATTTGTTTAATCAGCCTATCATCATGAAACGAGATCTTCAGTGACTTCTTTTGTATCCAATTGTATTGAGATTAAAAATCACATTAAGTGCGAGGGGAATATTAGAAATTGTTATATTTATCGATATTTCAGCCGTCTCTGAACCGATTTGATCAAACAAAGATGATGGCAGGTTCAAGTCCCGCTGGTTCCAAGATTTTTTCTGACTTGTTTTTCAATTACAGATCGATCAATCGATCTTATTTACTGGGTGTAAGCCACAAATATGTTTAAATAATTGAAATTTCTCCCAGGAAGCATTACATTTATACAAAAGATGTTGTTGTCATTTAAATTGTATATTCTTTCAAATTTGACACTCAGTTTTTCGTTATCTCACGAAAAATTATTTTGTGTAGCGCCCTCAGCAACAAAACTCAACTATCCCTTTAAAATCGAAGAGATAATGATTTGACAATATCCTATAACTATATCTCGTATATCATCCCAAAAGCAAATATAAACTAACCCCTACAAATTGATAGGCACCTTTGGAAAGATTATTTGTAATTTAAGATAACTTAAACGGGGCTCTCAAGTACAGGGGTTCTAATAAAAACATTACAATCATGATAACTATGGGCGGGCAGTGGCGCAGCACTATTACCGTTAAAGGGGGGCACTGGTCTAACTAACAAAAGGTGGACGAAATGCGGAGGGCTTACAGGGGATCGCAGATCTCCTTATTTGCTTATCATTTTCTTTTATTTCAGTTTCCCTTTCCTTCCAAAGTCTCCTTCGTTAACATCTCATCTTTCACTCTCCCACTCTCTCTCTCTCTCTCCTTCCCTCTTTCCCCCTCTCAACACATTCCATATTCATCTCAATTGATCATTCGATGGAGCGGGATGGCTAGCGTGACCCCAATGTGTGCCAACCGGGCACTAATGATATTAGGTAGGTTATTGGTTCTCGTGATGGAAATTGCAATTATTTCGTTTTGTTTTGTTTTTGGTTTTTGGTTTTTCAGTTCATTACAATTACAACCTTGAATTTCAAAATGCTGAGTGGATCATAATGTAAAATTTTAAAGGATAAGAGGAAGACAACTGCAATATGTCAGACCAATTCCCAGTTTTAAATGATACAACACTAAGACGTATTTGAAACGGAACCATCCTTAAGTTCACGGATTCTCTGGCATTTTCGATGTCACGAGGTTGATGTGGTATGACTATAATCTTATATTAAGATAAGAATCTCATGCAATAATCGGAAAGAACAATGACACTAATAAACGCTAACAAAACACACGTAACACTTTATCTCCCTCAACTAAAATTAATATTAATTTGTTTAATCAGTCTATCATCATGGAACGTGATCTTCAGTGTGTTCTTTTGTATCCAATTGTATTGAGATTAAAAATCATATAAAGTGCGAGGGGAATAAATGCTTGGACCCCGTCACCAGTATGTTAATGCCCCTGTATATATCCTATATTCACGGACGGTATGTAGAAAACACACACACCAAAAAAAAAAAAAATCACATGACCCTTTAATCCTTTAGTCGGTTTTGAGTCGGGTTGGCGATGTGGCTGAGTTATAATAAATTTATAATAAAGTTGTCCTAGTGGGGTAATTGTCCCTCTGGTAATTGGCCGGGGGTGATCGTCCAGGCGTTATTGTCCTAGAACCCCTCTATTCACGGACGGTATAAAGAAAACACACACACCAAAAGAAAATCACATGACACTAAAAAACGCTAACAAAACACACGTAACACTTTATCGCTCCAACTAGAACTAATATTAATTTGTTTAATTAGCCTATAATCGTGGAACGTGATCTTCAGTGAGTTCTTTCGCATCCAATTTTAATGAGTTTGAAAATCCCATACCCTTACCATGAAGTATGTACTGTGCCTGTATATACCTCGATCATAGAGAAAATAATCACTATTATCGCTGAAATGATTCTTCTCCCCCTTTTCCTTCTTCTTCCCTTTCTTCCCCTTCTTCCCCTTCTTCCTCTTCTTCCTGGTAATAGTAGCAGCAGTATCATAGTTATTATTAATATTTTTATTGTTACTGTTGTTACCACTTTCTCTCTCTCTCACGGCATTCCATATTTATTTCAATTTATCATTCAATGGAGGGGGAGGGCTGGCTAACGTTACCCCATGTGTGCCAACCGGGCACTTATGATATGAGGTAGGCTATTGGTTCTCGTGATGGAAATTGTAATTATGTCGTTCTGGGTTTTGTTGTTTTTCAGTTCATGACAATTATAACCTTGAATTTTAAATTTCTGAGTGGATCATAATGTAACATTTCAAAGGAAAAGAGGAAGACAGCTGCAATATGTCAGACCAGTTCCCAGTTTTAAATGATACAACACTAAGACGTATTTGAAACTGAAGCATCCTTAGGACCACGGATTCATTGGCATTTTCGATGTCATGAGGTTGAAAAAATGAAAATGAGTCATACATTTGTCAAGGCTATAATTTACGGTTGATATGGTAGGACTATAATCTTTTATTAAGATAAGAATCTCATGCATTAATCGGAAAGAACAATGACACTAATAAACGCTAACAAAACACACGTAATACAATTATGTCCCTCAACTAGAATGAATATGATTTGTTTAATCTGCCTATCATCATGGAACGTGATCTTCAGTGAGTTCTTTTGTATCCAATTGTATTGAGATTAAAAATCACATAAAGTGCGAGGGGAATAAATATTTGGACCCCGTCACCAGTATGTTAACGCCCCTGTTTATATCCTATATTCACGGACGGTATGTAGAAAACACACACGCCAAAAAAAAAAAATCACATGACCCTTTAATCCTTTAGTCGGTTTTGAGTCGTGTTGGCGATGTGGCTGAGTTATAATAAATTTCTAATAAAGTTGCGAAAAAATTATAGATATTTAATGCAAATTAAATGCATACGTATATCGTTTAGATATCTTAAACCTATTCAACTCCTCCAAAATAAAGCAGCACGGCTCATTTATTGTAAACTAAAATTTGTCCATGTCTCCCCTCTGTAGTATTTCTTGTTCATGCGCTTTGTGTCTAATGAGAAGGAGCTTTATAATAAATGTTGAGTTATTAAGTGCTTTGCCGCGTAGCGTAGCAGAGCACAACCTCCCCCCCCCTCTTTTTCTTCATGGATTTTGTTCGTTTCATATCATGAACGACATGGTTAATGCCAATGCAATTTGCATGACATGTGCCATATGCATGATTATTGATCCTAACGAACAAAATTATTTAAATTACTGATGCGTGACGCCATCTAGGCACCATTTTGTTAATTTCAATTATAAACCATATGTCCGTCATACATTGTCATTTCTGAATGATAAGCTTGACGTCATGTGTTAAGTTTTGATCACAACAATATCCATGCGCGCATCATGGCGACACGTACGCGTGCGTAAAACTTTCAAATTGGTCAAAATGCTTTTTGGGCCAATTTACTACACGTTTCAGACCTTTTTTAACATTTCAAAAAATTGCGGGCGAGGACGCATGCGAGTGCGATTTGCGTGTGTCGTCTGTACTTAATGCATTAATTGAATTGTTCACTTGTATTGTGTTGCCGATAATATTCTTAGCAATTTGAAATCACTTTTAGCCATTATTGGTCAGAAGTTAGCTCATAGACGTTCGCAAAACCTCAAAACTGACGCACGCGCGCATAAGCACAAATTGCCGAAAGTGGTATAACAAAGTACCTATTTTGAATCGGCTATAACTCTTCAGAATGGCTCGTTACCTCCATTTTTTCTTACATGTTCTGATAGGGTATGAATTGGATATGCTATTTCATGTATCACTTTTGCTGTTAGATTGCTTTGACGTAAACATAGTGCCACTTAAAGCCCCACTGCACTACGTATAGCTACTTGCGCGCTCTATATAGCAAACAAGGCTTAATCGGTGACCATTGATCCCCCATGGTCCCCTTTTTCTTATGTTAATTGAGAGCTGATTTGATGAGCTAACCACCTGTCAGTGACCATGCGATTCGATTAGGTAATATTTGCAGTTGTTGTTTTGAATATATCTCGTCTATTCCTACTCTGATGTCTTCCAAATTTCATGATTTTTGTAGCTGAGACTTTACTCTACCAAGAAAATATGATTAAATTTTTGATCAGAGGACGGGATCGTGGTCAAAATTCCGATTTAAGATGAAAACAGCAAAATCTGCCATTTTGGTTTCTACTTGTACGTGTTATATGAATAGAGGGTGGGAATTTTTTTTTTAAGTCCGAATTTCTCATTGACTCTGTGTTATTAGATGATCGCGGCCTTGTAGTGTAGCAAATCTACTGATGAGCTTGCAGATAGGCGTGTTATATGAGTGGAGGGTGGGATTTTATTTAAAGACCAAATCTCCCATTAAGTTTCTACATGTGTTATGTCTCGATCAAAGCGGCAGATCACCTAACTCATCTCCGTGACGAATTCAATGTCTTGTTATTATTATTGCTGTTGTTACCATTTTTTAAATTGTAATTATAATCATTTTTATTGCTATTATTATTATTTCTACTATCATTATTACTATTCTCATAATTATTATTATTTTTATTATCAGCATTATTATTATTATTATTATCATCATTATCATGCTAATGTTATTATCACCAGAATAATGACAATTTTCAGTGGCATAGTAATAATGGAAGCCTAGTAGTTTTGGTATCATTATCTTTTGCAATAGGATTGTCTAATACAGCCATGACATGGAGTAGCGTTTTACTCTTTATGGGACTCATGATAATCTGTTTTAGAGTTGATTCCACTTAGTTTATTCCATTGTTCGCATGATTAAGCAGAAAGAGATAGAAATGATATTTCATGGCATCCGCATGGCAGAAAAATGATGATCAGTACTGGGTATATAATTTAAAGAAAACTGAATTTGAACCCTGGGACATAGACTCTCTCTCTCTCTTTCTTCCTTCCTTGCCTTCCTTTTTCCTCTCTTACTACCTTCTCACCACAAATTATATAATGTGCATGTATATACATCGATCATAGAGAAAATAATCACTAATATCGCTGAAATTATTCTTCTTCCCCTTTTTTTCTTCTTCTTCTCCTTCTTCTTCTTCTTCCTCTTCTTCTGCCTGGTAGTAGAGGCAGCAGTATCATAGTTAGTAGTTATATTATTATTGTTACTGTTGTTACCACTTTATTATTGTAATTATCATAATTGTTATTTGTATCATTATTATTATAATAATCATTATTATCATTATACTAATATTACTTTTATCAGCATCAGCAGCATAATCATCATTATCAGTATAGTAGTACATGAAGGCCTAGTAGTAGTGGTAAAACTCTTACCCTTAATTATTATCATAATTATCTTTCGCAATACATGTAACTAGGATTATTGCTATATTACATCCAAGATGACTGTCAAAATTCTCAATTCGTTGCTAAAATTTGAACAAGAGACAAAAAGGAAACATTCGGATATAGATTTTAAAATGAAGTAAAATATAGATTTTAAAGATACTATGTCCCTTTTGCAGCCAACATCAAATTCTGTAGAACTTTGCAGGAATTATGATTATGTCATGTATATGTTCTATCTGTGAAATTTAAACGTTAGCAGTGTCCTAATATTCAAATTATGCAAGGAAACCCGTTTACTTGCTAGACTTCACTGTCAGACACTATTGAGTGACTGACTGGCTTTTTCATCTTTGGTAATAACATACATAAAATGAGCTGTAAAGGGTACATGAGCATTTGTCTACATCAATAACCCACTTCTTGTAATGGCCAAAATTAAACTGATTGAATCTTTGCGCAGCATAAAACGTACGACCATTCGGTACAATGGTCTGAAAAATCAGACTATTACTTACTGGCTCTATAGCTCCTAAGTCGATTCGACAACTAATAGTCGTTATTTTCCCACTTAAAGACATTTTCAAGCCCACTTTTTTTAGGGAAGTTCTGAATAAGTATTATCTTTCAAATGTCGTTGGAATTTAATCTTTTCATTTTTTGGGCCTGTAAATGGGACATAGTACCTTTAAAATAAAGTAAAATATAGATTTTATAATAGTAAAATAGAAAGAAGAATTAAATACAGAATAAAGTAGAATATGAAACAGAAAAATAGAATGTAAAGTAGAATATATAATGGATCATTGTAATGGTAGAATGGTTGATTAAACCATTTCTATACTTCAAATGAAAGTCTAGCAATACAGAAATTTGCACAGTGCGCTATTACAGCGATCATATCCAGGTCAATGGACCTATTCGGGTTCAAGGCAGGTTTGTGCAATGCATCGTATAATACAAAACCCAAGAGACTGTACAAAAATGCAATAATGAATATTAAAAAATAACAACTTTAGGAGAAAATTATAAATCACCCTTAACAACTTATAAATTAAGTATGTAAGATAAATTGTGAGAAACCGGGGTAAAGTATTGATCAAATAATTTATCGGTGTTGGGTAATGCTGTTTAACTTTTTTAACTTGTTGAGTGTGTAATTTTTGTCCATGTTCGTATTCCTCTATTCTATATAGGTGTTGTGCTCTTTATCACTGTTGATCCTTCCAACCATAGAAAATTACGAAAGATGCCAGAAGTCTTGAATTTACATTTTATCTATATTACCTCTCAGCCCGATTTCGATTGCTTCAAAGAAGACGGAATATTCTGTATCTTTCAAGTCTCCTCCATTTTGTCATACCATTCCAACTTTCTACATGTATTATGTGTGTAATTCACATTTTTTTTTCAAATTGAACAGTAGTTCCTTAAAAGTTCCGTCATATATTTGAAGAAAAAGAAAATAAATATGAAATAGATTCTTCAACGCCAGATTTTATTTTTTGCATAATCAATGACTTCGAAGAATCCTGGAAAAAACTTCTTTGTCATACCCACCACCAACTTTAGGGCAAACAAGCACACTCTTGATAGCTAAGGGTCCTAACTAACAGAAATACTTAATTTAAGATTGTGTCTAAGGGGATGGGCCCTTTTTAATTATTGGCCCATGGAGTAATATTGCTAATACCTGTGAGAATTGCCATATACGGTACATGTACACTGTAAATGTACATTTACAGAGTGTTTTCCACTCAAAATGTGCATCCTGTAAAAATACATCAATTCATTTGGGATATCCTAAAATGACTTATCCATCACAATATCTGATCATTTCTTTTCTTGGTGTGGCATGACAACATATATTATATATTTAATCAAGAAATATATAATATATTTCTTGATTAAATATATAATATATGTTGTCATGCCACACCAAGAAAACATATATTATTTATTTAATCAAGAAATAGTGTTTCAATGGATAGCTTTATGGTGTTTTAAAAACCTTTAAGTATGATTATTTTAAATTCCCCCATATTCTGCGTAAATCACACTGTTATGTTTCATTGCGCCCTACATATGTGTGTAATATCCAACGTCCATGTGTATATGAAACAGGATTATTACATCAAACTAATAATAAAAAGTATATCCCTTGAAAGGTCTTTCTCAGATAATACATATTCGGTCCAAAAAAAAAATCTTTAAAATATTAAAATGACAACTTTTATAAAAAGAATGCGCCTGGTATTCACCCCTACATGTTATTTTTTAGTATTTTGTTTAGTTTTTTCGCAAGATTTTTTAGCATGGATTCCGTTGCATTGCCCCAAAAATGACGTCCAAATAAAAAAAATAAAAAAAATGTGCAACTATATGTAGCTCCACGAGGATTGAACCTTCACATCTATAAAATTGCACTGAAGTTAAGCCAGGGCCCTGTTTCATAAAACTGGCTATCAATTAAAATTGTAACTTTTCTATAACAAAATGTGCTCTCAGCCAATCAAGATCAGGTGCAACAATTATAACAGTAGCTCATAACAGTTATTGCAACTTGTTATTGAATATTTATGAAACAGCGCCCAGGCCTAACTTCAGTGCGTTTTTTGTAAAAAATTGGCCTTAAATGGAATGCAAAAATGTATACTTTTAAATACGTGTACATACCTGAAGAAACGATACTTTTTTTCTAATTTCAGAGATTTTATCCTCTTCTGTCTGGGTCAGTTTGCCTGAATCTAGAATGTTTTCAGGGTCAAAAGCTACATGCGAGAAGAAAGAGATAGAGAGAGACGGACAGGTCGAGATAAAAGGAGATCCAGATGATTAGATAGATGCAGAGAGAGGGGGAGTAGGGGTAAGAGACAGAAGGAAAGTTAGAGGAAAGTAATAAGAGAGAGAACGATATGGGGTAAGAGAGAGAACGATATGGGGTAAGTGAGAAAGAGAGGGAGAGGATGGGCGCATAGAGATAGTGGGAGATATAGACAGTTGGATAGAAGCAAAACATTAGGGAGTACAAGTTTTTCCAACTAAAGCTTAGTACATGATACATGTACAACTTCAACTGTCACATTTTCAAGAAAATGGCTGCGCCCACGTCATGCTAAAAGGCATCACATCATGCCAAGAATATCTTCATTTATATATCTCTTGTATATTTTCGTAAGGAATATTGTACATCATAGGGCAAGAATACATTTTATTTTTCAGAATACCTACTCTTATTCTTAGGGTGTGGTTTACTTTAATATCAACTATATCAATTATACATAATTATCAGCTAACTAGAATATATATATTAGAAAGTCTAGATTTCTGCTCGGTGTTCGAAAAAATAAAACAGAAAAAAAGAAATATTGATGCTCCGTACACGAAGATATTGTTTTACAAATTTTCGCCCTTAGGGCTTTGTCAAGTAACCATTTCATTTGACATCGAAAAATATTTTTGTTATGCATCAAAATATTCAAAATATATCTTCCTCTCTCCTATCCTATGCATTATTCAAAAATGTAATATACTTGCACATCCTGTCCCTGGCTTAAGCTAGAAACTTGCAATTGGCCAATCGCAACCTATACCTTTGGTTTAAATCATACACCAGACAATGCTCTTGCGGATCAAAGTTATCAATTAAATACATTTTATAATTTCTTGCCAAAATGTTGGTTGCGAAATAAAACACCTCTAGCACTCTACTCAAAATACCTTAATAGGGACTTTTAGATTTGCACGACGAGAACGTAGACTGCTACGTGGACATCCTTTTAAGGCAATGTGACGTCCTTTTAAGGCACTGGCAGTGCACGGTAGTGTGCCTTAAAAGGACGTCACATTGGCTTAAAAGGATGTCCACGTAGCAGTCCACGTTCTCGTCGTGCAAATCTAAAAGTCCCTATTGATGTTGTAGGAGGACATCTACCCTATTTCTGCACTTGTGTACAAGACATCAATACAGTGATAAATAAGTAGCTTAATGAAATATAAATAAAACCTGCCCAGAAAACCTCACCTTCATCTTGCGTACCTTCTTTTGATACAGCAACGGCTTGGGTGACTCCAACAAGGCACAGACATGAAAATAGAACTAGAGTGATGACAAAGAACGACTTCATCTTGAAAAGTGTGTTGATAGTAGCCGAGAGATTTTTCTTAATTTTATAAGAGAATTTCTGCAATCACTTTGATGAGAAGATGAATGCGTGGTGATTTCGACTGTCCAAGGAGCGGGTTTGCATCGGTATTTATACCACTTAAGCCCCTCCCATTCTTTGCCAAATTTGGTGACAAGGAGGGACCCGAGCTAGTTCGGCACAGCCATTTGTGTATTAGGCAGAGTGTTTGTGTAGTATACCGATTTTTCTTTTCTTTTTTTATTCAAAGTCTTTAGAACCGTTTTCATTAATATGTATAGCTGAGCTATACCGCAGACTAGGCTGTCTATCCCAATTATATGGCAAAATGTGAAAGGGCCAAGGTTATTTCTTTGTAGAAGTACATGTAGACAGTCACCCATTTACATGCGATCCTTAAACATGTTTGTGATGATAGCTCAAGGTGACTTATGATTAATTTCTAATTCTATTTTGTTTGACTCCAGCTGTCCAAACAGGACACTTAATAGGATAGACCACCTTGCTACCTTCAATGCCTTTCTAGTTATTAATAAATCTCAATGGAATGAAAGATTTGTCAGGAAGTTATCCAATCCAATCTGGGAATTTGTAGACCGCCAATATATAGCTGCCTATCCAAAGGTGCTAATGGATGGGACTAAAAAAAATGACTGAATATTTCGTCCATGATTCACCTGGGAAAGACTGAGGTTGTTGTGGCTAGTTGTATATGGAATAGTTGTGGGTTTTGAAAGTATAGCAGGTCACAAGAGCCTAGTATCTCCTTGAAAGAGAGAAAAAGGTATTGAGAACGACTGTTCCACAACCTGGGTGCAGAAGCAGCGAAAGATCTATCGCCAGAAAGATAAAGCACTGCCATTTTGTAGCAACGAGGGCATGACATCCATGTATGGCATAACGAATGAAAGCGCTTTCCAAAGCTACACACAAATCTCAACCATTGCTGCTGATGAAAAAATAAGTTTGCCTTTACAATCTAAATATACAATGTAATGCTACTATCATGATCATGAGTAATCAGTTTGAATTAGAGATTGATTTTCAAGATCTTCAGGCATACGTGAAGTTGCTGTTAAAAGAAATCTGCCCAAGACATATACATTGCCTTTTGGGGAATCCCCACTCTCCCTCCCCTTTAAAAACGTTCCATCGACTATCTTTCAACCCCCAGAGGCCTTGCTTAATTTGCCATCGGTTTTTACACAAGGCCTGTGTGGCTCGCACTTTATTAGGGGGAAAATATTATGTATCGCTTTAATTCCAAGAATGCAGGAAGAAATAGAAATCCCTGTCACGTTCCTCTCTGTACCAACAGTACCAACAGTACCAACGGAGCGTGGTCGGGTTACATTTATAGATTTTGCCAAAAAAATATTTACATGGAACGATATTGAAAAAAAGAAAGCAATTACGGTTGGTCTAAATGAGGAGGATGCCCGAGACAAGAAGAACCCCTCGTAAGAGGCAAACTGCTTACTTTAATAAACGATGATGATGATGATGATGATGATGATGATGAGTTAGGGAAAAGACAAATATAAACTAACTTTATGAGCTTTTGACAGAGTAATATATTGTCCCATATTATTGGTAACAGAGTCTTTCACTTGGTGACCCGACATGGATTGTTTTCAATTTACCAATAACTGAGGGGCACATAATTATTGTTTTAGATGATCAGGGGAGTGTTTCACAAAGACTAAGATCGACTTTAAGTTGGACTCAACTATGGCAGGCCATTCATGCCACTGTTTGCTCTCACCATTATGATCTTTAGATAATGTTTTTTTCTTCAATAATGAATTGTAAAAATGTAAATTCTGTAGATTTATGACCATGATTTGTACGTCCCTTAAGAGACCGATGCCAGCAAACGGCGAGAGCAAACAGTGGCATGAACGACCTGCCATAGTTAAGTCTAACTTAAAGTCGATCTTAGTCTGTTTTCGAAGTTGTTCATACGCCCCCTAAATAATGCGTTCATGCAATTGCAATCCCATGATTGTGATTCATATATGAAAGCATGCATTATCACCATCACACAATACAAACAAATCGGGGTACATTTAGTACCCATATACCGTATCCAGATACAGAATATTGTTTTGAGTTCCTATGTTGTGTTTATATTAAAGGTACTATGTCCCATTTGCAGGCCAAAGAAATGAAAAGGTTAAATTCCAATGGCATTTGAAAGACAATACTAATTTAGAACTTCCCTTAAAAAGGGGGGCTTGAAAATGTCTTTAAGTGGGAATATAACGACTATTAGTTGTCGAATCGACTTAGGAGCTATAGAGCCAGTAAGTAATAGTCTGATTTTTCAGACCATTGTACGAATGGTCGTATGTGTTTTGCTGCGCAAAGATTCAATCAGTTTAATTTTGGCCATTACAAGAAGTGGGTTATTGATGTAGACAAATGCTCATGTACCCTTTACAGCTCATTTTATGTATGTTATCACCAAAGATGAAAAAGCCAGTCAGTCACTCAATAGTGTCTGACAGTGAAGTCTAGCAAGTAAACGGGTTTCCTTGCATAATTTGAATATTAGGACACTGCTAATGTTTAAATTTCAAAGATAGGACATACATGACGTATTCATAATTCCTGCAAAGTTCTACAGAATTTGATGTTGGCTGCAAAAGGGACATAGTATCTTTAAGCTATGGTCAAAACCCCCCAAAAGTAGCCTGCTCGGTGGCCGGGCGGCGAGTTTTTAGCCAATTTAGCCCGGCACCGCTTGTTTTTAGGGCATCGCTCGGTCGCCGCTGAAGTTTTAGCGCGGAGTTAAAATTCGGCGGCGCCTGCTCACTTTTCACTCGCCGCCCAAAATACGCCGACCTAATCGAGCGTTCGCCATCGAGCGATTTAGGTCAAAAATCGAAGCCGCCAGGTCAAAGGCTACCGAGCGGTCGTCGCCCGGTTGCCGCTTGGAGATCAGTCGGTCACTGGGCGGCGAGTTCAAAATTGGTCGGCAGCCTTTGACCTAGCGGCTTCGATTTTTGACCTAAATCGCTCGACGGCGAACGTTCGATTAGGTAGGTGCCCGGACGGCGACCGCCCTGGCACCTAGCGTATTTTGGTGCCGGTGGAAGGCCGCTCGAGAATCGGTGGGTCATCAGTCGGTCGCCCGGAGAAGCTCCCCGATTTCGACCAGTTTTGACCTAAAATCGACCGGCGACCGACGGTAAATCGACAGGGCACCGCCCAGGCCTCGATAGGGCTCTACAGCCTGCTCTACTTCTCCAAAAATCGTTGGGCGATGCCTAAATTCCAGCGGCGACCAAGCAGGCTACAAATCGGTCGGTCGCCGCTCTGAGTTGTGACCATAGCTTTAACTATTATGAATAATAATTATTTAAGATGCAAACAAATAGGTAATAGGGCAGTTTTTAAATCGATTGGTTCTACAATTAAATTGAGAATATTTCTGAACATTTCGTAAATTAGAATTAACAATTCTTTGACTTGGTAGCCATAAAGAACAAAATTCATGCTTTTCTAAGTTAATGGCGAAATCAAAGCAAAGTTTATTTCTACGTTCTTCCGATGTTACTAAATTGCACGATTCTAAAGCATGATTATATGATTCATAATTAGGTCTAAAAATAATTCTACATGCCCGTTTTTGTATTTGTTAAATATTATCTGTTTGTTTACATGTTAGGTTGGAATGAAAAGTGGTGCAAGGTACTCTAATACTGGTCTTATGTATGCAGTATAAACAATAACGAGATCACTATTAAATGGGTAAATCAAAACGTTTCAAGGTACGTAACATATATAACTTTCTACTGCACTTCTTTATCATTTCCTTTACTTGAGTATTCCATTTTAAATTACATTGAAATAAACTCCAAGAACTCTAATTACATTTTCTTCATTTAAAAGTGTCTAATCAATATACAACAGCTGGTGAGTTTATTTTTTTTCATAAAAGAGACCGTCATAACAATGCATTTCGTTGGGTTAAGTTTCATATTATCGAGTAAAGACCAATTTTCTAATGACAATTCCGATTGCATATTTTGATATTTGTGTACAAGCCATTTACAAACATATTAAAAAAGGAGTAAAAAATCATGACATGCATAATTAACCATGATTAAAAATAAAATAGGCCCCGACTTGGTACCTTGAGGAACTCCTACATTGTTATTTTTACATCTGAAATATGATCTTTATACCTTATTACTTGTTGGCGGCATTCTTAAAAAAATCTACTATTAACGAAATGACACATGGTCGTACACCCAATTTAACAAGTTTACAAATTAAAATTTTATGATCGATCCGGTCAAACGCTTTAAAAAAAATCGGTTAAAAGTCCAAGGCTCAAAATACACGGGGGCGATGGGCGATTCGCCCCCGGGAGCTACGTAATCGCCTCCGTCAGATTGCTCACGGGGGCGATTGCAAAATCAATGATGGCCCCGTGGAAATATAAAATAAAGACTATATTTTCTGTTATAACTTAATTTCACACAATATTGAGTTTCAACTTTCAAACCTTAAACCAATGAAATGGAACTATGGAAGTTAGATTAGCGTGCAGGATTTCTCGCTCGAATTTTTCGGTGTCTAGAGGCCGCCATATTGTAAACAAATGAACGCGTATTCGCCGCAAGCTTGCACTACATCTCCCATCTGGATATCTCTATGAGTATTACCGATACAAACAACGGAAGCTCGCAGTGCAGTGCGGCCGTCAGCAGCGCCGGTAGTATATCGGTGCATGCACGCTGCCGCCCCATATCTGCTGGAGCTAGAGGCGATCGCGCAAGGACCGAAATGTGGAGATGTTTTTCGTTGTGAAAAGCGTGAATCCTCTAAAATCTGGTGATTCCAAAAGGTCAGCAAATAATGAACCTCGACCAGTAAATCAACCGAAAGCTAAAATAAGTAAAAGGAAACCTGTAGGCAAGGAGGCGACTGTACGGGCTTGGACCAGACATTCCGTACAGAGGGAGGAGATCTGACCATTTATAGCTGCATGTAACTTTTAAAGTTGTAAGAGGGAAATAATGCTGACTTATATAAGTAAATGATAATGATGAATTAACAAAGAATTGAGGAGTATCATGGGTACCAATTCAATGGAAATTTGTATTAAAAAAGAGCCCCCGTCAGTACTTAAAGAGTCCCCGTGAAAAGGCTCACGGGGGCTCTTTTTTTTTTGGAAGAGCCCCCGTGGACAAAAAATTAATTTGAATCCTGGTTAAAACTATGGTTAAATTTTTTTTTTGTTTATTTGCATTTTTGTATAAATTATGTAACATTCCAATTAAATAATGGCAAGTTGAAAGGCCACGACGATTTCCATACTGGTTTTTATCAATCACATCACCAATATCCTCTCACAACCATTTAGCAATGATAGTTAGCTATTTTAGCAAAGTAAGAAGTTAGGGTCGTAATTCAAGCAGAGTTGGTGGATATGATTTGGGTACTGGTATTATCTCAGCATACTTCAATACTTGTGGAAAAAACCCTTGTTGAAATGCAAAATTAAGAATATAACATAATGGATAAGATAACTCATAAGCAAATTCACGTAATATTCGAACAGGTAAGTCGCCTAATATAGTTGATTTTTGTAAATTGAGTTTACGTAACAAATCATAAACGTCTTTCGATTCTATTATTGGGCAATCCACAGGTGAAGGTAAATATGCTGGTAACTTTGTTTTATCAAGTTTCGGGAGATCTGCTGTCACAGATAAAAACTTATTTTTAATGCAATCGGCTGCTTCCTTAAAATGTTCAGGCTGATCAGCTGCAATACTTGGTATGTCGATGGATGGTTGATCTTGAGGTCCTTGAGTAATGAGTTTTATATGACGATACCAATCAGCAGGATTATTTATTTTAAGTGTATGAATTCATATTAAGTGAGTCCTTGGCCAATCATGAAATTAGAAAACAGAAGTCACAGAATTGACACAGAGAGAAAGAAAGAGAAAGGGAGAGAGGTAGGAATTAAATGATGTAATGCGCTATATAAATGTACCATATTACTATTATATATATGACAAACAGCGTGAGAATGAAAGAGAGAGAATAATGAAGAAAGAGAAAAAGGACAAAGGGAGAAAGACAGAAAGAGAGAGAGAGAACGAAATATTCAATGGAAGAGAAGAGAAAGAATGAAGTATTTTAATCTAAACTGACTACACTGGGAAGGATCATGTCGTTTTAGTGCATATAGTCGTATATAGTTTGGTTAAGTTTGGTTTGGTTTTCCGTATAAAACAACATATATACATTCGTAAATTTTATGAAAATGAAAAATAACGATCATTATTTTAAACAATACGGATGGATCGCTCTATTCAAAGACATTATTCCAGGGGCGGTGTAGCGACTTCAAAAGTTGGGGGACACAACAAAAAAGGGCACCTACAAAGGAAATCTCAAAGCGAAAATATACCCTTTTTTTTAGACATTGATATATTCCCCTATATTGTGATTTCATTCTCAGGGATGATTTCAATATTTGTTTTTTGTTATACTTCATACAAGATATTGATCAAGCATCATATTTTTCAATTGGGTGTGATGGTCTGAATATTCTTTTTTGAGCGAGCGAAACAAGCGATGAAAATTTTAAGATTTTTGAGGTCGCAGTGCGAAAAATTACACCTTATAAAGAGGAAAACCCAAATCCTGATGGGGTTATAAGCACATTCTCAAAACGGAAGACTGAAAAGACCTTTGATAAGTAACATAATTATATCATCTTTAAATGCGAGCGAGCGTAGCGAGCGACCTTTGGTGGTAATTGGTCTTAATCGCTTTAAATTAGGGGCACGTTTAATGATGAGAGGAAAAGGGGACACTTACTAAAAGGGACAAAGACACTTATTAGAAAAGAAAAGGAGCACGTGTCAAAGTACAAAGGGTAATTTTCAGAGGTGAAAATGGGGCACTTCTTACACCTGAAAAGAGGAACTCACCAGAGATTAAAAGGCACGTATGAGAATGGCAAATGGACATTTGTCGACGGAAAAGGGGCAATTATAAAAAGGGGGTAGATCCTTTATTAGAAAGGAAAAGAGGCACGTATCATTTTTTTTAAACGTGAAATTATCAGAGGTGAAAAGGGGCACTGGCCAGATTTGAAAAGGGGCCCTCATGAGAATGAAAGAAGGACACCGATCAGATTTTAATAGGGGCATTGCTCATAGGTGAAAAGGGGCTTTTATGAGAAGGGGGAAGTGGCTCTTATTAAAAAGAAAAAGAGGCAGTCATTAGAAAGGAAAAGGGGCACGTATCAAAATAAAAAGGGCATTTATTAGAGTTGACAAGGGGCACTCATCAGAGAGGGGAAGGGCCACTTGTCAGAGAAAAAACGAGCATCTCTCAGCTTTGAATAGGGTCAATTATCGGAGGTGAAGGGGGCACTTATCTGAAGTGAAAAGGAGTAACATCTCGTACCCGAAAAGGTTCATTTACCAGAGATGAAAAGGGGCACTTATGAGAAAGAAAGGGTCACTTTTCATAGGTGAAAAGGGACATTTATGCAAAAGGTAAGGGGCTCTTTTTTGTTAAATGGGGATACTTATCATAACAAAAAGGAGCACTTATTAGAAAGGAAAAGGGGTACATGTGAAAATAAAAGGTGCGCCTATCCGAGTTAAAAAGGGGCAGTTTTTAAACGGGAAAGGGACAGGCTTCTTAAAAAAGAAAAGGGGCACTTGTCAAAGTTAAAGGGGCACCTCTCAAATTTTAGTAGGGCAATTATCAGAGATGAACGGGGGCACTTATCAAAAGTGAGAAGGCGCACTTCTCGTACCTGAAAAGGGGCACTTATTGGAATGGAATATGGACACTTATTGCAAAAGAAAATGGGAATTTGACGAAGGAAAAGGGGCACGTGTCAAAATAAAAAGAGGCACTTGTCAGAGGTGAAAAGGGGAAGGGGCACTTTTACAAAGTAATAGGAGCACTAGTCAAAGTAAAAGGGGTACTTTGGGGGTAATTGAAAGAGTGGGGTACTGTGCCCCCCGGATGCGCCGCCTCTGCTGATTAAGATAATGAATCTGTTCTTCCGGTCTAGTAATGTCTTGTAACATGAGTAAGGAGGGTATTCCCCGCTTCTTACAAAGCTCCGAGTAATTCGTAAAGCGGGGACATCGAAGATTTGCCAACTGTGACAAACACGTATTCTTGAAATGAAGAGGGGTAAGGGTGTCAGACAAAGATTTTCCCTAAAGTTTCCCTAAAAGTATCTAACAAGCCAAACAATCAACAAACAACAACAAGAACCCCCCAAAAAAAAAAAAAAAAAAAAAAAAAGGTACCCAGATTCAAAACTTTGAGAAACGACGTACGTGAGCTGTGATAACATGATTTAAAACTAAATGATTTTTACATTATTATGCAGTTTCAACCGCCCACATTCTATTCTCAGAAAAAAGTTGACGAATATCAATACACCAAAACTATAGGTGGGGTAAATAAAGTACTGTGACATGAGATTGCTTATTTACAAATAAATATATGTCTTGGTTGAATGTTCAGTGATGTTCACATAAGGCAAAATAATGGTAAAAGACAAACCGATAAGTAAAAGGCATGGTACCAATAAAGGGAGGTAATCGTCATTATGCTCGTTTTCTGAAGGTTCGTTTATTAGGCCGACAGCCCATGAGACCAGCAATGAGGGTCTAAAGGGCTGTCAGTCTAGCGAACCCTCTAGAGAGCCCACGAAATCGTCAATGTTGGTCTGGTGGGCTGTAGCCCGGTCTGTAACTCGGGAGACACTCGTTTCTCCGGAGGTTCATCATTCCGAAGATTCGTAATGCCAAACATCAATTTACCATACCCGATAGTTCATATTTTTTAACATGACATTTTTGCGTCATTCCATAGGCTCGTTAACCAAAGGTTCATCATTCCGAGAGTTAAATAGGGTTCATTTTCCATGGACATATCTGAATAGGGTTCGAAACATTTTAGGAGTAAGGGAGAGAGAAAGAGGGGAAAATAAAAAGGGTGTGTGTGTAACGGAGACACAGACTGAAAGATAATTATTGACAATACCACATAGACAACAAAAAGATAGAGAGGGAGAAAATAAAGATGTAGAAGAGAGAGAGAAGAGAGAGAGAGGGGGGAAGGGGGAAAGAGAAATATTTTAAATGAATAGCTGATGTCCGATTTCTCACTGACTGACCAATGCCAAACACAAAATTCTACTTCTTTTGTAGTTTAAGTTGTTCTTGGTTCCCCTACCCTCCCCACCCCCGCCCCCTCCTCGGATCTGAAAGGTATTCTAATCTGCCATGGCACTCAAAAAGCAGGCACTTGTTAATGAAACTGTAAGGCATTTTGATTACCATTTTCATTATCTTTGTTTCATAATGGAAGACAAATTTTAGAAATTGTCAGAACTTTGATTTGAAGATTGTAAATGGAAGGATTGGTGGTGACGAAGGAGTGGGTAATTATACTTGTTACAGTAAAAATGGGGGAAAGAGTGTAGTTGACTATGTGATTGCTTCAGCTATTTTTTTCAACATATCTTAAATTTTGAGATCGATGTATTTGATAAATGCATGTCAGATGTACACAATCCAATCGGTTTGACCTTATTTAATGATATTTCTTAAGATGAACCCAGTGAAACCTCAAGGTTGGATAAATATTTATTCAGAGTGAGAAACGTACACGGCCTTTAAATGGTCTGCTGAAAAAGTTGCTAGCTTTAAATCAAATCTAGATGATTACGTAGATAAAATGAAAAGTGAACTGAGTTCAATTGAAAGATCAACGTCCCAGTTGAGTGTGGATGGTTTTTGTACACTTTTTTGTGGTTCTTTTTTTAATGCTGCCCTAGAAGTTGGGGTCTGTGAGAAAAAAGTTCGGAGAAAATCTCAGGGAAAAATTGGTGTACAAGTAAATAAACCATGTAAACAGGCAAGGGATTCGTATTTTAATTTCAAGAATAAATTGAAGCGTAAAAAGAAGGGTGAGCCATCTGACAAAATAGAAGAAATGAATGGCGAAATTTGTAAAGCAGCGAGGGAATACAAATGGTTGCTTCGTAGGAGTATTGGAAAATTTTGAGTGGTAACTCTGGAAAACAAAACAATAATAAGGTCTCACTGAATGATTTTGTACATCACTTTCGTAATTTGAATGTTGCTCAAGATGAAACAGGTGCACTACACCAAACTGAAATGGTGTCAGACTTGGACATAAATGATGAATTGAATGCTCCTATCACTATTGAGGAGGTTATTTCGATGATTAAGAAATTGAAAAACAATAAGGCATGCGGTATTGATCAAATTAGAAATGAATTTTTGAAAAACGTAACCGGTAAGGTTCTGGAAGTGAAAACAATTGTTTGTAATATAGTTCTAGAAAGTGGAATAGTGCCTCATGATTTTTGTGTTGGATTGATTGTTCCAATATTCAAAAACAAAGGGTCGGACAAAGATCCATACAACTATCATGGTATTACCCTTTTAAGCTGTTTAGGAAAGTTGTTCACTTCAATATTGAATCATAGAATTACTTTATATTTTGAAAATGAATCTGTACTTGGAGAAAAAACAGGCAGGTTTTCGCAAAGGTTATTCCACAATGGATCATGCATTTGTGGTGAAATATTTACTGGATATTTATTTGTCAAAGGGAAGGAGGATTTATTGCGTCTTTGTGGAATTTAGAAAAGCCTTTGATGTGATAGATCGAGCATCCCTTTGGTATAAACTATTATTGTCAGGAGTAAACGGCAAGGTATTTAAAGCCATTAAGAATATGCAACCTCTGAAACATTTGCTTGTAATATTGGGGGAAGGCAGGGTGATAATTTATCCCCCTTACTTTTCGCAATTTATCTTAATGATTTTGTTGGATATATCCGAACCAAATTCAAAGGTTTATGGTATTTATATGATGAGGTGTGTTCTGATGTTTTTGATAAAATTTCTGATGAAGACTTATTTATTAATTTACATTCATTGCTATATGCAGATGATACTCTTGTCTTGGCTGAAAATCTAGAAGAACTCCAAATGGCTTTAGATGCTCTGTCTAACTACTGTGAGAAATGGACATTGCGTTTGAATAATGAAAAAAAAAGATAATGATATTTTCTAGAGGGAAGGTACGCAAGTTCCCAGTTTTTAAGTATGGGAACGATATTATCAATGTGGTACATGACTTTGTGTATCTTGGGGTTAAATTTAATTACAATGGTAATTTTTAAAAGGCAATATCAAAACAGGTGATTCAGGCAAGAAAAGCCTCATTTGCAATGACCTTAAAGGTGCAAAGGTTAAGATTATCATTGGATATTCAGTGTAAGTTATTTGATCAGTTAATCCTGCCAATACTCTTATATGGCTGTGAGGTGTGGGGTTTTGAGAATTTAAGTCAGATTGAAATTTTTCATCGCAAATTATTAAGGGCCATACTGAATGTCAATAAATATACACCTGACTGTATGATTTATAGTGAGACAGGCCGTACTAAAATTGATGTTCAGGTTAAATGTACAATGGTAGGTTTTTGGCTAAAAGTAGTTAAAGATCTATTTATCTATCTCAGTATCTTTTCCCGGTTCGGAGGTTGATTGCAACATCTCTCCATTTCACTCTATCTTCTGCCATTCTGGTGCACTCTTGCAGTTTTAGTCCACTCCAGTTCTTGACATTCTCTTCCCAGTTGATTCTGGGTCTCCCTCTCGGTCTAGTTCCTTCCACTCTTCCCTCCAACACATCCTTTAAGAGGCTTTGGTGCCTTTTAACATGACCAAAGTATATGACTTTTCTCTCCTTAACTAATCCTACCAGTGCATTTGGTTTACGCCCTGCCATGTGCAATATCTCTTTGTTGGTTTTCATTTGTTTCCAGGGTATTTTCATCATTCTTCTGTAAATCCACATTTCAAAAGATGTTATTCTATTTTCCATGGCCTTGCTTATTGTCCTTGTTTCTGCTCCATACAATAGGACAGCCCATACACAACAGTTTACTAGTCTTAACCTAAGCGCAAATTTCACCTTTCTATCTGTGAATAAGTCTTTCATTTTCTATTCTTCTCTTTATTTCTGCTTCGCATCTGGCATCATCTGTGATATTTTGTCCTAAGTAGATGTAATTACTGACCTGCTCAATGATATGTCCATTGAGTTTCAAAAAATTTCTAGGCTTATTCTTTGTTCTACTAAATATCATAGACTTAGTTTTCTTGACATTCATTCGTAGACCAAACTCTTCACTTTTGACTTTTACAATATCCAATACATGTTGTAAATCTGCTTCATTCTCTGCGCAAAGTACAGTGTCATCAGCATAACGTAAATTATTAATATTTACGCCCCCAATACTAACACCTTTCATATCAGAAATTTCCCTGAATACCAACTCTGTGCACAAGTTGAACAGAGATGGGGACATTACGCATCCCTGACGTACTCCTCTTTTGATTTTTGTGTAATCTGTATTTTCATTGTTAATTTTGATGGCAGCTGTCTGCTCCCAGTAAAGTTCAGATATGAGACGTATGTTCTTACCATCCAGGTTAAAGGTAAAGACCAGTTTTGGAAACGCCCCTCTCTCAAAAAATTGAAATGGAAGCTCTCATTACCAATCATGTGAAAGAATATGTTTTGACTATTACGTGATGATACAAATTTTGCCGGGAAAGTCGGGAAACCGCCTACTAATTTATATATTTGGTAAATTATTATATCTATTGGGACCAAATAGATATCGCGCACGTGGTCGCGTAGTCCCATATACATCTTTCTGTGTACAGTGCTTGTAACTTTACCAAGACTGGGCAAATTTCTTATCATTTTGATGATTCCAGAACCTTGCAGTACACACCAATACTTGTATGCTAGATGATCAACCTTTTCTGATCGATTCCACAACGTTTCTTTCACAATGCAATCGCATGACCAGAACTGGCCTTTATCTTTAATTTTTTGTAAGCTTTCAATCAAGTTCAAAGATACTATGTCCCTTTTGCAGCCAACATCAAATTCTGTAAAACTTTGCAAGAACTATGAATACATCATGTATGTCCTATCTGTGAAATTTAAACATTAGCAGTGTCCTAGTATTCAAATTATGCAATGAAACCCATATACTTGCTAGATTTCACTGTCAGACACTATTGAGTGACTGACTGGCTTTTTTTTCTTCTTTGGTAATAACATACATAAAATGAGCTGTAAATTGTACATTAGCATTTGTCTACGTCGATAACCAATTTCTTGTAATGGCCAAAATTAAACTGATTGAATCTTTGCGCAGCACAAAACGTACGACCATTCGGTACAATGGTCTCAAATCAGACTATTAGCACTTTTTAGCACGTAGCACTAAAGTCGATTCGAAAAATTATAGTCGTTATTTTCCCACTTAAAGACATTTTGAAGCCCCCTTTTTTAGGGAAGTTCTAAATTAGTATTATCTTTCAAATGCCGTTGGAATTTAACCTTTTCATGTTTTGGCCTGCAAATGGGACATAGTACCTTCAAAGAAAGTCATTGTAAATATTCAGTTAGATTTCATAATCTGTTAAAATTACTTATGGAAAGAGGTACCCAGTCTCAATTATCTAAATGGTTGTCATGTGTGGAAAATACATTAAATAATGCTGGGCTAGAAAATGTGAGGCAAAGGCAAGGGGATAGATTCAGTAATACATGGATTCTTCATGCTCTTAAGCTCAGGTTGACTGACATATCAAAGCAAGAAATAATGTCAAATGTTTGGTCAAATCGCATTTGTTCTAACTACCGAAATATCAAGAACGAAATTTTATTTGAAAAGTATTTGGTAAAGTTGAATAGAAGAGGCGCAATCACTTTGTGTCGATTCCGACGCAGGTCACACCGCTTACCAATTAATAATGGAAGGTTTGAAAGTAATCCCGAAGAAAGTAAAATTGAATGTCCTTGTTGTAATTTAAAGGTTTTCGGAGATGAATTTCTTTATATTTTTGTCTGCCCTTTTTTTCAAGAAAGAAAGGCAGTTATAATTAGATCGACAGTTTGTTGAGATTAACCCTTGCACATTTCACATGGACAAAGATCTAGAGTTAAACAATTAGGAAATCTCGTAAAATTCATAACAATAATAATATAATTCTTTTCGTTGGATCCTAAGGCTGAAAGGCATGGTCCTATTTTTGTTGATAAAAAAGGAGTTACTCGTAGTGGTAGACAAACCAAACCACGGGATTTTTTTTTACTTATAACTTTAAACTGTATAATGTTTACTTAGTCTTTAGCTCATGTTCATTGTGTTTTAGAAATACAAAAATGTATATATCATGTCTATGTATTTTATTATCATATCTTACTTTGTTTTATATGTCTTTCTGTATTGTATTGTAAATATGTTGTGTTCTCATATCCCTGAAGGAGGTCGATATATAGAGTCAAATAAAATCTTATCTTATATTATATTATCACCATTGCAAATGTGTGAGCACTGCAATGTCATGAAATTACATAATCTGAATTTGATTTTTGAAGCCAATACAATAGGGTAGGACTACTAAGATTGCCCTTGAATCTATTTCTTGAAAGTCATTGCGATTTTGTTATGCATAGATAATGTGGGTTCGTGATTGCTGTATTTTCAGTTGCGTTTGCTTTTGTCGTTATATTAATCAATTATTATAATTAAACGAGGCCAGTGAGCTCTATTAAATTTACCATCTAGATCATTCCCTAGTTGTAACTCTGTAGAATAATAAACAGGTAATCAGGATTTTAAGATGTCTACTTCCTATTTATTTGATCATGACAACGCATAGATGGAAAGACATGATATGAATTGACTAAGAAACAATAGTTTTTAAAATATCTCCGTAACTAGATGAAATTGATCTAAAGCAAGTTCCCGTCAAACATTATAGGCAACACTAGGCACACCTTAACACATTTGAAATTTTATAGACTTTAATTCAGTTCAATTAAAGTAAATGCTTATACATACATATAGATTGAACGATCAATGGGTTGTGTATCACACTTCTGTAAGAATGAAAACTAATTTGTTTCAGAAAATTCAGGTTAGCAAAAAAACTATTCTTTCCTGAAGGAAAAGAAAATCTATCATGAAATTCAATATAGATTTACAACATTTAGAGAACCATCGACAAAGCATGCCTAATTTTATCAGACACTTATGTCTGATTTTATGTGTATGAAACTAAGGTGTATATTTTATCACTGTTGCGTGTATGAAAGCTAAGATATTCTAAAAGCATGACAGGAACTGACAAATGTGCCAAACTATACGAAAATTTAAAAAATATTTATTAGTAGGACTTCAGATAGTGCAGACAGCGCAAGTAAGTTCGTAACCATCGACGTAGGGTCCACACTCCAAGCCCCCACCCGCCAGACACCGGACTTCTGTCATATACAACAACCCACCTTCTTGATTCCCCTGGGTCCCCGCTTTAGGAACCATCTCTCGGTCCACACACACAAATTCCGATCTCTTGGTTGTGTATTTCTCTGCCATAAGATAGCCAGCGTACTCTAAACGCCACTCTTGAGAAGGGCATACGTTGCGGGCAGGAATCATAAGTTTGCTGGTGCGGCCAGAGGGCGCCCTGCAGACTGCACAGGTCGGAGTCTGGTCATTCATTGGTTGCATGCGTGAAGGACCAGTATTGAGTTGGTATTCAGTAGAGAATAGTAGGGCTCGCTCACCGTGTAAGGAAGTTTCTACTTCGTCATAGATAGGCTCGTCCGGCATGCATAGGTGATTTGAGCCGCTACCAGCATGTGTGTAGTGTGCACCTCCAATAGTACCTGAATAAATCACAAAGCAATGTAACACAAACAAAGGTAAACTCACGCAAGTTAAAATTCATCAGAATCTAAATTAAGAATGATGTAGGACCAATGACAACCACTGTAGGCAACTCCGTCGAACCGCAAACCATATGATCTACTGTCTGATGACATAATCTACGACACTTCTACGACCCATGACGGCATCTGAATTGTGCACTTGGGCTAATCCTCATGGTTGGTAATGGGATTACATAATTATATAGGTCATTAATTTTGCCAAACAATTAGCACAGCGGGTACGTCACCGGAATGTGGATGACATGGTTTAAGTTTCGAGTCCCGCCATCAACATCCTTTGGGAATACATTAATCTACATTTGTCACTCTCTACCCTGATTAATGGTGAAGTAAACGGGTACCTGGTAAGAATTAATTATTTTAAACACTCTTAAATGCTTTAAGAGACTTAGGGCAGCGAATATACATGACTCCAGGAAAATTATATTACCCAGGATTGATATTTGCGCAATATAATTGTATATATTATTATCTTAGCTATTATAGCTATTGTAGCTTTTGCTATCTTAAAATTAGTGATTGTTAATGATCTCTTTGTTATTGCATGACATTCAATTTTAAATTAATATGTTTTTTTTTAATCTTGCAAATACTGTATAAAGAAGGGTCAGACATTACAATAACTCAAAGAATTTGGCGTTTTGTGTGCATTCACTTAATCCCCACCGTTTCTTGTGCACTTAACTTTCCGCCAGGGAGGCTATTGAAGGCATGTGTTTCGTTCGTCGCGATGAAGAACTTTTTGTTGCACAAAATAAGATTGAGTATAGGTTTAACCTTAACAATTAAACAAAATGGCAAAGACTTTCGAAAATTGAACTCGAGGATATTTCATACCCTATTGTGTTTCCTATCATGTTTGAAATACGTTAAAAGTGTTCGCAATATGATAGACAGACAAGGGTGTTGAAATTGCCTGTGATTATCAGAAAGTCCTTGCGATCGTGTCAAAACCATGTTCAGAGTTTTTCCCCATGTGATATACCCATCTGTACTAACCTGAATAGATGAGTTCTGCATCTTCGGGACATACATCGTTACCCCAGCGAATATAGATGACACCAGGAAGAATTGTCATATTACCTACTGGACGCACTGGTGCATCACCGCGGGGTTCAGTTGGATTTGTTTCGTCGCCGGGTGAAGTGGGTGTTTCTTGAGCTAAAAATTTAAACATTCACTTCAGAAGTTTTATTGGAATCCATAGACAAATACAAAACAATTCTTAGAAGTTTGGATTTTGAGGTTATACTCGTGTTATAAGGGATATTATCAATTGTAGTAAATTTAATTAACCCTAAAACGCAGCAAATTTTGTTTGTGTAATTTGCCCGACTCATGTTCTCACCATCATATCAATGACTAATTGCATGTTATTGTTTCTAGTTTTAATACGTAGGCTTTTTTTGGAAGCGGCTGTTATTACATAAAAATGTGGGGAAAAAACCCCAAAGTGACCTCCCAACTATGCGACTCCATATTGTATTTTGTAATAAATATTTCTGGTATCTCTTCATTGTGTAATAAGCCAGAGAGGACATAGGAGGGACAACAACCGATGTGTTTTCCAATATTAAACTTGAATTTTTATTTCGCTATCCATACATTCACCGTTTTATATTATTCCATGGTCACAACAATTATCAATGTTTTATACAACCTCTGCATGTCGTGCCATATCGTGTCAGAGTGATGTCTTTATCGGCCTACCTTGTGGACTTGTCGGTGCATCCCGTCCGTCTCTGCCGTCCCTTCCGGCAGTCCCCTGTGCGCCTGGAGGACCTCTTTGTCCAGGAACACCGGCAGGACAGAAGAAACATTGACCTACAGAAAATAAAGCATAATTTATCTATTTCATATGAAGTTTGATGATGTGAGAGGCTTGAATACCCTGCATTTATTATTTCAAGCAAAATAGCTCTGTCTAAAGGTTATTCTCAAAGTGGATGGTAATACAATTTATATATTGTTTTCTTGTAGTTGACGCATAGATTTGCAGTTTCGAACATTGATATCTCATATTTGCGGACTTTTAGAGGTCTGGACTACGCGGCCAACCCACACGACCTATGGCTCTGGAAGTTCGTTTTAGCTTTCAGTGCTCTCTTATTTTTTCTCTTTGCTTCTAGTTGACGCATCTGATAGCTTCAATGATGAATGATGTTTCTATACTGATGACGTAGGCCTACAGTTTACCTGTACTGCCCCGTCTAATGCATTAGTTTTCGAATTGATTTTGGAAATTTTGAAGTCGATTTCAATATTGTTACATGCTGGCTTTTTAGGCGCCTCAAGGCTTGCAAGGTGTCCAATGCCAATTGCAGACGATACATTATTTGCTGATGTATATAGGACTATATACGCGAGCGACTTGCGGGGTCTTGTTCTTTTAGACGTGCCTGGTGAGAGTATCATCATTCGAAAGGTAAATGCAATTTTATGAACACTTGATTTCCTGGCGCACGCACTAATTCTTCTTCAACGGTGGGCCTTCGTTCGCGATGGGCATTAGATAAATCAAGAAACTTCTGGTCTCTTTTATCATAAGAATTGTTATAAATAACAAGTTAAAAATTACAATAACCATTATAAGCTATACTTAAGTCATTGCATTTGATTGGCTTAGAGGAAATTTGTCATAGACTCGCAGAATCTGTTACTGATTACAAGTTATATGAAATAGGACCCTGGTGCTCTTACCAGAATACATTGGCCATGAGTATGGTCCGAATTGGTTCCGACCCAGGCTTGGCTGCTCGGTACCAGATGATGGCAACGATGTCGGGAGAGTCGATGGCGAGTCGAGTTCCCTTCGACGGCGTGTCTTTTCAGGTTCTCGCAGCTCAAACTCGGTCTCAAGAGAGTCAGGAATGTGAATCTTCGCCATCATTGATGGATTCTTCGCGACGAGCTCGAGAGTTGAGAAGGAACGGGTGATCTCAGCAACGGATTCCTACATGATTTTGTAGTTGAAAAGTTAAGATACACAATTTTTAAAAGAAAATCACTAATACGTACCCTCGATATTTTTTTGTGTGACTAAGGCAGTGTAATGAAGGTACTCTTCAAATCTGATATCGAATTGTTTTCTGGTGAAATATGCCTTCCAACCCTACGACAAGTTGCCGGTAGACTATAGGCATTTTGGCTGAAAACACGTTAATCAATAGTCAATGGCCTTTGAATAGTATTAGTAGATTTTGAAGATTTTAATCATTCATACAAAGATGAACTAAAAGTGGTCTGAACGCGAATTATTAATTCAAACTGTTTTTATTATAAAATAATCTCTAAAATCCGTTAGAAATGAAATTAATGTGTGGAAGAATAAACAGAGAAAGATATTTCTATAGAAGTTGGCGTCGTATGCCTGGTGTCGAATAAATGACAACTCTCCAATCATGTGTAACGAAAATATGCGAGAGAAAAAAAAGGGACAAAACGTTCTTTTGGAAAACAAAAGAGAGAGTTTTTCCACATGAAATCATGATGATTAACGTTAACCATGAATCAAGGCAACTAAGATTCTAACTCGTTGAGTCTTGAAACGAAATTGAAAAATTAATTCCTTTATATTGATTTTCCTTTTCCGTTTTGGTTTCTGAAAGGTGACACGTTTTAAGTGTTTAAAAGGTTGACGCTTGGTATTCGGTACATCAGTGGACTAACTCGACTCATCTATGCCCATAACATACAATACGTCGCGTACAGGACGCAGTCGGACTGCGCGCACCGACTGGCGTGGTCTTTTAGGCGCCATTTGAGGTGGCGTCAACTTAATGCATAATTAACAGTTGACACATCGTGTTGAATTCGCTATAATCATTGCCTTCACATGTTTGATTAGCTGGCGTAATTGGCGATCGGGTGTGATCTATCCCAGAAATTATATATTTAAAGAGTGGCGACATTGGAGGTTGCATCTGATTGGTCAGTTACTTCCTGGAACTTCGAATAGTTCCTCCCATAGTAGGAGACCAGCAACACATCAAAAAAGGCTTTAGAATAAGAATCCAAGACATTTGGAGGGCAACGCAAGGCAATCAACCTGTTTAATATATATTTAAATTTTGACACATAATGTATGGCGCAATGAAACATAACGTATCGATTTACTTAGAATATGGGGTTATAAAAACTATATTTCAAAGTTTTTTACACACCATAAATCTATCCATTTAAACACTTTTTCTTTATTAAAGAAGTAATATATGTTGTTACGCCACATACAGAATAGAAATAATCAGATATTTTGATGGATAAGTCATTTTGTTATACCAAATGAAATGATTTCTTTTTACAGGATGCGCATTTTTAGTGGAAAACACACTGTACATACTGTATATGGCAATTCCCAGGTATTAGCAGTATTAGTCCATGGGCCAAAAACTGAAAAGCACCACCCCCTGAGAGACAATCTTAAATGAAATTTTGTCTGTTAGTTAGGACCCTCCCCTATCAGAATGTTCTCATGGCCCTAAAGTTTGTGGTGGATATGACCATGCATCCAGGATATAGATCAAGAACATACAAATTTTAAAAAATGTCATATATTTGCTAACTTTAGTCAAAACACAATGCAAGTATGTCCTCAAAATATTTTTTTTAAGTAAAGTGTAAAAAAACAAATATAAAAAAAAAGACAACAAGACAACAAAAAATCGGAAGCTAATCTAAAAAAAATCCTGTTCAATAAATGTTTGCGTAATTTTAAGTGATGAATTTCTGTTTTCTACGACCGACGGGTATGATACGCTGTCCCTTTGCCATAAAGTAGTGATGGACGTAAACGCTTGGGCCGTTACCAGAAAACAAATCAAGACTTTATTAGAATTGTAGAAAATACTATAATTTTCATCAACATCAAAACAAATAGTATAAGCATTTGATAACTTTAGCTGTCCTTTCGATTATAATTAAAATTTGAGTAATTTCAAGTAACATGATGAAGCCGTTGCCATGGAAACGAAATGTTAAAAAAATTATCTTTGAACCCCTCCCCCCCCCCTAAAAAAAAGGAACTGTAACTAATCAATACAAAACAAGCAGAATAAATAATGTCAAATGACAATTTACATAGTTATTATCCAGTACCCTCAGCTACCAGAATATGCTGGATATGGTGAATGTGACGGTTGTGGATGTGACCACCATGGATTTACCAATTTGAATATTATAAACACTACATATCTATAATTGAAAACAAGTAAAACAAAAAAGGGAATGTAAGCATCTAAGTTTGTGTAATTTTAGCTTCCATTTTGCTCGCAATCTAATCTGAGCCACTTGAGGTCATGATTAGGAAGAAAACATGTTATTAGTACTGAAAAAAATATTATAAGAAATCAAATATTTTTAAGAGATATCAATGTAACTGATTGAAATGAAAAAAATAGTAGTGTCTGTGTACAAGAATTTCCAACTGTTTACTTGATTCAAATCCGGATCCACAAGATTGTTTTTTCAGATATTATAGTCATTTCTGATAAAACAGTTGTTAACACCTCATTATTGTAATATTACTTGGTTCTATGCTTTACTTATGTCTCATGGTATAATCTTTAGGGATTTTTTTTTTTACGGCTTAATTGACGGGAATTTGAGCAACAATCGCTGACCAATGCTGCACTTTAATACTAGTTAGTATGGCGTGGCAATTCACTCTTTCAGGACTCATAACTAAATGGATCACTTCGATTTAGAGTTGGTTACACTCCAAATTATAATGGAATCCACACAAAGTAGTAGTTTAAAATAACCTTTTGAGAGACAGTGTATTCCTTTATTTTTAAAGGAGTTTTCCACTTTAAAAAGAAAATCATTTTAAATATGAAAACAAGATAAAACGAGAAAGATAATTTGTAAATTTTCTTTCCATTACGGAGGAATTATCTTTTCGTTGCCACAATGGAACAATAAGCAATAAAATGGAATAATTACCTGAACGTGAGTGTAATTGGGAAGAAGAGAACTTTTACATGAAAAGATGTTGTCCGTTATCTTAACCAATTCTTCACGACAAGAAACCAGATTTGATATTTTCTTGAATAGTATTTTCTTTACATACAGTGAAATCTAGAATGGACCAATATCACGTGTAAGAAAACAAAAAAGTGTAATGATAATAAATAATCCTCTGTATTCATAGCGGTTGATACATCTGCGCTAATTGATCAGTAGCTACTGTTGCTCCAGACTCTTACTTCGCAAAATAAGCAGAAAGAGTATGAGAATTTTGATCACATGTCTGTGATAATTTGATCTACCCAGGGTATATATAGCCACATCATTATCAATATCTCTCTTCTTGCGGGCCCTGCAATTGGTCTTACGCCGTCGTTGCCATTGAAACCTTGCTCGAGAGGGAATATGTTGGCAAAATACCTTGCCCGAGGATGTAAGCAGTAGCACTGAGCGAGGAACGAACCTTTTGTATTAGAGTCAAGAGTCCTCACCAATATACCACAGTGCTCTATAATTTTGTTTGGATATTCAGAAGCTGGTAAATAACTATCTGACATTGTTTTCAACCTAATGTTATCAACATTCTCTTCAACCTTCATAATTTTTTTTTAGTGTTCCCAACTTGTGTTTTGAGGAGTTTGCAGAGGGGGAGAGATAAGTGTATATTCTCACTATCAACGACCATGTACATTCAGGTTTTCCCGTCCATTTTAACACTTTTTAAATCAATTTTATACTTTTTTCATTCAATTTCGTCCCGAAGCTTCCTGATTTTGAACATCTCGAAGTATATTTAGTCCTTGGCCATTCATTTTTAACTTCGTCAATCGATTTCATTATTTCGCATCCAATTTCGTCAAAGCCAAATGAAGCTCGTCTTGCTCGGCTGCCATGATCACATTTTTGTCTTATTCATTTTATTTTAAATGTTTCCGAATATTTTCAAGACAATTATATTTTTGTCGATCATAGTTTTATCTTGCTTTATGTCCCAAAAGCAATCAATTGATTATTGCTGAATTTTAGCAATAACTATTCTCCATTGCTGCTCTTTAATACAGCCATGACATGGAGAAGCAATTTACTCGTTTGGAACTCATGATAATTCATTTTGGAGATCCGATTCCACTGTTCGAAGGATTTAAGCAAAGAGAGATAGAAGTGAATATTCTCAAATCATCAACAATGTATTATTCTTATTTGTTCATGGTCTCTAAAATACTATTTGAATCATTTTTTTGTTTATGTTAGGCTTCCTGGGAGAAGTTTCGATTGCTGAAAAGAAATTTTCGGCTTGCACCCAATAGATTAAGATCGCGTGCTCGACCTTGTAATTAGGCTTCCTGGGGAAAAGGTGATCCTTTCAGAAATCATAAAGGTTCGTTCTACGGGTGATTCCACCCGATTCAATCCATTGTTCGGACGATTTATCAGAGAGGGATAAAAGTGAACATTCTCACGGTTAAAGGGATAGTTGAGTTTTGTTGCAGAGGGCGCTAAACAAAATACGTTTTTGTGAGATATGAAAAACTGAGTGTCAGATTTGAAAGAACATACACTTTAAATGACAAAATCATCTTTGTTTGATCAAAATCGGTTCAGAGACGGCTGATATAACCATAAATATAACAATTTCTAATATTTTTAGGGCACAGTGTATTGTTATTATTAATTAATTAATTTAATTAACGGTCACCGTATTTTTTTTAAGTGGAGCTGAATTAGTATGATCGTATTGGCTAAATTTCACACGGCATTTTGGGGGTCTAAAATTACCTTCATAGCAATTTGAGGTCCTAAAAGGGCACTAGAAATGTCATAAATAAGAATAAGAGCAATAACCATGCACTTTGAAGGCATTTGCGCCTGAAACGTCACGTCATTAAGAAGTGAACACATTTCCCTTTTTTTTGGTTCCATAAAATGTTTTACATACAAAAATAATGTTCCCTGATTTGCTACTTGCTGTTCTTGGTTATGGATGATTCATCTATGTGATTTGGGAAGAATGATATCTGGATATTTTGACGACAATAAACAATATTTCGACTTTGTCTACAATCAAATTTGCCCCATAGTCTGGTGCGAGACAATGCTTGGATAACAATGTATATTCTTCTTTAGTTTACGCTTACACGTGTAGTATACGAATAAGTAACATGAGGACAACAACAAAAAAACGTTTTCAAAACGTTGGCATGAATGTATACTTTACTGTATTCATTATTCTTTTAGCTAATATTTTTATGATGAAAAGCGACATTTAGTTGCCTTCAATTATAGTTTCTCATGACGTGATTATTGCATGATAATCTCAGGTTAGTCACATACACAGTATCATAATAAACATGATATACCGAGCATTTATTTTGTTTGTTTCTTTTCCTCTGTTCGACCCGTATATATTGATTTTAGTTTGACAGTACCTACATCTGAATCTTCTATTCCACTGCTACGAACTTACCGTTGAAATAATTAATAATCTGTTACGTCTTTTCTTATTTTCAAAGTCACAATTGATACTAGGCATTATTATACAACATGTAAAATGGGACAAAAATTAACAAATTCCGTGAATGGGGGGGGGGCGAGGAATGTGCCCCCAAACCGGATCCGCCTCTGTACAATGTTTGTTACATAATATTTCAGTCGAAAGAACCGCAGGATATTTACATTCGCAGTAAGATGCGAATGAAACCGTGTGGTATACTGAAATACAAAAGAAAACTTCAAACTGTTTGTACACTAAAAGCCAGAACATGTTTTTTCCCTCAATTTGTAATTTCTCATTATCCCTTTGCAATGCTAACAACATTTTTTACTAACTTATCATGACCTCAAATGGCTCAGGAAACATTGCAATCAAACTAGAAACTCAAATAATTAGATTTAGATGCTTACATTTGTTGTTATGTTGTTCAATTGCAAATATGGGGTATTTATCAAATTCCTTTTTTTCTTGATGTGTAATCGATAATTAACCATTGTAACGGCCATGGTGGTCACATCCACCATCCAACTTTAGGCCCAAAAGAGCAGATTATGATAGCTGAAGGTATGGATAACAAATATATATCATTTGAGATGGCTCATATTCTGCTTGTTTGATATTTTGTGTTGATTAGTTACATTTCTATTCTGGTTTTAAATGACTCATTTCTTTTATCATAATCAAAATATCAGCTGAAATCGTTAAATGATTACCATTTGTTTCAAGTTCATATGTGTATAATATCCAACATCAATTAAAAGTGTCCCTTTTCTATAACAAAATGTGCTCTCAGCCAATGAAATGCAACAATATCAGTAGCTTATAACAGTTATTGCAACATGTTATTGATAACGAGATTTATGAAACAGGGCCCTAGCCTAACTCAGTGCGATCTATACAAATTGGCCTTAAATGGAATGCAAAAATGTATACTTTTAAATACGTGTACATACCTGAAGGAACAATACTTGGTTTCTAATTTCAGAGATTTTATCCTCTTCTGTCTTGGTCAGTTTGCCTGAATCCAGAATGTTTTCAGGGTCAAAAGCTTCATGCGAGAAGAGAGAGATAGTGAGATATAGATAGTTGGATAGAAGCAGAAAATGAGGGAGAGAGAGAGAGAGAAAAAAAGAATAAACAACATTTTAATTAGTTATAACTTATTAACATTTTAAGGAGAAAGTGATCAACTTTTTTTATAACATTTTGATCAAGATCTTGTTTAACTTGGACATGTTCTTGGTACAATGTTGTGGCCATTACCTTCAATATCTTAAATGTATTAGCCCTATTTGTTCAACCGTATTCGTTAAACAAGGAAATAAAAGTATCAACGCAAACTACAATAAATTACGTTTACATTTACGTAGAAACAGAGTGAGTAACTTAATGTCAACTTGGTTATATCAATTGTACATATCAGCTGACTAGAATATATATATTAGAAAGTCTAGATTTCTGCTCGTTGTTCGAAAAAATTCGTTAAAATACAAGAGATAATGATGCTCCGTACACGAAAATATTGTTTTACAAATTTTCGCCCTAAGAACTATGTCAAGTAAAGATTTCATTTGACTTTGAAAAATGTTATTGTTCAAGTTCAACTTCAACTTCACTTTATACAATACTTTCATTAAAAATACACGAATAAAATCAAACATATAAAAGATAAAATATAATACATGTATCAATATACATGAGAATAACACAAGCGGAGAAGTCATGAAGAACAAGGGGGATTTGAAAATGTACATAATGAAAGTATTTGGAGACTACACAGGGAGGCCGGGCTTTTAATATGTAAAATTCTGTCTCCATTGATCGTATAAAAAAAACTATGTACATTATTTAATTATTTTTTTAAATAAAAATTGAAAAAAGGGAAATAATTACCTTTAACACATACACTCTCAAAGTATTCTCATCCTATCCACCTCCTATCTTTCTCTATCCTATCATATACATTATTTTAAAATGTATTATACTTGCACATTCTGTCCCTGGTTTAAACTAGAAATTTGCGATTGGCCAGGCGTAACCAATACCTTTGGTTTAAATCATACACCAGACAATGGTAGAAATTTACAGTGATAAGTAGCATAATGATATATAAATAAAACATGCCTAGAAAACCTTACCTTCATCTTGCGTACCTTCCTTTGAAACAGCAACGGCTTGGGTGACTCCAACAAGACACAGACATGAGAAAAGAACTAGAGTGATGAAAAAGAACGACTTCATCTTGAAAAATGTGTAGATAGTAGCCGAGAGATTTTTCGTCATTTACTTCGAAAGTAAAGGTTTTATAATAGAATTTCTGCAATCACTTTGATGAGAAGATGAATGCGTGGTGATTTCGACTGTCCAAGGAGCGGGTTGGCTTCGGTATTTATACCACTTAAGCCCCTCCCACTCTTTGCCAAATTTGATGACAAGGAGGAGCCCGATCTAGTTCGGCACTACCATTTGTGTATTAACCAGATTTTGTGTGTATTATGCCTATTTTTTTTTTTTTTAATTCAAAGTCTCTAGAACCGTTTACATTAATATGTATTATGCTGAGCTGAGCAATAGCACACAATAGGCTAGCTTGACATCCAAATTAAAATGTAAAAGGGGCAAGGTTATTTCTTATGTAGAAGTACATGCAGACAGTCACCCTTTCACATGCGATCCTTAAACATGTTTGTGATGATAGCTCAAGGTGACTTATGATTAATTTATATTTTTATTTTTGTTTGACTCCAGCTGTCCAAACAGGACCACTTAATAGGATAGACCACCTTGCTACCTTCAATGCTTTTTGTTTTATTAATAAATCTCAATGATGTGAAAGATTTGTCAGGAAGTTACCCAATCCAATCTGGGAATTTGTAGACCGCAAATATCTAGCTGCCTACTCAAAGGTACTGATGGATGAGACTGAAAAACGACTGAATATTTCGTCCATGATTCACCTGGGAAAGACTGGGGTTGTGGCTTCTTGTATAAGGAATAGATGAGGGTTTTAAAAGTATAGCAGGTCACAAGAGCCTAGTATCTCCTTGAAAGAGCGAAGGTATTGAGAAAGACTGTTCCACAACCTGGGTGCAGAAGCAGCGAAAGATCTATCGCCAAGCAGAGAATTTTCAGAAAGAAGCACTAAGGGTATGATATCCATGTATGGCATAACGAATAAAAGCACTTTCCCGAAAAAAAAAAGAAAAAAAAAACATTGCTGCTGATGAAAAAATAGATTTGCCCTTATAATCAAAATATACAATATAAAGCTATTATCATGACCATGATTAATCAGTCAGAATTAGAGATTGATTTTCAAGATCTTCAGGCATACGTGAGGTTGCTGTTTAAAAAGAAGTATGCCCAAGGCATGTACAGGGCCTTTCATGAGAATCCCCATGCACTCCCCTCCCCTTAACAACGTTCCATCGTCAATCTTTCAACCCCATGCATGGGCCTTAATTTGCTTAATTCGCCATCGTTGTTTACACACAAGGCCTATGTGATCCGCACTTTATTAAGGGGAAATTATTATGAATCGCTCTGATTCCAAGAATTCAGGAAGAAATATAAATCCCCGTCACGTTCCTGTTTGGAAAACAGTACCAAAGGTGCGTGGTAGAGTTACATTGATAGATTGTGCTAAGAAAATATTTACATGGAACGATATTGAAAGGGGAAAAATCAATTACGGTTGGTCTAAATGAGAATGACCACATTACCCCTACACTTATTGCACTACACTGGCTTCCTATAAAACAGAGAATTGAATACAAAATTATTTTATTAACATGGAAGGCAATGCGTGGATATGCTCCTGTGTGTATTTCAGACGTGTTGACTGTTTATAACCCTCGAACTAATTTGCGATCTGCAGGTAAATACCTGCTTGAGAGTCCTCGAACACCTCTCATCTAGGGGATCGATCATTTACTGCCTGTGCGTCGAGATTGTGGAATGGTCTTCCCAAATCCTTCGCTCTTGTCAACAGTTATCCACTTTCAGAACTCAACTAAAGACATACCTATTTCAGATTGCCTAAAATTAGTCACTGCTTTTTTTGTCTTTCCCAGTTAGAATCATGAACAGACATTATTTGTAGTTTTTCAGTCTCATCAGCGCCTTTGATTAGGCAACTAGATATTGGCGCTATATAAATACCTGGATTGGATTGGAATGATCCCCGAGACAAGAACAACCCCTCCTAAGAGGGAAATTGCTTAATTAAATAAACGATGATGATGTGGTTGTTGATGATGAATTTGGGAAAAGACTAAAATAAGCTAACTATATCAGCTTTTGACAGAGTAATATTTTATCCCACATTATTGGTAACAGAGTTTAAAAACGAATCTAAACAGGTCTTTCACTTGGTGAACCGACAGGGATTGTTTCATTTTACCAATAACTGAGGGGCACATCATTATTGTTTTACATGATCTGGTCACAATTTATTGCGAGGGGGGATTCGATCTTGATGTTTCACCGAATCGTAGCTGATTCAAGGCACAGCGGTGTGGATTTGATAACCATGAGATTAGAAAACAGAAGTCACAGATAATATCTTGGCAAAGGACATTAGTACGGGGCTGGGACTCGAACCTCGAACCATATGATCTACTGCCTGATGACATAATATACGACACCTCTACAGCTCATGACGCTCTCCGAATTTTGCACTTGTGCTAATCCCCATGGTTGGTAATTGGATTACATAGCTCATAAATTTTGCCAAACAATTTGCACAGCGGGTACGTCACCGGAATGTGGATCACATGGTTCGCGGTTCCAGTCCCGCCATTAATATGCTTTGGCAATACATTAATCTACATTTGTCACTATCTACCCAGGTGTACTAAACGGGTTCCTGGTAAGAATTGATTCTTTGAAAAATCCTTAAATGCTTTAAGAGCCTTAGGGCAGCGAATATACGGTAGATGACTCCTGGAAAATTATATTACTTGTAGCCTTCCAGAGCATCCCATAAGATCGATATTTGCGCAATATAAAAGCTAGGGTAATCATTTCTAAAGTTCTTTGGAAGGGCATAGAGACCAATGTATTATGCGCTATACAAGAACGGACTATTATTATCACTATTATTATCATTATCTTAGCTATTGATAGAGCTATTGTATCTATTGCTATCTTAACATTTGTGAATGTTAATGATCTCTTTGTTATTGCATGACATTCCTTTTAATTTATTTTTTCAATCTTGCATATACTGTATAAAGAAGGGTCAAACATCACAATAACTCAAAGAATGTTAATTCTTGTGCACTTATGTTTCCGCCAGTGAGGCTATTGAAGGCAAGTGTTACGTTTGTCGCGACTTTTTTGTTGCACAACATAAGATCGATTATAGGTTACATTAACAATTAAACACTATTAACTGTATTAAACAATTGCAAAGAATTTCGAAAAATGAACTCGATGATATTTCATACTCTATTGTGTATCCGATCATGTTTGAAATACGTTAAAGTGTTCGCACGTTTCAATATGACAGACGGACAAAAATATGTTCAACCATGTTCAGAGTGTTTCCCCATGTAATATTGCCCGTCTGTACCAACCTGAATAGATGAGTTCTGCCTCTTCGGGACATACATCGTTACCCCAGCGAAAATAGATGACACCAGGGAGACTTGTCATGTTACCTACTGGACGCACTACCGCATCACCGCGGGATTCACTTGGGTTTGTTTCGTCGCCGGGTGAAGTGGGTGTTTCTTGAGCTAAAATTTTAAACATTCAGAAGTTTTATCGGAATCCATACAGACAAAATTCAACTGTATTCCAGACGTTTGCGCATCTATATCCGTAATAGAAGGCATGCTAAGGAATGCCATCATTAGTGGTAAACTTAATCGAATTTATAAAAAACGGGATTCATTGGTGTTTGTTTGGTCGTTGTGTGAAGTGGGTGTTTCTTCAGCTAAAATGTTAAACATTTACAAATGTTACATATCGGAATCCATAGGCAGAATCGATTTAATAACGGACATTATCAAATTTGGTTAACCTAATAAAGCCTAAAATGCTTCAAACATATTTTTGTGTACTTTGCCCGGTTTATGTTCTCACCATTATCAATGACTAATTGCACTTATGCTTTTTTTAAGCGTCGGCTGTTATTACATAATAATGTGAAAACAAAACACCCTCGAGTGACCTCCAACTATCCCTTGTTATATTGTATTTTTTAATATAGGCCTATAGTATATCTTCATTGTGTAATTGAACAGAGAGGACACAAAAGCTACAATATCCGAAGTGTTTCCCAATAGCTTGAATTTTTATTTCGCTAGCCATGCATTCTCCGGCTTGAATAATTACAATGTCACAATTATGAGTGGTCTAAAACCTCCGCATGTCGTGCCATAACGTTTCAGATTAATGTCGTTATAGGCCTACCTTGTGGACTTGTCGGTGCATCCCGTCCGTCTCTGCCGTCCCTTCCGGCAGTCCCCTGTGGTCCTGGAGAACCTCTTTGTCCAGGAACACCAGCAGGACACAAGAAACATTGACCTAATAAAGAAAATACATATATATATTTCATATCAAGTTTAATGTTCTGCGAGTTCAAAATACCCTTGTTGCTGATATTTTGTACAAAATCAAAATACTAAAAATGGCAGATATAGAGATTTAACTTTGAATGGATACATGGATACCTTCCCATTGCGGTGTTCGAGGAAACGAAATTGCAGAAGATCTCGACAAAAAAGGCGCGCTGAAAGAAAACATTGAACTAGACATTTTATACATAACGGAAGAATTGACAAACCACATGTCTTCAGTTTATAAAGAGATTTCGCAATTTCAATGGGAGTCCTCATTAAATGAAAGACATTTATGGCGAATTCAGCCAAATGTCACAAAAACAGAAAATATTCAAGGTTTTAATAGAAAGGAGGAAGTAATAAAACATCAGTTGAGACTAGGGAAATGCAAATTAAATTATTACCAGCACATTAATAATCAACATGAAGATGGACTATATGTATCCATTGTAAGGTTTCAGAAACTATAGAACATTTTTTCACTACAATGCAAGAAATATGAAAGAGAAAGAAGGATAATGAAAAGACGATTGAAATGTGATACATTAGATTCAGTAAAATTATTGGGGAATTTATCGGATTTTAGAGTCCTCTTAGATTATATTAAAGCTACAATCAGATTTGAAATGTTCGTATAGTGCGTTTTCCTCTGTGAGTATATGATTATGATTGAAATGTTTGAATATCATCAGTATTAAAATCATAGAGATGACATCCCTATGATTAAAATACACTACTAAGGGTGAAGGGAAATTAAATATACTTAATCTTGCACAGTAGCACTTCGCTGAGACAGGTAAGCCAACTCTGAACTCGAAAACAGGAGTCTGGAAAGACAGACCCACCCCCTCCACAAAAAAAAATAAATAAATAAAAATTTAAGATCAAAAGTTCGAAAAGATGAACATCAAATAAGGAACGCCGTGGCGCAGATAATCTGACAAGATCGAAGAGCGCCATCTAATCGCCAACAACAACAACGAATGGATGTGTTTGGCGGCAATTTAGGCACTAATTTTAGGGCTAGGTAAACTAACTGGGGTTCTCTAGTTTAGCAGGTGTTTCTCTTTGTATGTGTGTGTATAGTGGCGGCCGAAACTAGTAAATACCGTCTAAATACGAAACTAAATACTACAAATGCTTAAAGCTACTATTAACATTAGAATACTGATTACTAAGTTGTTCCTACCGTAAGGTGTTGGCAGAAATAGCGATTGTAAACGTAAGTAAGTAACTGGTATATACAACAAGGATCTAGAGGTATCCACCCTTTGCACGTTGCAGGAGCTCCTGTAGAAGTTGCTAAAGGCCGTATACGTACTGGATGAATGACAGCGTCCAATTCTATCTAGGAGAGTCTCAACTAGTAGTAAGTCGCGTCTGTCAAGGTCCAGTATCGCAATTCTGAGGTTATTACTAAGTACGGCCGCCGGGACGCGTAATTTTTTTTTACACGCTAGCCATTTCTGTGATAAATACCATGGAAGCGACTGATATTAGCCTACATGCGAGGTGCATTATACACATGTACATCATGCATGGCAATCATCAGATGAAGACCTAGCTGGCCCCTGTAAATAAGACGCATAAGACGTCATCGCAGCCATCGGGCGATGGAATTCAAGAACTTAATTTAATTTAATTTAATTTAGGAACTTCACATTAATCTTGATCTAAGGAGACACGAACGAACGAACGACCATTATTATATCGAGCAACAAGTCCACTCCATAGAGCTATATAGCTCTTTGGTCCACCCGCACACTAACTGCGTGCATGCCTATGTGTAGGCTTTCCCACCAGCGCACTTTTACGAGTATTACAGAGAAAATGGCCAGGCTAGCGTGTAAAAAAAATATCCGCCGCCGGGACACATCCGCGAGTGCCGCGGAAGTCATCACTCTCGCACACAGTGCGGAAGAGCCATAATGGCTCGGACTACGTGTGTGTGGAAAGGATGAGGAGAATGTTGATAGGACAGTAATTGTATAGAGGATTCAGTAAAAGGAATTTTGATGGGACAGTTTTGTTATAGACGATTTGGCATTAGAGGAATACGAAGAATTTTAAGGAGAAGTGGGTTGGAGATTTAGTGCAGTTTAGTTAGCTTGCTTTGGAGATCTCGAGAGAATCAGCTAGACCTATCTGATATTGTTCTGATTTTGGAGTCAATGAGAGGTGTTGGCCACGAGGGCGAATGTTAAAGGCTATGCATGCTGCTGGCATACTGTAGCAGACTTTCCATATAGGACCAGGCAAGGACCAGACAGCACATGCCGTCGTAGAAGCCTCATCAGCCCTCACCTCATCTTGTCTCACTGTTTTGACATCTGAACTGGACGAGCTGGTCTAGTATCCATAACCCTATCCATTCATCAACGGACTGGTGCTCGTAGTCGTATAGTCGACACACTCAGATCTCGTACTCGTAGCTAGTCCTCAAGTTAACGCACGCTGCGGGTTAGGTTAGACAGACTTTCGCAGTTCATGCACCGGGTTATTTCGTACACCGGGGTACTTAGTTTCACCTCCTCAGTAAACTCAGGATGAGGTTGTACTCACAGAACTCTTAATCTGGACTCTAACCCAACAGTTTACTTGTTGTATCCAAAGACCACTCCAGAGTTGGTAGATTATTTATTTTATATAATACCCCGAAGGATGACTTAGTCATTGCTGGCAATATATATTTTCTTTGTGAAAATATTGAATATTAGAACTTGGAATTATTGACTGATATATAATGATATAATGTTATAATGATAGAACGATATATACAATGACACGATCTACTCTATTTCATACTGAATCCAAATCATTTTGTTTTGTCATTTATTTTTGTGTACATTATTGAGCAGATGGCTCGTAATTATATTTATGTACACTATACTTACCCTTGAAATCGCCTGTTTATTTTCCTGTGATACATATTCATTTCAGCAGATTCTTACTTATCGTCAGACTGTGAATTTACAGTACTAAGATCTGACACCTATCATGCGCATCGTGCTTTGAGAAAGGAAGTCTTTGAGTATTAGAAGAATTAGGATCAATATAGTGATGGAATGGAACGCAATTGTTCTGAAAAATCCAAACAATTTGAGGGGTGAGCCAGCGCGTATAGGAATATTTTCTAAACCACTAAAGAAGCAGAGTAACAGTGGTTAAAGCTCTTTGATCGCATAGACAAACATATATATATATATATATATATGTATAAAACGATATACATATTTATATGTGTGTTTGTATTCTGAATCTTGCGGGAAATGCGGGAAATTATGTAGCTTTTCGAAAAACAAAAAGGAAGGAAAGTAGGCTTATAAAAGAGAGAGAACAGCAATTGTGTCAAATTTGTGACACACTTTTGCTCTCTTCTAAAATCACACACTTTGTGATCGACAAAGTTCCTGTTTTCTCTTTTAAAAGTGAATTTTCTTTTGTGCTCACTCTCTACCTCATCATCATTATCTCTGCTCCTCCCCAGTTAGCTCGATCTTTTGAAGAAAAAAAAAACATGTCACAATGATTTGTTTTTTCTTGTCCCCTTCTTTTATTCTTTCTTTGCTAAATTACGCGCATGAAATCTCGCCACATTGTGATCGAAAAAGTTCCTGTTTTCTTTTTTTAAAGTGAAATTTCTTTTGTGTTCACATTTCCTGTTCTTTCTTTTGGAGCGAACTTTCTTTTGTATTCCCTCCACAGAATTTAACAGCGAGATGAGGTGAAAGAACCCTCAACATGAAAAGATCTTTAGTTCACTGATTTATCTTTTCTCTGCCCTAGTTAGCTCGATCTTTAAAAAAAAATGTCATAATTTTTTTTCTTTTCTTGTCTCCTACTTCTATTCTTTCCTTTAAAAAAGAGATTATTATGAACTAAAACAGCCCTTGGCCATGCAATCTTTTATTCCCTGCTAAATCATGCGCGTGAAACCTCGCCACATTTCCTGTTCTTTTCCTTTTGAGCGAACTGTCTTTTGTCTTCGCTCCACAGTACTCAGGTTAGGTGAGAAAAAAACCTCATCATGAACAGATTTTTTTGTTCAATGATTTATCTTTTTCTCCGCCCTTGTTAGCTCGATCTTTAGAAAAAGAAAACATCATAAATTTTTTTTTCTTGTCTCCCACTTCTATTTTTTCCTTTAAAAAAATGCCTGTTTCATAATCTCGATACAGTTCCTGGTCTCTCTTTTTAAAGTTTTTTTTCTTTTCACCCCTTCTTTTCCTCCTCCTCCCTATAGTCGTACCTTCAATATATCCATACAAGTTACTTTACTTTACCATTCGCCTTTTTAAAAGATCTATTAGAATTTGCCGTTTTATAAACAATAAGAATCATGACGAAACATGATTGATATGTTTTTGTATTTCCGATGGTGACAAAAGGCCGGTTTAAAATTCTGAAAATGGAAAATGTTCGTAATTGCGAAAACGCGAAAGGGTTAATGAGTCCAAATTAAAATGTAAAACGATTATGATTTTTAAGGTTCATAATTCCGAAAATGAAATAGACCGGGCTGTTTATTATTGAAATTTTGTTTTCTCTCTCACCTTCTTTATCACACGTTTGTATTCTTGACACAGTTCATGTCCTCTATCTTTAAAAAGTTACTTTTCTTTTCTGATCGCTTTTTAATCGACCTCCGGAATTTGGCCGCTTTTTAAAGGCTAAGAATTAAGACGTGCGCTGACTAGACGATTATTAATACTTTGTAACTTCCTTCTCAACCACGCACTTGTATTCTCGACATAGTTCATGTTTTCTTTCTGTTCTCTTCGCGTTTTAAAAGACCTATAGAATTTGCCTTTTTTTAAAGGTAAAGACCAGTTTTGGAAACGCCCCTCTCTCAAAAAATGAAATGGAAGCTCTCATTACCAATCATGTGATAGAATATGTTTTGACTAATACGTGATGATACAAATTTTGCCGGGAAACCGCCTACTAATTGATAAATTTGGTAAATTATTATATCTATTGGGACCAAATAGATATCGCGCACGTGGTCGCGTAGTCCCATATACATCTTTCTGTGTACAGTGCTTGTAACTTTACCAAGACTGGGCCAAATTTCTTATCATTTTGATGATTCCAGAACCTTGCAGTACACACCAATACTTATATGCTAGATGATCAACCTTTTCTGATCGATTCCACAACGTTTCTTTCACAATGCAATCGCATGACCAGAACTGATCTTTATCTTTAAGTATTAGAGCGCCAATATCTAGTTGCCTAATCAAAGGCACTGATGGACGAGACTGAAAAACGACTGAATATGTCGTCTATGATTAACCTGGGAAAGACTGGGGTTGTGGCTAGTTTGATATGGAATAGATGTGGGTTTTGGAAGTATAGCAGATCACAAGAGTCTAGTATCTTCTTGAAATAGCGAAGGTATTGAGAAAGACTGTTCCACAACCTGGGTGCAGAAGCAGCCTAAGATCTATCGCCAAGCAGAGAATTTTCAGAAAGATAAAGCACTGCCATTTTGAAGCACTGAAGGCATGATATCCATGTAAGGCATAACGAATGATATAAATGTACCATATTATTATTATTTCTATTAGAAACAGTGTGAGAATGAAAGAAAGAGAACAAAAGAAAGGGAGAGAGAGAACGAAATATTCAATGGAAGAGAAAGAAAGGACTCCTAGAAAAGTATATAATTCTATGCTGACTTCACTGAAAATGATCATGTTGTTTTCAGGCAAACTCGTATATAGTTTGGTTTGGTTTGGTTTGGTTTGGTTTTCCGTACGAAAAAACACATATACATACGTAATTTGTATGCACATGAAAAATAATTATATTTACATTAAAATGATACGGATGGATCGCTCTATTCAGAGCCATCAATCTAATAGATCTGTTCTTCCTAGCGGTCTAGTAATGTCTAGTACCATGAGTAAGGAGGGAATTCCTCGCTTTTAACCAAGCTCCGAGTAATTCAACGTAAAGCGAAGAGATCTAAGATCTGACAACTGTGACAAACACGTATTCTTAAAATGGAGAGGGGTGGGGATGTCTGACCAACATGTCCCTAATGTTTCCCTAAAGTCATCTATCGAGCCAAACAATCAACAAACAACAACAAGAACAACTAGACATGTAATACTTGTTTGTAACAAGTAAAGGTGGGCTGTTCCAAGTGCATACCACACATGGTTAGTGAGATAGTGATCTGTGAAATGTTTGACCTTTGACCCTAATTTACATACTAAGTAGTTAAGATAACATTGGCATGATTTGACCTTATTTTTTGAAATAATCCTCTAATTCAGGTCTATTAGTATGCCAAAATTCAAGTCTATACAATGCATGGTTTTAGAGAAACCATGTACAGTATATTTGACCTTTGACCTTAAAATCTAACATAATGAAATATGCATATTCTCGATTTGTTTTTTTTTTGTATATGAAATATTTTTTTCTTACCTATCAACATGCAACATTTCAAGTCAATCTTGTGACCAATATGCCAAAATACTCCACATAGACATTACACGTACTAGTATACGGAATATGGGATTTTCAAATCACATTTTGTAGTTAAAATATCACCATGATCCCAACATCTGATTAAAAAATAAATGGCACTTTTTGTGTAGAGAATTTTCTGAGCTACAACATATCCGAAGCTGGCAGAAAATCGAGCGAAAATAATTGAGATATTGCTCAAACTAGACTGGAATGTAGAATGAAGATTTCAGAAAAAGTCACCTCCCATAGAGAATACACGTAAAATTAGGAAAATTGACATGCCTCCTTTAATCAAAAAGTGGACCATGACGCCACTGTTAAAATGACAAATAAAGGCCATATTTCATGTAGACAATTGTCTCAGCTACAACATCAAAAATTGGGAGAAAAATGATCAATATTTAAAGAGATACACTGAATTTTCCATAAATATGCTGACGTCATAATATGCAAATTCGTATTTTGAGTTCCAAGGCCATTATGATGATGTCACGATACACTTAATGGCCAAATGAGACATGAAATCATATTTCCGACTCATACTCTATCCAAATACGAAAACAAATTGAGAGTCCCGGTGCATCACAAAGAGCTATAATGGATTTTGTATAGGCATGTTTTTGCCCATATATGCTATGTATTACAAGAACTCGCGCGCACGGACATTTATATAAAAAAATGGACGCTCATCTTGTTATTAATGGTCATAAAGAGATAAACATGGTATCAAATTTTTCGAAAAATATGGGAAATATCATGTAAGAAAAAATGGCGATTCTATGTTGTGTAATGGTGTTACGCGCGAAAACGCGCGCGCATGCGCGTGTGCTCGATTTGTTTATAAAATGCTCAAAATGGCCTTAAACGTATGCAAAATGAATTTGAGACGATTTGAAGCATTTTGAAATTTTGCGCGTACTGACGCGCGGACGTAAGCGTACGCGCGCATTTATTGACCTGAAATTGACCGGACGGATATTGACCTTGATCATAATAAATACGAATGAGAAATGACTTTTCGTGATGAAGATATGATCATGAGTTGATTTTCAGAAAATTTCACAAAATGGCGCCTAGATGACGTCATCGGTCATGGTCAAGGTTGAAAATCTTATTGTCCATATGCCTATACATAATTATGTGTGCCAAATTTCAAGGCATTTGATTGAGCCATTTTCAAGTTATCTTACTGACAAAAAAGTGGATAGAAATAAGAAACATAAATAAATAAATAATAAAGGCAATTTTAACGAAATTATAAGGTGGTCTGTATTACTTACAGCCCACCTTAAAAAAGGGTACCGAGACTAACATTCTGACAAATGCTTTGCGAAATAACGTGAGCTGTGATAACATGGTCTAACTCTAAGGGATCTTTAGATTATTACAACAGCTCATATTCTATTCTCAGAGTGACTATCGAATATCATTACACCAAAACCCTAGATGAGGGAAATAAAACATTGTGACCTGAGATTGCTTATTGAACATTTGTCTTGGATGAATGTTCTGTGATGTTCACATAAGGCAAGATAAATGTACGAGTCGAACCGATAAGTAAAAGGCATGGTACCAATAGAGGAGGCACTCGTCGTTATGCTCCTTTCAGAAGGTTCGTTTATTATGCCGACAGCTTACGAGACCAGCACTGAGGGTCTAAAGGGCTGTCGGTCTAGCGAACCTTCTAGAGAATCCACGAGACCGTCACTGTCGTTCTCGTGGGCTGTAGCCCGGTCTGTAACTCGGGATACACTCGTTTCTCCAAAGGTTCATCATTCCGAAGATTCGTTACGCCAAACATCAATTTACCATACCAGGGGAGTGTTTCACAAAGATCCTAAGTTGAACTTATCTCTAAGTTGGACTTAAAAATTATGGAAAGCCGTTAGCATCTTTGAAAATATTTTGTAAAAGTCTTTTTTAAAGGCATAAAATGTTGATTCAAATCATTCATATTTTCTATTATCAAGGAGATTCTATGTTCTTGATGTGGAATTTATGAAAATTCTAAAATACTTGATTTTTTGCTCTTGAATATATTTTATTTGAAGGCTACAAATGGCTCTCGATAATTTTTAAGTCCAACTTAGAGTTAAGTTCAACTTAGGATCTTTGTGAAACACCCCCCAGATGGTTCGTACTTTTGAATATGACACTGTTGCGTTATTCCAAAGGTTCGTTACACCGAACAATCGTAATTCTGAGAGTTAAAAAAGGGTTAATTTTCTATGGATATATCCCTATGGATATATCCATACCTGGATAGGGCTCGAGACATTATAGGAGGAAGGGAGAGAGAAAGAGGAAAACAATAAAGAGAGTATAATGTGACGGAGAGACAGACTGAAAGATAGTTATTAAAAATACCACATAGACAACATACAGATAGAGAGGGAGAAAATAAAGATGAAGAAGGTGTAGAAGAGAGAGAAAGAGAGAAAGAGAGATATTTTAGATGAATAGATGATGTCCGATTTCTCACTGACCGACCAATGCCAAAAATTGTTATTTCTTTTGCAATAAAAGTTTTTCCTGACCTTGATAAGAATTTACTAAGTAACATAGTTTTTAAAAAATCTCCTTAAGCAGATAAAATTGATCAAAAGCAAGATCCCGTCAACCCTATTTTCTCACAATCGTTTTTTAGCATGTTAGTGGGCATTATAGACAACATTAAGCATTCCTCAACACCTTTGAAATTATATAGACAATGTCTGTTTAATTCAGTTCAATTAAAGAAAATTCTTATTTAAGGACATAAGTATTGAACGATCAATGAGTTTCGTATCACACTTCTGTGAGAATACAAAATTTGTGTCAGAAAATTCAGAGTAGCAAAAAAACTATTTTTTCCAGAAGTTAAAGAAAATCTGTCATGAAATTCAATAAACATTTACAATATTTAAAGAACCATCGACAAACTAGGCCTAATGTTATGAGACACTTTATCACTGTTGTGTGTATGAAACTAAGGTTCACACTTTATCCCTGGTATGTGTCTGAAACTAAGGTGTACATTTTATCACTGTTGCGTGTATGAAACTAAGATGTTCTAAAAGCATGACAAGAACTGACAACTGTGTCAAACTATACGAAATGAAGTAGTATTCTTAAGTAGGACTTCAAATAGTACAGACGGCGCAAGTAATTTCGTAACCATCGATGTAGGGTCCACAATCCAAGCCATCACCCGCCTGACACCGGACTTCTGTCATGTGCAACAGCACACCATTCTGATTCCCCAGGGTACCCGCTTTAGGAACCATCTCTCGGTCCACACACACGTACTCCGTTCTCTTCATGTTGTATCTCTGTGCCATAAGATAACCAGCGTACTCTAAACGCCACTCTTGAGAAGGACATACGTTGCGGGCAGGAATCATAAGTTTGCTGGTGCGGCCAGAGGGCGCCCTGCACACTGCACAGGTCGGAGTCTGATCATGCATTGGTGCCACGCGTGAAGGACCAGTATTGACTTGGTATTCAGAGGAGTATAGTAGGGCTCGGTCAGTATTTAAGGAAGTTTCTACTTCGTCATAGATAGGCTCGTCCGGCATGCATAGATGATTTGAGCCGCTACCATCATGAGTGTAGTGTGCACCTCCAATAGAACCTGAATAAATCACAAAGCAATGTAACGCAAACAAAGGTAAACCCACTTAAGTTCAAATTCATCATAATCTACATTAAAGGTAAAGACCAGTATTGGAAACGCCCCCCTCTCAAAAAAATGAAATTGAAGCTCTCATTACCAATCATGTGAAAGAATATGTTTTGACTAGTACGTGATGATACAAATTTTGCTGGAAAAACGGCTACTAATTGATATATTTGGTAAATTATTATATCTATTGGGACCAAATAGATATCCCGCACGTGCGCGCACGTGTCGGGTAGTCCCATATAAATCTTTCTGTATCCAGTGCTTGTAACTTTACCAAGACTGGGCCAAATTTCTTATCATTTTGATGATTCCAGAACCTTGCAGTACACACCAATACTTATATGCTAGATGATCAACCTTTTCTGATCAATTCCACAACGTTTCTTTCACAATGCAATCGCATGACCAGAACTGGTCTTTATCTTTAAGAATGATGCATTCCTTTAATATTTTTTTAACATCTTGCATATACTGTATAAACTAGAAGGGTCAAACATCACAATAACTCAACGAATTTTGCGTATTTTGTGCAATCACTTAATCCCCACCCATCCTTGTGCACTTAAGTTTCCACCAGTGAGGCTATTGAAGGCATGTGTTTCGTTTGTCGCTATGAAGACTTTTTTGTAGCACAAAATATGATTGATTATATATTACATTAACAATTAAACAAGATTGCAAAGACTTTTGAAAATGAACTCAAGGATATTGCAATCCATATTGTGTATCCTATAGAAATCGTGTTTGAAATACGTTGAAGTGTTCGCACATTTCAATATGTTATGGAGGACAAGACTATTGAACTTGAATTTCAATTGGTTGATTTTCGGAAAGTCCTTGCTAAAAAATGTCAAAACCATGATCAGATGGTTTTTCCCCATGTGATATTGCCCGTCTGTACCAACCTGAATAGACGAGTTCTGCATCTTCGGGACATACATCGTTACCCCAGCGAGTATAGATGACACCATGAGATTCAGTTGGGTTTGTTTCGTCGCTTGGGTTCGTGGGTGAAGTGGGTGTTTCCTCAGCTAAAATGTTAAACATTTAGCAATTTTATACATCGGAATCCTTAGACAGAATTTATTTCATAACGGATATTATCAAATGTGTTAAATTTGATAAAGCCTAAAAAGCTACAAACATATTTTTGTGTAATTTGCCCGTTTTACGTTCCCACCATTATCAATGACTAATTGCACGTATGCTTTTAAAAAAAAATTTTTTTAAATAGGCCTATAGTATCTCATCATTGTGTAAATTGCCAAGGACACCACAGGAGTTACAATATCCGAAGTGTTTTCTGATAACTTTTTTTTTTTCGCTAGCCATGCATTCTCCGGCTAGAAATATTACAATGTCACAATTATGAATGTTCTACAACCTCTAAATGTCGTGCCATATAGTGTCAAATTGATGTCGTTATCGGCCTACCTTGCGGACTTGTCGGTGCATCCCGACCGTCTCTGCCGTCCCTTCCGGCAATTCCCTGTGGGCCTGAGGGACCTCTTTGTCCAGGAACACCAGCAGGACACAAGAAACATTGACCTAAAGAAGAAAGAGCATATTTATTTCATATCAAGTTTAATGATCTGCGACGCTTAAACACTTCTGCCTGGACAACATTATATTTCAAGCAATATAGCCCTGTCTGAAGGTTATTCTGAACCTGGATGATAATAGCCTACGTCATACGTTCCATTGATAACCTCTTATTTCTTCTAGTTGACGCATAGAATCTTTGGTTTCGAATATTGATATCTCCTATTTTGGGACTTTGAAGGGACTCAAGTGGCCAACCAACATGACCTTTGGCTCTAGTTCGTTTGGGCATTCAGGGCTCTCTTATTTTTCTCATTTCTTCTAGTTAAGGCATATGTTAGCTTCAATGATGTTCCTACTTTCAAGACGTACAGTTTACCAGTACGGCAGTACGGCCCTGTCCAATGCAGTGGTTTCCGATTTGATTTTGGAAATTTTGAGGTCGATTTCCTGATTGTTACATGCTGGGTTTATTTTATTCATAGGTGGGCCTTCGTGTGCGATGTGCATTTGAGAAATCATGAGACTTCTCCATGGTCTCTGTTTCATAAAACTTGTTATCAACAACTAGTTACAATAACTATTATTAGCTATACTAAAATCATTGCATTTGTCATAGAGTCTTAGCATCTGTTACGGATTACAATGGTGTTCTTACCAGAATACATAGGCCATGAGTATGGTCCGAATGGGTTCTGACCTAGGCTTGGCTGCTCGGCACCAGATGATGGGAGCGATGTCGGGAGAGTCGATGGCGAGTCGAGTTCCCTTCGACGTCGTGTCTTTTCAGGTTCTCCCAGCTCAAACTCGGTCTCGAGAGAGTCAGGAATGTGAATCTTCGCCATCATTGATGGATTCTTCGCGACGAGCTCGAGAGTTGAGAAGGAACGGGTGATCTCAGCAATGGATTCCTACATGATTTTGTAGTTGAAAAGTTAAGATACAATTTGTTGACAAAGAAAATTACTTATTACATACCCTCGATATTATTTTCTTTGATTAAAGCAGTGTAATGGAGGCTCTCTTCAAATCTGATATGGAATTGTTTTCTGGTAAAACAGGCCTTCCAACCCTACGACAAGTTGCCAGTAGACTGTAGGCATTTTGGCCACAAACATGTTAATCAATGGTCCGCCTTCGAGAAATACTAGTAGATTTTGAAGATTGTAATCATTCATAAAAAGATGGCTTAAAAGGTGGTCTGAAAGTGAATTTTCAAATTACACTGTTTTATTTTGTTTTAATATAATCTCTAAAATCTGTAGAGATGAAATTTACGTGTGTAAGAATAGACAAAGAACGATAAGTCATGTTGTTATCGCAAATTAAATGTGGCCTTTTACAGGATGCGTGAAAGAATAAACAGAGAAAGATATTTGTAAAGAAGTTGGCGTCGCATGCCTGGTGTCAAATAACTCACAACTCACAAATCATGTATAATGAAAATACACGAGAGAAAAAAATGATATAGGTCAAAAAATTCTTTTACAACACAAAAGAGAGGGTTGTCCTACATAAAATCACAATGATTAAAGTTAATCATCCATCCAGGCAACTAAGATTCTCACTCGTTGAGTTGTGAAACGAAAATGAGAAATTCATTTCTTGATGATATTGATTTTCCTTTTCCATTTTGGTTTCTGAAATATTTAAAAGATTGACGCTTGGTGTTCGGTACATCAGCGGACTATTAAACTCGACCCACTCATGCGCATAACATACAACGCATCGCGTACACGACGCAGTCAACTGGCGTGGTATTTAAGGCGCCATTTGAGGTGGCGTCACTTAAAGGGATAGTTGAGTTTTGTTGCAGAGGGCACTACACGAAACTTTTTTTTGTGAGGTAATGAAAAACTGAGTGTCAAATTTGAAAGAATATACAATTTAAATGACAAAATCATCTTTGTTTAATCAAAATCGGTTCTGGGACGGCTAAAATATCCATAAATATGACCATTTCAAATATTTGTGGTGCCCTACAAATATTCAGTCATTTTGAACCAGCCGTTGAAAAAAGAAAAGATAGCGCCTTATACGTTTTATTCCAGCCAATGCCGATATTGGCTTTTTGTTGGCTTTTTCGTGTTGGTTATAATACGCACAACCAGCCGGCCAGTGTATTATTATTATTAATTGATTAATTAACGGTCATCATATTTTGGGGAAAGTGTAGCTCAATTGGTATGATTGTATTAGCAAAATTTCACACATTTTTGGGTCTAAAATTACCTTCATAGCAATTTTAGGTCCTAACAGAGCACTAGAAATGTCATAAATGATAACAAGAGCAATATCCATGTACTTTGAAGGCATTTGAGGTCTGAAACAAGAACTCAACTATCCCTTTAAGATGAGCTTGAGTTCTTGAAGTGATAGAAAATAAATTCTCACAGAATCCAACAAAACATACAATGAATGTTCAAGATTATAAATAAATGGCATGTGCCAAACGATTTTGGTTGAAAAGGGGCTGAGTACTGAGCAAAGAAAGATAAGGAAATCAAGGTAGGTAGGCCCGACACCAAGTACACATGTCCCATTGAGCAGATAATTCGTATTCGGTCAACAAATTAGTAATTATGATTTTTGACATTCTTTCAAATTTTGAGCCAAAGATTTTATCAACAAATGCGCGTGGCATCCACCCGTATCTTATTCCTTAGTATTTTTGCAAGAGTTTAAGCATGGATGCCATGCATGACTCCAAAACGCCATGAAATCTTTTTCTAGAGCCTTTTTTTAATGTTTGGCTGGTCTACTACAGCGGAATGCGCATTGTGACCCTCGTTCAAATGCGATTAACTCGAACTGTTCTGTGTGAACATAAATTATACCGTATTCGGTATCATTGAAAGGTCATCTGCGCAAAATGTACTGCAAGCCTGAAACGTATCGTTATGTAATGCATAGTAAATTCATCATTTTAGGTAATAACTTTGCGATGACGTCATCAAATTTTACCAAACTTGGCAGACAGTTGCCACATGCATAAAAGCAAATGTCCGCTTAGTTTGAATTGACCAGGGAGGTGAGACTATCTCACCTCCCTGCATTGACCAAGGTTCGCGATTTTAGGGCAAGTTGAAGTTATTTCGGAATTTTCCCGAAAATCATGATTTTCAACAGCAATTTCCGCAAAGTCGGTCACTGGAAGGGTGTATTCTTTTCCAAAAAAGGGCAAGGGTTTGGCCAGTCACGATTTTATACAAACTTGTCTTAAATGGAATGCAAAAATGTATACTTTTAAATACGTGTACATACCTGAAGGAACAGTACTTGTTTTCTAATTTCAGAGATTTTATCCTCTTCTGTCTGGGTCAGTTTGCCTGAATCTAGAATGTTTTCAGGGTCAAAAGCTACATGCGAAAAGAGAGAGAGACAGAGATATGGACGCGTTGTGATAAAAGGAGATCCACATGATGAGATAGAGGCAGAGAGAGAGAGGGGGGAGTAGGGGGTAATTAAGAGACAGAAGGAAAGGTAGAGGAAAGGAATAAGAAAGAGAAAGATAGAGGATGTGGGGTAAGAGAGGGAATGAGGTGGGCGCATAGAGATAGGGGGAGATATACAGTTGGATAGAAGCAGAAAATGAGAGAGAGAGAGAGAGAGAGAGAAAGAGAGTGAGAGAAAGAGAAAGAATAAACACCATTTCAATTGGTTCTAACTTATTAACATTTTAGGGAGAAAGTGGTCAATTTTTTATAACATTTTGATCAAAATCTTGTTTCACTTGGACATGTTCTTGGTACAATATTGTGACTGTTACCTTCAATATCATTAATGTATTATTAGCTCAAACGTATTCCTTATAATAGATAAAACAAGGAAGAAAAAGTATCAACGAAAATTTGAATAATGAATCAGTGTATTTTATCAGCTAATTATCAGCTAACTTGAATATATAATTAGAAAGTCTAGATTTCTGCTTGGTATTCGAAAATTTTCACAAAAATACTAGAGATATGATGCTCCGTACAGGAAAATATTGTTAACAAATTTTCGCCCATAGGGCTTTGTCAAGTAATGATTTCATTTGACTTTGAAATTGTTATTGTTATGCATCAAAATATTTGCATCTTATCCACCTCCTATCTTACTCGGTCATATCATATACATTATTTTTTTAATGTATTATACTTGCACATCCTCGATATCCCTGGCTTTAACTAGAACTTGCGATCGGCTAATCGCAACTATTACCTTTGGTTTAAATCATACACCAGACAATGCTCGTACATCAAAGTTATCGACTAAATAAATGTTATTATTTCTTGTCAAAATGTTTTATTGGTTGCGATATAAAAACCCTTTAACACTCTATATACTCAAAATACCTTAATGATGTTGTAGGAGGACATCTATCCCATTTCGGCACTTGTGTACAAGACATCAATGGTACAAATTTACAGTGATAAGTAGCAGTATTATAAATGAAACCTGCAAGAAACCTTACCTTCATCTTGCGTACCTTCCTTTGAAACAGCAACGGCTTGGGTGACTCCAACGAGACACAGGCATGGAAATAGAACTAGAGTGATGACAAAGAACGACTTCATCTTCAAAAGTGTGTTGATAGAAGCTGAGATTTTTTTTTTAAATTTACTTCGAAAGTGAAGGTTTTATAAGAGACTTTCTGCAATCACTTTGATGAGAAGATGAATGCGTGGTGATTTCGACTGTCCAAGGAGCGGGTTGGCTTCAGTATTTATACCACTTAAGCTCCTCCCACTGTTTGCCAAATTTGGTGAGAAGGAGGGGCCGGAGCTAGTTCGCGGCACAACCATGTTTGTGTATTACGTATTAGTATTAGTATTAGTATTTGTGTACTGTGCCGATTTTTTTTTTTTTTTAAGAATTCAAAGTCTCTATAGGCCTAATCTTTTTCCTTCATAATTATATATTAAGCTGAGCTGAGCTATAGCGCAGAATAGGCTAGCTTGACACCCCAATTATATGGCAAAATGTGAAAGGGGCAAGGTTATTTTTTATTTAGACAGTCACTCTTGCTTCCATGCACATGCGACCCTTAAAACATGTTACAATTAACATAATGTTTGTGATGACTGCTCATCGTGAGTTATGATTAATTTCTATTTCCATTTTGTTTGGCTCCAGCTGTCTAAACAGGATTACTCAAAAGGATAGACCACCTTGTTATGTTCACTGTATTTTTACTTATAATTCAAATAAATCTCAAAAGAACCCTGAATCCGCCGCTGTGTCAATTTCTAGATGCATCACCGAACAACGCAGGTCGGTAATTGGCATGCATTGCAGTTCTAGAATTATCAGAAAAGAAAATATTTGTTGATAGTGTGTCACGTGTGACAGTGATTTGGACATGGCCTGAATTGGACATGATAGGTCTACAAACAAATATTAAATGCATTTTAACAAGTTTAAACACACATTTTTAAATATGGGTACACAACTTTCCGAGACTATCTCTCGTTATTGTATGTAACAAAACACTTTCGGAGCGACATTTCTGTACCCAGCTTGTCCAGTACCCATCAGTTTGTTCTGCTGTCTGTCTGTCCAAGGAACCCTCAGTATTCGCCGATACACGCACATTTCAAACGCATCTATTCATCTATTGCCTCACCTTATTGTCTTATCTCCAAATGCAACTGGAGGCAATTATTAATGCGACTGATTAAAAAATTGTCCTTCACCGACATTAATAAACACTGATTAATAGTGGGTCACACATACTCGGGGTGGGGGGGGGGTTCGAACCCACGACCTCCTGATCTCTAGACAGGCATCCTATCCACTAGACTACCACGTTTTTTCCCGACAGCCAGTGTTGCTTCTAATCCCTTGTATTAGCGGGTACCGCATATTTATTCAAATGAATGAATCTTGCGTCGGTTTGTTTTTATTGCAATTGGTTAAAGGTAAAGACCAGTTTTGGAAACGCTCCTCTCTCAAAAAAAATGAAATGGAAGCTCTCATTACCAATCATGTGAAAGAATATATTTTGACTAATACGTGATGATACAAGTTTTGCCGGGAAAGTCGGGAAACCGCCTACTAATTGATATATTTGGTAAATTATTATATCTATTGGGACCAAATAGATATCGCGCACGTGCTCGCGTAGTCCCATATACATCTTTCTGTGTACAGTGTTTGTAACTTTACCAGGACTGGGCCAAATTTCTTATCATTTTGATGATTCCAGAACCTTGCAGTACACACCAATATTTATATGCTAGATGATCAACCTTTTCTAATTGATTCCACACCGTTTCTTTCACAATGCAATCGCATGACCATGCAGAACTGGTCTTTATCTTTAACAAACTGCCCTTCACCGACGTAAATAAACACCGATACAATTATTATTAAGTAATGGACGTGATAAAAAATTCGTCGAACAATGTACGAGATGGAATATATTGCCAAAATATATTAGTAAATATATTAGTATATGTTAAAAAAAACAAATTATATATTAATTGACAACAGCCATTATAGACTACATCATCCATTAAATCTGCATTTCAAAATCATCTATATACCAGCCGTAGAATATCTCTATGCCAAGTTTGACGAAAATCCATTCAGGCGTTCTTATCGCGTGTACGTACGTATGTGCGGTCAGATAGACGGACAACTTGGAAACATACAGGCCTCCCAGCACCCTTCAGGGTTTGAGACATAACCAGTAGCCGAGTTTATATGCTACAACATCACAATCAATATTATCATTAGTATTTCTTTCTTCTTCTTCTTCTTCTTCTTCCTCCTCTTCATTATTATTATTGTCACCGTCATGAGTATTATCATCAACCACAACATTAATAAAAGTATTTGTGATCATAAAGGTCTCGATTTGTGTTCACGAAGATGTCAAAAGTTATCCATGACGGAAGTCACCGTCACATACACACATAATCCCACTTCCACACCCACACCACAAACACCCTTACCTACATGGGTGTCGATCACGGGGGGGGATATATCCCCCAATATTTCAGGTGGGGATGGCCTGTAAAATCATCCCCCAATAATTCACCATCAAAAAAAAAAAATGAAGAGAAAATTAATGATGAGAGCCCGATGAGAGTAGTTAATGGTTATTACTCGCAAGATGACCATCAATATACACATTTTGCTATCTCATTTTCATAATACATACATATATAAATTTAAAAAAAAGTAAATGAGACAACCGTATATGAGACAAGAATAAATTGAATTCTCGCTCATACGGCTTCATCAGGAATTGATGAATTTATTCAATTTATTCAATCAACAGCATCATAGAAATGCAGTGCGCCAAATGCAAAGCCGCAGCGTTAAAAAGCAACGAGCTAAATGTTAAGCGCGAAGCGCAAAAGTGCAAAAAGAAGTAGAGAGTGGGAGAGAGAGATAATGAGAGACAGAGAGGATAATAACCCAGGTAGCAAGCCCATGTGGGACCCACATGGGTCCCATATTCTCTGAAACATGGGCCCCATATGGAAAACCATCTGGGGCCCTAAGGCATCTGCACCCAAGAAGCATATGGGACCCATATGGGTAAACCCATATAGACAGATGGGACCCAGATGGGACCCATACCAAACTGGGCCCAAATGGGTATGCCCAGCTTAATCCCATCTGGTACCCATATTGGTTAACCCAGATATATCCCATGTGGGTTAACCCAGATTTTCCCCATGTGTTACCCATATGGGCATATTCATATTCTACCCATATGTGTACGCCCAGCTCATTCCCATCTGGAACCCATAAGGGCTGGCCCAGATAGATCCCATATGGGTTACTAAATATTGGCCCCATATGGGGATACATATATGGGTTCCATTTAATAGCCCAGATGGCACAAGTGACCCAGATCATCCCCATATGGGCCCCATATGGGCTTGCTACCTGGGAAAAAGGAAAAGGGGAAGAAACGGGCAGAAGAAAAAGGAAGGGGAAGAGAAAAGGAAGAAAGACAAGAGAAAGAGGGACATATATATTCCAGCATTTCCTTCAGGGAACTGATGTGAATGGGCGATGAAAAAGAGGTTGACTTTAAAGTAACCTACAATGAAATATTGCTCATGTTTATTTCTTACAATGTCAACATTACTTTACGGGATCCCCCTCCCTAAAAAGCTTATAGGCATGGGTGATGGTAGGTATGAGGTTAATGCATGATCAGGAATTAGTTGAGTGGATGGAAAAGAAGTGAGAAATAAGCTGGAAAATTGCCATGGAACGGATGGAAGGCAATGTGAGACAGGCCCAACATGTTCTAAAACAAGTAATAATATTCAAGAATAGTTATGATTTCTTTCACCTAGGAGTTCTTCAAAAACTAATTAAAAACGAGTAAATAATCAATGCCACATTATTGACAGGGCTTAAAAGGAAAGTGAAAAGAAAAACAAGAAAAGCAAAGATTGAATGAAATTTGGGACTTTTTGTTTATAACACCCTTCCAATAATAATGCACCTTCTAAGACTGGTTATAGTTTTTGAGAAAAAAAAATAGTGCTCTGGTCAGGGCCTTAGGGGAATATTATGCTTATATTTTAGAGCGTATCTGGTATGATAAGTATATCTGGGTGAAGAAGGAGATAATGGAAGTTTGTTGTTTGGTAGTTGGAACGTAAGTTTTATATTATGTTTTTAAGAAACAGACAGTTTGTATGAGATCAGGAGTGGAAATTTTCTGTCATTTTGAGAACCAAATTTTGCATCAGTGATATTCTGTTTCATTGAATTGAGTTTCCGCAGAGAGGATTCAGTTGGTTTAATTAAAGAAGGAAGAGAGTCAAATGAAGAACCAAAAGCAATATGTTTTTCATTTACTAATGAGAACTATGTTTTTTTAGATCTCCTTACACAGAATATTGGAATGGGTTTTTCACGATGAATGTTGTTTGGAGACATCAATATTCATAAAATGTATGTTTCTATCACCAGGAAATAAAGAATTTTCTGTCTACATGAACCTTTCCTGGTTGCTTATTAATGCATTTGCCCACTGGTAACATAATACTTTCACAAGTTGATATCCCTCACCATTGGATTTTTTTTTGGTAATGTCTAAATTTCGTTTAAAAATAGATGATATCAGTCTGGTAGGCCTACACTGCAGGCAAGAGTCAGGACTAACATTTAGCATGTTATTAATTTTATTACCACTCTTATATTCTCTGAAATGTTATCTTTATTGAGGGTGACTTGAAAAAGTCACCTGCCACACGCTTCTACCTCTTGGTTGCTTTGATCCATTGCCGAAAATATTTTGGCACCTATCATCCCCCCAACCACGGATACAAATCGACACCTCTGCTTACTACCTAACACACATCCACACCCAAACCCCTCCACCTTACCCCCCCCCCCCACACACACACACACACGCACACCCGCGCACACACACACACACACACTTAACATGACATTGGCCGTTTGTTTGTGTGTATGCATACATGTGTCATGATATGAAGTTATGCCACTTACGGCTTTGAACTTGATCGTTCAATGTAATGTGCTTTGATCATGGCTGTCGACAATTTGTACCGTCGAAACCCGGCACAAATTGTCGCCGTCGACAAATTGTACCGGTGGCGACAATTTGTACCGTCAGGTTTTGCAAAAATCGGTACAAATTGTTGCCGTCGACAATTTGTGCCGCAACACACGTCTCTTCCATTATGTAGCAGTGTTACTATAGTGGAACTTTATATATCCTACTCCTCTCCTTCATCTATGCTCTCGAAACCTGTCTTACAGCCCACTTTGTCTTCTAGCTGTGTAGAATGCATGCATACCTCTTTGATATGACATAATTTTGTGGGTCTTTTTTTTCTTCTTCTTTCTTTTACTTTTATTTTGTGTTTGTAAAAGTTTGTATCGCTTGTTTTGTAATCATTTAGGCAGTATAAGTCTGAGATGCAGTGAACTAATATTGATTTGCCCACCAGAGCTCTCAGCATGCTCAGAGTGAGAGTCTGCTGTTTCAGCTCTTTTGTAAAATGTTTTGTAAGGCTGTTGTTCACATTGTGCATATATATATATATATATATATATATATATATATATATATATACATTGTATAAATATATATATTGTGTAAGCTGTCTAGAAAGGCAACCAGTCCTGTCTGTAGTGGCCAAGTTCTGTGTTGGGGTGGTCTTATTAGACAGGTTTTGACGGATGGATAATGTCCGTGGACTCGTATAGCTGTAACATAGTGACCGATGTTAAATATAATCATATAGGTTTATATAATTCAATAATAAAAGAGAAAGTGTGATTTTGCTAAACCTGACGTATGAAATATGTTATCTTTGTTATGTTTGGATGTTGGTCCTGATGTTAAGACAATTATTGTTTACATGGTACGAACAGATATCATATTTATAGAGGAAGTTGAAAAGACTTCTATCCAAAAATGATTTTATTACAATATCAAAAGTCCACATCGAAGTAGGGACAAGCTGTTTTGTTTTGTAAAATTGAACAGGCCTAAACAGATTCCAATAACAATAAAGACTATATGTGGTTTCATTCATCACTTAAAGATACTATGTCCCTTTTGCAGCCAACATCAAATTCTGTAGAACTTTGCAGGAATTAGGAATATGTCAGGTATGGCCTATCTGTGAAATTTAAACGTTAGCAGTGTCCTAATATTCAAATTATGCAAGGAAACCCGTTTACTTGCTAGACTTCACTGTCAGACACTATTGAGTGACTGACTGGCTTTTTTCATCTTTGGTAATAACATACATAAAATGAGCTGTAAAGGGTACATGAGCATTTGTCTACATCAATAACCCACTTCTTGTAATGGCCAAAATTAAACTGATTGAATCTTTGCGCAGCATAAAACGTACGACCATTCGGTACAATGGTCTGAAAATCAGACTATTACTTACTGGCTCTATAGCTCCTAAGTCGATTCGACAACTAATAGTCGTTATTTTCCCACTTAAAGACATTTTCAAGCCCCCTTTTTTTAGGGAAGTTCTAAATTAGTATTGTCTTTCAAATTTAACCTTTTCATTTTTTGGCCTGCAAATGGGACATAGTACCTTTAATATAAACACAACATGGGAACTCAAAACAATATTCTGTATCTGGATACGGTATGTGGGTACTAAATGTACCCCGATTTGTTTGTATTGTGTGATGGTAATAATGCATGCTTTCATATATGAATCACAATCATGGGATTGCAATTGCATGAACGCATTATTTAGGGGGCGTGTGAACAACTTCGAAAACAGATTGCATTCTACTTGAACCAGGAAGAGTCGACGTGACTGAAAAAATTTTATTATGACCTAATATATTGTGTATCTCTCAAACAGTATGCTTTTTTGTCAAAAGACTATAGAAATGTATACTTCATTAGCTTCCACAGTTGGGAACGCCAGTATGGCGTAGCTTAGTGGGTGCGGAGGCAGGGGGCGTGAACCCAATCAAATGATGAAGAATAATAACAGAAAAGAGAGAGAAAAAAACAAAAGAAAAGATGAAGAGGCCAGGTCCCCCCTCCTCACTCCGGGGTCGGAGGGACCGCATTCGTGTTCCCAAAATCTCCGGTAAAGGGGTACTTTTCGCGCGACGAAGTCCGGCCCGAGAATTGTAAAAAAAAGGGGGTGTATTTGACTTTTCACCCAGAGATTTCTTTAAAAAGGAGGTTATAAAATATCAAAAAGGGTGTTGTTTTTTTCGCGCTCTCTCTCTCTCAGTCTCTCTCTCTCTCTTTTGACTCCTGAGAAATTTAAAAAAGGGGTTATAAAATATCTTGAATATCATAGATAGGGGGTACATTGAGCAGTGTTCCGGATTTAAGGGGGTCTCCAAGGCAGGAAAAGTCCGCGAAAGGGGGGTTCAGAAATGTTGGCAGTCCTGAGATAGGGGGGTGCTTTCAAAGGGAGGGAACAAGCATACGCGTACCCTAAAAACACTGAGTGGGGGGGGCAGGGGCCAGGTCACGTGAAGTATAAACCTTCCATGCACGCACGCGTTATACTCGATATACTCATTCTCTCATATTTCGTCCATCCATTCTTGACCGGTAACCCCATCCTTCCTCTGTGAAACCAGCATCCCCCCCCCCCTCATGGCTAGAACCACACTACACCCATTGGCGGATCCAGGGGGCACAGGGGGTACGTGCCTCCCCGGCCAAAAAAAAAAAATGTGCTCACTAGATCAAAGGCCTATTTAAGAAATAAGGAGTGTTCTATCCCACGCTTTAAATTTTTTTTTTAGTTCAAACTTGTCAAAATAAGCCTATATTTCGTCATCATTTCTCACTTTAACTATAATATAACCCCTTGTGCCCCCCGTCTAAGAAATCCTGGATCCGCGCCTGACACCATGGTGACTGCCAAATTGATCTTTTTTGTTAGCCTGAACTGTGTGTCAAACTAAAGAAGCGATGTTTTACGTATTGTAACGGTAATGAGCAAACCATTATTTAATGAAATAAAAACTTTCGTCATCTATCATATTTATAGGGAGAAACAAACTAAAACACGACACGATGTACCAACACATACAAATTCAAACAACACGAAATCGACATTTGATTATATTACAGTTAAAGTGAGGGTGATGACGAAATAAACTTAATTTGACTAATTCGAACTAAAATATTTAAAAAGCGTGGGATAGAAAACTCCTTATTTCTTAAATAGGACCTTGATCTTGTGTTTACATTTTCTGGTTGAGGGAAGCAGAAGAATTAAAACATAATATGTGAACGCATAAAACTTTGTTCACTAAAAAGAACCATATTGTGATAGTATTATTATTATTGTGAAGCAAAATATCATTTGCGGAAAACCGGGGGGGAACCCCAAAGCAGTCATGGTATACTCGGCCTTCGCATGCGTTTAAAATGACGACATGCTTTACTCTGTGCACGCAACTATTATTTTTTTAGGGAACCAGTAACCCAAAGCATTTCCTTGGTGTGATTGCCCTATATATTACGAAAGGAGTCAGCCATTTCTTTGATCTTGAAATAGAGGGTAACCCTCAAACCCTTTTTAGAATACAGGCCTTTATTCATAACTTATTCAAAAGAATATTTTACCTGGCACTTAAACTCGATTTACCCGTTCTCTCATATTTCGTCCATCCATCCTTGACCGGTCACCCCACCCTTCCTCTGTGAAACCAGCAACCCCCTCATGGCTGGAACCATACTGCGCCATGGTGACTGCCAAATGTATATTTCTTGTTAGCCTGAACTATATATCAAATTAAAGAAGCGATGTTTTACGTATCGTCGTGAGCAAACCATTATTTAATGAAATAAAATCTTTCGTCATCTATCATATTAGGGAGAGATAAACTAGAACACGACACGATGTACCAACACATATTAATTCAAACGACACGAAATCGACATTTGATTATATTACAGTTAAAGTGAGGATGATGACGAAATATAGGCTTATTTAGACAAATTTGAACTTTAAAAAAAAGCGTGGGATAGAACACTCCTTATTTCTTAAATGGACCTTGATCTTGTGTTTACATTTTCTGGTTGAGGGAAGCAGAAGAATTAAAACATAATATGTGAACGCATAAAACTTTGTTCACTAAAAAGAACCATATTGTGATAGTATTATTATTATTGTGAAGCAAAATATCATTTGCGGAAAACCGGGGGGAACCCCAAGGCATTCATGGTATACTCGGCCTTCGCATGCGTTTAAAATCACGACATGCTTTTTTCTGTGCACGCAACTATTATTTGTTTAGGGAACCAGTAATCAAAAGCATTTCCCTGGTGTGATTGCCCTATATAAATTATTACGAAAGGAGTCAGCCATTTCTTTGATCTTGAAATAGAGGGTAACCCTCAAACCCTTTTTAGAATACAGGCCTTTATTCATAACTTATTCAAAAGAATATTTTACCTGGCACTTAAACTCGATATACTCGTTCTCTGATATATCGTCCATCCATCCTTGACCGGTCAACCCCACCCTTCCTCTGTGAAACCAGCAACCCACCCCCTCATGGCTGGAACCACACTACGTCATAGCCTGAACTATATATCAAATTAAAGAAGCGATGTTTTACGTATCGTCGTGAGCAAACCATTATTCAATGAAATAAAAACTTTCGTCATCTATCATATTTATAGGGAGAAATAAACCAGAACACGACACGATGTACCAACACATATAAATTCAAACAACACGAAATCGACAGTTGATTATATTACAGTTAAAGTGAGGATGATGACGAAATATAGGCTTATTTTGAAAAATTTGAACTATAAAAAAAAAGCGTGGGATAGAACTCTCCTTATTTCTTAAATAGGACTTTGATCTTGTGTTTACATTTCTGGTTGAGAGAAGCAGAAGAATTAAAACATAATATGTGTACGCATAAAACTTTTTTCACTAAAAGGAACCATATTGTGATGGTATTATTATTGTGAAGCAAAATATCATTTGCGGAAAACCGGGGGAAAACCCCAAGGCAGTCATTGTAAACTCGACATTCGCATGCGTTTAAAATCACGACATGCCTTACTCTGTGCACGCAACTATTATTTTTTTAGGGAACCAGTAACCAAAAGCATTTCCTTGGTGTGATTGCCCTATATATTACGAAAGGTGTCAGCCATTTCTTTGATCTTGAAATAGAGGGTAACCCTCAAACCCTTTTTAGAATACAGGCCTTTATTCATAACTTATTCAAAAGAATATTTCACCAGGCACTGAAACTCGATATACTCGTTCTCTGATATATCGTCCATCCATCCTTGACCGGTCAACCCCACCCTTCCTCTGTGAAACCAGCAACTCCATCCCCCCCCCCCTCCCTCATGGCTGGAACACCACTACGTCATAGCCTGAACTATATATCAAATTAAAGAAGCCATGTTTTACGTATCGTCGTGAGCAAACCATTATTCAATGAAATAAAATCTTTCGCCATCTATCATATTTATAGGGAAAAATAAACTAGAACACGACACGATGTACCAACACATATTAATTCAAACAACACGAAATCGACATTTGATTATATTACAGTTAAAGTGAGGGTGATGACGAAATAAACTTAATTTGACTAATTCGAACTAAAATATTTAAAAAGCGTGGGATAGAAAACTCCTTATTTCTTAAATAGGACCTTGATCTTGTGTTTACATTTTCTGGTAGAGGGAGGCAGAAGAATTAAAACATTATATGTGTACGCATAAAACTTTGTTTACTAAAAAGAACCATACTGTGATGGTATTAATATTGTGAAGCAAAATATCATTTGCGGAAAACAGGGGGAAAACCCCAAGGCAGTCATTGTAAACTCGACATTCGCATGCGTTTAAAATCACGACATGCCTTACTCTGTGCACGCGACTAATATTTTGTTAGGGAACCAGTAAACAATAGCATTTCCTTGCTCTATATATTACGAAAGGAGTCAGCCATTTCTTTGATCTTGAAATAGAGGGTAACCCTCAAAATCTGAGACACTGTCTGTTAATCTTCGCTGGAAAAATGACTGAAAGTTTCAATCATTTGGGAATCGCAGACAAAAAGCACTGTATGTGTCCGCGCTCGCACAAAGACAATTTTAACACGTAAACCAATGGGGTAGGCGGGTATGAGGGCACTTTTCAAAAGACTATTGACTGGTAGGCAGGTATGAGGGCACTTTTTAAAAGACTATTGACTGGTAGGCGGGCATGGCTAAAATCACGACTCCAATTTCGACCAATCAGATGGCTAGATTTCTAAAGTGAGGTATATAATATGATTTAGATCTACATCTGTTGGTGTCAGAGTGACTACATATCATTTGTAATAATCATTCTAATGTAGGGGGTAATAATGACTGCAAATCAATGTAGGGATCCAATTAAATAACAGGCATTCAGAAAGTAGGGGCTAATTATTATTTCCGTCATCATTATTATTTTTATTATTGTTGTTGATGTTATTATTATAATTATTATTTTCAGATCTAGATCTATCTTTTATTTGTCCGATGCTCATTAAGATAATGCATCAGGAAGTACCATATCCCAAGCACTATGGGGCCATAGACACCGAGTAGACCTAGGGCATTGTCATGATTAAAATATTCTGATATGCAATCACATATTCAATTGTTATCTTCTTGATATAAACTATGGTATGAACCTGTTAAAGCTGGTGTGGGGAATTCTTTTATAAAACTGACATTGGTCTAACTTCCCCATACACAATTGAGCCAGACATAGTCTCACCGGAACAACCGTCGATATCACAGACTGAAACTTTAGGTCTAGTATAGAGATGATAATTCTTGATACAAACATGCTCGAGAATCTAGCTTTCAATTTTGCATTCATCACACCACTAACAATTCTATTCTATATAGTCTATTATAAAAATGTGAGAAGAATCCCTGCAATCAGATTGGTCACTATTACCGTGTAGATTGTGTTACTGGCTGCACGCGATATCAACACGATATATGCAATCTCGCAAAACGATACCACCGATATCCTTCTTTTTTTCTTCTTCTTTTTTCTTGTTTAAGTTTCATGTTAAAAGGCAAGTTTAGTTTTGGTATAGAGGGCGCTACACAAAATATTTTTTGTGAGATAATGAAAAACTGAGTGTCAAATTTGAAAGAGCATATAATTTAAATCACAAAATCATCTTTGTTTGATCAAAATCGGTTTAGAGGCGGCTGAAATATTCATAAATAAAACCATTTCTAATATTTGTGAGGCCCCACAAATTTTCGATGATTTTGAACCAGCCGTTGAAAAAAAAGAGATACGTAATACGTTTTATTCCAGCCATTGCAGCAAATGCCAATGTTGCCTTTTTGTTGGCTTGTTCGTGTTGGTAATAATACGCACAACCAGCCGGCCCGTTTATTGTTATTGCTTTTTTTAATTAAATTATTAAATTAACGGTCACCGTATTTTAGTCAAAGTGGAGCTGAATTGGTATGATCGGATTTAATCAAAATTTCACACATTTTGGGGTCTAAAATTACCTTCATAGCAATTTTAGGTCCTAAAAGGGCCCTAGAAATGTCATAAATAAGAAAAAGAGCAATAATCATGCATGCACTTTGAAGGCATTTGCAGTCTTAAACAAGAACTCAACTGTCCCTTCAAGTTTAAGGTAATTCATTACATTCGTTTTCATTCATTGCACTAACAACAGTCAAATTATGCAAATTTAAAAAATCATGCTTATCGGTATAGTACCATGATTTTGCCATCAGCCGGTAAATCTGTAAAATAATAGAGTTTTGTATTTTTGAAGATTTTTGTTGCCCCATTTAAAGAATCATAATGATGCACAGGTTTAATTCGTGGGTAGGTGGTATTGTGTGCACGTGGTACCCTTGAATGTATAATACTTCATCTGAATATATAATAAAAGTACATTCCATTTCAACAAGTATAAAAGGAACTAACATGAACCTACATGATCATAATGTATAGGAGGCGCCGCTTTTCGATGGACCGGTTTTGTAGTGTGTTCGAGTTGAGTGCGTGGGTCTTTGTGGGGGCCTGGATGCGTGTGGTTTGGTTCTACTGTTAGGAGTGATTGTGTTTCGGTGGGCGGGGTGTGGGTTGCGCACATTGGTTGCTGCTAGGTTGGGCAAACATTATAGCTTGCCCGGCCTGGTAGCGGCTATAGTGTGTGCAATTCGCGCTCTGTCCATCTGGGTGCGGTCGCTCTTGGCAGGTGGGTGGAGTCATTCGTGTCCGGGCGCCTCGCGGGGACCTGCATGTGCATTCGGTTTGAATACGCTACGCAGGGAATTGGCAATCTGAGAGAGCTAGAATAGCAGGCAAGTTTTGACGACTTTACTGCATTCTTATATTGTGGATATTGTTACTGCTTCAGATGGATTATAATAAGGTCATCAGTAGAATGGTATGATAAATATTCGTTTAGCTTACCTCCAAACACCTTATAACTAGCCCTTCGAACCCCCAAGATAACAGCCTTTCGACTACTGACCCGGGCTACTGAATCCATCATGATGACATCCCGGGACAGGGGCGGATCCAGCCGGCGACAAGGGAGGGGGCCGAAAAAGGGCCCACTTCGTGCCAAAATTTGAAAACCTTGCCGACCGATTTTCCGCTCAGTGGGGGTAGTGAGCAATTTTTTTTTTTTTGGCCTTCGAAAATTGAAAATTGGAAAATCGTGCCGCCACTGTCCCGGGATGAACTACGTTACAAACTGCGACGCGTGATTCTCGTTGTCTATTGGCTCATTTCATGTCACATGAATGTCGCATGATCAAAACTTTTAACCAACCGTCGAACGACGGGAATTCTATATTTTGATTAACCAAATATAGCTCTATGAGTATACCAAATCACGGCACTTTACCCAAATGTTTGTTAATGTTTTAACCAACCAAACTAGCTTTAACGAACCACATTATTACCAAACCACGGCACTTAAACATAACAGTTGGTTATTTTTTTAACCAACCAGTTTTAAGACGTAAACATTTTACCAGTGTTTTTAGAGTGTACCTATATCTGAATAATTTGAAAGCACTGAAATCGTAAACAGAGAGAGAGAGAAAAGAAAGACATACAGTGGGGGGGGGGGTGGCAGTAGCGTAATGAGCAAAAACTTTTGGGGGTCAGAACAAGTCCTTATCACCACCAAGTAGAATAATGCAGGGGCGGCGGAGCGTCTTCCAAAATAGGGAGGGCGGCACCAACAAAAAAGGGCACTTTCTGGAAAAAAAGGGGGCACCTACAAGGGGAGAGTACATCAACAAAACCTGCACCATTTTTAGAAATTGGTATATACTCCTACATCGTCATGATTTTGATTACACTACCAGGGATGATATCAATATTTGTTTCTTTCTTTACGTGGTACAAGATACTGCTTAATTAAGCAACATACTTTGCAGTTGGGTGTGATGATCTGAATATTAATTTTGGAGCGAGCAAAGTGAGCAAGCAAAAATTTAAAGATTATTGAGGACCCATACAGTGCAAAAATTACATCTTATGAAGAAGACCCTCAAAAAACCTGGTGAGTAATAAGCACGATCTAATGAAGAAAGACTGAAAAGTTCTTTTATAAGTAACATAATTATAACATCTATAAATGCGAGCGAGCGTAGCGAGCGAGCTCTAGGGAAAAATTAGGGGTGCATGTTATGGAGAAAGGAAAAGTAGGCACTTATCAAAAGGGAAAAGGACAGTTATTAGAAAAGAAAAGGTGCTCGTGTCTTATCAGAGGATTCAGAGGTGAAAATGACTTCTTGCACCTGAAAAGGGACACTCAACAGAAATTAAAAAAGGCACCTGCGAGAATGGAAATGGGGAATCTGTTGAAGGAGAAGGGCACCTATCAGATTTTAATAGGGGCATTTATCAGATGTTAAAATGGGAATTTTGAAAAGGGGAGGGGTTCATATAAAAAAGGAAAAGGGGCACTTATCCGAAGGAAATATGGTACTTATTAGAAAGGAAAAGGGGCACTTATCAGAGTTGAAAAGTGGCATTTAAGAAAAGTGAAGAGGGTTCTTATTAAGAACGAAAAAGTACACTTATTAAAAAGGAAAAAGCCGGCCGGGGCACGATCGAGTCAAAGTTAAAAAAAAGACTTACCCACCAGAGATGAAAAGAGAGGAAAAGGACAGTTATAAGGGGGAAAAGGGGGCACTTGTCCTCTGTAAAAAGGGGCTTTTTTATTTGGGGGTACCAGTGAAAAAAAACACAGTTATTATTTTTCTTATTTACTCGTTAAGGTATTAAAACCTTATGAGAACAATTTGTATACTTGTATAATGCTTTTATACTAACACAAATATGAACTGATTAGTGAAATTCAGAGCTTTAAGATCAAGAAATAAGTTTTAAAATAGATTGTTAATTTTTTCGCTGCCCGTTGCGTTGAGATGGCGTTCTAAAAAGATATGACAGGTTTGGACAGGGGCGGATCCAGCCGGCGGCAAGGGAGGGGGCCTAAAAAGGGGCCCACTTCGTGCGAAAATTTGAAAATCGTGCCGGTCGATTTTTCGCTCAGTGGGGTAGTGAGCAAAAAAAGAAGGGTGATTTTTTTCCGCCACCCCTTGGGCGCCAGGAGGGGCCCAACTTCTTTTTCAAAAAAGGGTGTTTTTACCTGTTTTTTTCTAGGGAGGGCCAGGGCCCCGGGCCCCTGGATCCGCCACTGGGTTTGGATGTCGCGGAAGTCGTCGCTCGTCTTGGCAGAGGCAGTTTTGTGAAACACTTTTTAGCTAGCTTAGCGGACAAGTTGAGCGACAGCGGCGAGATGTCGTTGATCTTACAACCCCCTGACTCGTCATCAGTCAGGTGATTTTCACGCTGTCACGTGATCGATCCGCTCACTCGATCCTGCCTGGTGCGTTTGTGTGTTGCATGTTGCTTATAAATTTGTATTTCTTCGCATAAAAAACAACCTCATCCAATCTTTGCAGGCTGACCATCATTATTTTGACGATCTGTGACTGTGTGGACAGGCATCAGTCAGTAACGAAGCAGGCCTCTACTACTCTAGTCAAGTCAAGAAAGCTAAAGCCAAGGTAAACTCAAACTTAGTAAAATTTTAAAAACAAAACAAAGAATGAAAGATGATCATGAAAACCAAAGCAAAGGCAAAGCCAAAGGGCTTAGAGTGAAGCAATAGATTAAACATTTAGCCTGCCGGTAGTGAAGTAACAGAAATAACTGAAGAGAAGATGACGAAACAGGCACTGAAAATGTGTGAGATGTCATGGGACATCGTCTGCTTGTGCAAATCATGTTCAACATGTGACGTCACACATCTCGGCAGCGATCGGAGAGCATGTCAGGTGCTATGCCGGGGCTGTATTTAAGCGTTTTGTAATTCATAATAATCATCACTTTGAATGTTTCCAAGCATTGAATTTTGATAATCTTGTCAAATCAAAGTGTCACCTTTGCAATAATGACAATAAATTTAGTGTTTAAAATCAATGAACCTTCTCTTTAAGGGCTTGGTGGTAATATTTTTATGATATTGATACCACCAAGCCCTTAAGGCTAAAGAGAACAAGAACTTGAACTTTGAAAAAGGGCAAGAAAGTTCTTGTGAACTTATTCTTAGACCTAGCTATTCTATATCTAGATCTGATTCAACTTCAAAAATGGAAAACGGAGGAAGGAAAAAGGAGAAGAAAAAAGAAGAAGAAAAAGAACATGAAAAACATGAACTTGAAAGTTGAAGGCCCGAAGGTTGGTTCGACCACACACATAGCCATACGCAGGGGCGGATCCAGCCGGCCTAAAAAGGGGCCCACTTCGTGCGAAAATTTGAAAATCGTGCTGGTCGATTTTTCGCTCAGTGGGGGAGGGGGGGGGGGTAGTGAGCACAATTTTATTTTTTTGGCACCCGAAAAAAAAATTTCCTATGGGAAGGGTTATTCTTTTTTCCACCGCCACCCCCCATGGGCGCCAGGGGTAGTGAGCACCATTTTTTTTTTGACACCCAAAAAGTTTTTTCTCCCTACAGGAAGGGTTATTTTTTCCACCGCCAACCCCCTTGGGCGCCAGGAGGGGCCCAACTTCTTTTTTTCTTCAAAAAGGGTGTTTTTACCTGTTTTGGGGGCTTGGGGCGGGGGCCCGGCCCCTCGATCCGCCACTGGCCATAGGGTCATAGCTTAGCACTAGCACTAGTACTAGTAGACCGAAAATTTCTGTCTCTTTCGTTCGTTAGCCTCTGATTTGGGTAGGGTTGGCTCCTCTCTTTAGACCATAGGCGCTCCTGTTCAAACGTTTTGGCCATTTATAAAATAAATATACATAAACATACATAAATATATAAAAATACTCCATTTTAGCGGATTCATATCTGATGCATTTATGTTTGAAAATTAGGCCTAGGCTAATATACATCGGTTCCACTTACCAGATTGACTGTATGATGCGTTTAAGGGTCTTTTTTCCGGATTTTCATCGCCGAAATTGAGCTCTGTGTTGAAATTCTTGCAGCCGTATTTTAAACTGAGCTTGAAGGAAGACGTGTCATCCATTGACAGTAACAGTTTAGCCACAGTTTAGCCAGTTTAGACAGCCACCTGTCAGCGACTGCGCAACTGCTTTAATTTGATGTCATTGGTAGTGGGTCGGCACTGGTAGAGGGACTTGGTAATGGGGATTAATGCCTTACCAAAGGGCACTTGCGCATCCAATTGGTTTCGAACCCGGTTACAAGACAACTGCTCTACCACTGGCCTACTGGCCACTGAGCCATCAAAGAAGAAAGATAGGACAAAAGAAGTGTCAGAAGCAGAGAAATTTGGAAGGGAATAGGAAAAAAGAAACAGAATTATGCTAGAATCAGATAAAAAAATTAGACAAAACATTGAATTTGGAAGAAGTAGAATCTGATTGAAATGAAAAACTTAAAGGAAGGGTTGGCCAATGAGGAAAGACTAGAAAAAAATGAACAAGAAGAAAAAGATGATGAAGAAGAACAAGATTAATTAAGAAGAAGAAAGGAGAGGTAGCAGATGAAGAAAGAAAACTGTTAAGAAGTTGTGCATGATGATTATTAAGATCAATATTCAATTATTGTAACAAAGTTATATTTCATTATTATGGCAGTGTACAATAGGTTCAAGTCAAGCTGACCATTTTATCCAGGAGATACAGAAAGTAGATGAATTAGTTGGCTCCGGGTTGGCTGGTTCATCGGTTGGGGAAAGGAGTCGTACAGCATGTTTCGGCAGCCCATGTTTCTACAGGAAACCTGGAAAGTAACACTTTTGGATACCCAGAATAGACCTGGAATGGCCCTATCGAAATGTAACCATTGTAGTCTGTTCTACAGAAGCGCAGTTAACCTACTTTACATTGGATGTCTAGAACTTGGGCACTGTGCATAGTAATGTATTTTGTCTCATAACCTATACACTAACACCACGGTCCAAAAACGTTTCTACAGAACTGAGAAAGCAAGCACACCCAGAAAAAATCCACCTGTTGCCTCTGGAGACAGGTACGCTATTCCAGTAGTATTAGCATTGTAATCATATTAAGGTGTGTTTCTACAGAACTCCAGAAAATTTCCTGTAGAAATACGCTGATAGGCTTCAGTTTCTTTTTCTTTCACGCCTATTCAAAGAAAATACTGCGCATGCATGCTCCATTAACGAAACTGTCAATGTGTGGGACTGTATCGATGCCACTTATAATCTACTTCTCAGTTGCAGCTCTAGGCATTTGTGCATGATGTGCATGAATTATTTACCAAAATAAGGAAGAAATTGCCTTCTATAATGTCATGCAGGATGATCCAACCAGGTCTGGATGTACTTGTATATTGCACACAGAGTTCTTCTTGATGTGGTAATGGCTCAATTTCTGGTCATGGAATTGCATTTTTAGAGAAACTGGCATGAACTTATTACTATTTGGCCAAATAAAAACAGAACTTGTTTAGCGTCCTGCCTTTTTGAAAAAAAGGAAGAAGGCCCTTTTGTTTTTCTTCAGATGGCCGCTCGGCACATTTTCCAAGACCTCAGGCCGGGCTATATTTCAAGATAGCCACCAGCTTTTTTTTCAAAATGGCCGAGATTATTTTAGCAGTATATTTTTCATGTTTTTTCATTTAAAAAAAAAAAAGCAGGCGGCCCCAAAAACGGAAGCGGGCAGGGACGCTATACATGATTTTTTTTTTTTCGCCTTACTGATTGATGGGTTGCAAAATGCAAACGAACGAACTAACAAAAACTTGCTGGAAATCACTGTAAAGCAAAACTCATAATTCCAATGATACAACATTCCATGCACATGTGCATACGCATGCATTCTTGAGTGATCAGCATTTTCTAGATCAAAATTATTTGGCAAAAGTGTGGCCTGAATATTCTGTATATTATAGTTTTATTTCATTCTGTGAGAATAAAATTATATTGACTGTCATTACAAGAAGTTCTTGAGACCTTCTTTGACCAGCGAACTATTTGACTTGTTCCCATTTACAGGACAGAGCCAGAGAAGATATGAAGTCATCTAAAGCCCTGTTTCTTTGCTTGATGGCAAGCCTAGTTCTTATCCAGCTAGGACACGCCAAGATCAAGGAGAGGGACTACACAAACTTCTCCAGCGATGTGATTGCATCAGTGACCTATGACCCTGCCCAGGAGACCTTTGACATTGTGAAAGGCAGGGTAGACAATGCAGTGGCCTGGGCAAACTTTACAGAGTCTATTAATCAGACAGGGTGAGAGGAAGGATTTACTTTTATAGTGTAAAACAATTAACAGTGGTCATCAACAAAATGATATTATGTTTATGTATATTTTTAAATTTATTTTAATGTAATTTTACCTTCTATTTCATTTCACACTATTTCAGACTAAAAATTGGCACCTAATCATTGTTTCATTGGGTAGATGCCAAGAGCACTATTGAAAATTGCCCAGGAAGGATGTTTAGAGAATGTATGTATTCTGTGTTTTTTTAGGAGGGGGAGGTACCTATTTTTTTTTTTTTACTTTGGATCTGGATGCAGCATTTATTACTATTTGTGGGCAAGGGTGTTTGATATGGACTTCAATAGTAGCTGCGCTATATAAATTGATCTAATTATTATTATTTATAATATTTGTAGGGTGTCACAACCTGTCTGTTACAAGGTATCATATTTGTCTTGCTAGTGAAAAGCAATTTTGAAGTTCAGTAGTGGTGTATCATATGCCAATTGACTCACCTTGTAAACAAAGATGTTTCTTACAAACTGTTTGATAAGCATATATATTACGATGAAGTGTAAGAAGTAGTCTTGTTGAGACAAATAAAATGTTCTGATCCTTGTCTTCAATTTACGAGCCATTCTAATTCTATTTGATGATTCAATTCTCCATTTCATGTATCAAGATGGTCTCATCTGACAGTGACTACCAATGGGTCATACGCTGACTCCATCCAAGCCTATGCTGCGGGCTTAGCCGAGGGTCATGCTACGGCTCCATTCATCTTCATGAATTGGATAAACACCATAAATACCTTCTGTGAGGACGAGACGGAGTACTGTCAGAAGCTCAAGACGTTCCTGACCACGAACCTGGAGTGGATGCAACAACAGATCAAACTCAAGCCGCAGGATCCGTATTTCCATCAGGTATGGAGTTTTACCTCGTGTTCTCGTCTCTTTTTGTTTGTTTGATGAACCGACATGTGCTCCATGCTCAAAGACAGAGGCCAATATTCTAACATTTAAAGCGGACACTGGTTATCGAGGGAAATATAGTCTCACATTACATGAAATATTAGCCAGTGAATATTATCATAATTTATCCATTTTCTGTGATGTTAAGTATCTCAATTCAAATCCAATTCAATGCAATTCAATTCAATTCAAAAATGGTTTATTAAGCAACATGGTTTGCAGCCTAAGCTGTTTTGTACATATATACAGTTTACAAAAGAAGCAAATGAACATCGAAATTCAAATTAACGGCAGTATATATATATATATACAATTGATAAAATGTTGTCAGACTACAATCATCAATATGATTATACAGATAAAATACATTGTTAAAAATCTGGAAAAGTTATTTACAAAAATTATCAATAAAATTGAACACCTGTAGAAATTATAATTGATTAATGAGACCCATCATATACAATTGATAAAATGTTGTCAGACTACAATCATCAATATGATTATACAGATAAAATACGTTGTTAAAAATCTGGAAAAGTTATTTGCAAAAATTATCAATAAAATTGAACACCTATAGAAATTATAATTGATTAATGAGACCCATCACTCGATGAAATAAAATTGTAAGACTAGTACCTGTGTTACATACGAGTTCCCAGATGTGAGACGAAGGGTAATGTGCTCTCATATTGCCCTCTGCTGCAGCACACATTTTTAATTGACCAATAGATCGATGCATGATGAATGATAGTCTCTGTTTTTTCTCTGCCACCACAGCTGAATCTGCTTTTAATACAGATATCTGGACTAGAGGATGGCTATGTAGAAAGTCCAGACCATCCTCAAATAGACCTGGACCCATTTGGATTCCTGTAAGTATTACAACAGCTCCCTTTTGATATCTGTACCAGTCTATTTGTAGATACTGTATTAGCCAATAGTTTGTGCAACAGAAATAATCTAATATTCTGGATCTATATGGTGCCTAGTAGTTGTCTCTAAGCCTTTACAGACATAGTATTATACCCCAGCCATCATATTCAGGCTTTCCCGCACACAATGTAGACACTTTCTCCACCCCCTGGGGAGCATTCCAGGAAGGTGCAATTTTACAGACACTCACAATGCAAAACAAACAACATTGACTCTTGCATCATACCGGGTACCGGTACTCATTTAATTAACACCTAGGTGGAGAGGTGCAATGTAAATAAAATGCCTAGCTCAAGGACATATTTTCAGGGATGACAGTCCTGAACACAGGCATTTTTGCAAGCCTAATTACAATGAATGTTTGCATGTGCATATAGCAGGCTCATTTTTGCAGGTTGGTATTTGTTTGTTTCACAAGAGAAACAGAAATTGAGAAAAGGAAAAAATAAAATGGATAAGAAGTTAGAGTGTCGTACCATTAAGGATATATTTCAGAAATTTCACTTGGTTTTTATTTTAAAATTTGGTGTCTTGATGGTTGGTGTATTTTTCTCTTTAAATAAAAATCTGTTCAGTCTTTTTCAAACTGGGGGTGACATGGAAGACCTAGAGAGTGTCCTCAGCAAGTCCAAGAAGGAAAGATCACTTGGAGATGGCCACTGCTCTGCGCTCATCAAGCTGTTGCCTGGCAACACGGACCTCTTTGTATCACATGACACGTGGACCGGATACCAGGGCATGCTCAGGATCATCAAGAAGTACAATTTTGCGTTTCATCTCACAGAAACGTCTGGTAACTATACAGTCCTGGTCGCACTAAATTTTATATTAAATGATACCCGAACCTGGGCCCTGTTTCATAAAACTTGTTATCATTAACAAATGCTAAATATCCATGACAATTTGCTCTCAGCCAATCAAATGCCACGATTTCAGTAGCTTATACTTGTATCTTGTTTATAGTGATAACAAGTTATATGAAACAGGGTCCTGATTTATATTGTAACTATCTCTTGTACAGGTATACACTTACAGTGTTTTTAATTGGTTCAAATTTAAGTAATTGTGATTCTTGTTGCTTTGCTCCTATTATAAGTTTCTTCGGCCTCTTATAAATGTTGCACACGCCACCCCACCCAAAAATGGAGTATACAAATTGGCCTGCAAAGGTTCAACATTGGAAAGAAATTGTAAATTTTTAGGTACCTTCCTATTATTCCCCGACAATATTTCTCCAGATGTTTTATTAATTTTGCACCCTGATTGAGGTAGAAGCAAAGAGGAAACCACTTGTCAATGTTCAAATTTAAATCCAAACTTAAATCCAAACTTATACCACTTGATTTCTGTGCTCTGTTGCAAATTTTCCATTGGGTAAAATGCCTAAAAAATTGCATTTTGGGGGATTAAACATAAGATAAAAAATAAAAGAAAGGCTAAAGAGAAATCTACCACTTGGTTACTTTGGGGTGCACAATTTCTGTGTTTGCCCTGGACACCGTAATCCTAGATATTTCTCTGTTTTGTGTATGCTACCAAGTTAGCAGCAAATAACAGAACCACTCCAAATGACGATGTGAACTGCCCGGTCTTCTCTGAAGCATATGGAGGAATATTTCATGTTGTTTGCTTGTTTTCAGATGAAGTTGTCCCTGGTCAAACTGCAGCCTTCTCATCAGCTCCTGGTATGCTTCTCTCAGGAGATGATTTCTACATCACCACCTCTGGCTTGGTGAGTTTACCATGCATGAAATACTATGTGTGGGTCTGTTGAAATGTAAACTGGATTTCTCACTTGAAATCTGAGCTATTGCGACTGAAATGTGAGCTGATGACATTTATTTGTACAAATAGAGTCTCGATTGGGGTAGACCAGAAAATGGCACACACTACATTGCATTTTCATACGGTTGTCATATTTCATCTAAAATACTACATATATAATTTACAAAATTCTTAAAATGAGTCTATTGGTAGCTAATAAGGCAATTGAGAGACTTTTTTGCCTTGTCTACAGGATTTGAACTGTTGTCTTTAGCCCTTGCTCATGCTACAAGACCAACCTATACCGGTATTATTATTTTAAAAGATGCACTGTACATTGGTTTAGTCTCATGGAATCAAATGCAGTTATATGGATCCTTTTGAATCCCTCAGCCCACCAAAGATAGTGTTGAAGACATTATATTGATTATACAATGTCTAATGATGGTCCCACTATCAACTAGCAATACCCATGAGATGAGGGGGGGGGGGCATAAGCTAAGCACTTAATAATTTTCGAAAGGTTGAAGTCTTGTAATTCAGTGTTTAAGGACACTTTTTTTTGTTTCTATTGTTACTACATTTTCTAGAGTTGCCTTGAGGATAAATTATGACTGAGTGACCAACACTCGTCATCAGAGCAAGTCGTAAAATTTGTTTGAAAAAATGAAAGGGGTCTGTAAGCTATGCACATGTGATGAATTAATGCAACTCTTGATCTGGTAGCCGATTTCTGTTAATTGACCTCAATTTCAAACTAATGGTAATATGACATGAAATGCAAGAATCTTTCTACGCTCTGGGGGCAAACCTCAATAGTATTCTAGTTGCTCAGCACCTTTGGCGCATTGTACATGTTGCATTGTGCATAGCTTATCGACCTGTGTAGCTTTTGGATCCTTGTCCATACTTTCTCCTTCTGAGATTGAAGCACAGTGAAACCTGGGGAGTGTTTCACAAAGACTAAGATCGACTTTGAGTTGGACTTAACTTTGGCAGGCCGTTCATGCCACTGGTTGCTCTCTCCATTGGTCTCTCAAGTAAGATCTTTGGATAATATTTTTTCCTTCATTAATGAATATCAAAAAATGTAAATTCTGTAGATTTGTGACCATGATTTGTACGTCCCTTGAGAGACCAATGCCAGTAAATGGTGAGAGCAAACAGTGGCATGAATGGCCTGCCACAGTTAAGTCCAACTTAAAGTCGATCTTAGTCTTTGTGAAACACTCCCCTGTTTATAAAGACGGCTCAAGGGAGACAAGGAAAATGGTCCTCGCAGCATGTAAAACTTCCTTTAGTAAATTAACGTTTTATTGAAAAACCATTTTCAAAGGAAATAGCGAATGTGGTCTTTATAGGTGGTCGCTAAAGCAGGTTTGACGCTATCTGTTTTATCAAGCAGCTTTACTTGTCATTGTTTTCAAGGTAACCATAGAGACGACCATCGGAAATTCCAACAACGACCTGTGGAAGTATGTACAGCCTACGGGTCAGGTCTTAGAATGGGCTAGGAACATCATCGCCAACCGACTGGCAAAGAACGCTTCGCACTGGGCAGACATCTTTGCTGAATACAACAGTGGCACGTGAGTTAAAATTCAGAGAGTTTCCTCACCTACTCCTAAAAATTAACCGGTAAATTGCCCCCGAAAAAAAAAGACGTTATGTTTTTTTATGTGCAAAATAAATGGCAACTTTGAGCAACAAAGGACTTGCGCATATTCACTGAGCTCTGTGTTATCAGATTCAGAAAGGTGATGCGTATTACACTTAAAGTCATTAAAAAAAACGCTGTGGTTTTGCCGCCTCAAATCTGAAAGAGCCTTTAAGCTGCAAAAATCTTGTAAACTTCACACTGGTAGTAAAGCTGTATATGGAATCACTGATTGGCGTATTGTCTTGTTCGGAGTGTGTTGCATGCATGACTTATCCTATAGTCCACTTTCTTTCTTTGGTTTTTTATAAGTAAGCAACCAGGGGACCAACAGCTTTATTCCTCTCTGAGGGCTTTGGTAATGACAATTATCAATTTTATTTTGTTTACCCCATTTGTTGTGTACAAAATGAGGGCTTCAATTTTCATTTCCACAGTCTTTTGATCTAAAATTGTGCACATGTATACTTTCATGAACTCATCTTCCTTCTACAGATAAATGTATTTTATAAGTTTTTGAGGGCTCGCAAATACCTGATAGGGGCTTTTAACAAGCATCTTTTAAGGAAAGGCTGCTGCTCTGCTCTGTGTGTCATATCCTCTTTATTTGCAAAATGAAAGCAAGGAACCTATCACAGAAGTTCAATGAAAATGCATTCATCATATTTAGGGCTGACATCATTTCTCTCTGCAAAACACATTCTTTAATGAATATTTAAATAATTTATTTTTTTAATTTCATATTTGAAGGTACAACAACCAATGGATGATTGTGGATTACAACAAGTTCACTCCGGGGCAGACTCCATCAGATGGACTTCTAGTAGTATTAGAACAAATCCCGTAAGTCATCAAATACATATACCCTTCCAAGAAGTTCTATAGTTCAAGTTTAAACATTAATCTCTCTCTTGTTCCTAAGTTGACATACTTTAATTTGGTATCATTGAAAAGCCTGTTTATTCCTCTTTACAATGATGTCCCATTTGTAATGTTTTTGTAATCAGGAAAAATACAGTACACCTGAATATGGGGCCAAGTCAAAAGTGAAATGTTGCAAAATGCATTGTCTTTGTCAACTGGGAATTCTCCATTTGTTTAGAGGATGGATTGTGATTTAAATGGTGTTTAGGCATCATTCGTGAATGGTAGTCTTGGTAAAACAAGATGGCTTATGTTAGATAAAAGATGTAAATATATTGTTCATTCTCATCTTTTAGCATTCTAATGTTTAGCATCCACTTGTATCAATATTTCGACATTGTCCATGGACATTTATACTCCAGAGTTTCACCCAAATTTGTGTGGTAGGTTCCGACATGCATCACGTTCCTCTTGTTTTGTTTTGTTTAAAGTGGAAAGATACATGCAGAAGACATGACGTATTTCTTGAAAGAGCACTCCTACTGGCCAAGCTACAACACACCGTACGTATCCCCATCGATTGATGTTGGTAGAGGTGTCGTGGCATAGTGGATAGATCGTCAGACTGTGGATCACACGGTTCGCAGTTGAGTCCCAGCCCGGCACTATTGTTCTTTGGCAAGATATTATATCATACATGTACATTGCTAGGCATAGACTAATGTTGTGTGCTTCAGGATTAGCGCAAGGTTGGTTTTCGTTATTGAATTGCATTGTATTTGTTATTCCCTTTTAAATGAATATATGTGAGCCAGCTAATCTGATTAAATTAGATATAATAGTATATGTTAAATTAAAATATTATTATCATAATGGCTAGTATAATTTATAGAAGGCTCAAGTTCCTGAATATTCTACAAGTGCAACATCATGCAATACTGCCCATGGTTACATCAGATGCTCCTAGTAGCACTTTGTTTACCATTGTGTCCTGTTCGCAAAAGTACATCAAGCATACAAGACCGATGTCATGTAAGTTTGCCACAGTTTAGTTGTTGTTATTTCATTGTGCCACATATCAAATTTCTGATGACTCCCTTCTAAGGTTTTGATTGCTCTATACATATTATGCCATTATGTAAACATGACAGGGATTTCTTTCCTGGGGAGTGTTTCACAAAGACTAAGATCGACTTTCAGTTGGACTTAACTATGGCAGGCCGTTCATGCCACTGTTTGCTCTCACCATTTACTGGCATTGGTCTCTCAAGGGACATACAAATCGTGGTCACAAATCTACAGAATTTACCTTTTTCGATAGTTCACTATTGAAGGAAAAAGTATTATCTAAAGATCATAATTGAGAGACCAATGGTGAGAGCAACCAGTGGCATGAACGGCCTGATTGTTAAGTCCAACTTAAAGTCGATCGTTGTCTTTGTGAAACACCTCCCTAATCAACTAATAAAACCTAGATAATGGATGGTAACCAATGTACCTAATTTGAGTAGTGTTGTATAAATATAGCACATATTTTTGAAGTTACTTGCATTTTAATGCTAATGCCCTTCTGCTCAACTCAATAATCCGCATCTGCGTTTAACAGGCAGAACAGCGCAACAGGCTTTCGTCCTTCTGCCAGCCACACAACAATTGGTGCATTTCACAATTTTTTGTTTGTTTTAATGGTGGCTGACCATATCATGAGTGAATGTAGCCTTATGGTCGGCTTGGTTTATTCAGGTTCTTTGTAGATATCTACGACAAGAGTGGCTGGCCCGCCGAGAGACGCAGGTTCGGGGATTGGTTTTCCTACAATAAGACTGCCAGAGCTAACATCTTCCGGAGAAACCAGACAGACGTGACCGATCTGGAATCCATGATTAAACTCATGAGGTAAGTGGTTCAAGACGGTTTCTTCTTTCAACTTTTTTCTCTTCTCTTCATTTTTAATTCTTTTCACTTCTCTATTCACTTTTCTCTTTCTCTTTTTTCTTTATCATTCCTCTCCTGTCTACTTTTCTCTTTTCTCTTCTCTTCTCTTTTTTTTTCTTCACTTTTCTGTTCTCCTTTTTCCAATTTTTCTCTATTCCGTTTGTATCGATCCCTCTCTTCTCTTCCCTCTTCTTCCCTCATCTTTCCTCTTCTCTCTCTCTCTCTCTCCCTTCTCTTCTTTCTTCTTTTTTCTTCTTTTCTCTTTATTTCTCTTTATTTCTCTTCTTTCATCCCCTTTTCTAGCTTCTCTCCTCTCCTCTCTTTAATTTTTTCCTCTTCTCTTGTATAGATATCCAGCTCAAGAATTTTATAGTGAACCATGTGTTTATAGAACTTTAGACTAAGAACTGCTACAGTTTAATTCCTTCAATTATTGTGAAATTTATTCCTAAGGAAGATATGTTATGCAGAATTTTTATGATTATAAAAAATCATCTTATAACAATCTAAATCTAAGTCTTGACAGTTGATTTTATACGTTTTGACAATTGTTGAAAAACTAAATGGCAGATACGAGGTTAAAATGACAAAGTGTGAACTGACCTTCATGTACACAGTAGATCTCGTCTCTTAACAACAGGTTACATGTTCATGATCATAATGTGACTCACCTACCCTTCCTGCCCCCTTTTAATCCATGCGTAACTCCTTTATACTTTATTCTTCCACCCCTTGAAACAGGTATGATAACTATGAGCATGACCCCTTCCAGCTTGCGACTGTAACCTGCCATACAGTACAGAGAACAGCATCACTACTGCGTCTTCAAATTTTATATGAATACTTGGACCCTAACTGCCCCCTCCCACCATTTTTAATCACCATGTACATCTAACTCCTGTATATATCTAATGATCCTATTGTATGACCATTTTTACAGTGTGAACATCGTGCAATTCCTCCCTGGAATGCTACTTTGTATTTTTTAATAAACTACGTTGAATTGAATATACATGTACTTTATTCATTCACCCCTTGTCACAGGTATAATAACTATGAGCACGACCCTCTGTCCGCGTGTGATTGCAACCCGCCTTACAGCGCGGAGAACTCTATCGCCGCCCGGTCTGATCTGATGCCAGCCAAGGGCCGCTATCCATTCTCAGCCCTAGGACATCGCCTACATGGAGCTACGGACATGAAGGTAATGGGGGTGGATTGAAAGTTTTGTAGTTATGTAGGGTTTTACGACACTTGCTCCTGAGACAGTTTCTCCATGGAAATTTCCTACACTAACTGAATTTGAACTGCAACCCTGGACCCGACACTATACCTAACCCTTACCCTAAACCCAACTCTAAAACTAACCTAATACCCAATCGCAACCCTTGTAGTTATGTAGGGTTTTACGACACTTGCTCCTGGGACAGTTTCTCCATGGAAATTTCCTACACTAACTGAATTCGAACTGCAACCCTGGACCCGACACTATACCTAACCCTTACCCTAAACTTAACTCTAAAACTAACCTAAAACCCAATTGCAACCCTATACTTTTGATGAAAAAAGCCTGGAACAATTTTTGTGGGAGCAGATGTTGGAGCACCATGTGTGATTGTGGACATTTGGTTGGGAGATCATGTAATACTTGTGGGTTGAAGCCTTGATGGAGATGGCTTTTCAGGTGGGCTTCTAGTGGTCACTATGATGCACTGATTCATCCTTGTTCAAGTTTCAGAAGGCACTATGACCAGAATGGAGCCGATAAGTGACTGATATTAATACTAATGATAAGTTTTTTAAATGATACTGATAATAAGAAGTATGGGGATTAGAAAGAGAAGGAGAAAAAGAAAGAAAAGTAAAGAGGAAGAGAAAGAGAAGGAAAACAAGAAAGAAAAGGAAAGAGGAAGAGGAGGAGGGAGAAATTGATAATAGTAAGAACAAGTAACAACGGCCACAACAATGACAGTGATGATATCAACATTAACAAAAACAACGATAGTAATATCAGTAATCATGGTACATGTAATTGCTCCAGAACCAAGGGACATACTTACAGTTTTTTTTATTTTTTTATATTCAGGTAACTACAAGTTCTATGGTTAAGAGCCTGTCAATGGTCGCTGTGTGCGGACCCACAACCGATCAGCAACCTCCTTTCCAGTGGAGCAAGTCTGACTTCAACCAAACCCTTCATCTGGGACATCCAGACCTGTTTGACTTTAAACCCATTAATGTGCAGTGGTATGATTAGAATAGAAACGAAAAGAGAGAGAAAGAGAGAGAGGTGGAATGGAAGAGAGAGAGAGAGAGAGAGAGAGAGTCTGGAAAGGGAGAGGAAGGAGGGGAGAGAGAGGAGGTGAGGTTGAGAAGCCGTCAGAGAGAGAGAGAGAGAAAGTGGGAGTAAGAGGGAGTGGGGTTAGAGAATGAGAGAGACATATAGAGAAATAGAAAGGAGATAGAGGAAGCATGAAAGAGAAAAAGAATGAAATACATGTGTATATAACAGACGCCAGGAAGAAAGAAAACAATTTAAAAGAATATTAGAGAGAGTAAGAGTGAGAGTGAGAGGAAGAGAAAGATAATCCAAGATAATAAAAAAAGGGAAACAAATTGAGGTAAAAGTACATGTAGGCCTACATGTACATGTTAATAGAGATTTGAAAAGAGACTGATTTTTTTATATATCGCTGTCGAATGTTGTCTTGAAATATTTTGTTGGTTGAATTATAATGAGAAAAAGTAGGAGAGAAACCACATTTATACCAAATTAAATGAAGAAAAAAATATCTGACTTAGACTGTCATAGACTATTCCTTTGTACATGAAGATTAGGAGAGTATGAGAAGAAAATGGACAAGAGAGGGCGATTTATATATATTTTGTTACTGCAATTTTATATCCTAATTGTTTTATATGAAGAGATTGTTGTGTAGGTCAAATCTCATGCCAATGAAACTTCCTCAACAATTCTTCTCATCTTGTTGGGATTCTTTTTAGGACAAGCAGCTATGATACAATAAAAGAAAAAGGTATTGAACTTTTCTTTTTTTGGGGGGGGGGCTAAAGTAGCTTTTGGATTCATCTTCAAAATGATTCTGCATATTTCAATGAGCTGAAATAAATTCTGTGCAATGTATCGATTGTAAAGAGGTTTAAATGCAGTTCAAACGCCCCCTGGGGGGCGTTTCATGAAACAATTAGTCGGTGGTTTTCACCGACTAATATCATTTTCACCGACAATTTTATTGTCACCGACTATTTTCCAGTCCTCTGATTGGTCAAATTTAGTCAGCGCCGACAGTTGTCGGTGGACAAATGTTGATGAAACGCCCCCCAGGTCGTAAGGCTATGTATCCCTGGATATGTATCAGCCTTAAATATATAACCTGTACATCAAATCTACATGTACATATATATTTTCCACTTTAATTTTTAGTATAGGAAGTTTATGTCAGATTTATGTGTCACATAGGCTTGAAATGATTGACTTGTACCTCTGTTTTTGTTTAAATGTATATTTTGTTTTCTTCTTTAAACCTATACAGGTATATGAATGTGTATGCTCATTATTAAGTATTAGCCAGTGCAAGTTATCACTATTCATACATGAGCAACAAATAAAGTGTGTGAAATTCAGAGGATTAAGAGCCCTTTCTAAAAGTTGTTACTAAAAAAAAATTTAAGTTTTTCCCGGTCAACAAATAACACTGTATGTAGTACATACTTATGGTCTGTACACATCAGAAATGCATACTAACTCCCTCTAAGGGCTCTCATAGGCAATTAAAGTCTAAGGCTCATATTTATACCTGCAGACTAAACCTAGATTAACTTTAATAGTATAATGTTTTATCAAGAACCAAGCGTCACCATCATTACTGTACATATAATTAATTACTGCAATTCTGTAAGAAAATGATTGAACTAAATGAATAATAAAATGAAACGAGAGATATTGATTTCATTGTGACATGATTTATGTTTGCTTATTTCTTACAGAATTATGACATTTATGAAATGAGGTTGAGACTCGACACTCCATAAATCATTGTACTAACTCTGCCCAGAACTTGGTACATGCACTTTGAACCAAGGAAAAAGTTATTAGTTTTTTTTCTTCATACCAGTGTTTTCTCACATATCACCAAACCAACTTTCTGTGCCTTGATGAGAGTTGATTAGACTAAGGTGTGTTGTTTATTGTTGATGTTTTTCATTTTTTCTTTGTTTATTTTCTTTTTTCATGATTAAATAAAACATCCTATGAACTTATAAAGAAAAGATGAGTGACCACACAAGAGATTTGTATATTTAGCCACATTCTATAACCAAAATAAATATATTCTGTAATCTGTATTGTCAAATTTTGTTTTTGTTTTGTGAAAATTGCTGACTCTCTCATTAAACATGTTATCAATAACAAATGCCACATTTCTATGACATATTTGCTCTCAGCCAATCAAATGCCATATAACAGTTATTGTGCTGAAAGCTTTACACCCCGAGAACTGGATGCAAATTAATTTGACACCTTGGACATGGTTGCCAGTAGGATAGTTTGAAGGCACAATTAAACTTCTCTACAGGACAAAATATAAAAAGCAATTGGCATCAAAGAGCAATGAACTTCCAGGTTGCAGGCTCAAACCTCCATGGTAGACCTTGCAAACCCTGGAAGGGAAACGGAAAGGTCCAACCCCACAGTGTGAGATAATCAGATGCCAAGTGACCATGATGAAACCCACGTCAGTCATAATGCATAACAGAGGGTCTGAGACTATACAGAGACTGCAGTTAAATGGCCCTATATCTTTGACACAACCAGAAACTGACAAAATCAGGCTCTGCTCAAGACATTGTGGAATTGTCTTTAATTGTTAAATGAGAGTCTGTGCCTACAGGCTACCAGTACACAACATACATTGCCTGGATATTAACCCAAAATTTCATGGAATGTCTTTTTTTTATGCACTTATTTCTCAGCAATTACACATTTTCTCTCAGAATCTTTTTTATGCCTCCGCTACAACGTAGCCGGAGGCATTATGTTTTCTGGTTGTCCGTCCGTCCGTACGTACGTACGTACGCACGCACGTCCCGTCTCGTGATCGCATTATCTCAAGAACCAATTGATGGATTACCGCCAAACTCGGGTCATGTATGTATCTTGCAGAGCTAATGAAGTGATTAGATTTTGGGGTCACGAGGTCCAAGGTCAAAGGTCACAAGGCTCATTATGTATGCAAAAATAGCTCGTGATCGCGTTATCTCAAGAACCGATTGATGGATTACCGCCAAACTTGGGTCATGGATGTATCTTGCAGAGCTAATGAACTGATTAGATTTTGGGGTCACGAGGTCAAAGGTCAAAGGTCACAGGGCTCATTGTGTATGCAAAAATAGCTTGTGATCGCGTTATCTCAAGAACCGATTGATGGATTACCGCCAAACTTGGGTCATGTATGTATCTTGCAGAGCTAATGAACTGATTAGATTTTGGGGTCACGAGGTCAAAGGTCAAAGGTCACAGGGCTCTTTATGTATGCAAAAATAGCTCGTGATCGTGTTATCTCAAGAACCGATTGATGGATTACCGCCAAACTTGGGTTATGTATGTATCTTGCAGAGCTAATGAACTGGTTAGACTTTGGGGTCACGAGGTCAAAGGTCACAGGGCTCGTTATGTATGCAAAATAGCTTGTGATCACATTATCTCAAGAACCGATTGATGGATTACCGCCAAACTTGGGTCATGTATGTATCTTGCAGAGCCAATGAACTGATTAGATTTGGGGTCACGAGGTCAAAGGTCACAGGGCTCATTATGTATCCTAAAATAGCTCGTGATCGCGTTATCATTAGAACCAACAGATGGATTACAATCAAACTTGAATTTTAAAAATTGCTTCCATTTTGGTTTGTAAAATTGCTCTATGGCGGAGGCATCATCGACTGCGCGCAGTTGAAGTTCCATCTAGTTGTTAATGATTTTTTATTTATTTATACATGTACATACATGTTTACAAGTGGCGAAGAGTTGGATTCTGTATAAATTTAGTTGGACTGCTACCTGAACTTATATTTCAACACATTCTGTGTATGATTTGGATTGAAAGTATCCAAACTTTTTCAACTATGCACAAGTTAACCATTTAAAACTCAGAGATGAAGTAGTATCTATCTACTAAAAGTGCCTATTTTAAAATTGATATTACATGGTTGTATGGTTGTATGGCATAATTACATTTACTTGTATATGAAAAGTGTAATTTTTCAAAAATAAAGTACAAATGAATTTGTATTAGTCATTTAGTCTTTGTTTCTTAGTTATTATTCATGACTGAAGCCTGAATTTGAAAGCGAATTTTATTGTTAGAGTAATACAAAACCAAAAAGTTTCACAACAGCAAACATGTGTTTTGGTTTACTTTATTATATCAGGACGATGAAATTCAGAAAAGTTTCTAGTCTCAAATTGTTGTGAGTGGAAACAGACCCATGTCTATCTTCCAAAACAGTTCGTAAGTTTTAATTTTGCAGCAGTTCATGTAGTGACTAGGTTCTTGCATATTTGTACAAGGAGGTATTTCTATCACCCCCATTTAGACTGCCAGAGTTCATATGATAAAGAAATTATTTTTGTGTAGTCTGAATGATGTATAAAGAAATGTCATATGATGAAACGTATAGCAATATTCATGGTTGAGCATATTTTCAATCCAAAACTCGATAAAGAATCAGGGTCCCGCTCGATCTGCAGTCTTAATGTCATATTGTACGGGAAGAAACGTACAACTGGGTGGAGCTTATCCCGAGTCCACATTGAGGATTGGCCAGCTGCCATATTAAATGACCTTCACAATATTTCTTTATACAAAGTTCCTATCCAGTCTGTCTGCCCCTTTCTCTATACGATGATTCTATATACAACGTTTCTTTATACGTTTCTTTATACGAGTTTTGTATCAATTTCCTCTAGTCTGAACATGCTAATAATGTTTACGAAGATGCGTCTAGTACTCTGATGAGTTCCTGGAAGTCGGTCACAAACCACTGTGCTCCTTCCTGTACCTTGGATCGGATCTGATTCCCTCCAAATCCAATAAAGGCATCCTAAATGAGAAGAAAAAAATGGACGAAGATGCCGTGATTTTCATCATACATGTATTTCCCTTTATATATTAGACCAGGGCCCCGTCTTGTAAGAGACCCAATCAATCAAAAGTTTACAGTCTCCTATCTTTTATGTACAAAGTTGCTATTGATATCAATTGCAAATAAGTTGCAATTTGATATCAACTATAAATACGACGGGATCCAGGGCGGTGTTTCACGAAATTGCCATAAGTACAAGTTTCGCTCACAACCCATTGTAATGGGTGTAACACGCCTTTCAATAGGATGTCAGTGTACTTCTAAAAGTTTCGTGAAACAATGCCCTGTACTACTTTCATGTTATTTGTTGTTGTATACATTTATTTCCAAGAGATGACACTTGAAAATTATTTTACCTCATGTCCTTATAAAACAGTAATTGGTTCCTTTACAAAAGCGCAGATAATCTGACAAGATTGAAGAGTGCCATCTAAATGCCAACAATAACTTTACAAAAAGGTTCATTATACACCTAATGACCCAACTATGATTTGATTTTGAAAGAATACTTTTTGCCGATATTTTTTGCCGATACCGATCAAAGGTGCGAGGGTGTCGCTCCGATCTTCCGATCCGATCAAAGCCCTAACTTACAGGGTTAATATGAATTGTATTACAAAAATGTTGGGGGTGTTGTGATCCTTACAAACAAGACGTAAGCCACAAAATCAGCTGCAAGTCATAGTGACTTTACACAAGTCACACGACTGCCAACTGAGCGACTTCGACATTGTATCCGATTCCTCTTCATGTTTAGCTGGAAGGCATGTAAAACCCACAATTTCAACAATACTGTCATAAAAGGCCCAATCACCTAAAACGGGCAATTGGCTAGTTTATAGCTGTTGATGTTGTTGGTAGCGGTGGTGATGGTGTTCTTGTTCTTGTTCTTGGTGTTTAGTTGTTGCTGTAGTTGTTGATGTTGTTGTTCTTCTTCTTCTTGGTGGTGGTGGTGGTAATGTTGGTGGTGCTGATGTTGATTTTCTGCTTTTTGTTGGTTGTGGTGGTGATTGTGGCGGTGATGGTGATGGTGTTGCTCTTGTTTTTGTTGCTTGCTTTTTATGCTGTTGTTGTTGTTTTTCTTCTTCTTCTTCTTGGTGGTGGTGCTTGTGTTGGCAATGGTGAGGTTGTTGTTGGTGGTTATATGGTTGATGTTGTTTTTGTTATTATAATAATGAATGCACATGAACATATACTCACAGCTGGAGGGCAGGCTTCCATGTCGGTTGCTCCATCTCCTATCATGACAAGCCGTTGATAGCCAAACTTCTCCTTTAAGATGGCCATGACTTTAGGTTTGCCTCCTGTACTACATGTAGGTTCAGACTCGTCAAAGCCCCCATACTCCCCTATGGGATAAACGTAAAAGAATTACTTGAGCATTTATACATGAGATAAGAAAGGCAAAATTGTTGCATATCTGATTTATATCATGTTATCACTCCATTCTACTTTCATATTGTAAATTATATAGAAATTCTTGAGACCAGGTGATGACAGAAAATAAAATTTCACAGAATCACACGAAACTTAGATGACCTCACATTTGCTTCTGCAACAAGTACTGCAGCATTTATTTCTTTAAAAGATATAGGGCTAGGATTGGAGATGCAATGAAATCTTAGGCTTGGTCTAGGTTTAGAGTAGGTTGGGGTTTGGGCCAAGATTAGGGTTATGTAAAGATTTTAATCTAGCGTTGAAGTCACGAATTTGGTTAGTGTAGAATATTTACTGCCCACGGAGCAATATTGTTGCTGGAGCATGTGTCATTGAACTAAAACTTAGGTTGAATGTTCAAGGCTTAACATTAATAATATCTGTCATAGAACTATGTTGAAGACAATGAAGTTAGGGAAATCTAATCTAGCTACTAACCCCCATATACTCAACCTCATACTGTAAACCTACATTAAACAACGTACCTCCCCCTTGCCCCTTATTATATCCAAGCACTCACCATCATAATAAAAATAGAAGCTTATTAGCATAGATGTTTTCAGCTGGAATGTTAAATTCCTTGGCAAAAATTCTCACTACCGGTATTTGCAGGTAAACATTCTCCAACTCCATGCAAAACACCCCCCATTATTCCTACCTGTATATACTTACCATCATAATCAAAGAGGAGTTTATTGGCATAGATATTCTCTACTGGAATGTTGAGCTCCTTTGCAAAGCTTCTAACTATACAGGTGAACCCACCCGTCACCAAATAGATGGCTGTCCCTCGCTCCTGCAGTTTGCTCACTAGACTCCTACACAAATAATAACAATAATATAGAGTATTTATAAATGTGCCAACTCCACAGGAATAATGTGCTCAGGGTGCAAAAGAAAAGTAGGAACCTGAGGGTACACAAAAGTGAGACAAGTTAGAAATTACAAGTAAGATCTACTGGAGATTAGTTTCGAGCGCATTTTTAAAACAATTTACACTTGAAATATTACAAATGTCTTGTGGCAACTAACTTCATAGGTAAGGTCCAGCATGCGCAAACGACCGCTCCTCCCTATGATTTCTTATAGTTTTAGGAACAACAAACAATTTAGAATTTGATGATCTTAAGCATCTGGGAGGATTATAAGGCATCAAAAGATTAACGTTGTAGTCTGGGGCAGGTCTATGCATACAAGGGGAAAACAAAAATAATTTTAAAACAATGTGGAATTTCACAGGTAACCAATCATAAAGAGAACAAACCTGGAGTGATGTGAAGTTCTGATTTTGAAGTGTACTAATCATCATAAAATACTTTGCTCTGCATCATAGGGGTTTAACATCGCTATACTATATTCAAGATATGAGCTCAAATATTATTTTTATAAAGAGATATTGCAAGTTTAAATTAAATGCACTTTCAATTAACATAAATGGTTCTTGCGAGTAGAATTATTGATGCATCCATATGCACAAAATATAGATTGGGTTTTATGCACAGGGTTTTATGTTACTCTTTATTTTCCTTGTATTCCTTAAAGGTACTATGGCCCATTTGCAGGCCAACAAAATGAAAAGGTTAAATTCCACCGGCATTTGAAAGATAATACTAATTTAGAACTTCCCTAAAAATAAAAGGGCTTGAAAATGTCTTTTTGTGGGAAAAAAATGACCGTTAGTTGTCAAATCGACTTTATGGCAGTTTAGGGATTGCAATCCTTTTAGTAAATAGTCTGATTTTCAGACCCTTGTACCGAATGGTCGTACGTTTTGTGCTGCGCAAAGATTCAAACAGTTTGATTTGGGCCATTACAAGAAGTGGGTTATTGATGTAGACAATGCTCATGTACCCGTTACAGCTCATTTTATGTATGTTATTACCAAAAAGAAATTGGTCATTCACTCAATAGTGTCTGACAATAACATAATTTCTGCAAAGTTCTACAGAATTTGATGTTGGGTGCAAATGGGACTCACTCTTTTAAACACAAGGGTGCTTTAAAGCCAGCAAACTACCCATGTCAACATATTTTGGTCAATCACATTATCCTGTCATATCTTATCATAAATTCTAGGTGAAATAGGTTTCATGTCACAAGCGTTTCGGGATTTATTGTAATTAATGGAATTACTCTGAGTCTGTCTGAGAGTTTGTTGTGTTTGGTATTTCAATTTTCAAAAATGATGTACACTGAAACTGAAAACAGTCAATTAAGTTTTTGAAAGATTTCACTTTTGCTCACTGTGATGGTGACATTAGCGGGGTGATCAACTTACGTTATTCCTTTGGTGAATTTGATTGGAGTTTGCGTGATAAACCTCTCCATGGTTGATCTACTAGGTTTGATCAGATCAAGTCGGGCTTCTAAGGATTCTTTGTAGCTCTTCTGACCTCCCATAGCCTGTCTGGTTCTAATAATGATAACAATAATGATAATCATAATAATAATATATTTTTTGTTGTTAATAATAACATATCTGAGGAGGCCCGATAGCTCAGTTGGTAGAGCAGTGGTCTCGTAATCCGGTGACCCGGGTTCGAAACCAAGTCGATGCGCTAGTGCCCTTTGGTAAGGCATTGATCCTCATTACCAGGTCCCTCGGAGAAGACCTAAAGCCGTCGGTCCTCTGGTTGCTTACTAACAAGCATTTATGCTTTCTTAGCAGTCAGGTAAAATAACCACCACAACCAATCTAGTACACTCATTATCATTATGATCGCCATCATCATCACTGTCAACATCATCACCATCATCATCAACACCGCAATCATCAGCAATTCATCATCGATCATCATCATTTACTAAGAAATTATCTTTAATGTGGACCGCCATACTTTCTCCAGGGAAGCTAGATTGAGAATGAAAGGTTCCCATATTAACTTTCACTTTACCCAGAACTCAACCTTCTCTTTTGTGGATGGAATTTTTGAGGATGGTTTTATGTACATGCACTTACAGTTCTTGGACTTCATCACCGACCCCACAGAACTTGGCAAGATCATCTATCGATTCATCCTGTATGAGAGTACTATCAACATCGAAGCAAACAGCATCTGCTGTTTGAAAGATTTTCATTGTCTCCTCAAGATTTGCCATGGTGATGATTTACTAAGCTGGTGGCAATCTGGAGAAAAAAGTGAAGAAATCAAATTAATTTTACATCATTTCATGCAGGTCCTACTCTGGATGTAGATCTAAACACACACAAAAGTCAGCAAATCAGGTTTGAGCATTGATATCTTTCTTGTTACTATATTATCATACTTGACGTTGGTATCATTGATTATTCCACTTACAATGATGCCCCATTATAATGCTAATGAGGTTGATATGTCGGTTTACTTTTTTTGAACTTTTTAGAAGATCCCCATGACCCATCAATAGGATTTAATCATTTATGTATGGATGATCGAAACGTAGGGTAAGGGTTGCAGTAGGGCTAGAATTAAAGGGGAAGTCCACCCTGATAAAGTAATATTAAGTTGGTTCTAATAAAAGCAGAAAAATGAGAGAAACAAATTAGCAGGGCTGTCAACCCTCCCGCATTTGGAGGGAGTCTCACCGTCACGCCACCACCACACATAGCTGCATTACTATCCTAGCTGGCTGTGTATTAAAACCTGCTCTATTGATTCTCAACATTTCAAACACAACTGTACAAAACTCAACTGATTTCACTCAAAATTGGTACTATAGTGACAATTGATGACACCTAAATAGCAGTAAAATACAATTTTTTCAACTTACCGATGTTAGGAAGAATAATTTGAAAATTCAAATCGTAAAGACGTAAGTCTACTGTCAAACTTGCTTACAGCCACATCGTATTCAGTGTGTGGATTTGTGTGTTATGTGTGTATTGACTTCACGTGTGCAATTGCTGCCTATTACTATTAGCATGTACTAACTACTATAATGTAGTACAGTGCAGCGCTAGAGGTCAATACGGATTAGCATTGACTCTCTATACTTTGCTGGAGTGGCCACCACTCCAGGGAGCTCCGCCGCCGCCGAAGCTCGGCATCGGCGTCGGAACTCCCTGGAGTTAACCACTCACCAGCTCGTAGTGGGAGACTCCCGCCACCACGCCCTTCCTCTTGCTCTCCTGTAATCTCCCGCAATCCCCCAGTTTATGAAAATCCTCCCGCCAAACGTGTAAAATGAATCAGCGTACCGTATAATTGTATCTACAAGACATCTAGGGTAGCGCACCCGGTATTCGGTCACTTAAGGGGAAATTGCTCATATTTTGAATTTGTAACTCCTTTATTTGGCAATCTACCCATCAAAAGAAAAGAAAATTAGTCCTCTAACAGGATTTAAAAGTCACTTAAAATATAGAATGATGCTAAGCAAAATATTACCGAGAGAAGAAGGAGCAGTTTTCTGCCCAGTATTCGGTCGCGCTGCCTAGAATTCGGTCACGCGATTTTTGCGTGGTATCTTCGTTGACAAGGAGCTTCAACAACAACAACAACAACAAATCTTTTACTCAACACCCCCCTCCCTGTTGGGCCAAAACAAATTGCATACGATCTCCCTCGATCGAACTCGAAGCAGTTCCCCAAAGTTGACAGCCCTTTCACATAAATTCAGCATTGATATCTTTCTTGGAGTAACTATTTACGTTGGTATCATTGATTTGAAATGAAAAGCCTGATTATTCCATTTATAATTAGACTCTATCTAGATCTAGTTACATAATTTGAATGACAACTTACAGTTACACTGTAGCTATGTATAATGTAGATAGTTAACTTACAAGTTACAGTTAGAAAGTAGACCAAGCTGTCTCTGGAGCAGCGCAGCTAGAATCCTACTCTATGCCATTGCCTACTTGTAATATTGTATGCAAGGCAAAAGCCCCGGTATTATGAGACGCTGCCCTGGAGCGCGCATATGACTTAACACGTGTTACCAAACTCAGTGCGTGTTACAAAACAACAACAACAAACAAAACAAAATGACTATAGAACGCCATACGTTTATTTTATTTTTCATCGCAAGGAAATTCAAAGTGAAATTTAATGTGAAATTATATGCAATTAATTTCTTAATAATTATTCAGAAACTCCATTATCGTACCGAGTTGGTTCCAGAGACTCACATGCAGCCACAGGGGCTTCCCATTATATGGGGCTCATACCGGCCCCCATACATTGGGGTATACAGATTTATTTTCAATATAGGGGCCGGCCGGGGCCGGGCCGCGAGGAGGGGCGGGCACTGATAGAACTCAGGGCATTGTCTTTCTGTATGCCTATATGGGGGCACGTAAAGCATTGGTTGTGTTGACCTGTGCTATATATATATATATATATATATATATAATTTATTCTTGAAGACATTTCACCATATGCAGCTCTTATATTTGTGCACGTACTGAATTTAACTATAACTGAGCAACTAGAAATTAATAGCTAGGATAAAAATTAAAAAATACATGTATATTAGTATATATACATGTACATGTATATATTAATTATGATGACCTTTACACTATGCAAGAAAATCCTCCTATTATTCATATGTCGCTGTTGCTGTCGAGTTATATACTGCCAGGCAGGCGCGTAAACCCCCCCCCCCTCAAATTTTTTTAAGTGTGTGTTGCGGAGCAAACCCCCCCCCCTCATTTGTTTTCTTCAATTAAAAAAAAAAAGGATGAAAACAAAACTGACATATTCCCCCGTTGAAAAAATCCTGCGTACGCTATACTGCTGCCAGGTCAGTTTCTTAACTGATATGGTTTTGATTAGTTTCGATCAGGGGAAAACTACGCTTATACAAGAGACTGAAGGTACACGGTAGTGTCTCTAAGGGGGAAGTCCATCATGCACACAGATCATTATAAGTTTTTTTTTTAATAGAAGCAGAAAAATGAGAGGAGCAATAAGAAAGTTATGACTTTTTTTAAGTTGAGATCAATCCAAAAAAAATTGGCAACTCTTTGACGTTTCTTAATTGCGAGGTTCCCTCCAATTTGCTCTGTATAATATACAACAACAACAAAATCAGAAATGTCTATTTTCCCTACAAAAATTGTTTAGTCATACATGCACCCTAAATATAATTGTTTCTATACAACCCAGTGGCGTAATGAACAAAAAAGTTTGGGGGGGCTGGCAGACAAAAAATCCGCATCACCCACTCTTACATGCAGGCCCCGCTGAACGTTTTTTCAAAGGGGATGGGGGGTAAAGTATTTACGATCAGGTAGAGCGTAGTGTAAATTGGCGTGGGGTCTAGGGGCATTTAGTTACGGTCCAGATGAGCATATTTTGATACCTTTTTCATGACACTGGCAGGTCACTAATTGGCGTGGGGTCCAGGGGGCTGAGCCCCCTGAAACTCAGGGATTTGAGGCATTTTATAACGGTCAGATGAGCATATTTTGATACCCTATTTGTGACACTGGCAGGTCACTAATTGGCGTGGGGTCCAGGGCGGAGCCCCGGAAGCTCAGGGTTTAGGGGCTTAGGCCCCTGGTGGGGTCAAGGGGCGGAGCCCCCGGAAGCTCAGGGTTTTAGGAATTTAATTACGGTCAGATGAGCATATTTTGATACCCTATTTGTGACACTGGCAGGTCACTAATTGGCGTGGGGTCCAGGGGGCGGAGCCCCCGGAAGCTCAGGGGTTTTAGGCAATAAATTACTGTCAGATGAGTATCCAGGGACCTGACTTAGGGCCATTGGTTGGGTCCAGGGGACAGAGCCCCTGGAAGCTCAGGGGTTTTAGGCGTTTAATTACGGTCAGATTATCATATTTTTGATTTTGTGGGGTCCAGGGGGCGGAGCCCCTAGAAGCTCAGGGGTTTCATGCATTTTATAACGGTCAGATAAGCATTCATTCAGGGGCCCGCCTTAAGGCCCCTGGTGGGTTCGAGGGGGCAGAGCCTTCGGAAGTTCAGGGGCGTTAGGCATTTAATTACGGTCAGATTAGCATTTTTTAATACCTTATTTGTGACACTGGCAGGACACTAATTGGCGTGGGGTCCAGTTGCGGAGCCCCCAGAAGCTTGGGGGTTTTAGGCATTAAATTACCGTTAGATGCGCATCCAGGGGCCTGCCTTAGGGCCCTAGGTGGAATCCAGGGGACAGAGCCCCGGAAGCTCAGGGGTTTTAGGCATTTTATAACGGTCAGATAAGCATTCAGGGGCCCGCCTTAAGGCCCCCGGTGGGTTCGAGGGGGCTGAGCCACGGGAAGTTCTGGGGTTTTAGGCATTTAATTACGGTCAGATGAGCATATTTTGATACCTCATTATTTTGTGTCACTGGCAGGTCACTATTCTTTCTTTCTTCCTCTCTTTCTTTCTATTTCTCTTTAGCAGGGGCGGATCTAGCTTTTTGCTAAGAGAGGGGGGCGGTTTGACCAAATGACAATGCGGAGCATCGTCCACGAGCCGCGTAGCGGCGAGGCGATTTTGGGGGCTATTTTGAACCCCGGTCCGTAAGCGATGTTTTCCTGGCATCTACTAACACAATGGAGACCACAAAAAGCAGTGCTTGATAACGTCTTTTTAAATCAAGTAACAGCTAAAACAATTTGACCCAATGACGATGCGGAACATCGTCTACCAGCCGCGTAGCGGCGAGGCGATTTGGGGGGGGGGCTATTTTGAACCCTCGTAAGTGATGTTTTCCTGGCATCTACTAACACAATGGAGACCATAAAGCAGTGCACGATAACGTCTTTGAAAATCAAGTAACAGTTTAAACAGTTTGACCCAATGACGATGCAGAGCATCGTCTACGAGCCGCCCAGCGGCGAGGCGATTTTTTGGGGCTATATTTTGAACTACCGTAAGTGATGCGGAGCATCGTCCACAAGCCGCGTAGCGGCGAGGCGATTTTGGGGGGACTATTTTGAACCCCCTGGCCCGTAAGTGATGTTTTCCTGGCATCTACTAACACATTGGAGACCATAAAAAGCAGTGCATGATAACGTCTTGTTAAATCAAGTAACAGTTTAATACACAGTTATATCCAGAGTTATCATGTGTTTGGTTAAGTTACTAGATGAGTTGAATATCTTCTCACAATATTTGCACTTGAAAGGTTTCTCTCCAGTGTGCGTTATTTCTTTCTTTTTTCCCCTTTTTTTTGGGCGGCCGAAGGGGGGGGGGGTTAAACCCCCTAAACCCCCCGTAGATCCGCGCCTGTTTAGTATACTGTTTTCCAAAAAGTGGGGGGCAGAGCCCCGTCGTTCTGCGGGCCCTGCTATGTAAGCCTCTAAATAAGCATATTTCTTGCCTGACTGTAAATTTAGGAATTTGTAATTTTCCAACAAACGCATAAAAAGTATAATTTAATAAAAAGTGAGGAAAAATCTCGGATTATTATGTCATTTCAGCAACATTTGTAAATCACCGGTATCGAATTAGAAATGATCCACGTTTGAATTTTATTGTGACACTGGCAGGACACTAATTGCCCCCATCAGTACGCCTGTGGCCCCAAAAAACTACACCTTGTTGGCGGGGAAAATCGCAAATGACATCCCCTACCTATCTTCTTTCTCTCTTTCTTTCCTTACCTTTTCCTCCCCCTTCCCTTTCCCTTCCCTTCCTTCTCTCTCTTTTAGGTTTGCTAGGGGGAGGCAAGGGCCTTTCGCCCCGATCCACATGTTGTTGGCGGGATTAAACGCAACTGATCTCCCTTCTTTTCACCCTTTCTTTTCTTCTTCCTCTTTTTTGTTCACTTTTAGCTCTCCTCTTTCCTTTTCCCTTCTCTCTTTTTTGGCGGCGGGGTGAGAGGCAAGGGCCTTTGGCCCCCTCCCGCCGATCCACAACTTGTTGGCGGGAAAATTGCAACTGATATCCCCTTTTCTTTTCTTCTTTCTCTTTTTTCCTTCCCTTTATCTCCTCTTTTCCTTTTGTCCTTCTCTCTCTCTCTCTCTTTTTTTTCTTTTTCTTTGCGGGGCAAGGCCCGCTCGCCCCCTGGATCCGCACCTGTGGAACATTCCCTCCGGAAATGACCCTCCTCGCCGCATCCAAAACAAACCCTGAGCGCAGGCGATTTTTACCGCCTAGAGCTGCCGCGATATAAGCTCTACTCTAGGCCGGACATACGGGTATCCAGACTTTTCGCTAAACTGGATTATACGGTTATCTACTAGTACTAGTATTACTGTTAGTGGACACCAAGGCCCATATAAAAAAAAAGAACATTTTGCTCTTCCTGGCTATTTGGGAATGTGTCAGTTTCCGCCCCCACTCGAGAACGGAAGGATACCATGCGTGTTACCAAAATTTCCGGTAAAGGGGTACTTTTCGTGCGACAAAGTCCAGCCCGAGAATTGTAAAAAAAAGGGGGTGTATTTGAATTTTCACCTGGAGATTTCTTTAAAAGGGTGTGTTTTTCTTTCTCTCTCTTTGGACTCTGAGAAATTCAAAAAGGGGTCATAACATATCTTGAATATCATAGATAGGGGTACATTGAGCAGTGTTCCAGATTTAGGGGTCTCCAAGGCAGGAAAAGACCGCGAAAAGCCCGCGAAAGGGGGGTTCGGAAATGTTGGCAGTCCTCAGATAGGGGGTGCTTTAAAAAAGAGGGAACAAGCATACGCGTACCCTAAATAACACTGAGTGGGGGGGGGGGGCCGGGGTCAGTTTGCAACAGAAATGGAGAACCGCGCATTTTGTTGAAAATCATGTGATATATCACGAACATTTATAAATCACTTGTATGGAATTGAAAATAAGTCATGGTTTAATTTTATTTGGGGCTAGCGCCCCCAAGCCCCACCAGTACGCCAGTGATACAACCCCTGTATGAAACAAATTTATTCCGTCATCAGTAACTATAAGAAAATGAATGTTTATGAAATTTTCTATACATGCAGAGCAAATTGGAGACAAATTGGAGAGGAGTACGCGAGATACGTCTAAGCTCACGGTGTTGCCAATAGCCTATGGGTTTCACCGATGACAACCAGGCGCGCCGGAAGCAGTTTGGGATTGGGGGCAAAATTCCAGGGGGCTCACCTTCCAAGTGCAGTGGCGTAATGAGCAAAAAAAGTTGGGGGGGGGGGAAGAAGAATCTGCATCACCACCACTCTTACATGTTACATGCAGGCCCCACGGGACGTTTTTCAAAGTGGAGTATTAACGATCAGGTAGAGCGTAGCGAGCGTAAATTGGCGTGGGGTTCAGGGCCTGAGCCCCGGCAGGGGGTCAAGGGGCTGAGCCCCCGGAAGCTCAGGGTTTTTAGGCATTAAATTACGGTCAGATAAGCATAGGCCTACTTAGATACCTTTATTGTGACACTGGCAGGTTACTAATTGGTGGAGGGTCCAGGGGGCAGAGCCCCCGGAAGCTCAGGGGTTTTAGGTATTTAATTACGGTCAGATGAGCATCCAGGGCCCTCTTTAGGGCCCTTGATGGGGTCCATGGGGCAGAGCCCCCGGAAGCTTAGGGGTTTTAGATATTTAATTACGGTCAGATGAGCATCTAGGGGCCCGCCTTAGGGCCCTTGGTAGGGTCCAGGGGACAGAGCCCCCGGAAGCTCAGGGGTTTTAGGTAATTAATTACGGTCAGATGAGCATCCAGGGCCCCGCCTAAGGGCCCTTAGTGGGGTCCAGGGGACAGATCCCCCGGAAGCTCAGGGGTTTTAGGTATTTAATTACGGTCAGATGAGCATCCAGGGCCCTCTTTAGGGCCCTTGATGGGGTCCAGGGGGCAGAGCCCCCGGAAGCTCAGGGGTTTTAGGTAATTAATTACGGTCAGATGAGCATCCAGGGGCTCGCATTAGGGCTCTTAGTGGGGTCCATGGGGTTAGGCGTTGTGGCGTGCGCCTGTAATCCAGCTAACAGTGGAAGTTACAAACTGATTCAGCCGAGGACGCAGGTTCGAAGCTGAGTCACGTCTTTCGGATGGTGACGTTTAAAGGTCGGTCCCCAGACGTAAATAATCAAATCTGATTGATACAAGTCTGTAAAAACCCACTACACACACACGTCCAGGGGCTCGCATTAGGGCCCTTGGTAGGGTCCAGGGGGCAGAGCCCCCGGAAGCTCATAGGTTTTAGGTATTTAATTACGGTCAGATGAGCATCCAGGGGCTCGCATTAGGGCTCTTAGTGGGGTCCAGGGGGCAGAGCCCCCGGAATTTCATAGGTTTTAGGTATTTAATTACGGTCAGATGAGCATCCATGGCCCGCCTTTGGGCCCTTATTGGGGTCCAGGGGGCAGAGCCCCCGGAAGCTCATAGGTTTTAGGCATTTAATTACGGTCAGACGAGCATATTTTGATACCTCATTTGTGACATTGGCAGGTCACTTATTTTATGTCTCTTTATTTCTTTCTTTTTCTCTTTAACATACTTTTCAAAAAAGTGAGGGGGCTCGAGCCCCCGAGCCCCGCCGTTCTGCAGGCCCTGACATGAAGGCTTCTAAATAAGCATATTTCTCGCCCGACTGTAAATTTGGGAATTTCTAATTTTCCATCAAACGTATAAAAAGGTATGACTTATACAAAAAATTGAGAAAAATACGGGAAAATCATGTAATTTCAACATTTGTAAATCACTGATATCGAATTAGAAATAACCCCCCATCAGTACGCCAGCGTTCAGGGGCTCATGTCTTCTCACCCCTATAATAAAAACACACACGCTTTCCCATCCTCTCACAATATTTCCACGATATGCGCGTATCGCTATTATAAAAGCCTCCATTGATAAATATAGGTGGCATGCAGAATGTTTAGGAAATTTAATATCTTTTAACTTTCCTTTTCTTTGAATGGAATATAATTTATATGTGATTCGATTCAGGTTTTATTATTTTTATGTTCTTTTTGGTTTGAAAAACACAAATCATCTTTACTCCTTTACTGCTTTTCTTCTTTTTTGGGGGAGCGCCCCCTCCCCACTTCCGGCGCCTATGATGACAACTCAAAAATTTATAACTTTCCTACTTTTAATCGAATAGCTAGTCGGCTCAAACTTTCAATAATTTGTCAGTCTCGTTTTTCTGCTTACCGATACCAGCTTATTATTAGGGTGGACTCAAAGAGTATGATTTCGTTGAATAATAAGCAAATTATGAAGACAAAGTATGTTACAGTCTAGACCAGAGGCGGTGCTCCGGGGGGCGGCTATAGAGAGGAAAAGTGCCCCTTTTTACTTCGATAAGTGCCCCTTTTTCTTCGTAATAAATGCCCCTTTCCCCTCCTCTTTATGTGCCCCATTTCAGGTGCAAGATGGGCCATTATTTTTGCCACTGATAAGACAGTGCCCTCTTATACTTCTTACAAGTGCCTTTTCCCTTTCGATAAGTTCCCCGAGTTTGTTCTTGTCATTAAGTGCCCCTTCCCGTTTCTTATACATGCTCTTTTTAACATCTGATAAATGCCCCTATCCAAATCTGATAGGTGCCCCTTTTGACAAGTTCCCCTTTTGGCTTGTAGGCCTACTAATTGCATTTTCCCTTTTCAGAAGTGCTTTTTTTTCATTTCTGATGAGTGCCCCTTTTGAAGTATGAGAAATAACCCCTTTTCAACTTTGATAAGTTATCCTGTCACTTTGACTGGTGCCCCTTTTTCTTTTTAATAAGTATCTCCCCCCCCTCTTATAAATGCCCCTTTTCACCTATGATAAAAGCCCTTTATATGAAAAGTTCCCCCTGTTACTTTTGATATTTGCCCTTTGATTAAGTGCCCCTGTTTATTTACCTATATTTTCCACTGTAGCTTATAAATTGTGCCCTTTTACGGTCTAAAGACCCATATCTATAGTTTCAAAGAATGGGAGCAGCTTTTTGTAGTTTTTTTGTTACAATTTTGTTTCTACCACCACAATGAAAGGAAGTTGAGCCGGGGGGAAGGGGCGGGGCAGGGCACGCATGTCCCCAGAGTCATAAGAACGAACTGTGTCCCTTTTAGAAATATAATCGTGCTCGTTTTCAAGACTATCTGTCCCTTCTCTATTACTACTAGATATAGAAGATCCTTAAAGTACAAGTCCACTCCAAAAATCTCTTGCCTTTAATAGAACCAGAAAAATCAGACAAACCAATCAAAAAAAGTTTGAGCAAAATCGGATATCTAATAAGAAAGTTATGAATTTTTGAAAAAGTATGTAAAACTAAAAAACAATGGAAATCACTACACAAATTGCCAATTTGGTTATCAGTTTGTGACGTCATGCCCATAGTTTAATCCCATTAATTTCCCTTTTTATCCCCCAAAACTTGATTTCCCCATGCCTTTGCCCAGGTTATATGATTTGTATCATATTGCTTGCATGACATTTCACAAAATTTGTTATGAACTTTGAAGAATTGATACTATTTTCTGAATATTATATATTCATAATTATTGATTTTTATATAAATAGTTTATCAAAATTCACATTTTTCATGATTTAACTGGAAAAAATTACTCTATATTTATTTAGTGCATCCACACAAAAACATATTACTATCAACCTAACTTGGATGCTGGTGTGAAGAAATAAGATTCTTAGGGGGAAAATAGGAAATTTATATTATCAATATAAAGAAAATAATTAGTGGATAGTGAGGACCATACGTCACACACAGACTCATGAGTGAGTTGCCAATTTGTGTAGTGATTTTCAAAGTTTTTCATGTCATTAAAAATTCATAACTTTCTTATTAGTTATCCGATTTTGCTCAAACTTTTTTTGATTGGTTTGTCTGATTTTTCTGGTTCTATTGAAAGTAAGTTATTTTTGGAGTGGACTTGGCCTTTAAGAAAGTGATATATGTTAGAAAATTAGAATTTGTTTAACAAAAGTATAATATTCTCAAACTTTCAGTTTGGGTTTCGATAGAAACATACTACCTCTCATGCCTTAATTGCTGCACTTTATAGATAAGATTTCACAAGCAATAGACAAAAAGATGCACACAATCGGTATATTTCTTGATTATTCCAAGGCATTTAATACTATAGATCATGAAATTTTGCTAGAGAAATTATTACATTATGGTGTCAGGGGCACAGCTCTGGACTGGTTTAAGAGCTACTTAGCTGACAGGAAATTTGTTTCTTTAAACGGTTTTGATTCAGGGTTACAGAATGTAACATACGGCGTTCCTCAGCTAGGATCTTGTTTATTTCTCATCTGATGTTTTGTCATTCATTTTATTTGCTGATGATTCCAGCTTGTACTACTCACACAAAAATCCACAAACTCTGTTAGAAACGGTTAATTTCGAACTAAGTAAAATTACTTTGTGGATTCAAGCAAATAAATTGTCTTTAAATCTGCAAAAGATAAATATATATGTTTTTTAGTAATTCAATTAAAGTGCTTCCAGGAGATGTATCATTGAAAATGTATTGATGGATAGGGTATTTTTATCATCAATAAAATTCCTTGGTTTGCACATTGATGAGCAAATATGTTGGAAAATTCATGTTAATCATCTCTGTAAGACATTGTCAAAAAACAGTGGCGTAATTCATAAATTGAAATCAATTTTTCCTAAAGACATATTCTTCTAATAATGTATTCAACATTAATCCTATAATTCCCTATCTTAATTATGGTGTTCTTGCTTGGGGTCAATCTCTTAAAAATTACACTTGATTCAAAAGAGGATCTTTCGTACGCACACTAATCCGCTTTTTTATACGCATAGAATTATTTTAAAGGTGCAAGATATTTATCACCCTTCAACTGGGTAATTCTGGTGTCCTACCACATGCTCTTGTCAGCATTTTTAGGAAAAATGGTCAAGTTCATGACCATGCTATACGAAATGCCTCTGCGTTTCACTTTAATACCCCAAGTAAGGACTTAAGGACAAAGTTTACTTTTAATACTTTGGTTTGTACTGGACCTAGATTCTGGAACTCTCTTGGCTCTATAGCGTTAAGCGGCAATCTGTTAGTCTCTCTACATAATTTGTACACTTAAGGTTATCTTCTCGATAAATACTGTGACTCGTAGAATAGTTCATTTTCGTAGTTAGTTTGGTGTCTAGATCTATTATGTTATTATAGATGTATATAATTTCTTCTTCTTGATATTATGTGTCTAATTGAATATTTTCAGATTGTCAGCCTTTTATTCCCTCCCCCTGTTGTTTTGTGCCCGTTGTGTGCTGTGCGGTTTGTCGTTGTGCCGTAGTCTTCTTTATTTCTCATATTTTCTTTCTTTTCTCCCGTCTTGTCTAGTCTAGTCTCCCGATTTTTTGTACACTTCTTGTTTCTTATACCACCTTTTTCTTAAGGTATTCTTAGGTAGTCACAAATATATACTCCCATCATGTTTATCTTCTTGCTTTTTTATCAACCAGTTATTTGGTCCAGAGGGGACCCAAAAAATTACAAGCTCTGCTTTCAGGGTCTCCTCGTCTTTCTTTTAGTTCACTTTGTTTTTATCATTGTCATAATTTCTTTTGTTCGCATTGTAAATGTGTAATGATCTAATGTAATGCTCTATGTGACATTTGAAAGAAAGACGAATAAATATTTTATCTTATCTTATCGTATCTAATTAAGAATTGTGCTTTTTTACTCTAAACATTTGCTCCTTTAAACTACCATGGCAACAGCTAAAACATGTATCTAATCCCAACAGCGATCGACCTACCGTGTGAGTCAAAAAAAAGTTTACACTCAGAAAATTGTCATTTATTTTAAAAGTCAGCTACGAACGAAAGGTTATCATACATATTTTGAAAGAGTGTTTTATCCCGAATCGTTTGGTATCATTTTTGTGTGGTATGTGTTCACGCTTGGATGAACGGGAGGCATTGTTTGCGAGAGTGCACAAAACGACTTGCGCCAAAAGTATTAAAGTGAGAGAATGAATTGAATGTATCAAATGAGATGCATTGCATATGCTTTTTGCAGAAGCAAAGTCACACACACCCATACGTGCGCACAAATGTTCTTTGATATTTGATTTGATATTTGATATGTGTGGCATGATTAATTTTTGTTAGGGATGTTATTTGGATCTGCAAAGACCGAATTAATACCCAAATCCCAATTGTTTTATTCAAACATAACATAAGCCGTTTGGCGCAAGTTGATTTTTGCACTCTCTTAAACAATGTCTCCTGGTCATCCAAGCGTGAACACATACCACACAAAAATGATACCAAATGATTCGGGATAAAACACTATTTCATAAGATGTATAATAATTCACTGTTCATAGATGATTTTTAAAATAATTAGCAATTTTCTAGGTGTAAACTTTTTTTTTACTCACACTGTATATCATCCTTTAAACCACACTGCCCTTTTAAACTTCATAGCTTCATGAATTTGGCTTGTGATTACATTATATCAGGGATGATATCAATATTTTGTCTCTCTTAATTTACATGGTCTAAGATACTGCTTAAGCATCTTACTTTGCAGTTGAGTGTGATGATCTCAATATTCATTTGCGAACGAGCGACTCCAAACAATTTGAGATTTGTGAGGTCGCAGTGCGAAAAATTACATCTTATAAAAGAAAAAAAAAAACATCCTGCCTATGGGGTTTTAAGCACAATGTAATCATGAAAGGCTGAAAAGGCCTTTAATTAGATCAACTATATATATATATTTTTTTTTTGGGGGGGGGGAGGAATAAAAAAAAATAGGTTGGTCTTATACTTTTTATAGTTGCTTTAAATTAGGGGCATATGCTATGGTTAAAGGAAAGGGGGGCACTTATCAGAAGGGAAGGCTATAGGACACTTTATATTAGAAAAGAAAAAAAATGAGCAGTATAAAGGGCAATAATCAGAGTTGAAAAGCCAGTGGCATTTCTCGCTCCTGAAAGGGACACCAGAGCAGAGATGAAAAAGGGCACTAATGAGAAAGGAAAAGGGGGCATGTGTCAAAATAAAAGGTTTACCTATCAGATATTACCCAGGACCAAAATCCAATTGAAACCAGTTGAAATCTCCAACTGGTTTCAATTGGTTTCAACTGGTTTCAATTGGTTTCAGTTGGTTTCAATTGGAATATAAAATTTCCAGTTGAAACCAATTGCCGAACTGGAAAATATTGTTATGGGTACTCATTTCCAGTTCAAACCAATAAAAAGTGCAACTGGAACCATGCAGTAAGCTAGGTAATTTTTCCAGTTACTCAATTGGTTCCAGTTAGAAGTCATTTCCAGTTACCCAACTGGATCCAGTTAGCATTCATTTCCAGTTAGAAGTCATTTCCAGTTACCCAACTGGTTCCAGTTAGAATTCATTTCCAATTACCCAATTGGTTCCAGTTAGAAGTCATTTCCAGTTACCCAACTGGTTCCAGTTAGCATTCATTTCCAGTTAGAAGTCATTTCCAGTTACCCAACTGGTTCCAGTTAGAATTCATTTCCAGTTAGAAGTCATTTCCAGTTACCCAACTGGTTCCAGTTAGAAGTCATTTCCAGTTACCCAACTGGTTCCAGTTAGAATTTATTTCCAGTTACCCAACTGGTTCCAGTTAGCATTCATTTCCAGTTAGAAGTAATTTCCAGTTACCCAACTGGTTCCAGTTAGAATTCATTTCCAGTTACCCAATTGGTTCCAGTTAGCATTCATTTCCAGTTAGAAGTAATTTCCAGTTACCCAACTGGTTCCAGTTAGAATTCATTTCCAGTTACACAATTGGTTCCAATTGGAAATATTTCCAGTTACCCAACTGGATCCAATTGAAACCAGTTAATTTGCATATTATCTGCTTGTGTGCAGATCAATGTTTTATGTAATTTATTTTGATTTACAATGTACTTATTAATTAATTTTCATTTGCAAGTAATGCACTTGTTTTAGATAAATATAAAGATTAATTAGCAATGATAAGCATGTTCATTAGTAACATATTTTTGTAATTACACAGATTAAAAGTTGATTAGTAAAACACTAACCATGTACAAAATACATTAAAATAGAAACATATATAATGGCAATGCCTTCCTTGTTAAATATATTATATGGTCTGCATATTATAATGCCTTTTACATTGTACTTAATGTAGACACATATAACAATGCTTCTGTGTTGACATGAGCGATAATTAGTGCCAGAGCTAATTAACTTATAACTAATTAAGTTTATGCCAACTGTAAGTTTCAATTGGATCCAATAGAAACCAATTGAAACCAGTTGAAACCAATTGAAACCAATTGAAGCCAACTGGTTTCAATAGGGAAATTGGAACAACTGTTCCAGTTGAAACCAATTAGGCAACTGGAACCAGTTGGCAATTGGTTTCAACTGGTTTCAATTGGAACCAGTTGGCAATTGGTTTCAACTGGTTTCAATTGGAACCAGTTGGCAACTGGTTTCAATTGGAACCAGTTGTTCCAATTTCCCTATTGAAACCAGTTGGCAACTGGTTTCAATTGAAACCAGTTGAAACCAATTGCCAACTGGCTCCAATTGAAACCAATTGCCAACTGGTTCCAGTTGCCTAATTGGTTCAACTGGAACCAGTTGTTCCAATTTCCCTATTGAAACCAGTTGGCTTCAATTGGTTTCAATTGGTTTCAACTGGTTTCAATTGGTTTCAACTGGTTTCAATTGGTTTCTATTGGATCCAATTGAAACTTAGTTGGCAACTGGTTTCAATTGGTTTTGCTCCAATTGGTTTCAACTGGATTTTGGTCCTGGGTAATAGGGGCATTTAGCAGAGGTGAAGAATATTACGAAATGTCGTCCCTTCTGATATCATGAGTCTGCACAAAAAGGTTTTAATTACCGAAGAGTGGTCAGTCCGAAGTAAAGCACGCGAGCATATTGTAGGAAAGAATTTAAGGCTATAGTCTTTCTTGTCTTATGTCTTTTTACTTGTTTTGTTTTAATCAATAAATTAATCGTGATAAAGTCTTTTCTGATAATAACATTCATCCTAGTACTAGTACCAGTGCATAGAAAGAGGATAGATAGGGGTGCAACATATACTGTTTAAAACTACCAAATAAGATGCAAAGTTTTCATGAAACCTATATGATTTCCGCGACTTTTTTTAACCTCTTTTGTCATACACTGTAGTCTGTACCACAAAACTGGATATACCGGTACCTACAGTGTATACCGTACTACGAAAGTAAGTCAGAGTGAATTGTCTGGTCTAAGTACTACGTACTGGTGCCTACGTCTACGTATGCTTGAGCCTGAGCTGAGGTAATTGACGTTGAATATTTCGTAATTTCTGTGTAACTTTAATTCGTTGTTCTCAGGCAGCTCGTTAAACTTAAGATACGGTATTTTTTGTACAGTACTGTTATTTGAGAATTCATTATCTCCATAACATGAATTTCTAGCCAAGTAAAACATTCGCCATCAACCAGCTTGTCTTCCTTGGCTTGAGCTCACGACTCACGAGCACGGCCGCTGCGCCACCGCCTACCGACCGAAGCTCAGGCCGCTGATACTGTGAAGTGTGATAGCTGCTCAGCTCAGCTCAGCTCCGCATGATCCCAAGGCCAAGGGGTGGTATGCTAAAAAGCTTGTAAGTTTTATTCTTCTTCTTCTTCTTTCTTCTTCCAGTGTAAGTGCTGCTTCAAGGTGATGAAGATAAACACACTGATTGTGTGTGTGTATGTGGAGACTTCCAAGTTCCACATATCCTGCTATTCCATATTTTAACTTTTTGTTCTTGTTGCATGTGCAGGTGCATATAATAATTAATATAGACCCTATACATGTGTAACTGTAAGTAAAAAAGAAACATTCTTGGTTTTGTAGGCATTACATCTGCATCCCACTCAAGAAGACCTTGAAGGCATCAAGAGAGGGGTATTGGGCTGGGTCCTGTGGGAGGTTGTTCCAGTCCTTGCAGGTTCTTGGGAAGAAGGAAGAAGCATATAGGCCCGACTACTGCAGCGGAATGTCCTAAAACGAGATCCATGTCCCCTTGTTGTTGATGTCAGTTCACTGAGAAAGGGTTGCCAGGGAACGTCGACAAGGTTGAAACGGCTACGATACAGCATGGCAAGGCGGCTGTGAAGGCGTCTGGTGACTAACAATGGCCAATTCAGATTTTCAAGCATAGCCGTTACACTGGAGGTTTGGTTAAAGTCACCGGTGACGAAGCGTGCACACCTTCGTTGAACCATTTCGATCCTGTCAATGTTCCGCTGTGTGTGTGGGTCCCATGCTGTTGCAGCATATTCCACCACTGGTCGGACGTATGTGAAGTATGTGGCCTGCTTGATCCGGCGTCTACAGTGTTTGAAGTTCCGTCTCAGGAAAGCTGTCACAGAATTAGCCTTCTTGACTGTAGTGTCAACATGACTATTGAAGTTGAGCTTCTGATCGATGTTGATACCAAGATACTTGGCGGAACTCACTAATTCTAGGTGGTGCCCGTGGATATTATACAGGCCTAGGATCTGTTTCCTCTTGTTGGTGACTCTCAAAGTCTGGCACTTGGAAGGGTGGAATTCCATCCGCCACTTTCTCTCCCATTCCTGCAACCTGTCAAGATCTTCCTGAAGATTTGTACAATCTTGGACTGACCTAATGCGTCTGTATAGCATGCAGTCATCAGCGAAGAGGCGTATGGTTGAGTGCTTGACTCTGTCTGGCAGGTCATTGATGTATATGAGGAAAAGCAGCGGGCCGAGAGCACTACCTTGGGGCACTCCAGATGTAATCTTGGCCTCGTGACTACGCTGACCCTCTAGTGTGACTTGTTGAGTGCGGCCACTAATTGTATTGTAAGTTTTCTTGTATCTTATGGAGATAAAAGAGCGCTAACATTCTTGTAATTTAATATTCTGAAAATTCTTTAAGTGGTCTATTATCTCTGACTCTGGAGGGACCGCCTAGATGATGTACATGTAGATCTCTGAGTCTCTGAGTCTGACAGTGACACCCTGATTTTTTTAGACATAGACCTTCTAGATCTAGAATAGATCTAGATCTAGATCTAGTCTAGTCTAGATTTAGATCGTCTAGATCTAGACTAGATCTAGACTAGGGTCTATTTGTGATTTGAGATTTTGACAAATTTGTCATAACTTCATAAGTACCAATCAAGATAGATTTTATACAATTAGGTCAACCAATATAGGAACACTCTTTAGCCTTTTTTAGGTAAAAAAAAACATAATAATAATAATAATAAAGATTGATTTATTAAGCGCATAATAAACAGAAGTTTCTCTATGCGCTTTACAAAGTAAAACATAAGCATGTACAAGTATATTTAACTAGTTACAAGAACGAAATACAAAAATCTTAAACTAAAGACATGTAGCTAAAAGTAAGAATTCATTGAGAGCAAAGTTAATACAGATAGCAAATATTTATGAAAGATCAATTAGAGTAACATATTTAATTATAATACATTAATTAAATGCAATGTCAAAATTACAGACGAAACAGGTAACTTTTGAGAAGGGTTTTGAAAGTCTGTCGTGTGGGAGCCTGACGGACATGCAGAGGAGGGAATTCCAGAGAGTTGGAGCAGCCACTTCAAAGGCCCTGTTGCCGTAGAAATGAGTTGAGTGACGAGAAACTTGCAGGAGGTGCTGGGCCGAGGATCTGAGTGTGCGTGCAGGAACATAAGGTGAAATCATATCTGAGATATAGGCAGGACTCATGTCGTTCTGGGCTTTGAAAGTGATGAGCAGAATTTTGAAGATTATTCTCTTTTCGATTGGAAGCCAGTGTAGATCATGAAGGAGGTGTGATGTACCGTGTCTGCGTGGAGCTCTTGAGATTATTCTAGCTGCTGCATTTTGTATGGTTTGAAGCTTGCGAATCTTATTCTTTGGGAGACCATACAGTAGACTGTTACAGAAATCCAGTCTGCTCATGACGAAGGACTGTATCAGCGTTTGTGTAGCCGATTTGGTTAGGTATCTTCTTATCTTCCCTATAGTTCGTAATGCAGCTGCGGCAGATCTGCAGACGTTCTTCAGTTGATCATTCATTGTTAGATTTTTGTCCACAATTACACCCAAATTCCTCGCATTCTCTACCGGGCAATCACTGCTTCACCAACTGTCACTGCTGTTGGCTGGAAGGATCGAACCGAGGAGAAGTGCATCACTTCAGTCTTCGAATCATTGATTTTGAGCATGTTTTTGTCGCCCAGAGTCTTACGTCTGAAATGCAAGCATTAAGCCGAAGCCTAGATTGATCTCGAAGATGTGACTCAAACAAGATGTACAGCTGAGTATCATCGGCGTACATTATGGCCTGTAGACCATGAGCTGCAATGACATCATACATAGGGGCGCTATACAAGGTATAGATGAGAGGGCCCATTACTGATCCCTGAGGTACCCCATGCATGTCATCGTATACATCAGAGGTGGCATCGTTTATTTTCACTACATGAGATCTTCCTGAGATGTATGATGTTAACCACAGAAGAACTTTGTCAGTGAGACCGAAGCGACAAGCAAGTCTATCCAGCAGTATTCCATGATCCACCGTATCAAATGCGGCACTGAAATCAAGCAGGACAAGAACTGCCTCTGTGTGTATTTTGGTTTCGGGCGTAATAATAATATAGACTAGGATTCTAACCGTTCTAATCTATATAGATCTATGCGCTAGCGCGCTAGATCTATACCAGGCCAGTCTTGTAAGTTGTAGTTAATTAAACCAAATGGTTCCTCCTCTCCCTCTAGCTGCTCGAATTAAATCGCATATCTTTGAAAGAAATGTTTCCTCTGTGACTGTGATCTTGAGTCACTCAAAGTTCCCTTCTTCTTGCTCGAGCATGTACTACACTCTACAGTACTGCAGATGCTGAGCAAGAAAAATTGCCTCCAGCTCCATCATGAGATACAACAGCTCTAGACTATACTAGTCTACCCTGTTGTAAATACTCTTGTAATTACCATGAAAGATAAGATAAAATTATCATTGTGAAAAATTAAAATCATATTCTTTCATTTTGTCTGCATACTTTGCAGGAATCAATTCTAGTTTCTACTAAGGAGTCCTACATCTTAATACAAGATGGTGAAGGTACGATACACGATGCCATTTTGGAGATTCAGTACATTTGCAAGGTTTCTGGTGTTCCTGGATGGTGCGTTATCCCTTGCTCTATGGGTGACGGGTGAGTGTTCCATATTCATATTTTGCATAAAATTACAAAAATTATCATTTCACAATCACCTTATCTCATTTCTTCATGAAATTGATTTATTCCTACCACTTGCTCGTCAAATTAAGCAGATTCTACCTGTCGGTTAAATTGAACTAATAATGATTGACATAGAATTTTTTTCATTTCATGTTTATATTCATATAATGTTCATGTAATAGTAAGGTTGTTTCTAACCAATTTCAGTATTGCTCAATCTCTGGCAAATTATTTTCGAAGTGATTGGTATTGTTAAGGTTATGACTCATGTGAGAGGAAGCGAGACTCGCATGACTAAATTGGTTTAATTTATAGATTTGTAATAAATCTTTTAGATGAACAATGACACAGGAAAACATCCATAAAACGTTATTTATGAGTAGTCGTTTACTGCCTGGCATCAGAGTAGGCCTATGTAAAGAGGTGACCTACAGTAAGTCAAACAGGTTTGAGTGTAATGTGCACGTGGTACATACAGTATACATGTACTATGTAGGTGTTGTAGTTGGGTGGTTTAAACACTAAAATTGAGATCGTGGGTTCAATCCCTGGCACAGCATTTATGTCCTAAGCAAGGCAGTTTATTTACATTGCTTCTTCCCTCCCAGGTGATGGGTTCTAGGTGGGGTGCTAAGTGATGTCATTGTGATTCATTGTTGTTCAGCATCATGTACATCTGGGGCCCGTTTCTCGAAACCGTCATAAGTCTAACTTCTTCACTAAATCAGCGTTAGTAAGCTACTTGTCCGCTACGTGTTTCACAAAGCCCTCTCTGCCAAGATCAATGACAACATCCTGACTAAGTAGTTATGACGCCTCCGACACCGTCATATCTCTGTCATAAATTTTTAGTCGATGGGCAGCGCCATCACATGTCATTTATTGGGTAGACTATGGCTGGCAAAAAGGACAAGAAATTCTCCAGCTATGATCTTTCTACACATTCACTTTTTATCATTTTTTGTATTTGAAAGTCTTATGAAAATATGCCATGTTTATATCTAAGGCTTTTCCCACTTAACGAAACTGATTATACGCGTTTATTTCCACATTGTAAAATCCTTGAAGGGATTGGTAATCTGCCACGGCAGGCAAGCCATAGTCAGAAGTGTATTCTCTAGTTTTCAGACCCATATTAATTTCGAGATAAATCTTCAAATGTGTAAACTGAATAGTTTAAAACATGTGTTTTAACGTTTGGAATGTTGAAGTTTTGTCATTTCAATATTGTGCTGACGCCTATTAAAACATTGGACAAAACTTTCATAACATCGTATTTTTACTAAGAATAATTTAAGGGTGTATTTTTATAAACTATCGAATGAAAATATCCGGGGGGTACCCATTTCAAAAACAAAACTGATTCACCAGTCATGAAATGAAATACTAACAATTTTATTTCACAAGTAATTCTATGGTATAATCTACTCAAATTTTGAAGTATATTGCATCTCTTATTCCCTGGTACCATTTTCAATCTGTTTTAGTCTTAATTTATTTAAATAATTGCAGTTTTCCTAAAAATTACTTTTTTTTAAATCCGGTGGAATTGCGACTAAGGCTATGTCTTCGATATTGTCAATTTCACGAGATGTCTAGCTAGTAAGCTCTTCGTGAAACGGTTTAGGAAGATCAGAGACATCTCCGTAGTTGGCGGATAAAGTTATGACTGTCTTGTCGTTGGTTTCGAGAAACGGGCCCCAGTGAATCAGTGCCTTGATGGAATTTTCCCCCAATGGAGTCAAGATAAAATATGGACATGCTCTTGGCGTGAAATCCCGAAAGCCGATGACCAGGGTTCTTTATTAAACACCTTTAACACACTTAGAGACATTGTAGATATAAATCCAGAATACTAATACAGTCAAACCTGCCCCTGTGGCCACCTCTCTACAATTGATGGCAACAGGTCTGTCAGTAGTGGTCATCTGTAATTTCCTCCCTTTAGGAAGAACCTGTCTAGAAAGGCCACCTTTCTACAGTGGCCACTTTTTGTGTCTCCTTTGTTTGGCCTTACTAGACATGTTTGGCTGTAAATCGTCTTTTCTGTTGTTTACATATGACACAGGGGGTCATACAGCCTACCTGGAAAGCAGTGTTATGCACTGGACTCTCCTGAGCTCCATCTTTGAGTTGGCCTGCCTGGGGTTGTTCAAGATGCTGTTTCTCTTCTATGCCTTCACCAAGATGGAAGATGTCTCCATGGCTCTCCTGGACTACCCCTTTGACGCATCTCTCAAATCCTGTAAGAAATCAAGCCATTACTTCACCATCTTCTTCAGTCTCCTCAGCCTGGCCTACACAACCACCAAGGTAATTACTAACCTTTACCCAAACCTTTAATTGAACAGATTAAAATCAAGTTCAATTTTCCTCTACATTTGTATTAGTTAATGAGACTAAATCGCCAGAGGATATAGCTTGTAAAAAAAATAATGATTATGGTACTCATTTATGATATTAATTGCTGCTAAACTGTCTGATGAGAATCATGCGGATGTTAAACATAGCACTTCTGGCACTCAGCAGATGATTTCTTTTATTATTTCTTTTATTTCATTCATGGGAGCTTTATAGTGAGCTTTCCTAATTGTTATTTGTGATTTGTAATATTATAATTGTTACTTTTTTATGGGTTTACCAGAGCCCTTTTTTAACTTGCATGAAGTAAATCACTTTCTGTTTCTCCCTATGTATTTTTTAACTGTTTGTTACACAGAATGGCCTTGTCTTAAATGCCATTCTCAATGATCCTCGTGTTTAAACTTTAATGCATGTCACCCACAAAACCTTGGCCATCTCTTCAATGGTGTTCTTGCTAGAATATGGAATTGGAGGATTGATGTGTATCTTTTCTATCTTCTTTTATTGCAGGGTGGCCTTGTCTTAACGTCATTCTTAACGATCCCACATATGAACTGATGCATGTTACCTACAACGCCCTGGTTATCACTTCAATGGTGTTCTTGCTAGAGTATAGAGAATTGATGTGTATCTTTTTGTTTCTTGTATAGCAGGGTGGCCTCGTCTTAACGTCATTCTCAACGATCCCACATATGAACTAATGCATGTCACTTACAACGCCCTGGTTATCTCTTTGATGGTGTTCTTGCTGGAGTATGGAGAATTAATATGTATCTTTTTGTTTCTTGTATTGCAGGGTGGCCTCATCTTAAATGCCATTCTCAACGATCCCAAATATGAACTGATGCATGTTACCTACAACGCCCTGGTCATCTCTTCAGTTGTGTTCTCCTTCTTGGAGCTGATCACATCGTTGACAGGACCTCACTTCATGCGTAAGCTACAGATCATCCGGATTGAACACAGACTCAATGACGAGGATGAGGAGAAGGAGAAGAAAAAAAGCAAGGCTGATCTGGGTAGAGTGCTTGCTCTCGCCAAACCTGTAAGTGAATCAGACACGACATTAGTGTCCCGACATTGTACTAGTGTCCTTTGGCAAGACATTAATCTACATTTGCCACACCATACCCAGGAGAGAAATTGGGACCTGGTAGGATGAAAAAAGCCTTTGTCATAGAAATTACCTATATGCCCTCACGGTGACCATATGGTAGGAATACGCCCCAGGGAGTGTAAATTGTGCGCACTGCATCCAATGTCGGGGGAAATAACATTATCATATATTAAACAGTATATGTACCGTAATAAATAATTTAAAAATTATAATGAATAAACCATCAATCAGCCACTGCAGAATAAAGTCACTGGTTTGGTCAGTTGTGCCACAAATTTTTCACTTCTGGCATTCCACAGTATCTAAGCCTTGTTTTATACTGATGAATATTCAAAATTTGTTAACTAATAGACAATAAGTTTTCTACTCATACACATGACTATGATTTTCATCTAAGAAACATATAAATACTTTGGGAACTACACAATGCTTTTTGGCTTTTTTTTTGTCATAGGAAATTGTATTTCATTCATTCATTCATTGCACATATTCTTTGCTTCTGTGTTACTCTTGCAAGGGAAAGTGACTAAACGAATACTGCTATGCAATGACATGTTAAAATCCATCTCTACTTTTCTTTTTTTAGGAAGTATGCTTGATTTCGTTAGGAATGGTGGGATTAATTGGGTCAAGTGCATCATCCATGGCAGCCCCCCTCTTCTTCGGAGAGTGGTGGATGAGGCCGTCACTTCGCCTTCGATGGGTGAGTCAGGAAAGCTTCTTTTCTTGTTTGTTTGTTTGTTTGTTTATCTTGTGGAGGCGCGATAGCTCAGTGGGCAGAGCAGTGGTCTCGTAATCCGGCGACCGGTGCGAAACCAAGTCGATGTGCTAGTGCCCTTTGGTAAGGCATTAATCCTCATTACCAGGTCCCTTGGAGAGGACCTTAATCCGTCCGTCCTCTGGTTGCTTATTAACAAGCATTCATGCTTTCTTAGCAGTCAGATAAAATAACCACTACTACTACTACTACTTGTTGATTCTCTGGAGCCCTGTTCATACCGGTGTGTTGGCTCAGTCAGTAGAGCGTCCGCCTCACAACCGGGAGGTCGTGGGTTCGAACCCCGGCCGCTTCATACCAAAAGACGTTAAAAGATGGGAGTCGCTGCTACCTTGTTTGGCATTCAACAATAAGGGGATAGAGCAATGTCGATCTGGTGCTGCTCAGTGGCTGCCGGGCTCACAATCAATTGGGCACAAAGAATTTCCATTTTCGGTTTAATCAAATTTGGAGTGGACTATAAAAGATTATTATTATTATTATTATTATTATTATTATTATAATATATTGCAAATATTGTGTACGTTCATTGGTAGATCTTTTGACGTATATTATTTTATAGCTAAAACTAGTTGAATTTCTCACTCAAACCCCTGGACCTAGCTCTTTATCGGGATCTTGCCCTAAACCTAAGGCAATTGAACCCAAGCCCTAATCGTAAAAGTTGAATTATCCATCGGTGAAATGCCTCATTTATACTTGCATGCATTTTTGTCCAGCTATGCCCCACAAACCAATGCGTGCCATTGAGTGGTCATCTTCAACTTTTGGGTCAAGTCTGATTTAGGAATAGTTCATGGAGTGCGTGATGCCTTGTTTACGCCAAAGCTAATCATTGTTCATGCATTGTCGTTCATTGTCACAACGTACTTGTAGTGGTCCTGCCCGCACAGGTACGCACTGGCATGGCTAGGTTGCAACTATGTTGCGTAAAGTTCACAGGATGTTCATGAATATGAATGCCCAAAAATTAAACATGGTTAAAATTCTGTCACGCATTTCAAGCATTGGCCTGCAACCTCCCGCACGCTGCCATGAATACTACCCTCATTGACACACAAGACACGCAACAAAATGCGTTCCAGTGTAAATGGGGCAAAAGATGTAGCATTGCATCATACTTATTCACATTCATGGTATTGCCAAATGCAGTGGGTGTCTACGTTGAGAAGTCTGAGGCCACACATCGAGAGTCACAAATGTTGTGCACAGCTATTGGGAGACATTGCTCTTACATGTATGTGTAGTTTATCTACAATGTTGCAGTATTTTACCTGCAGTGTATTCCCCTAACCTCAAAAGAGCTGCAAAGCAAGCATAAAATGGCTGGAATGCAGAACGTCAAACTTTTCATTGATACCCATAATTAGCAAAAAACAACATGATGATGATGATGATAATAATAATGATAATAATAATCCAGATGTATTGTACATGGAATCTTTTGAAAAGGTACCTTGTACTTGAAATAAATTTTAAAGGGAAATCCAACACAAATAGACAACTACTCTAAAAGAAAGCAGAAAAATGAGAGAAGCAAACTGATGAAAGTTTCAATTAAATCTGACTAAATATAAGAAAGTTATGAATATTTGAAAGTTGTAATCACTATACATGTACGTATGGGCACTTCAAATTGGCTGAAGTGGTAATGTCAATGTGACATACATGTAGTGCCAGACTACTTCCGCATCTGTTCCAATGTATAAAATGACTAAAATTTGAATTTTTCAAAAATTCATTGCTCAGGACTCGAGGAGGGTCTATTCTAATTAGAGGACCTACATGTATAATATATTTTGAGTAGTGCCCCAAGGGAGAAGGAACTTAAGAGAAAAAACAGAAATTAATTATATTTGTGTACACGGAAATGGGAGAGTTATCCCCGTCCTACGCCACAATCCACTGATTGAACTACCAATTTGAGATTCGCATAGACTTAGTGATCTCATATTTCAAACATTCATAACTTCCTTACTATTGGTCTGATTCATTTCAAACTTTTGCCATTCTGTTTGTTATTTTTCTGCTTTCATACAAATCAACTTATTACAAGAGTTGGATTGCCTTTTAAAATTATTGAAAGTGGCAGACATGAACAGGACAAATGAGTCATCTGCCACAATGGAACTGTGATGATTGATTTGTTTTATTTTCCTTACTCCTCCGACATTGAATAGACGGTGTGAACAAAGTCGTACTCATCTTATTCCTCATCTTTGCTGGGGGCGCCATTTGCTCTATGATCCGCTCATGGTGCTTTACTCTCGCCGGGACGCGAGTGGTCTGTCGTCTGAGGAACACCCTGTTTGCTTCCATCATCAAGCAGGAGGTGGCGTTCTTCGATACGAACCGCACAGGTGAACTCACAAGTCGGCTCTCCTCCGACACTCAGGTGGTGCAGAATGCCGTCACGGTAAGCTCACATTTTCTCAGTAATAATAATAATACTGATAGTTCGTTCTTATATAGCGCTTTTTAGGACACAATGTATGCACATTCTCCACTCCCTGGGGAGCATTCCAGCCAGGCGTCATTTTTACAAGCGCACATTTGCTCATCTAACCACATTAACTTTCGCATCCTACCGGGTACCCATTTAACACCTGGGAGGAGCAAATGTAGATCAATGTAGATTAGTAGAGCCTTGTTGCCACTTGATTTTTCAGTTCACGGGCCATTTGTCACCCCAGACAATAACCTTTAGAAAAATAACGCCAACTCAATTTTTTGACATGTTTTGGACAACTCTGACCAGCCAAAATCATTAATAATAATAACAATGATAATAATAAAAATAGTAATATGTCTTCTTTAACTAGGGTAGCCTCATCAGTAGTAATACTGTTCTCCGAGAAAGCCCTGCAATCATATTATTACCCCGGCTTGAGCAGAGCTACCATGAAAGGCGCTGAAGTATTCAAGGAATTTCTTTCTACCAGGTACCCATACCACACCTGGGTGGAGTGTGGCAAATGTAGATTAATATCTTGCCAAATGTCATTACTAGGAGAGATGTGATAAGTGGCTAAAATTCCACTCTGTTCTCAACCCAATCCTCGGCTTTGACTTATTTTTATTTAGTTGCCAGGGGCAAGTGCTGATGTCAAGCTGATTATTTGCCCCTGTGAAGTAATGTGTCTTTTATTGAATTCTTGAAAAATACATAATAATTTGGTAGTTCTTTCAACAATAAATTTCATATATCCCCCCATCTCTCTCTTTCTTTCTCCTCTCTCTCTCTCTCTCTCTCTCTCCTCTATCTCTTTTTTTCTTCATCTTCTTATTCTTTTGTTTATCTCTCTTGCTCTCTTCATCTCACTCTCCCTCCCCCTCCCCTCTCCCTCTCTCTCTCTCTCTCTCTCTCTCCCTCTCTCTCTCCCTCTCTCCCTCTCTCTCCTTCCCTCTCTCCCTCTCTTTCTCTCTCTCCTTACATTTCTCACCCTCTCTGATCTCTTTTACAGGTAAACATTTCTATGCTTGTGAGATACTCTTTTCAAATTCTTGGATCGATTGCAATCATGTTCAGTCAAAGTGCCGCCCTTACTGGCGTGTTACTCTCTGTAGTCCCTATCATAGCAATTGGTGCAGTACAGTATGGTAAGTACATGTATATCTCCTTACATTTCTCTCCCTCTCTGATCTCTTTTACAGATAAACATTTCTATGCTTGTGAGATACTCTTTTCAAATTCTGGGATCGATTGCAATCATGTTCAGTCAAAGTGCCGCCCTTACTGGTGTGTTACTCTCTGTAGTCCCTATCATAGCAATTGGTGCAGTGCAGTATGGTAAGTACGGATATCATAATAGTAAAGTTTTTGCAGTTTATTGGCTGTGAGCTAAATATGTTTTATTAATGTAACAGTTGCTAGTGATAATAAGCTTTATTACACAGGACTTATGATGGTTGATGGTTGATTTTCAAAAGAGATAATATTTTTGAATTAAAATTGACCCCAAAGCCTCTATACTATGTCTCTGTGTATGATAACTATAACCTCAGTTTAAGCCCAGCTTTCTACTTTCCCTTTTTCTCCTTTTGTGACATTTCATATCTGCCAAAGTACCTGATATATTAGAAATATTGGCCAATATAAGTCGCAATTTCATTGCACATTTGTTGTTGTTACATGTAGGTGCCATCGAGTCGTCCCCGAGTCCTGGGCCGGTATTCAATTCAATACTTTAATAGAATAAGTAAGAAATTTAATAAGTAAATGGCTAAGCTAAGAAGTTTACTTATCTCGTATTCAAATCTCATTTTAGACTTTTACTTACCTGAGACAAAATCTAAGTAAAATACTTACTGATAAGCATTGTGACATCACACAGTCAATCAAAAGTAACGCGCAATTAACGCGTCGCAATAAATGTGCGCTAATATAACTGTGCGCCGGTTATGATACTGCGTAAGAAAACCATATGCCTGCCAATCAAGGCCTCCAAATAATTGGCTTAAGTCTGGTAGGGAGCTGTCTTAAATTTAGGGTAAAATACTTCGCTAAAAGTTTGATTGAATACCAAAATTGGCTATAGATGTATTTTATCTAAGCCAAATACTAAGTAAAAAGCTTAAATTTTGTACTTAATATTGAATTGAATATGGGCCCTGGTGACCACATGGACGAACCCTCTCCAGGCTACTCTGTCCTGTGCAACTATGCACATCTCTCTTTATCTGTTTCTTTGGTCACACCTTTAATCCATCTAATCCTTTGCCGTCCTCTTCTCCTTTTACCCTGCACTTTGCCCAGCATGATATCCTGCTCTATACCCTTTGATCTTACAATGTTTCCAAAGATGCAAAGTCTCTGTTTCACAACCATGGCCTCTAAGGATCAAGTTGGTTGTAGCTAATCAAGCAAGGATTTGTTTGTTCTCCTGGCTGTCCATGGAATCCTTAGCACCCTGCACCAACACCACATTTCAAATGAGTCTAATTTCTATCTCTCTGCTTTTAAGTGTCCAGCATTCACTTCCATACAGCACCACGGGAAGACTAATGAGATATAATCGTCATCTTTTTTGTTTTGCTTACATCTTTGTCTTTCATTATCTTAGTAAGCCCAAACATTGCAGTTTCCCCAAGTACTATGTGCCATCCTATTTCAGTAACACAACCACCATCCTTCTCTAGTTGGCTCCAAGATAGACAAAGCTTTTTAATACTTCAACATTTTCATCACACATACTGTAAATTGAATACTGTAATCTATTTGGATATGCTTAAAATGTACCAATCACTTTAATAAAAGAAATTTGTATATAGCTAGAATGTATGAAATCAACCTTTAACAAACTTTACCTAGCATTGTGTAGGTTAATGGTAAAGGATTAAAAGAATATGAAGAAAATGAAGGATAACATAAAATGGCACGTACAGAACCCAAGTCCGCTAAGTCCGACTTGGGTTCTGTGCTTGCGCTATTCTATGTGAGCTTGTACGCGACTACGCGTGCTTCAACTATTCTACTCAGCAAGTTATTTTGCTGTTTACTGGGAGTAAATTTAAAATGCAATATCTCTTTGTAGAGGTTATATTTCAAGCTTTTGTTTTGAATACAGTACAGTGACATCTAACCTTTAACATCAAGAGCAAAACATGTGTTGGTTACTCGTGCACTTTAAAGATATGCTAAAGAACACATGATAGAACGATACATCCAAGGAATTCAGGAGAGCTTCCAGGATGCCCTTGCTGATGCAGGAACTGCCACGGGGGAAGCCCTGTCCAGCATTAAGACTATGCGGTCTTTCACAGGTTTCACAGGAAAATTCCCAAGTTGTCTTCCCCATAGGACTAATTTTTTCTCTTCAGTTGTTAACCATTTGAATGTCTCTTTGATTTCAGGAAGATGGAGTAATCTAATTTCATTGGATAGGTTGGACTAGCTGTTAATCCCAAGATTCATTTTTTCATCTTTCACAGGACGATATGTCCAGGCATTCCAGAAGAACTTTCAGGATGCCCTTGGTGATGCAGGAACTGCCGCAGAGGAAGCCCTGTCCAGCATCAGGACTGTACGGTCATTCATAGGAGAGCCCAAGGCCATTCAAAGCTATGAGAAAGAGATTGGCAAGAGTTATCACTTTGGCAAGAGGATCGCTGCAGCAAATGGTGTCTTCAATGGCATTGTTGGATTAGTCATGCAGGTAAGGGGCAGAGGAGAAGAATCAGATGTATTTTTAGCTCCTATAATGTGCAGATATCCTTAGAATTCTTTCCATATTTTGAATGAGTTTTGAGGAAATAAATTGCTAGTTTGAAGCAATCATGGTCTTTCGCAGCACTGAGAAAGATATATGCAAGAGTTATTAATTCTCTGCAGCCAATGGTGTCTTCAATGGTATCGTTGGATTGGTCATGCAGGTAACGTGCACAGTGAAAAGAATCAGATATTTTAGATTTCATAAGGTAGATATAAACTCCTTAAAAAAAGGTTCTGCAATTCAAGTTTGTTCGTGCGTTGATATCTCTCTTGTTACTACATTATCATAATGTTGCAAAAATGCAGTTATTCTTTCAAAACACAAGCCAACCTCCAAACAAATGAAGAATTCACTATTGACAATAACAATGCATTTTGCAACATGTCACTTTTGACTTGGCTGTATATTCAGGTGTACTGCCCATTTATTGATTACATAATCATTGCAATGGGGCACCAGTGTAAAGGGGAATAAACAGGCTTTCCAATGATACATGTCAAGTATGATACTATACTCACAAGAGAGATATCTATGCTAAAACTTGAATTGCAGAACCTTTTTTTTGTCCAGATTTTGCATGGATTTTGCAGAATAGATGTCATTCTGAATTTTTGCTTAGCCTAGCTACTGTATCATCATCATCACACAACACCATACACATGTGCACACACAGATGAGAACCTCTCTTTAATAAATGCAAGAGTGATTCCGAACTGACACGGCAAAATATTACGCTGTTAACCCTTGTACGACAATCATTCCACATTTTGTGGTGTGGCTCAATACATTTTGATTCATTTCTGCACACACTGCGTTTGATGCCAGGAATTTTAAAAAGGAAAATCAGCTTTATAATCCTTAAGTTGGAAACACGTTCCGAGATTCAAAGTCATTGTTTTTCTATTATTTTGTTCAACTTTTTGACAACATTCTTGCCCATGTATATTGTTTCAGAGACATTACATTACATTTTAACAATGTAGCTATAAAAGATAAATATGACTGTTTGAAATTTAAAGAACAATATGTGATCAATGTACATGTAGCTTTAAAATTAAATTCCTGTCCTGAAAGGGTTAATGGCTGCAGCAGCTAAGGCCAGTTAAGTCGTTTCCAGAACACTTTTCAACAACACAGAAACATTGAAATTTGCTTTGTGTGTATTGTACAATATATGAAAATGGAATATGACTGTATGGATGCTCTTTCTCTTTCTTTGTTGTTTATCAAGGGAGCTATAGCACTTGTGCTTTGGTATGGTGGCAAGTTGGTATTTTTGAATAATCAAGACCACACACAAGGCATTACTGTTGGACAGCTTACCTGTGAGTATATTGTAAAATAAGAGGATTGTTTTTAAAGCCTGTGGTAAACCGAGATAGCTTGAGAGAAAACATAGCGTCGGTGTCTCGTCAACTTTTTATGATGCCATCCTTATCTCCCTTTTGTTTTCTTCTTTCTTTTGTCATTGAATTGGGTGGCATGTCCCCCAAGCCTTGTAGCTACGCCATTGAAAAGATATATCAAGTAATGTTATTATAAGTTTAATACAATCACTTTTAAACTTTAAACAATTATTATAAATGAGTTTGATGACACATCCAAAAGTTATTCACCTGTGTGGCAGGTTAGGTGGCGAAGTCCAGACACCTTACTCAGATGAAATTGTTCAGTAATTCAACTGTGTACAGTTACACTGATCGCAATGATGTCTTCCACCTCTGTTGGGCGATCATGGCACATGCTCTAAATTGCCTTACAGTAATAATTATTCGTATCTAATCAGTTCGATGTCCAAGTCCAGACACCTTACTCAGCTGACATTGTTCAATAATTCAACTGAGTGTACACAATTACCATGATCACAATGATGTGTTTCACCTTTGCTGGGTGCTCATGACACATGCTCTTAATTGTCTTACAGTAATAATTGTTCTTATCTAATGGTTCAGTCTCCATGATAACCTATTCCTGGTGGTCAACAGCACCACATTTCTTCTCTGACATCTAGCAGGTTGTATGGCGCTTGCTCCTGCGGCAATTGCTCAGCTTCGATTTCCTACAGTGACTGAATTCTTCACTCCATCCCTGGACCCAACATAAGCTTAACCTTAAACCTAATCTAAAACCCAGTTGCAACCCCAACCCTAACCCTAACCTTGTACCTTTGAAAAAATAAACCCCGGAGCAATTGTCACAGGAGCAAAGGTTAGGTCACCGCCCAGCAACATATATATTCTCCCTTTTCTTGACAGCTTTCATGCTTTACACTTTGAACGTGGCCATGGCCTTTGCCTTCTTGTCCGCCCTCTATGGTGACTTCATGAAAGCCGTAGGAGCGTCGGAGAGGATATTCATGCTGATGGACAGGAAACCGGAGATCCCTGAAGAGGGAGGCCAAGAGATCATGGACTTTACCGGGGAGATCTCTCTGGAAGCGGTCACCTTCACGTATCCATCAAGACCAGACACTAAGATATTGCAGGTCAGGTTATATTACATTAGTAAAGATTTGTTGTCTTTTGTTGTTGTTGTTATGACGAATTAAGCCAGCCATAAAGGTGTCACCCTTTCATCAAATTATTTTTGATCTGCATCTTTGTGAAGCCTGGCACTATTGTGATTTTAGTAATGGGAATGTTGATGTTTATGGTGGTGATATTGATGAGGATGATGATGATGATGATAATGGTTATGATGATGTCATTGTTAATGATAGCATTGATGATGATGATGATGATGATAATCATTTATGATAATGACACTATGATGATGATGGTGATGATGATGATGACTATAGTAATGGTGATGATGATTAGGACGACGACAACACTAATGATGTATTTCTCCTGTATTAAAACAGGATGTCAGTTTTGAGGTACAGCCTGGCCAGATGGTTGCCCTCGTTGGTCCATCAGGTGGAGGCAAGTCTACCATTGTCAATCTATTGGAGCGCTTTACATCCCAGATTCTGGACAAGTCAAATTCAGTAAGTAGGATCCTGTCACATTGCTCAAAGTGTAAATTAGCACAGTAATAGAAATTGAACCCATTGACTTCTAGAACCTGGTGGCTCGTGTATAAGCCTATGGGAATGAGAGAATTCAGTTGTCAATGGGTTAGGAATTATCAGCTTATTATCAATTTTTGGCAGCTTTATAACTATGATTAAAGTTTTGCTTTTCCTAACGACTCATTTATTGCATACACAATCCAGAATGACTTTTTTAAATACCAGGGGGGTGTTTCACAAAGACTAAGATCGACTTTAAGTTGGACTTAACTATGGCAGGCTGTTCATGCCACTGGTTGCTCTTACCATTGGTCTCTCAATTATGATCTTTAGATAATATTTTTCCTTCAATAATGATCTATTAAAAAATGTAAATTCTGTAGATTTGTGACCACGATTTGTACGTCCCTTGAGAGACCAATGCTAGTAAATGGTGAGAGCAAACAGTGGCATGAACGGCCTGCCATAGTTAAATCCAACTTAAAGTAAATCTTAGTCTTTGTGAAACACTCCCCTGGTTTGCAAAGACTTTCAAGAAATCAATTCAAGGGCATTATCAATGGTATATTGTATTGCCTAAAGATATTATGATTGGATTATGTAATATGTTATTGTTGTGTTTGCTCCTGTCAATAGGTGACTTGCAAAGCTACGTTGATTTCTGTGTTAGATATTTTATTTTGAAATGCTGCTTTAATACTAAACTCAAGATTATGTTTTGAAGATAAGAATGGTTCTTTGCATTCAATTGATTTCTAGGTGGTGTTGATCTAGCAAACCTCAATTTTAGATCGTTTAGAACTTTAGGCAAAGAATCTCATTGCTGAGCCAATTCTCTTTGCCTGTTCTATCAGAGATAACATATCATATATCCTTGATTTTGTGAAGGTGGTGTTGATCTTGCAAGCCTTGATCCAAGATGGTTTAGACAGCGGGTCTCTTTAGTGAGTCAGGAACCAGTACTCTTTGCGTGCTCCATCAGAGATAACATATCGTACGGCAGGAGCGCTACAGATGATGAGGTAAGATATATGGATTGCCTTTACGAAGAATAGTGTTTACTGAACAGTCCATTTAACCTGGGATTGGATAAGCGAACAAGATTATTAGGATACGAAAAGTGAACAAAATATATAATTTTGTAAAAAATAATATATGTAAAAAGAATATATATATTGATTATAAAATATATATATGATAGGAAAAGGAACAATATACATGTACGTGGGGATAGGAAAAGGAGCAATATATTAGGGGATAGAAAAGAGGAACGAGATATCGGGAATATGATTGGTCAGTGGTAAATGACTGGTCCAATAAACGGGAGGTCCAGAGTTCTAATTCAATTATGTACCCATGCCCTTTGTTATACAATTTATTTGCCCCTTTGCAACCATGAAGAAAAAAATAAAGTTCTATGTGGAAAGCTGTGTGCATGTGTCCGATAAAATGGGCAGTTATCAAACCTCATTGGCGTTGAATTTGTCCTTCCTTGATGCCCATCATATCTTGAGATTTATCTTGAATAGTTATTTAGGTGGTTGCCATTAGAGGGGTTTAGTGTTTAGTTAATTTTGAATCGTTGTCTCTTTACTTTCATCTTTAACCATCCTCTTCTCCCACAGATCCATGAAGCAGCTAAGATGGCCAACGCCCATGACTTTGTGACAGGTTTCGAGGAGGGCTACGACACCCTGGTCGGTGAGAGGGGGATCATGCTGTCAGGAGGTCAGAAGCAACGACTGGCCATCGCTAGAGCTCTCATTATGGATCCTACGATACTGTTGCTAGATGAGGTGAGATCAATCGGTTCATTGTGATGAAGGCACTCCTTAACATGTTCAAGTGAAAAGAAGAAAAAAAATTGTAGAGTACAAGGCATATTTGTCTGTGACGTTTGCTCTCTGGATATCAAGAACAAATGAAAACAAAAAGGTACTTCCTCTATGATATTTGTTCTACATGTATGGTTTGTGAAATCAAGGACTAATTTTTAGCAATATTAATTTTGGTAATATATTTCATACAGTGAACGATTACATTTACATGTGTCTTTTTGCCATAACACTTCTCTTTTTGCTTTATAACCCCAATGGCAAAATATCTAGGAATTGATATTTAGTGATTCCCCACCACCCCAAAAAAAAAATTATAATAATAGTAATAATAATAATAACAATTAAATAAATTTTAAAAATATATATATACCGGTATATAAATAAAAAGGAAAAAAATGCCATGTGATTCATGAAATGAAAGTATCCACTACCATCAAGTGATATCTTATCTATCCTGTGTTATTTTGTGTTGTCTAGGCAACGAGTGCCTTGGATGCTGAGAGTGAGCATCTGGTACAGGAGGCTATAGACAGGGCCATGGTAGGGAGAACAGTGCTAGTCATTGCTCATCGACTCTCCACAGTCAAACATGCATCTCAGGTGAGTACACGGCAGAGACTTCCCAAGTATGGATTAGTTTTCTGGTTCGACTCTGTTTCAGTCGTATGCAAGCTATTGCTATTCTACTGTAAAACCTGAAACTTTCTCCAATTATAAAATTATCAATGCGTTAAAGCCCCACTGCACTACTTTAGCTACTTGCTCCCTCTATATAGAAAACAATGCCTAAGCGGTGCCCGTTGGTCCCCCATGATCCTCTTTTCCTTATGTTAATTGAGAGCTAAGTTGATGAGATAACCACCTGTCAGTGACCATGCTGGGAGGTCTAATCCCTCCTGGCCAAACTAGTGCAGATGGGCTTTAATAGTGCAAGATACATCATCTATGTGAGAAGCTAATAATTTGTGTAAAACTCAAGAATCAATTGCTATTTTGATTTTATAATCATCATCATTTGAATAAAAAAGGAAATCTAATGGCTTTATACTTCAGGAGAGTGTTTCACAAAGACTAAGATTGACTTTAAGTTGGACTTAACTATGGCAGGCGGTTCATGCCACTGTTTGTCACCATTATGATCTTTAGACAATATTTTTTCCTTCAATAATGAATTATCCAAAAATGTAATTCTGTAGATGTGTGACCATGATTGTTACGTCCCTTGAGAGACAAATGCCAGTAAATGGTGAGAGCAAACAGTGGCATGAACGGCCTGCCATAGTTAAGTTAAAGTCGATCTTAGTCTTTGTGAAACACCCCCCTGGTCATACAGCAAAACCAGCATTTTTATGATTTGCATGGACTGACACCTCAGTTATGGTTCCATACATGTATTCTTGCAGGAGTACATTGCAGATAGATTCTAAATATTTGTAATTGACAGTGATTGTCATCGTTGTCAGCAGCACCATCATTAAAAAAACTGCAGTTATCATGTTATCATTGCTAACATAAATTGTTCTTTATCATCATGATCACACCACCATCATTAGCAGCAGCATTACATTAGTATTGCATCATCATCACCATTATTTTCTTGTCTTCTCCATATCATGTACACCACTATATTTGATATCACCATCAAAATCATGACAGTGATTATCATTTTATAACAAATATGATTAATATTAGGATCAGAAATTATCATTATTAGTGAAATTGTTACAGCAATCATTATCCTTTTCAGTATTAGCATTGCCATTGTCATCAGATCAGCATCAATTCATTATCATCCTCACCAACTGCTTGTGCTGCATTGCTGCCAATAGGCTGCGTTCTATTGGTTTATAGCCGTTTGGTGTACAACTAGTTTGTCTAATACCCAATTGGTCTATTCCCATAGGGTCTACACCCAGCCCGTCTACTATCCACATGGTCCAATAATCATTTCATCTACTTATTAGTTGGTCTAATGACCATTTAGGTCTCATTTTCTATTTGGTCTAGTCTCCAATAAGTCTACTACCCATTTGGTCTATCACTCATTTGGTCTAATTGCCAGTTTGTCTAATGCCCATATCGTCTACGATCCACAAGGTCTCATAATGATTTGATGATGATTATCATTTAAGATTAAATGATTATGAGACTGTGTGAATAGTAGACGGGCTGGGTTTAGACCATATGGGAATAGACTTATTGGGTAGTAGACGAACTGGTTGTAGACCACGGCAATTCACCGTTCTATTTCATGTTCCTTGAAGTAGACCACATTATTTGATACAGAGCATTGTTAATGCATTGTCGGGTCATTCACCCTACTCTCCTCTCATTCTACCAGGTGATTGTAATCAAGAAGGGCAAGATTGCGGAGAAGGGTACCCACCAGGAGCTACTGGACAAGGGCGGGGTCTACAGAAGCTGGTACTGAGGCAGCTCAGTACTGGAGGAGGAGGTGGGGGTGCGGCCGAGATGGTTTCCAACGAGAAGAATGGTAGCCTCGATGAAGAATTGGATGATGTAGATGAGGAGGATGAAGATTAGGGCTCGAGCTTTGATGTCTCGGGAGGACAATCAACCAATATGGTAATTTTTATATTGAAATTAAAATGTCGCTAGAACAATCGACCAATATATTGAAATTGAAATGCAGCTGTGGATGAGATGAAGATTAGGCGTTGAACTATGAACCAGTTTGGCAAGTTTGAAATTGTAAATGGAAATTGTAAATTGAGATCGAAATGTAGTGTGGACAATTTGGATGAAAATTAGAGATGGATCTTTGATGTCTTGGGAGGAGAATGGATCAATATAGTGAAATTGAAAATTTGAATTTGAATTTGAAATATATATGAGATGGATTACGACTGAAAATAACATATCATATATAATATCAAAATAAGAATTTCAACTTTTGAAATTTAAATTCAAATTTGAATTTGAATTAGAAATTGAAAATGTTGCTTTGGGTAAAGATTGATGAAGATTAGAGATGGTGCAATAAAAAAATAGACTCATGTCTCATGGACCAATATGATTATTTTGAAAATAGAATTTGGAAATTGAAATGTAACTTTGGATGAGATGAAGATTAGGACTGAAACTATCAAATCATAGAGGAGAAGGGACCAATATGGTAATGTTAACATTAAGACTTGAAATTGAACTTGTAATTCAAAGTTGAATTTGAATTGGAAATGTAGATTTTGATAAACTGCCAGAAGATGAGAGATGGGGGAGAATGGACAAATATGGTAATTATTAGATTGAAATTGAAAATAAAACATCAAAAGTTTAAAATTTAAATTTAAATTATAATGCAACTCGCTTTGGAAGGTCAGAGATGCAGCTATCGAATTATCGAGAAGAATGGATCAAATATTAATTTTGAAATTGAAACCGAAATCGAATTGAAATTGAAATAAATTGATTTACATTTATATGTAGCTTTGGATTGAATAGAGGAAGATTTGAAATGGAGCTATCATATGTTGAGAAGAGTGGACCAATATGCTAATTTTACATTTGAAATTAGAATTGGAAAAATTAAATTAAACTCTAGCTATGTATCAGATTTATTAACTTGTAAATTTGCCATAATATCCAAGAATGAATTTGATTTGGATATAGGTACATTTTTTGCTCTTAGATTTTGATTTTCAGCAATTTGTTAAGTCAATGTTAATTTTCCTGAAATAGGTTGTGGGAAAATTGTGCTGTATGAAAGTAGATTAAACATCTGCATGTATTTTAATTTTAATGAAACAAAACACATTATCTTGAACAGCAATGTATAAAAGCTCATTTGTTTAAAGGAGTGAAAGTACACTTGTATGCAGTTGGTGATTATGTAACAATAGCAGGAAATTTTTCTGATTAATCACTGATACTTTGCCTGTAATGGATGAACCTGGTGCAATAAATTACACAGCCAGTGAATGTAAAAAGGAGATTATATCAGCACTGTGAATGTTAAATATGTAATTGTTCTCATGATAACGTTGTTACAAACACTGTTATATCTGATGTAACATTATTTGCAACACTGTTAAATTGTTACATTCACTTTTACATGATATGTGACTTTGTTATAAACAGTGATGCATAAACACTGTTGCACGATACATCTGATGTAACATTGTTACAAACACTGTTATATCTGATCTAACATTGTTACAACACTGTTACATCTGATGTAACATTGTTACAAACACTGTTATATCTGATTTAACATTGTTACAACACTGTTACATCTGATGTAACATTGTTACAAACACTGTTATATCTGATCTAACATTGTTACAACACTGTTACATCTGATGTAACATTGTTACAAACACTGTTATATCTGATCTAACATTGTTACAACACTGTTACAGCTTATGTGACATTGTTACATCGGCTCAGAATTGTTACAATTTGAAGCCAATTTGGCTTTTAATGCACTAAAATCGAGGTTTTATTGTTCTTATCATTATTTAGGAACTCAATCAGGAAGATAGTGGTTGGATTTCCTTATCTACATGTAATATAACTGCCCTTTCTAAAAAAAATCTGATAGCAGGAGAATTATGTAGTGTGGGGTAGACCTTAGACAAAGTTTATGAAAGCTGTAGCTGCATTATCTTTTGATCCAGAATGCCAGGAATTACATATTATACATGAACAGAAAGAACAAAAGTCACAGAAAAGTTTGAGTCCATTTCCAGTACATTGTCCTGTTTTCGAATAAGAGCGATTTAATTGTAACTAATCATTAAAGTCGCTAAATTGGCAATGGGGTGTAAAATTCATAATTGTTATTTTTGTGTACTAATGGGCAATTTGTCAATTAAAGTTTGCAATTTTCATTCACGTAGGTTCATTTAATGAACATTTTAATTTTTTCAAACTGTAGGTGAGGAAAATAGAATAATTGTTGCCAATTTGAGGAGGGAAAATTGATTAATTTAAACATAAGAAAACTTTTAACTGCAACGGGTTAAACAATCATGATTAGATCAGAGCATAGCATATTGAGAGAAAAAGTGACGCGTGCGTACTCAAGTGTGGTCAAAGGTCAAATCATGGTCCTCCAAATAGTTCCCTTCGCTATACAATCTCTGTGAGAGGGAGCTATTTGGTGCTCCATGAACCGACTGACCAATCAAGAAAACAAAACTCAGGTAAATACTGTGGTAGTAATGCCCTCTTTAGAGCATGGTCCTGCTCTGCCTTGTCAAAAGGAAACGGCTTTTATCTGAAATTTGTTGAAAATTAATGGGGAACTATTTTTTTAAATTGAAATGAAAGAAGTATGGACTACCTGGTATAAGAGTATAGTGAGCATTTTATTAATCAGGATCACCTGTTCATGTGGTAAAACATAGAAAGCAACATGTACATGCAAGTGTTATGAAAAGTTTTTGCGTAACTTTTAACAAGAAAATTACTTAGGTTGTGCAGTTTAGACGTTGCCTCCTTTTGTCAAAGTCTGCCAGCATACATGCACCAAGTTTTTGTAAGCACAGGCATCGATGGTACGCAACACATCTTGCAGAGGACAGTTTTAATGTCTGCATTGCTATTGTTCGAATTAGTGGTAGGAAATGTCTCTTTAGAAGACAGATTGGTAAGACATGATCTCTCATCATTGCTTTTTAACTTGTATTCATACATTGTTTACTTTTAAAGTGTAGCATATTAATCATATAAGAATATAGATTGTATTTTAAAGTTTTAAAAAATTGTATCTATTATCAATAATATGCAGAGATTTCTCTCATAGCTGCCAAGCAATTGCGGGCACTGCCTTACTGAATGAAGAAACCGGCAGCCATCACAATTATCAATAATAATACCTGGTTGATTGATGTTTCCTCTTTTTCTTAATTTCTCAATGACAAGTACTTGTGTAATTATATTTTGATTGATTTTTAATGCTGATGAGTGAATTAAATATGTTATTGAGATAGATTAGCATTTGAAAATTATTATTCTTAGTGTGGTATTGTATTTGCTATGGTCACATGTATTCACCTGTTTTCACCTGTCTTATCAAGCATTTGTCAATGGTGTATGTTTGCTACTGTCATTCGTAAATTCATTTTGTTTGTCAAATCATCAAAATATTTTTAGAAGGTTTTCGGACTAACTATAAAGTAATTGTAATTTTGCAATAGATATTTTTTTGTTGGCTGTGTACATGTATGCCAACGGATGTTTTTAAATTTTATAGATGTATATCTTGTAATAGATCAAATCAAATTTTCTTGATGCAGTTCATTAATAATAATTATTATTAAATGTTTTTGTATAGCACATAACACATAGACATACTTGGATGTCTCTATGCAGCATTAGTGATGCATTTATGATTTTGAAATGATGGAATGGGAAAAGATTCTATGAAGTTACGTTACATCAGGGGGGTGTTTCACAAAGCCATTTTTCAATGACAAATGACAAAAATCAGTGACAAATCTGCTGATAACCAATCAGAAGCAAGGATTTCAGTAGCTTGTAACAAAACTGTCTTTTGTCACTGATGACAAGTTTTGTGAAATGGGGCCCAGGATGTATGCCACTGAATTTTCATAAAATGCACGCACATTCTTGTAGGAGTTTAGGTGCAGGATTATAAACAAATCAAAAATTTTGTCAGGCAAGTTTGAAAAGATAATGTCTCGTCAACATGCATAGTTTATAAGATTACTCTCCTGATTTTGAATGTAGGATAAATGCAAGTTTTCATTTATGCTTCAGGAGCACCTTTTCCTTAAAGATAAACTTGAGTCCCGGTAAATATGGAAAATAAATTCTCACAGAATCCAACGAAACTTACACTGAATGTACAAGATTATAAATAAATGACATGTGCCAAACAATTTTGGTAGAAAATGTATAGTGGCTGAGTAATGAGCATAGCCCGAAAGATAAGGAAATCTGGGTAAGTAGGCCCGACACCATGTGCTTATTAAACACAGGTCACTATGTGCAAATGGGAGTTGTGGTTTTTATCGAAGATGATGCCCAGTAAGCTTTTGTGCGTTTGTTTAATTTTACTGGTTCAAGCAACCAATCTACTGCAGGATAAACAATCCAGAATAAATCATAGCAATTTTCTCTCAAAATATAATTCCCGCATACAAGAGCTCAAGATTAGCTTTGAAGCCCGTGTTCAGTTTTGGTAGCAAATAGATATTTGAATGAAATATGAGTTCAATACATCTGAAAGGAATGCGAGATAAAGGCTATGGAGGGCCCTACGATATAATCCTGCTATCCTGGCAGCTCTCTGGTACATGTACAGGGTGTATAGCCAATATCATACAGACACACACATCATGCGTGTCCGATGCTTACTAACATTGTCGGAATTTACGCAACGGGCAGGTTGGGCCAAGCATATACATGTAAATGGGCCATTTTCATAACGTAACCAAATTTAATGCATACGCTTTGTGAAGTGCATAATTACAAATTATTTCATTCACCTGTAAAGAATAATTGTATTTCAATAGTCAGAATGCAAACTGCATATATCATGTGTTGTTAGTTAGTGCAAGCCATAATGTTTGTCCTACCTAGTAACAAATACTTTATGCATGCATACTACTGATCAATACATACTTAGAATGAAATCAGTTAGTATAACATAATTTGTATCACACAATTGATATGAGATACAAATAGTTGTAACGTTAGAATGAAATAATTTGTATCAAGGCACTTCACAAAGATGACCGTATGAATTCAATTTTGATACATAAATTAGTCTAATGTGTCTCACCTCTTCATACTTTTTATATTCCACTTGCGAAGAAGGAAAAAAATTCACGGCAGCTTAGTATTGCTAATATCTTTGTATTCATCAACTAAAATCAATGAAATCTGAAGAAAAGTTTTTGAGGGCTTACAGAAACTGCTCATGGGCTATTAGGTACAGGTAGATACTCCAGTCTGTAATATAAACTGCCACTTCTGCCATTTTGAATCTGCTCTCATCTTTATTCTGTGTAATCATATCCAAAATCATATTCAATCTAATGCTTGCGATCTATTGTGTGTATGTGTGTGTGTGATATATGTAGACATTCCAGTACTGCATCTTTTTCATGTTCATTGTGAAGAAAAATATAGGAGGAAGGCAAAATTTTATGCGAAACATCCCACAAGTATCCTATATTCATATTGGCTTGAAGGTAAACCTGGTTTTTAACCTACTGGTTTAGGCGTTGTAGGACCACCAATTTATGGCATTCCAAGTGTCAAGCTCTTAACTCTGTGTAAATAACTGTAATGCTGTGACAAAAGTACTAGAATGAAGTGAGTCCAGTCATGAAATGAAAAAGAGAAATTGATCTCATTATGAAATGATTTTTTGTTTGTTCATGAAGTTATGGAATAGACCATTTTCATTTTCATCCTGACCCTATACATTTGACAAAATAAATAGTCGTTGGAGCAAATGTAGGACCACCAATTTATTGCATTCCAAGTGTCAAGCTCTAATTAATTCTGTGTAAATAACTCGTGCTGTGACAAAATCACTAGAACGAAGTGAGTCCAGTCATGAAATGAAAGTGAGAAAATGATCTCATTATGAGATGATATTTTTGTTTGTTCATGAAGTTATGGAACTATGGTAGTATTTACAGGATGAAGAGGTTGACACTGTCTCGTGCTCCATAAATCAATAAACTAACTCTACCCACTTAAACCTGGACTAGATTTAATAATTTTAATGAATACCGCCATTAAGTTCAAGAATCTCTACATTTGGCAGAAAACATCATTCTAGTGTGTTCAGAGCCAGAAACTATTTTTAGAAAAATCAACTTGAGGACAATTTCAATACCTTATGGTACTGTACATCCAGTAGAAATCATGTGGGGATTACGTAATACCTCATTGTCATGTTCGCACATTTCAATAGATGACGGGCCAGGCCATTGAAATTGCCTTAGGTAGTTGCAATCGTGTTCTCTTTAAAAACGCACAAGTCAACGTTCTTCTGGCTCTTAGCAGATGATAAAGGATCGCCACTTTTCAGGTTGTGTGATCTCTCTGTTCAGGCTTTTCCAGGCTCCATTTTGTACAGAACATATATTACAGGCTCCAACAGCCGTGTGATACGTGTAGGTTTTTGTCATCATATAATTGAATGAAACCAACAAAATATACCCTTGATTTCATTTGTACAATTGTGTCTTTCGTATTTTCTATTAAAGAGGATTGTATGTATGTTTTTATTCATGTAAAATCTTATCTATTCATTTCAGTGTATTTCATGTGCATTAAGTGTTGTTTTTTAGCTTCATGAGAAATATGATCTTATATATTAATTAAGTAATTGATGCTTTTGTGTAGTTGCCATAAACCCATAGATGTTACATTTGTGATGTTTTTTTCAAAAGAATCCCTACTGTTGGGAATAA